>CM038141.1:135727157-136930724 GCA_021437245.1 Aegilops speltoides
AAGGTCGATAGAAGTATATTAGATATACATTATGTTAATGTGTACTTTACTAGTACTCCTAGTAGCACCAAGGTATTAGATACCGGTTCGGTTGCTAAGTGTTAGTAACTCGAAATAAAAGCTATGGAATAAAGGGAGACTAGCTGAAGGTGAGCTGACGATATGTGTTGGAAGTGTTTCCAAGGTTGATATGATCAAGCATCGCACGCTCCCTCTACCATCGAGATTTGGTGTTCGCGTTGAGCATAGACATGATTGGATTATGTCTATCGCAATACGGTTATTCATTTAAGGAGAATAATGGTTACTCTATTTATTTGAATAATACCTTCAATGGTCTTGCACCTAAAGGAATGGTTTATTGAATCTCGATCATAGTGATACACATTTTCATGCCAAAATATATAAGATAGTAATGATAGTACCACTTACTTGTGGCAATCGCCATGTAAGTCATATTGGTGTAAACGCATGAAGAAGCTCCATGTTGATGGATCTTTGACTCACTGCTTTTGAATAGTTTGAGACATGCGAGCCATGTCTATTGGTGTATATGCATGAAGAAACTCCATGCAGATGGATCATTTGGACTCACTTGATTTTGAATCACTTGAGATATGCAAATCATACCACATGGGCAAGATGACTAAAAGCCTCGCTTTTCAAAAAATGGAACAAGATAGCAACTTGTTGGAAGTAACACATTTTGATGTGTGCAGTCCAATGAGTGCCGAGGCATGCAAAGGAATATCGTTATGTTCTTACTTCACGATGATTCGAGTAGATGTAGAGTATATTTACTTGATGAAACACAAGTCTGAATTATTGAATGGTTCAAGTAATTTCAGAGTGAAGTTGAAGATCATCGTGACAAGAGGATGAAATGTCTATGATATGATCATAGAGATGAGTATCTGAGTTACTAGCTTTGGCACGCAATTAAGACATTGTGGAAATTGTTTCACAATTAATACCGCCTGGAACACCATAGTTTGATGGTGTGTCCGAACATCATAGTTGCACCCTATTGGATATGGTGCGTACCATGATGTCTCTTATCGAATTACCACTATCGTTTATGGGTTAGGCATTAGATAAACCACATTCACTTTAAATACGGCACCACGTAATTCCGTTGAGATGACACCGTATGAACTATGGTTTAGAGAAATCTAAGCTGTCATTTCTTAAATGTTTGGGGCTACGACGCTTATGTGGAAAAGTTTCAGGTTGATAAGCTCGAACCCAAAGCGGATAAAATGCATCTTCATAGGACACCCAAAACAGTTGGGTATACCTCCTAATTCTGATCCGAAAGCAATATGGATTGTTTCTTGAATCGGGTCCTTTCTCGAGGAAAAGTTTGTCTCGAAAAGTTGAGTGGGAGGATGGTGGAGACTTGATATGGTTATTGAACCGTCACTACAACTAGTATGTAGCAGGGCACGTGAAGTTGTTCTGTGGCACCTACACCAATTGAAGTAGAAGCTTATGATAGTGATCATGAAACTTGGATCAAGTCACTACTGCACTCGTAGGGTGACAAGGATGCGTCGCTTTGAGTGGTACAGTAATCTTGTCTTGAAGGTCATGTTGCTAGACAACAATGAACCTACGAGCTATGGAGAAGCAATGGTGGGCCCAAATTCCGACAAATGGTTAGAAGCCATGAAATCCAAGATAGGATCCATGTATTAGAACAAAGCATGGACTTTGGTGGACTTGCCCGATGATCGGCAAACCATTGAGATAAATGGATCTTTAAGAAGAAGACGGACGTGGACGGTAATGTCACCGTCTATGAAGCTCGACTTGTGGCGAAGAGTTTTTTTTTCACAAGTTCAAGGAGTTGACTACGATGAGATTTTCTCATCCGTAGCGATGCTTAAGTCCGTCAGAATCATGTTAGCATTAGCTGCTTTATGAAATCTGGCCGTTGGATGTCAAAACGAGTTTCCTTACCAGTTTCGTAAGGAAAGGTTGTATGTGATATAATCGAAAGGTTTTGTCGATCCTAAGGATGCTAAAGGTATGCTAGCTCCAATGATCCTTCTAAGGACCGGAGTAAGCATCTCGGAGTTGGAATGTACGCTTTGATAAGATGATCAATGATTTTTTGTTTATACAAAGTTTATGAGAAACTTGTATTTCCAAAGAAGTGAGTGGGAGCACTATAGAATTTCGATGAGTATATGTTGTTGACATATTGTTGATCGAAATGATGTAGAATTTCTAGAAAGCATATAGGGTTATTCAAAAGTGTTTTTCAATGGAAAACCTGGATGAAGCTACTTGAACATTGAGCATTAAGATCTATAATGATAGATCAAAATGCTTAATGGTACTTTCAAATGAGCACATACCTTGACATGATCTTCAAGGTGTTCAAGATGGATCACCAAAGAAAGAGTTCTTGCCTCGAGTTGTAAGGTATGAAGTTAAGACTTAAAGCTCGACCATAGCGTAAAAGAGAGAAAGGACGAATGTCGCCCCTATGTTTCGCATTTAGGCTCTATAGTATGCTATGTTGTGTACCGCACCGAAGTGTGCCTTGCCATGAGTCACTATAAGTACGATAATGATCCAGAAAGGATCATTGACAGCGTCAAAATTGTCCTTGGAGTAAATAAGGACATGTTTCTCGATTATGGAGGTGATAAAGAGTTTGGCGTAAAGGGTTACGCCGATGCAAGCTTTAACACCTATCCGAAAGTGACTCGAGTAGCAAACCGGATACGATAGTGGAGCAACTATTTGGAATAGCTCCAAGTGGAGCGTGGAAGCAGATCTACAATATGACCTAGAAATTTGCAAAGCACACACGGATCTGAAAGGTTCGCACCGCTGACTACAACCTCTCTCACAAGCAAAACATGATCAAACCCCGTAACTCATTTGATGATGTTGGTCACATGGCGATGTGACTGTGAGTGTTAATCACATGGCGATGTGAACTAGATTATTGACTCTAGTGCAAGTGGGAGACTGTTGGAAATATGCCCTAGAGGCAATAATAAAAGTATTATTTTATTTCCTTGTTCATGATAATTGTCTTTATTCATGCTATAACTGTATTATCCGGAAATCGTAATACACGTGTGAATACATAGACCACAATATGTCCCTAGTGAGCCTCTAGTTGACTAGCTCACAGATCAACAGATAGTCATGGTTTCTCGCTATGGACATTGGATGTCGTTGATAATCGGATCACATCATTAGGAGAATGATGTGATGGACAAGACCCAATACTAAGCATAGCATAAAGATCGTAGTTCGCTTGCTAGAGCTTTTCTAATGTCAAGTATCTCTTCCTTAGACCATGAGATCGTAACTCCCGGATACCGTAGGAGTACTTTGGTGTATCAAACGTCACAACGAATCGGGTGACTATAAAGGTGCACTACATGTATCTCCGAAAGTGTCTGGGTTGACACGGATCGAGATCGGATTTGTCACTCCGTAAACGGAGAGGTATCTCTGGCCCACTCGGTAGGACATCATCATAATGTGCACAATGTGACCAAGGGGTTGATCACGGATGATGTGTTGCGGAACGAGTAAAGAGACTTGCCGTAACGAGATTGAACAAGGTATCGGTATACCGACGATCAATCTCGCAAGTAAAATACCGCTAGACAAAGGGAATTGAATACGGATCGATCGAGTCCTTGACATCGTGGTTCATCCGATGAGATCATCGTGGAACATGTGGGAGCCAACATGGGTATCCAGATCCCATGTTGGTTATTGACCGAGAACGCCTCGGTCATGTCTACATGTCTCCGAACCCGTAGGGTCTACACACTTAAGGTTCGATGACGCTTAGGGTTACAAAGGAAGTTTGTATGTGGTTACCGAATGTTGTTCGAGTCCCTGATGAGATCCCTGACGTCATGAGGAGTTCCGGAATGGTCCGGAGGTAAAGATTTATATATGGAAGTCCTATTTTGGCCACCGGAAAATGTTCGGGATTTTTCGGTATTGTACCGGAAGGTTCTAGAAGGTTCCGGAGTGGGGCCCACCTGCATGGGGGACCCACATGAACGTGGGTAGTGGGGAAAGGCCCCACACCCCTGGTCAAGCGCACCAAGATCCCCCTTAGAAGGAATAAGATCATATCCCAAGGATAAGATCAAGATCCCTAAAAGGGGGATAACAATCGATGGGGAAGGAAATGATGGGATTTCTTTCCTCCCACCTTGGCCAACGCCCCAATGGACTTGGAGGGCAAGAAACCAGCCCCTCCACCCCTATATAAAGTGGGGAGATGCATGGGAGCTCAACACGGTTCTCGCACAGCCCTCCCCTCTCCCAAGTATTCCTCCTCTCTGCGGTGCTTGGCGGCCTCGCAGATTGCCACGCCTCCTCCACCACCACGCCGTCGTGCTGCTGGTGGATGGAGTCTTCTCAACCTCTCCTCTCTCCTTGCTGGATCAAGGCATGGGAGACGCCACCGGCTGTACGTGTGTTGAACGCGGAGGTGCCGTCCGCTCGCACTAGGATCTCCGTGATCCGGATCACGACGAGTACGACTCCTTCAACCCCGTTCTCTTGAACGCTCCGCTTAGCGATCTACAAGGGTATGTAGATGCACTCTCCTTCCCCTCGTTGCTGGTTTCTCCATAGATAGATCTTGGTGACACGTAAGAAAATTTTGAATTTCTGCTACGTTCCCCAACAAGATCATGAACCTATCCAAGAACAAGATCAAGTCCCTCATGTTCCCGATCAAGATCAAGGGCAAGCTCATTCAAGTGGTGAGTGCCAATTATCGAGGCTCAAGATCAAGCTCAACTTCTAGATCAAAATCACGATCAACCCCAACCACAAGTGTCTTCATCATCGTCATTTCCAAATGAACAAGAACTCGTGGTTGTGAAGAGAAGGGTGTCTCCAAGGCTAAAACAATCCCAAGGACAAGTTTCTTGATCAAGTTCAAAGAAAGTGAAGAAGAGCTTGCACTTTCCACTTCTTCTTCTTCAAAAAAGGGCCTTTTGATGCAAGAATAGCCTCAAAGAGCAAAAATTGGCCGCCAAGTTAAAGCATCTTCGACATCTCACCAAGAACATCTATGGAAGCATAAAAAAGGGGGTAACTACTCATAGACGCTTGGCAAACTTTTGTGAACATCACTCGTTTGTCTCTTGTATTGAGCCCCTTAGGGTTTAAGATGCCATGCATGAAGAATTCAACAACTTCACCCATAACAAAGTATGGACTCTTGTGGAGAGACCCAAAGAGCATCATAATGTCATTGGAACAAAGTGGATCTTCAAGAACAAGCAAGATGAACATGGTCAAGTTACTAGAAACAAGGCAAGGTTAGTGGCACAAGGTTTCACCCAAGTCATTTGCCCTTTGGCTTCGCCTAGAAGCCAAGTCCGAGCGTGCCTTGGGCTCGGGGGCTACTGTCGGCGTTCTGGATATGGGGGTACCTAGACTTGCCTGCCTGCGGCCCGCGGCATGGCTCCATCGGCGGCCTGGTACGGCCCAGCTTCGGCATCAACAACTCAAGACCCTCGCGAGGGGCCAAGCCTCGCGAGGCGGACGATGCCAAGACCTCCAAGGGGATCGACCTCCCTAGGCTGGCTCCCGAGGAGCGAAGATTTCTATGCAAGGTGCACCTCGCGAGGCTCAGCAGACGTGAGCCATGACGACCAAGGCCAGGCAGGCGCCAGCGGGTGCAGAGTACCAGTTTCCTCTTTGGTGCAAAGGAGGCAAGCAGCAGGCACAGAGTCCCGAGGAATCAACCAAAGGTTT
This sequence comes from Aegilops speltoides, assembly GCA_021437245.1. NCBI lineage: Eukaryota > Viridiplantae > Streptophyta > Magnoliopsida > Poales > Poaceae > Aegilops > Aegilops speltoides. The sequence goes on from CM038141.1 coordinate 135,732,921, forward strand.
CCATTCTGGTGCAACAAGACCAAGACCGGCAGGACGGCAGGACGGAGGTCATCACCGAGCCCATCGCAGCGTCACGACCGGAGGCTTTTGCAGGCGAAGACCACTTTAGTCAGGATAGGATTTACTTGTTGTCTCCCTTGAAATTTGGTTGTTGTGGGATTCCTTCCTGCCTACATTTGGGAAGAGGACAAAGGCCACTATAAATAGGACCTAGCCACCACCATAGAGCGGGATCCACGGATCGATCGAATCCATTCCACCCTTACCATCTCTACAGCTCACTCGAGCTCAAGAACACCTCACCTCCTGAGGCTGTTCAGCCACTATACTATAGTTCATCCTCAGCCCATCGAGGCAATCCACCACAAAGCTGGAGTAGGGTGTTACACCGCAAGGTTGCCCGAACCAGGATAAACCACCGTGTCTTCCTTTCCATTTGAGCTCGATGCACTAGGCTGTGAGGTTTGCGAGTTGGCAGGCTGGGTAGGTTGAGATCTCCGCACGCACCCCAGAGTTCGAACCTCTCAAGGGTTTGCGGAACCCGAAATCCTATAGTATCTATAATTTTTTATTGTTCCATGCTATTATAATATCAATCTTGGATATTTATATGACTTTTTTATGCTATTTGTACAATTTTTTGGGACGAACCTATTAACCCAGTGCGTAGTGCCAGTTGCTATTTTCTGCTTATTTTTGGTTTTCCAGAAAATCAGTACCAAACGGAGTCCAAACGCTAAGAAACTTTTTGAAGATTTTTTTCTAGACAAGAGATACCGAGGAAGCTTCGGGAGGAGACCAGATGGCAAGCAAGGAGGCGGCAAGGCAACAGGGTCTTGTGGGCCCCTCGTGGCTCCGTGTGACCTAATTCCACCTATATAAATTCTCTAATATTGGGAAACCAACAGAGAGCCACCCAAAACACTTTTTCCGCCGCCGCAAGTTTTTGTTCTTCCGCGATCCCATCTATAGGCCTTTTCTGGTACTCTGCCGGAGGGAGAATCGAGCATGGAGGGCTTCTACATCATCCTTGCTGCCTTCCGATTGTGCATGAGTAGTTCACCACAAACATACGAGTCAATAGCTAGTAGCTAGATGGCTTCTTCTCTCTCTTTGATCTTCAACACAATGTTCTCCTTGATGTTTTTGGAGTTCTATCCGATGTAATCTTCTTTTGCGGTGTATTTGTAGGGATCTGATGAATTGTGGGTTTATGATCTGAATATTTATGATAAGTAATGGAGTCTCTTCTAAACTTTATTATGCATGATTTTTATAGCTTTGCATTTCTCTCCGATATATCCGTTTGGTTTGGTCAACTGGATTGATTTATCTCAGTGGGAGAGGTGCTTTGTCATGGGTTCAATCTTGTGGTGCTCTATATCCTAGTGATAGTAGGGGAAAAGACACATATTTGTATTGTTCCCATTAAGGGTAAAACGTCGGATTTTATTCATATTGATTGGGTTTACTTTGTTTACATCATGTCATCTTGCTTAAAGCGTTACTCCTTTTTTCATGAACTTAAAACCGTTGATGCATGCTGGATAGTGTTCAATTGGTGGAATAGTAGTAGATGCAGGCAGGAGTCGGTCTACTTGTATCAGACATGATGCCTATATACATGATCATTGCCTTGGATATCATCATAATTATGCGCTTTTCTATCAATTGCCCAATAGTAATTTGTTCACCCACCATATGCTATGTGCTCGAGAGAGAAGCCTCTAGTGAAAACTATGGCCACTGGATCTACTTTAATCATATTACAAAAACCTAAATTCTCGTGATGCAATTTTTCTTATTTTTTTTTGCAATTTATCCATCTATCTATACAAGATTTGATCATTGAAAGTAATGAGTTCAAGGGGATTGGCAACCCTCTTGCCCTCATTGGGTGCAAGTATTTGCTTTTGTGTGTGCAGGTGCTATTCACGAGGCTTTGTGTGATTCTCCTATTGGATTGATACCTTGATTCTCACTAAGGGAAATACTTATCGTTACTATGCTGCATCTCCTCTCCTCTTCGAGGAAAATCCCAACGCAGCTCACAAGTAGCAGGAAGAATTTTTGGTGCCGTTACTAGGGAGACATCATCACAAACAATCAAGTACCTTCACACAAACTATCATCTACTTGCTCTACTTTTCATTTGCCTTTGCCTCTCGTTTTCATCTCCCCCACTTCTCATAAAAATACCAAAACACAAAAATATTTGCTTTGCTTGTTTGCTTGCCTTGCCACTATGGCTAGTTCTTCACTTGTTGCTTGTACTTCTGAGAATGAAGTGCTTAATTTTATACAATGGGGAGGAGAAAGTTTAAAAGATGCTTGGCATAGGATTTTCTATGATCAAAATAGATCTACTCGTAATTAATCCACTACCGTTCTTCTTCGCAATTTTTATATCGGTGTTACTACTTGGTATAGATTTGTGCTTGACACTATTACCGGAGGGAATTTTTTTGAGTAGTCACCCTAGGGATGCTTTCAATGCTATGAGAAATTTAGTAGGATCGCAACCTATTGTTATTAATGAAACAACATTGACTTTGGAACATGTCATGCAAAGAGTTGCATAACTTTACCCCCGCCTCTGTGCTGCACATCGCAGGATACGTTGCCCTCTGTGAATTATTCCTGGGCTGCGAGGCTCACTTCGAGTTATGGAAGAAGCTATTCTTCCTCATCCCTCGTACTCGGGGGGGATCTATATATCAAGTGGGCGGAGCCAAAATATGGCGCGTCGCCCAGACTGGATACCTGTCCGGCACTCCAAAGAAGGCATCTGAAGACTGGCCCTCGGAGTGGTTTTATGTAGATGATGTTCCCCTTCCGTACCCAATCCGGACGGGCCTTCCTGAGTTTAATAACACTCTGCTAAAGAAACGCCAAAGTTGGCACCCTCGGAGCCCCCATGAGTAAGATGCCAGAGAAGTCCACTTCCTGATGGGCAGGATAAAGACACTAGCCTAATCAGGACTGACAATAGTCAAGGTTATATCAATATGCATAATGCGGGGGGTGCAGCCACTTCAATATCGGGGGAAGCCCATGTGGCACTTCAACGGGGAAGATGATGCCACCCGCTGCGGCCGTAAAGGTCCGGACTCCGCCACTGCTCTGGAGAGAATACTGTCCGATTTATATAAAGGAGAAGAAGAGGAGTTTCTTCGTATCAAACCGTGGGATGGATTCTCCATGTACAACTCCCCAAGCTGGGTAAGCCGTTACTCTTTACTCAACTCTATCCATTCTTGCACCCTTCATCACAATCATTTACCTTGATATTTCTAAGCAGGAACTGAGGAAGGCTGTGGAAGAGTTCAACAGCCCCTCTCCGCAGCCAGAGGATCCCGTCCGGGCCCTCGACCCCGGACTTGAAGAAGATCCGGATACATCTGTGGAGCTTGTTGATGGGACATTTTATCAGGCAAGCTGCGATGGCACCTTTGGTGGCTATTATCGCCGATTATCCCGGACTGCACCCTGCGTCGCGTGTAAGCAAAGCTGAAGCCTTAACCTCTGAAGAGGATTCCTTCCTTATACCATGCCTTATGCATAAATATCGTATTTTTATAGAGGCGGCCATTGGAATGCGGTGCCGAGCCCCTGGGGGCTCGTCAGCAAAAGGAATCCGGGCCAGGCAGGCTCAAGAGGAAGGCGGTCAGGGTCGAAACGCCATCGCAGAGGTATAGTTAAAATCTGCTCTGTGATTATCATGCTTGAAATGTAACAACGTCCATCGTGTCCTGGCAGAAAGAGTAGTCGTCGGACTATATCCGGAGATCCTACCGGTCATGCCTCCACGAGCCAGATTCTAGAACTGACTTCAAGAGAGGAGGCCAATGCGGGGCCGACGCCGAATTGTCCTCCGAAAAAGGATGCAGATAGGCTCTCCGCCACAAATTTCGAAGTAGAGAGCACCATGAATCACCGTCACCGACGGACCGTACTTCGCAATGGTATCTTTTCCGAAGAGGCATTCAATGCCTTCAATTCAGTAGACGCATACATCCGAGCTGCCCAAGATGGACTCGCCCGAGCGACGGACCAGTATGCAAAAGATATACGGGTAAGAAAATTTGATAAGCATGTATATCAAGAGTCTCGAGACTTGAAACAGTTGGAACAACTAATTTAAGGATCATTGTATGCATGAGTTCTTGTAGAGAAGAATACCCATTGTCTCGTGAGCTAGAGGAGTGCAAGACCCACCGAGGGTCATGTTGCCAAACTAGAGGAATCCTAGAAGGCCTCATCTGTAACACTTGTCTCAATAGAGAAATTTTAGGAGATATACCGCTTAGTATTTGGCTTGCTTTATAAGTCTAACAGAAAATTCTGCAGACAATCCCGGGAGAATCCGAGATCGGAAAAGATAGTGAGTCACATCTCCAAAGACAGCTAAAGGTCAAGCGCGGCGTGTGCTTACACAGGTTAGGCAGAGAAAAATAATCTCCAAGATGCCAACATCCGGTCAAGCGCCGAATTAGCTGATGTTCGAGCTCAGCTTGTGGACTCCGTGAGGGAGAACAGAGGCTTCGTCGCGCATATATAGTAGGTTAAACGAATCTGCAAGACAGCTTCGGTGAGGAAGCGATAAAAGATTTTATGTCTCAGAGGTATGCCGACGGGCCGCCCCAAGAGGAGATGCCCGGGTCTGCAGGCGATTTGCTGCAAGATCTCTCACAACTGCACAGACGAGCTCGGCAGGTGATGCAGGGTATTGCCCAGGCCTTGTGGCCATACGCTTCCCTGCGAGGAGGCATGGGGGAGCTCGTGGATATGCTCCAAGGAGCACGGTGGCGCTTCCGGTTATGGAAGGTATTAGCCTGCCGACAAGGTGCAAGGGAATCTTGGGCCATGGTGAAGACGTGATACGCCAAGATTGACCCGAACCATATGGGCGAAGTCGGACCGGCAGGGCCAGTTGGGCAAGAGATTGCCGTAAGTCTGGTGTATGACCAAGTAGCGTTAGCTGCAAAGTATTCCCAACGGGATTGTAGGCTAGATAGCTTGTTGGATGGTATAGAGGAAGAATATAGCCAGTCCAAGTGACTATGTAATTCAATGGACATATGTAGTCCCTAGCTGGATTAAAAATCATTTGTCATGGCGGACCTTTTCGCTTCAACCCCGGATCCGACAGTCTGGGGTGTATCTGAATACCCGCTCAGTTATGTAAAACCGGGGTATGCGTGGAAACCAGGCTTAGGGGTCATAAGTGCTTGAACAGACAAGTACCCAACTAGTTATGTTATATTACATGGGTAGTAAGAAACATCTTCTAGGGAGAATAGTTCTGTTAGGGGTTCCTTTCCCTGGGTACGCATGCATCGATGTGCATGTCCAAACTGTGAACAAAAACGCAGGATACAAAACATCTGGGGATTCACGTTGTAATAAACGAAAGAAACATCTTTTTTTCACCGACCAAATATTCCCTTAAGAACGCTAGCTTTCGGCTTCACCCAGTCTGAGGTACACATCTGGCTGAACCGGCAGTAACAATCGAGAATGTGCTCCCCTTATGCCCTAGCCGAATTAACGAGAACATAGGGCATAAACACAAGAGCCAGGCAACCCAGCATGGCCAAATCTTAAGTCATATCGATGCATATAATGGTGAAGAAAAGTCACATATGGAAAAAGGACGCATGTGGTAGGCACGATGCCATAAAAGTAATTATATTTAGCTTCCGCATAGGAAGCCCCCAGGTATGGTGAGCACACATAGTGCGGCCGGAGTGATCCGAGCATCCGCACTGTATTTAATACTTCGTGTGAAGAAGGTAAAATGGGCGAGAAAGGAAAAAGGGAGAACATAATTGAAAGAGCGGGGGTAAGGAGACGAACACCGAAGTTCGCACTAGGCGAGAATCTCCGGAGTCCGCCGCGCTCCATGGGTTCGCTCGAGTCTCATATCGATGCATTGTGCGGGCGGTGCGCCCTCCGTGAGAACTTTATCAATGATGAAAGGACCCTCCCACTTGGGTTTGAGCTTGTCCTTCTTCTTCTCGGGTAGGCGTAGAACGAGTTCGCCAACGTTATAAGTTTTGGCCCGCACTTCTCTGCTTTGATACCTTCGAGCCTGCTGCTGGTAGAATGCGGAACGGGCTTTTGCAATGTCGCGCTCCTCCTCCAGGGCATCTAAGTTATCCTGCCGATCTAGCTCGGCTTCCTTCTCTTCGTACATGCGCACGCGAGGTGATTCATGGATTATGTCGCAGGGTAGTACTGCTTCTGCGCCGTACACCATAAAAATGGTGTATATCCGGTGGTACAATTCGGCGTGGTCCGCAGCCCCCAGAGTACGGAGTCGAGCTCCTCGACCCAGTGCGTGTCCAATTCTTTCAAGGATCGCACTAGTCTGGGTTTGATGCCGCTCATGATGAGACCATTTGCATGTTCGACCTGGCCGTTTGTTTGGGGATGATAGACGGAGGCGTAATCGAGCTTAATGCCCATGTTGCGGCACCAGGTTTTCACTTCATCGGCTGTGAAGTTTGAGCCATTGTCAGTTATGATGCTGTGGGGGACACCGTAACGGTGTACAACCCCTGATATGAAGTCTATCACTGGTCCAGATTCGGCCGTTTTAACTAGTTTGGCTTCTATCCATTTGGTGAACTTGTCCACCATGGCCAATATGTATATTTTCTTATGGCTTCCCCCTTTAAGAGGTCCAACCATAACCAGCCCCCAGACCGCGAAGGGCCAAGTTATAGGGATTGTTTGGAGAGCGGTAGGGGCATATGGCTCGATCGGCGAAGAGCCGCAACCGACGCAATGTTGGACAAGGTCTGTGCATCCGCCTGCCATTGCCGGCCAATAAAACCTGTCGGAAGGATTTATCGACAAGTGCCCGAGCAGCAGCGTGGTGCCCGCCGAGTCCGGCATGGATTTTAGCCAAGAGCTGCCGCCCTTCCTCTTCGGAGATGCATGTTTGGAGCACTCCGGTGGCACTTTTCTTATAGAGCTCTCCCTCATGGACTTTGTAGGCCTTGGAATGCCGCACAATACAACGTGTTTCATTTTGGTCCTCGGGGAGCTCCTGCCTATTTAGGTAGGCCAAGAAGGGCTCGGTCCACGGGGCGATGACAACCATGATTTCGTGGGCCGAAGGTGTTATTTCGGTAGCGGAGCCCCCGATTACGTCAGATGGTTCGGAATCTGGGGTTGTATTCGGAGCCGGACTAGTGTTGCTGGACTCCCCTTCCTATACCAGGATGGCTTGAACAACCATTCCAAGAATATATTAGGTGGGACGGGGTCGCGTTTAGCGCCGATGCAGGTGAGGATATCCGTCGCTTGATTGTTTTCTCGGGCCACATGGTCGAATTCGAGCCCCTCGAACCGAGCTGACATTTTGAGGACGACATTACGGTAGGACGCCATTTTCAGATCCTTGACATCAAAATCTCTATTTATTTGTGATATTGCGAGGTTTGAGTCCCCGCGCACTTCTAGGCGTTGAATGCCCATAGAGACCGCCATCCGAAGACCATGCAACAGTGCCTCGTATTCGGCTGCGTTGTTGGAGTCTGTGTATAATATTTGGAGTATGTATTGGACCGTGTCTCCGGTGGGGGATGTCAGGACTACACCCACTCCCAATCCATCCAACATTTTAGAGCCGTCGAAGTGCATGATCCAACTGGAGTACACACCGTACTCTTTATGGAGTTCGGCTTCTGTCCATTCGGCGACAAAGTCAGCCAGTACTTGCGACTTAATGGCCCGCCATGGTTTGTATGTTATGTTGAACGGAAGGAGCTCGATAGCCCATTTAGCAATTCGTCACGTGGCGTCACGGTTGTTTATTATGTCATTGAGTGGTACTTCGGAGGCCACCGTAATCAAACACTCTTGAAAGTAGTGTCGTAGCTTCCGGGATGCCATGAAGACCGCGTATGCTATCTTTTGATATTGTGGGTATCGGGATTTGCATGGAGTGAGGACAGTGGACACGTAATATACCGGCTTTTGGAGCGGGAACTTGTATCCATCTACTTCTCTTTCGATGACGAGCACTGCACTTACAACATGATGTGTTGCAGCTATGTATAATAGCATAGGTTCGCCAGTATTTGGCGCGGTCAGGACTGGATTGCTGGCCAATATGGTCTTTATTTCATCTAGTCCGGCCGTGGCCGCATCCGTCCACTCCAAGTGTTCGGTGCATCGAAGAAGGCGGTAAAGAGGTAGTGCCTTTTCTCCTAATCGGGAGATAAAGCGGCTTAAGACAGCCACGCATCCAGTTAGTTTCTGGATATGCTTGAGGTCTATTGGGATAGGCATTTGCGACAGAGCTAGGATTTTTGCCAGATTTGCTTCGATTCCTCTATTGGAAACGATGAAGCCGAGCAACTTCCCGGAGGGTACGCCGAAAACACATTTTTCCGAGTTGAGCTTGATGTCGTATGTTCAGAGGTTGTCGAACGTGAGTCTCAAGTCATCTATTAAAGTTTCGACGTGTCTTGTTTTTATGACCACATCGTCCACATATGCCTCCACTGTTTTGCCAATTTGCTTCTCCAGGCATGTCTGAATCATACGTTGATAGGTTGCACCGGCATTTTTGAGCCCGAAAGGCATATTGTTGAAACAGAAGGGGCAATATGGCGTTATGAAGGCCGTTGCGGCTTGGTCGGATTCCGCCATCTTTATTTGATGGTATCCGGAGTATGCGTCGAGGAAACATAGTGAGTCGTGTCCTGCGGTGGCGTCGATGATTTGGTCAATGTGAGGGAGGGGGAAGGGATCCTTGGGTTAGGCCTTGTTGAGGTCTTTGAAATCGACACATAGGCGCCAAGATTTGTCCTTCTTTGGTATCATTACCAGATTTGCCAGCCAATCCGGATGTTTTATATCTCTGATGAATCCAGCCTCAAGTAGCTTGGCTAGCTCTTCTCCCATGGCTTGTCGTTTAGGCTCTGAGAAGCGCCTAAGAGTCTATTTGACTGGCTTGTATCCTTTCAGTATATTGAGGTTGTGTTCGGCCAGCCTGCATGGGATGCCCAAAGATGTCCGAAGGATGCCAAAGTAAAATGTCCACCTCACAGAAGAAGTCTCGCATCTGGCGCCCATTGTGGGGCTCAACTGTGTCCCGATGGAAGCTATCTTTGTGGGGTCCGTTGGATGGACCTAGAATTTGACTACCTCGTCCATGGGCTTGAATGAGGTGGACTTGGGTCGTTTGTCGAGTATTACATCGTCTCTGTCCACTGTGGCGTGCAGCGTTTTTAGTTCTTCGGCCGCTAGGGCTTCGGATAATGCTTCTAGGGCTAGTGCGGCAGTTTTATTTTTGGCGCGGAGTGTGACGTCTGGATCACTAGCTAGAGTGATGATTCCATTGGGTCCGGGCATTTTGAGCTTCATGTACCCGTAATGGGGTATAGCTTGAAAGCTCGTGAATGCGTCCCGCCCTAAAAAGGGCGTGGTATCCGTTGCTGAACGGGGCCACTTGGAATGTGATTTCTTCGGACCTATAATTCTCCGGCATGCCTAATACCACATCTAGTGTGATTTTTCCCTCACATTGTGCCTCCCGACTAGGGATGATTCCCCTGAAGGTCGTGCTGCTTTGCTCAATGCGGCTTTTGTCAATTTCCATCTTGTTGAGGGCTTCTTCATAGATTAGGTTTAATCCGCTTCCGCTGTCCATGAGTACTTTAGTGAGCCGGAAGCTGTCCATGATTGGGCTAAGGACCAATGCGGCTAGTGCCCAGACTGTTTGGAATTGAGGTTCGACACTGGCACTGAAGGTTACAGCAGTGTCACTCCATGGATTTATTTTTGCCACGTGGCAGACTTCAGCGAAACTTCGATGAGCTCGCTTTGCGCCTATTATTTGAGGCGAAAGTCTCGAAGACTGCCAGTACCGCATTGTCGTCTTCGGTGGGATGTTGCTCTGCTTTATGGTTTACAAGAAGATCCTCACCGCTTTTTGCTACCTGCCGGAGTATCCAACATGCTCTAAGGCTATGCGTTGGCGTGGTATCCAGCGTGCTGTGAATTTTGCATGGCCCGTTGAGCAATTCTTCCAATACAGTTCCACGCCCTGGAGCGGGCTTTGGTTTTTTGGGAATTGGACCGGGTAACTTACGAGAGTTTGCCCTTTTAGTTTGGACAAAGGGTTTAGTGAGAGTCGGATTATACCAGAAGTCTGTTTGGGTTTTCCAGGCGCTTTCCATCGTGCAGTACCTCTGTACTATGGCTGCTAAGTTAGCAAAGTGTACTATGTCACGGCAACTTATAGCATTAAGGACCCCTTTGTTCGTGCAATTTTTGCAGAAAAGTGAGATTGCGTCTTCCTCGCGACAGTCCTTGACCCTGTTTACCACAAGGAGGAATCTGGCCCAGTAGCGATGTACTGTATCTTGGGGCTCTTGTCTGATACGGGAAAGACGACATAAGTTAGGGTGGGTGGGCGTAGTTAAGTCCGAATTTTGACCTGATCTGACATCCAGAGGCAGAGGAGCTTCCGGTCTTGGCAGCTCCGACTCCGGGATGTTGCCCAATTTTTCTAGTCCGTTGCCCGATTCTAAGTTTGGGGTCTAGGTCAAGTCCTCCCGCGAACGGGTATCCGACTCAGGGAGCTTGGTAAGCCGGACATAGTTCGTCCTCAAAGTAGAGGGATAATCCATGTATGGCTCTTCTACTACCGCTATCTCATGGGTGACCGGTGGGATTTAATATCCCTTTGGTCGGGTTTAAACCCAATCCGATCATAGTCTGTAGCGACTCCCAGAGCGATGATGCGATCCAAGAGCTCATTAAGGGAGGAGAGCTCCATTGGATCCATCTGTTCGGCGGGTTCCGAATTGACGTGGAGGCTGTTTTTGATTACCCGAGAATTCATCGTCGGTGCGGCAGCCGATCGGGCGGTCATGATGAAGCCGCCTAGTCAGAGAGTTTGCCCTACCGCCAAGGCTCCCCCAGAGGTTATGTTGTCCTTGACAACGAGACGATCCATCAAGCCTTGTAGCAACGACATCGAGGAACTCTCAATGAAAGCACTAATGCGGTGTCAAAACCGGCGGATCTCGGGTAGGGGGTCCCGAACTGTGCGTCTAAGGCTAATGGTAACAAGAGGCAGGGGACACGATGTTTTACCCAGGTACAGGCCCTCTCGATGGAGGTAATACCCTACTTCCTGCTTGATTGATCTTGATGATATGAGTATTACAAGAGTTGATCTACCACGAGATCGTAGAGGCTAAACCCTAGGAGCTAGCCTATGATGATTATGATTGTCCTTGTCCTACGGACTAATCCCTCCGGCTTATATAGACACCGGAGGAGGCTAGGGTTACACAGAGTCGGTTATAAAGAAGGAGATCTAACATCCGAATCGCCAAGCTTGCCTTCCACGCAAAGGAGAGTCCCATCCGGACACGGGATGAAGTCTTGAGTCTTGTATCTTCACGGTCCAACAGTCCACCAAAGTATATAGTCCGGCTGTCCGGATACCCCCTTGTCCAGGACTCCCTCACTTAGCTTTGGGTTCAATCTTGCGGTGTCCTTTCCCAGTGACAGTAGGGGCAGCAAGGCACATATTGTATTGTTGCCATCGAGGATAAAAATATGGGGTTTATATCATATTGCTTGAGTTTATCCCTCTACATCATGTCATATTGCTTAATGTGTTACTCTGTTCTTTATGAACTTAATACTCTAGATGCATGCTGGATAGCGGCCGATGTGTGGAGTAATAGTAGTAGATGCAGAATCGTTTCGGTCTACTTGACACGGATGTGATGCCTATATTCATGATCATTGCGTTAGATATCTTCATAATTATGCGCTTTTCTATCAATTGCTCGGCAGTAATTTGTTCACCCACCGTAATACATGCTATCTTGAGAGAAGCCACTAACGAAACCTATGGCCCCGGGGTCTCTTTCCTATTATATTACATCTCTTTTATTTACATTGCATCTCGTTTACTATTTTGCAATCTTTATTTTCCAATCTATACAACAAAAATACCAAAAATATTTACTTTACTATCTCTATTAGATCTCACTTTTGCGAGTGACCGTGAAGGGATTGACAACCCCTTTATCGCATTGGTTGCAAGGTTCTTGATTGTTTGTGCAGGTACTAGGTGACTTGTGCATTGTCTCCTACTGGATTGATACCTTGGTTCTCACAACTGAGGGAAATACTTATGCTACTTTGCTGCATCACCCTTTCCTCTTCAAGGGAAAATCAACGCATGCTCAAGAGGTAGCAAGAAGGATTTCTGGCGCCGTTGCCGGGGATATCTATGCCAAATCAAGACATACCAAGTACCCATCATAAACTCTTCTCCCTCACATTACATTATTTGCCATTCACCTCTCGTTTTCCTCTGCCCCACTTCTAAAACGATTTTCAAAAACCTTTTGCCTTTTCTCCGCCCCTCTTCTGTTCGTCTCTTTTCGCTTGCTTCTTGTGTGCTTGTGTGTTGGATTGATTGTTTATCACGATGGCTCAAGATAATACTAAATTGTGTGACTTTTCCAATACCAACAATAATGATTCACTGGTACACGTCGGTGCTATACAAACGGTTTTTAACCCCTTTCCGCGACGGTGGTCGGGACCTAGTGAGTGTGGGCGATAGGGCGGTCCTTCCTACACGACCCAGAAACCGTCGGGGATAGGGAGCCTTGATGCATACAGTTGCCCCTCTATAACCGTTTTCAATGTCTCGCATATCTGAAATGATTTATCCTTGCTACTCGTTTGTGCTGGCATTGCCATCGCAGTCGGAGTTTTGTGGTTTTTACCTAAACCCAGGCAGATTCCAGGCCCAGGTAGATTCCAGGCATAGGAGTATTCTAGGCACGGCTCTACGGTTATGATGCTTGGCACATCACAAACAGTTCATGATTAGAAACCGTGTACGGTAGGTAGACATTCACACACATTTAGTTTTCCCGCATCGTATGTGATAGTGTCTGATATCACACACGCTTTGCAAATAGCAACTGTGTGCATTGTTACACACGTTTCCACTCCGTGAGCCGTGTTGGATTATGATGTATATCGCACACGTTGTGCTTTATTAACCGTTTGCGTCGTAATGACCTGCACACCATAATTTCGCCCCAATTTAATTGTTGCTATTCAAAATTGTACCTGATTTAAACTTAGAAAGTAGGCAATAGCTTTATTCATATCCATTAGGTTCCAACAACCAATCCATTATTCAATTCATAGGTACATATGTTTAAGAATTACATAAGCACCAAATAAAGAATGATGAACCAGGGTTCTATACTTGTACTATTACAGATGGTAAAGAAAGAGGCGATAGACATTCTGGTTGCTGAACAAGGTGAAGCGGAATGGCCCTATTGTGCTCTCCTGGATGCAGAAGGCACGCACGCACGACTCTAGTCCAACCCCTTGTGATGGTAGGCCACCAAGCATGTAGTTTGAGAGGTAATCTTGAGTAAACTGCTTCAGGATCCACCGCAAATAAAAAAAGATTCAGACATTGTCATCTAACACAACTCATTACGGGCAGTAAAAACAAGGCTACATGGTTCTTACTTACCATCCTGTAGTTCACTATTGTCTTGCATAAGTGTAAACATATAGTTCGATTGACATCTTTTGACCCATTTTAGTAACAATCTTTATCAGCTTCCTCACTTGATGCTGGTTCATGAATATCTCATTGCCTCATACGCAGAAAGGGTCGAAGTGTGGATCTTTGGCAATGAAAAGTGTACCTAAAAGCACCAAGTTAATATTAGAAGCAAAACAACAATTGTAAAGTGATGTAATACAACACTCCCTCCATCCCATTATATAAGATTTTATACACGTATATCTAGACATCATCAGAACATTAAGGTAAAACTCTTCCTTGTTGCTATGTAGCCTGGGAATGCGTATTTAGCCATTCATTACAATGCATGTTGCTATGTAGCCTCAGATATATTAAATATGGCTAGTTAACCTACTGATAAATGGGTTACAGATATATTCAGTGAAATGTCTGATTTGACGATTAATCCCTTATCAGCCCCCGGGCTATATGGTACCAGCTACCGAGATCCTAAACAGTGAGTACATATAAGCAATGCGATGAAACTAACCTTGATGGAAAAAACAGCACCATTCTCAATATTGTCCTTTATGAGTACATATAAAGGCATGTTAAGCACAATAGCTAAACATCAACCAAATATATCCATGGTAGACAACATAATCTACAAATGATAACTTCAGTATGCAGGCTTAAGCACGCTAGTTAAGCAGAACAAGAAGTGGAAAGGTGTGTTAACTGCATCAGGCATAACATTTATAAACAAGCAAATAGTCATTCAAACTGGTATTGTCCAGGTCTAAAGTACACTAGTTATTGTTAAAAAAAATGAAATGGCATGTTAACTATAATATCCTTAACATCAACCAAATATCGTAATTCATAGTGGTGTTGTTGACACTGTTATTTATGAAATTGAATTGCACGACAAATAGTTGCACATATAGAGCATCACATTGTGAAGAACTGAAATAAACAAGGCATAAGGCCATCTCTAGCTGATCCTTTAAAAGTTAAAGGACTAAAACAATTTGATCAAGTTCAAAGCAGGTTCAACCGAAAGTAGCATGCATTCAAACATAAATGTAGATAGTTTTGCATAACCGAACATAAAACATAAATTTAAACTAAGCTAAACTACTTTCGGTCGAAGTAGAGGTCGAGCCAATCCTTCCTTGTCAGGTACTGTTGGAAATATGCCCTAGAGGCAATAATAAAATGGTTATTATTATATTTCCTTGTTCATGATAATTGTCTATTGTTCATGCTATAATTGTATTAACTGGAAATGTAATACATGTGTGAATACATAGACCACAACATGTCCCTAGTGAGCCTCTAGTTGACTAGCTCGTTGATCAATAGATGGTTATGGTTTCCTGACCATGGACATTGGATGTCATTGATAACGGGATCACATCATTAGGAGAATGATGTGATGGACAAGACCCAATCCTAAGCATAGCACAAGATCGTGTAGTTCGTTTGCTAAAAGCTTTTCTAATGTCAAGTATCATTTCCTTAGACCATGAGATTGTGCAACTCCCGGATACCGTAGGAATGATTTGGGTGTGCCAAACGTCACAATGTAACTGGATGGCTATAAAGGTGCACTACGGGTATCTCCGAAAGTGTCTGTTGGGTTGGCATGAATCGAGACTGGGATTTGTCACTCCGTGTGACGGAGAGGTATCTCTGGGCCCATTCGGTAATGCATCATCATAATGAGCTCAATGTGACTAAGTAGTTAGTCAGGTGATCATGCATTACGGAACGAGTAAAGTGACTTGCTGGTAATGAGATTGAACGAGGTATTGGGATACCGACGATCGAATCTCGGGCAAGTAACATAACGATTGACAAAGGGAATTGTATACGGGATTGCTTGAATCCTTGACATCGTGGTTCATCCGATGAGATCATCGTGGAACATGTGGGATCCAACATGGGTATCCAGATCCCGCTATTGGTTATTGGCCAGAGAGCTGTCTCGGTCATGACTGCATGATTCCCGAACCCGTAGGGTCTACACACTTAAGGTTCGGTGACGCTAGAGTTGTTATGGGAAATAGTGTGCGATTCTCGAATGTTTTTGAGTCCCTGATGAGATCCGGACGTTATCAGAGTTCCGGAATGGTCCGGAGGTAAATATTTATATATGGGAAGTCCTATTTTGGCCACCGGAAAATGTTCGGATTTTTGGTATTGTACCGGAAGGTTCTAGAAGGTTCTGGAGTGGGGCCCACTGCATGGGGGACCCACATGAACGTGGTAGTGGGGCAAGGCCCCACACCCCTGATCAAGGCGTACCAAGATCCCCCTTAGAAGGAATAAGATCATATCCCAAGGGATAAGATCAAGATCCCTAAAAAGGGGATAACAATCGGTGGGGAAGGAAATGATGGTATTTCTTTCCTCCCACCTTTGCCAACGCCCCAATGGACTTGGAGGGCAAGAAACCAGCCCCCTCCACCCTTATATATAGTGGGGAGGCGCATGGGAGCTTCACCCCTTGCCCCTGGCGCAGCCCTCCCCCTCTCCAACTCCATCTCCTCCTCAGTAGTGCTTGGCGAAGCCCTGCCGGGGAACTGCAAGCTCCACCACCACGCCGTCGTGCTGCCGGAGCTGTCCCTCAACTTCTCCTCTCCCCTTGCTGGATCAAGACGGAGGAGACGTCCCCGGGCTGTACGTGTGTTGAACGCGGAGGCACCGTCGTTCGGTGCTTAGATCGGATTCGGCCGCGATCCGAATCGCTTCGTGAATGACTCCACCGACCGTGTTCTCGCAACGGTTCCGCATCGCGATCTTCAAGGGTATGAAGATGCACTCCCCTCTCTCTCGTTTCTAGTTACTCCATAGATTGATCTTGGTGATGCGTAGAAATTTTTTAATTTCTGATACGTTCCCCAACAGTGGCATCAGAGCTAGGTCTATGCGTAGATTCTATGCACGAGTAGAACACAAAGTAGTTGTGGACGATGATTTGTTCAATATGCTTACCATTACTAGTCTTATCTTGATTCGGCGGCATTGTGGGATGAAGCGGCCCGGACCGACCTTACACGTACGCTTACGTGAGACATGTTCCACCGACTGATATGCACTAGATGCATAAGGTGGCTAGCGGGTGTCTGTCTCTCCCACTTTAGTCGGATCGGATTCGAAGAAAAGGGTCCTTATGAAGGGTAAATAGCAATTGGCATATCATGTTGTGGTTTTGGCGTAGGTAAGAAACGTTCTTGCTAGAAACCCATTGTCGCGCGCGATGGGTGGCGCGGCACCTATGGGGCCGGGGCCCCTTCGTGTGTTCGGTACGAGGGCGGAGGGTGCGCGGAGAGCAGATCGAGGCGATGCACGCGGGATTTTACCCAGCTTGGACGCGATGGTCGCGTAAAACCCTACTGCTGCATTGTGTAGTATTTCCTCTTGCTCCCCAATGCGAGCAAATGGTGGTGTGGTGTATGAAAGCCAGCCGAACCCCTGGCACTAGAGCTGCCGAGGGCTTGGACCTACGCGAGTGTGGCGAATGGCCGGAACCTCGGAACCCCCTTTACGTTGTGCATGGGCCTCCTTTTATAGGGCAAGGGGTCACCGACAGGTGTCAACGTAAGGTAGAGGGGTAAAAACGTAAAAGAGGTGGTAGTTGGAACAGTGCGGGAACAGTGCAGCTACAGTGGATTCTACCTACTTTTGACAGAGGGGGACAAGAGCATTAAATGCCCGTCGCCGTCGCCCCAAAAGCTCCCGCCATTGTGTCTCCGTTTGCCACGGCGGCGAAGCCACCACCGTGGAGTGCCACCGCACCCTCATGCAACCTGACAGCCACCCGCCACGCGTCTCGAAAAAAGGCCGGAGGCGACGCGGGCGATGAGCTGGAGTGCGGCACGTGATAGCTCTCCCGGCAAGCACCTTGCCGGGCTTGATCTTGCCGGGCCGGTGCTTGTCGGGCTCTATGACTTGCCGCCGCCCTCGCCCTCGCCGACGCGTCATACCTTGGGCGTGTCTTCGTGACGTGATCTTCTAGACTCCCGACGAGCTCTTCTCGCCGGGACCTGCATGAGCGATGTAGTCTTGAGCCCAGAATGGCCTTCCCGCAAGCTCCTCTTGCCGGGTCTTGAGCTTCGCCTCGTACACTTTGTCTTTGAATGGCTTGGTATGGAGTGGGAATGATCACCGCAAGCATATGGTGGATCTGGCTGCGGGGCCTCAATGCCCGTGCACAAGTTGGGGTACCGAGGTACCCCTACCTTAGTACACCGACAGAGCCCCGGCCTGGGCCATACACAGTGCCGAGCGCTGTTGGGCTGGCCCAAAACAGGCACGGGCACGGGAAGCCCATGGCGCGCCGAATCTGTTGCTGCATCTGTCGCCTCCCCTCCCGCAACGGCACGCGTCGATTGCGGCGTCGTGGGAGACGTGGGCGGCGTATGCAGCCTTTAAGGCATCCACCCCGTGATCGTGGCGCAGAGCGGGGTTGCCTCACCCGTCGCTCCGGCTCCGCTTTTTCGCCACGCGGCCCCCATGCACGGGGGTCGTGGGCGGCGAAGGTGGGAGACCGAGCCGTCACGGGCGGAGGAGGCGAGTCGGCCCCGCTCCTCTGGCCTTCTCGTTTCCTGATTGGTCGAGCGGGGCGGTTGAGCCCCCACCTCGCCCCTTTAAAAGGAGCGGCAGGGGAGCACCATGGCCGTACTCATCTTCTTCTCCCTTTGCCTTCGTCTTCTGTTCTCCTTGCCGCCATGGAAGGAGGGAACCCTGGATCGTCGACGGTGGCAGCAAGGGTGGCTTCTAGGCAGCGCACCATCCCCCACCCCGCTCCCGTGGTGGTGGAGCCGGCCACGAGAGGGAGAGGGAGGGGGCGTGGCCGTGGACGAGGCCGAGGGCGTGGCCGAGGCGGTCGAGGGAGAGGCGTCCGTGGGGATGCGCCTCCCCCGTCTCCCCCGGCGTCCCCGGACCACGGCGCGGTCCACACCGGTGACGACCCCTGGGAGTTCTTCATCAAGCTTCGCCGGGCGCCTCGTCGTCGTCTCCGGCTGCCGGCCCCGTTTGCAGACGCGATGGGGCCGGATCCGCCCGACGTGATGGAGCTACGCATGAGGGGCTGCGGGATCAGCGGCACTCGGGTGAGTGTCGTGTCCCCAGCCCCCGGCGTGATGTTCTTCGACCGAGGGTGGAAGACGTTCGCCCGGATCCATAGCTTGACGGCGGGGTTCACCCTCCACTTCAAGTTGCTGGATGGTGACCTCCTCGCCGTCAAGGTCTTCGGCGACTATGGAACCCGGGCGCGCTGCTGTGTGGACAGCTCCTCGGATAGCGAAGGCTCCTCCCCGAGCGAGAGTGACGAGGAGGAGAGCGACAGCGGCGACGAGGGGGATGGCGGGCCCGACTAGGCGTCGGACACCGCTGCCTCGCGCGCCACCGGCAACCCCTTCTTCTGGGTTGCCGGGCTCCTGAACTCCCCGGGGCCGTCTCCTTGGCGGCTGGCGTAGAGAGGCAGCAGAAGAGGAAGAGGGGGACGGCGGCAAAGCCGCTAAGTCGGAGTACGAGGGCGAGGTGCCCGCACTGGCGTCCCACCACTCCGCCTTCAAGCTCGCCTCCGACGCCTCCGACTCCGCCAAGCTCTGGCCGGCCCCGGGTGTTCTCTTGGGGTCTTCGGCGCCCGTGGCTCTCCAGCTGGCTTGAGGGCTTGCCGCTGGCTCTCCGGCATCGCTCCCCATGCCCGTCACCTTGCTGCTGCTCTCTGGCGCGGCGTAAATCACCGCCACGCCTTCTAGGCGCTCCTTCGCCCTTCCCGACAAGCCCCTCTTGCGGGGTCTCCTCTCCCGCAAGCTTATCTTGTCGGGGCTCCTGACCTACCTCCCGAACTCCCGAACAGAGAAACAGAGAGGGTCACGGCACCTTATCTTTTTAAATTGTAAGCCCTCGGGCATTAGATGCATTTAAGAACTTGTAATCCTCTCTGTCATGTTTTTCATCCTCTATGGACTTGTACTAAATGGATGTTTTTAATGAAAAGAAGGGAAAGCTTGCGGACTGAGTCTTTTACTTGATCGTGCCTTGTGTTTTCTTACGCTATCGGGAGCTTGCCGGGCGAACACGCTTAGCGATCATGGGACAGCCCACCGGTGGTGTCGCTTCCGCAAGCAACCTTGTCGGGCGATTATGACGCCTACCTCGCCGAAAGGTGCTCGGAAGCAAGATAGGGGTGCAGCGGCACACTTGTGTTTGTTGAGCGGACTCGGAAACAAACCAAGCACGCAACTGGGCCACAACTCGGTTCCTCCACGCACGGGTTTTTACAAGACACGCTCGCTCAAAGACGCAGCCCCGCACCTCCTGGTCCATAGAAGGATGCATGACGAGGGATGGAAAACTTAGCTGATACTGCAGCCCCCAGCAACTCTGGCTTGCCGGAGACGGATCTTGGCGCTCGCAGCCCCCAGCGAGGCTGGCTTGCCGAGGAAGAACCTTGGCGCCCGCAGCTCCCGGCGACCCGGACTTGCCGGACCTTAGGTGCTGGTGTGGCCTCTCGGTTCCTCCCTGTCGCTGCAATCGCAGTCATATAAAAACAGCTGATGTATATCTGCAACGGCCGAGCGCACATGTACGTGCATATAAATCTTGGCTACGCAATACGATGCCGAGCTTTGTCCTTCAGATGTCAGACTTACGCTCTCGGGAGCTTGCCGGGCGAACACGCTTATCGACCATGGGACAGCCCGCTGGTGGCGCCGCTTCCGGCAAGCAACCTTGTCGGGCCGATTATGACGCCAACTTGTCGAGCATGGCTCGGAAGCAAGATAAGGGTGCTGCAGCACACTTGTGTTTGTTGAGCGGACTCGGAAACAAAACAAGTACGCAACTGGACCGCGACTTGGCTCCTCTCGCGCACAAGCCTCTCATCCGAAGGACATCTCACGGCAAAACTTGCCACGTTATACCCTCTGCCCTGTATCCTTTGTGCGTTTTCACCCTGCGCTTCTAGGGAACTTGCCGACGCTTAACGCGCTTGCTGAGTACGGGACATCAGCAGCCCGCTGGCTGGCGTCGCTTCCGGCAAGCAACCTTGCCGTGTCTAGTTCGCGACGCGCTTAAATTGCTGAGCAGACTCGAAACGAAACAAGGGCGCGAAGCTGGTCGCGGCTCGCTTTTCTTTACTCGTTGAGTGTGTTCGAAGCAAAGTAAGGGTGCGGCTATTCACAAGCAGGCTCCTCAGCGCACAGGTTTTGTGCACAAACAACGAACGCAAGAGGGATATAACGAATAAAAAGCATGGAATCAAGAAGTGCTCTGCACAAAGGCTCGAGCGACTTAGCTTTTCTCTTTTTTTGCTTCTTCGCACTTGCGGGTGAAGCTCGATGGCGCGTCCTCGACAACAGCGCAGCACTCCGGAGAGGTGCGTTTGCCGGAACGAGCATCGGAGCTGACCCTGCCGGGCTTATAGCGTTCCGAGGAGCCGTGCTTGTCGGAGTGAGCGCCAGAGCCGTCCTTGCCGGACTTAGAGCTCGATGGCGCGTCCTCGACGACAGCGTGGCGCTCCAGGGTGATGCGCTCGCCGGAGCGTAGGGGGAGCGGGGGCGAGTGGCGCGAGGTACAGAACTCGCTCGGACTCCTAGTAGCGATAGGAGGAGCAAAGTTCTCCCCGGCACCTTCGCCTTGCTCATGCATGGACAGCGGTCCGGAGCATCCCGCGAGCCCCCCCAGCGTGCTCTTATCCCAATTTGCGGGTACCGCCTCTCGCGGTACGGTGCCGCTGGGACGTCGCGTGCTGAGACGGACGTGGATCCACGGAGACCGAGGCGCGGTCGTCCGTCTCGTCCCTGGATCTGGTGGCACCGCGAGCGCCCTCGTCGGTGTCCACCCTTCCTCCGGCGTCTCCTCCGCCCGCCGTTGTCTCCGGTGGCGGCGGAGAAGACGGAGATGGGTCCGCGACCCTTGAAGCCCTTGTCTTCGGGGCCATGGCGCAGCTTGTCGGCGAAGTTCTTGTGGCCGGAGATGCCGATGAAGAAAACGGCCGCTGAACGCCGGATCAGGTCCGCGATAACCTCGACGCCCCTACCGCGCGCCCCAGAGATGTCGCGCGATGGGTGGCGCGCACCTATGGGGCCGGGCCCCGTGTGTTCGACGAGGGCGGAGGGTGCGCGGAGAGCGATCGAGGCGATGCACGCTGGGATTTTACCCAGCTTCGGGCGCGATGGTCGCGTAAACCCTACCGCTGCATTGTGTAGTATTTCCTCTTGCTCCCCAATGCGAGCAAATGGTGGTGTGGTGTATGAAAGCCACCAACCCCCGGCACTAGAGCTGCCGAGGGCTTGGACCCACGCGAGTGTGGCGAATGGTCGAACCTCGGAACCCCTTTACGCAGTGCATGGGCCTCCTTTTATAGGGCAAGGGTCACCGACAGTGTCAACGTAAGGTAGAGGGGTAAAACGTAAAAGAGGTGGTAGTTGGAACAGTCTTGGGAACAAAGCAGCTACAATGGATTCTACCTACTTTTGACAGAGGGGACAAGAGCATTAAATGCCGTCGCCGTCGCCCCAAAAGCTCCCGCCATTGTGTCTCCGTTTGCCACGGGCGGCGGCCACCACCGTGGAGTGCCACCGCACCCTCATGCAGCACACCACCCGCCACGCTCTCTGAAAAGGCCGGAGGCGACGCGCAAGGCAGATGAGCTGGAGTGCGGGCACGTAGCATAGCTCTCCCCGGCAAGCACCTTGCCGGGGGCTTGATCTTGCCGGGCCCGGGTGCTTGTCGGGCTCTATGACTTGCCGCCGCCCGGGCCCTCGCCGGGACGCGTACAGCGCCGAGGCGTGTCTTCTGTGACGTGATCTTCTAGACTCCCCGACGAGCTCTTCTCGCCGGGGACCTGCATGAGCGATGTAGTCTTGAGCCTGGAATGGCCTTCCCGGCAAGCTCCTCTTGCCGGGGTCTTGAGCTTCTGTCTCGTACACTTTGTCTTTGAATGGCTTGGTATGGAGTGGGAATGATCACCGGCAAGCATATGGTGGATCTGGCTGCGGGGAGCCTCAGCTGCCCGTGCACAAGTTGGGGTACTGAGGTACCCCTACCTTAGTACACCGACACCCATAGCAACCACGTAAAACATGCATCAACAATTAGAGGACGTCTAACTTGTTCTTGCAGCATATGCCGTGTGATGTGATATGGCCAAAAGGATGTGATGAATGATATATATGTGATGTATGAGATTGATCATGTTCTTGTAATAGGAATCACGACTTACATGTTGATGAGTATGACAACCGGCAGGAGCCATAGGAGTTGTCCTAATTTATTGTATGACCTGCGTGTCATTGAATAACGCCATGTAATTACTTTACTTTATTGCTAAACTGTTAGACATAGTAGTAGAAATAATAGTTGGCGAGACAACTTCATGAAGACACGATGATGGAGATCATGGTGTCATGCCGGTGATGATGATGATCATGGCGCCCCGAAGATGGAGATCAAAAGGAGCAAAATGATATTCGCCATATCATGTCACTATTTGATTGCATGTGATGTTTATCAAGTTTTTACATCTTATTTGCTTAGAACGACGGTAGCATAAATAAGATGATCCCTTGCTAAAATTTCAAGAAAGTGTTCCCCCTAATTGTGCACCATTGCGAAGATTTGTTGTTTCGAAGCACCACGTGATGATCGGGTGTGATAGATTCTAACGTTCGAATACAACGGGTGTAAGCCAGATTTACACAAGCAAAACACTTAGGTTGACTTGACGAGCCTAGCATGTACAGAGATGGCCTCGGAACACAAGAGACCGAAAGGTCGAACATGAGTCGTATAGCTGATACGATCAACATGAAGATGTTCACCGATGATGACTAGTCCGTCTCACGTGATGATCGGACACGGCCTAGTTGACTCGGATCATGTGTCACTTAGATGACTAGAGGGATGTCTATCTGAGTGGGATTTCATTAGATGAACTTAATTATCATGAACATAGTCAAAAGGACTTTGAAAATTATGTCGTAGCTTGCGCTTTAGTTCTACTGTTTCAGATATGTTCCTAGAGAAAAATTTAGTTGAAAGTTGATAGTAGCAATTATGCGGACTGGGTCCGTATACTGAGGATTGTCCTCATTGCTGCACAGAAGGCTTATGCCCTTAATGCACCGCTCGGTGTGCTGAACCTCGAGCGTCGTTTGTGGATGTTGCGAACATCTGACATATACATTTTGATGACTACGTGATAGTTCAGTGCATAATGTTAAACGGTTTAGAATTGAGGCAGCGAAGACATTTTTTGAAACGTCACAGAACATATGAGATGTTCCAAGAGCTGAAATTAGGATTTCAAGCTCATGCCCACGTCAAGAGGTATGAGACCTCCGACAAGTTTCTTAACCTGCAAACTAAGGGTGAAAAGCTCAATCATTGAGCATGTGCTCAGATTGTCTGAGTACTACAATCACTTGAATCGAGTGGGAGTTAATCTTCCAGATGAGATAGTGATGGTTCTCCATAGTCACTGCCACCAAGCTATTAGAGCTTCGTGATGAACTATAACATATCAGGGATAGACATGATGATGCTTGAGCAATTCGCGATGTTTGACACCGCGAAAGTAGAAATTGTGTAGGAGCATCAATTGTTGATGGTTAGTAAAACCACTAGTTTCAAGAAGGGCAAGGGCAAGAAGGGATACTTCATGAGACAACAAGTCAGTTGCTGCTCTAGTGAAGAAACCCAGGGTTGAACCCAAACCCGAGACTAAGTGCTTCTGTAATGAGGGAACGGTCACTGAAGCAGAACTACCCTAGATACTTGGTAGATGAGAAGGCTGGCAAGGTTGACAGATGTATATTGGATATACATTGTATTAAATGTGTACTTTACTAGTACTCCTAGTAGCACCAGGGTATTAAGATACCGGTTCGGTTGCTAAGTGTTAGTAACTCGAAATAAAAGAGCTATGGAATAAATGAACACTAGCTAAAGGTGAGATGACGATGTGTGTTGGAAGTGTTTCCAAGGTTGATGTGATCAAGCATCGCCTGCTCCCTCTACCATCGAGATTGGTGTTAAACCTAAATAATTGTTATTTGGTGTTTGCGTTGAGCATAAACATGATTGGATTATGTTTATCGCAATACGGTTAATCATTTAAGGAGAATAATGGTTACTCTGTTTATTTGAATAATACCTTCAACGGTCTTGCACCTAAAATGGATGGTTTATTGAATCTCGATCGTAGTGATACACATGTTCGTGCCAAAAGATATAAGATAGTATTGATAGTAGCACATACTTGTGGCACTGCCACTTAAGTCATATTGGTATAAAAAGCATGAAGAAGCTCCATATTGATGGATCTTTGGACTCACTCATTTTTGAAAAGATCGAGACATGCGAACCACGTCTATTGGTATATACACATGAAGAAACTCCATGCAGATGGATCGTTTGGACTCACTTGTTTTTGAATCACTTGAGACATGCAAATCATACCACATGGGCAAGATGACTGAAAGGCCTCATTTTCAGTGAGAAGGAACAAGAGAGCAACTTGTTGGAAGTAATACATTTGATGTGTGCAATCCAATGAGTGCTGAGGCACGCAGTGAATATCGTTATGCTCTTACTTCACAGATGATTTGAGTAGATTCTTAGTATATTTACTTGATGAAACACAAATCTGAATTATTGAAAGGTTCAAGTAATTTCAGAGTGAAGTTGAAGATTGTCGTGACAAGAGGATAAAATGTCTGTGATATGATCACAGAGATAAATATCTGAGTTACGAGTTTGGCACACAATTAAGACATTATGGAAATTGTTTCACAACTAATACCGCCTAGTCACCATAGTGTGATGGTGTGTCTGAACATCGTAACTGCACCCTATTGGATATGGTGCATACCATGATGTCTCTTATCGAATTAACACTATCATTTATGGTTAGGCATTAGACACAACCGCATTCACCTTAATAGGGCACCACACAATTCCATTAAGATGACACCGTATGAACTATGGTTTAGAGAAACCTAAGCTGTCATTTCTTATAAAGTTTGGGGCTATGACGCTTATGTGAAAAAGTTTCAGGCTGAAAAGCTCGAACCCAAAGCGGATAAATGCATCTTCATAGGACACCCAAAAATAGTTGGGTATACCTCTTGTCCAAGATCCGGAAGCAAAAGGGATTGTTTCTAGAATCGGGTCCTTTCTCGAGGAAAAGTTTCTCTCGAAAGAATTGAGTGGGTGGATGGTGGAGACTTGATGAGGTTATTGAACCGTCACTTCAACTAGTGTGTAGCAGGGCACAGGAAGTTGTTCTTGTGGCGCCTACACCAGTTGAAGTGGAAGTTGATGATAGTGATCATGAAACTTCGGATCAAGTCACTACCAAACCTCGTAGGTCGACAAGGACACGTACTGCTTTAGAGTGGTGCTATAATCCTGTCTTGAAGGTAATGTTGCTAGACAACAATGAACCTACGAGCTATGGAGAAGTGATGGTGGGCCCGGATTCCGACGAATGGCTCGAGGCCATAAAATCCGAGAGAGGATCCATGTATGAAACCAAAGTATAGACTTTGGAAGAACTACTTGATGGTCGTAAGGCTGTTGGGTACAGATGGATTTTAAAAGGAAGACGGACAATGATGGTAAGTATCACCATTAAGAAAGCTCGACTTGTCATTAAGATGTTTTCCAAAAAGTTCAAGGAGTTGACTATGATGAGACTTTCTCACTTGTAGCGATGCTAAGAGTCTGTTGAAATTATATTAGCAGTTCCTGCATTATTTATGAAATCTTGCAGATAGGATGTCAAAACATTGTTTCCTCAAGGATTTTCTTGAGGAAAGGTTGTATGTGATATAACCAGAAGGTTTTGTCAATCCTAAAAGATGCTAACAAGTATGCAAAGCTCCAGCAATCCTTCTAAGGACTGGAGTAAGCATCTCGGATTTGGAATATATGCTTTGATGAGATGATCAAAGATTTTGGGTTTATACGGAGTTTATTGGAAACTTGTATTTCCAAAGAAGTGAGTGAGAGCACTATAGCATTTCTGATGAGTATATGTTGTTGACGTATTGTTGATCGGGAATGATGTAGAATTTCTAGAAAGCATATAGGGTTATTTGAAAAGTGTTTTTCAATGGAAAACCTGGATTAAGATACTTGAACATTGAGCATCAAGATCTATAAGGATAGATCAAAAATCGCTTGATAGTACTTTCAAATGAATACGCACCGTGACAAGATTTTGAAGGAGTTCAAAATAGATTGGCAAAGATGGAGTTCTTGGCTGTGTTATAAGGTCTGAGTATTGAGTAAGACTCAAGACCTGACCACGACTGAAGAGAGAGAAAGGATGAAGGTCATCCCCTATGCTTTAGACGTAGGCTCTATAGTATGCTATGCTGTGTACTGCACCTGAACTGTGCCTTGCCATGAGTCAGTCAAGGGGTACAAGAGTGATCCAGAAATGGATCACAGGACAATAGTCAAAGTTATCCTTAGTGACTAGTGGACTAAGGAATTTCTCTCGATTATGGAGGTGGTAAAATAGTTCGTCGTAAAGGGTTACGTTGATGCAAACTTTGACACTAATCTGGATGACTCTGAATAGTAAACCGGATTCATATAGTAGAACAGTTATTTGGAATAGTTCCGAATAGTACGTGGTAGCTGCATCTACAAGATAACGTAGAGATTTGTAAAGCACACATGGATCTGAAAGGTTCAGACCCATTGACTAATAACCTCTCTCACAAGCGAGATATGATTAAACCCCATGTGTGTTGGATTCATTACGATCACATAGTGATGTGAACTAGATTATTGACTCTAGTGCAAGTGGGAGACTGTTGGAAATATGCCCTAGAGGCAATAATAAAATGGTTATTATTATATTTCCTTGTTCATGATAATTGTCTATTGTTCATGCTATAATTGTATTAAATGGAAACCGTAATACATGTGTGAATACATATACCACAACATGTCCCTAGTGAGCCTCTAGTTGACTAGCTCGTTGATTAATAGATGTTTATGGTTTCCTGACCATGGACATTGGATGTCATTGATAACGGGATCACATCATTAGAAGAATGATGTTATGGACAAGACCCTATCCTAAGCATAGCACAAGATCATGTAGTTCGTTTACTAAAAGCTTTTCTAATGTCAAGTATCATTTCCTTAGACCATGAGATTGTGCAACTCCCGGATACCGTAGGAATGCTTTGGGTGTGCCAAACATCACAACGTAACTAGGTGGCTATAAAGGTGCACTATGGGTGAGGGAGTCCTGGACTAGGGGGTGTCCGGACAGCCGGACTATCAATATCCGCCGGATTCCCAGACTACAAAGATAGAAGATTGAAGACTCCGGCTCGTGTCCGGAAGGTACTTTACTTGGCGTGGAAGGCAAGCTTGGCAATACGGATATGTAGATCTCCTACCATTGTAACCGACTCTGTGTAACCCTAGCCTCTCCGGTGTCTATATAAACTGGAGGGCTTTAGTCCGTAGGACACAACATTACATCTCAACAATCATACCATAGGCTAGCTTCTAGGGTTTAGCCTCATTGATCTCGTGGTAGATCTACTCTTGTACTACCCATATCATCAATATTAATCAAGCAGGGCGTGGGTATTACCTCCATTGAGAGGGCCTGAACACAGGTAAAACATTGTGTCCCTCGTCTCCTATTACCATCCGCCTAGACGCACAGTTCGGGACCCCCTACCCGAGATCCGCCGGTGTTGACACCGACATTGGTGCTTTCATTGAGAGTTCCTCTGTGTCGTCACCGATAGGCTCGATGGCATCTTCAACCTTCAATGCTGTCCAAGGTGAGACTTTTCTCCCCGGACAGATCTTCGTATTCGGCGGCTTTGCACTGCGGGCCAACTCCCTTGGCCATCTGGAGCAGATTGAAGCTACGCCCTGGCGTCAGTCGATTCGAAGCCTAAACTTCACGACCGATGACCGCGGAGACTTGATCTTCGACGGACTTGAGCCACACCAAGCGCGCGACGCGCGACGATGGGCATGATCTGCTCTGCCACGGACGATGCTTTGGTGGCGCGCTTGAATCCGCCCGGCTACTTGCCCGGGCCGATTGCCCATGACGAGGGTCGGTGGCTAGACGCCGCCGGGGCTTCAACATCTACGGCGATGGAGCGAATACCGATCTTGTCCCTGGCGAAACTCGTGATCCCGAGGCGCCGGACTCCTCGCCGGACTCCGAGCCTCCCGCGCTCCTGCCAATTAAACCGGATCGGGCGCTGGTTATGGAATTCACCGCCACGGACATCTTTCAGCACTCGCCTTTTGGCGATATCTTGAATTCTCAAGCATCTCTCGCTATCGGAGAATCTGGCGGATTATGGCGGGGCGGGCCGAGTCACAGACGATGAAGAAATTCAGATCCCACCCACCACCCACTTTGTAGCCACCGTCAAGATCTAACCGACATGCTAGACTACGACTCGATGACATCGACGCTATGGACGATGATGCCGGAGATTTAAGCAGGACCCAGCGCCCACGGGCACCGGAAGGCCACCTCATCATACGACGTCTACATGGTGGATACCCCAAAAGGGGATGGCGAAAGCAGCGGAGGAAGATTCTCTAAAGAAGCAACCCAAACGCCACGTCGGCGCCGCTCTAAATCCCGCCACAACAAGAATGAAGAATCCGCACGGAGATAATAACACCCGGAGAGTGCGAAGACAAACCCTCCAAAGAAGACTCAAAGAAAGGAGGATATAGAAGCAAGCCCTCACGAAATGGCGGCAGAAGAAAAGGTTGAGGATCACAACTATGTACCTCCCTCCGAAGACGAAACAAGCCCCAATGACGACAAACTCGAGGAGCCCGTCGAACAAGATCTTTGCAAACGCAGGCCCATCGCTACAGCAAGAAGCCTGAAGAAGGAAAAACGAAAGCTCAACACAGCGGAAGACGCGCTCCGGATAAGATGGAGCAAAGTGCTCAAAACCGCAGACAAGCACGGCAACAACCACCAATCGAAGAGCTACCCGAAGCGAAAGCTGCTCCTAGAATTCGACGAAGAGGCCATAAAGCCCCCACCGTCAAATGGCCCAGCCAGGTCCATCTACGGACCCAAAAGGAAAGCCCCAATAAGCAAAGGAACACGTCAAGTGTCCGACGATAGCGACACGTACAAGTACAGGGGCGCCGCACACCCACTATGCTTCACAGACGAGGTGCTGGAACATGAATTCCCAGCAGGGTTTAAACCCATAAACATAGAAGCCTACGATGGAACAACAGACCACAGTCCGGATAGAAGACTATATATCGTGCATATACATATGGCCGAGGAGACGATCTCCACGCCATAAAATATCTACCCTCAAACTCAAAGGGCCAGCCCGTCATTGGCTCAAAAGCCTCCCGAAAACACTTGTTGGAAGTTGGGAAGAGCTCGAGGAAGCGCTTAGAGCAAATTTTCAAGGGACTTAAGTCCGCCTCCGGATGCGATGACCTAAGTCACATAACTCAACAGCCCGAGAGTCGGTGCATGAAATTTTGGAACAGGTTCCTTACCAAAAGAACCAAATAGTCGATTGTCCGAACGCCAAGCCTTAGCAGCTTTTAAGCACAATGTCCGAGACGAATGGCTCGCAGACACCTCGGTCAAGAGAAACCGAGGACAATGACCGCATTAACAAGCCTCATGACATGCTTTTATGCGAGAGAGGACAGCTGGTTGGCAAGAAGCAGCACCAGCGACCCAAGTACATCCGAGATAAGAGATGGAAACGGAAAATCACGGCGCAGAAAAGAACAGCGCCGGAATAAAGAGAAAAGCCCAAAGAGCACGGCAGTCAACGCCGGATTCAAAAGCTCACGGCCGAATAATAAAGCTCAACCCATCAAGGACGACAGCGACGAACTGTCTAACCTACACAAAATTCTGGGTCGGATTTGTTGGGTTTTCAAACAGTCTGGCCGACTAAACGCCGAACGCAAGGAGCTCGACACATCAAGCGAAGAAGATAAACCCCGCCAGCAGGGCACCGGAAAACAAAAGACTTTCCCACAAGGGGTCAAAGCAGTAAACTCACTTCATGTGAGGACACGGAAAAACAGTGCGGCACTTTCTAAAAAGAGCTTCGCACGGTCCGGCCCCGCAAACCATAGAGATTGGATATTAAAACCAATCACTTTCGACCACCGGGATTATTCCAAAAGTGTTCGAACCGCAGGACGGACTCCCCTGATATTGAATCCGATAATAGACGGACTATAATTCACAAACGTCCTAATGGACAGAGGCAGTGACTTAAACCTGCTATACTCAAACACAATCCGTCGGATGGGGATAGACCCTACCAAAATTCGACACAGCCGCACTTCCTTCAAAGGAGTTACGCCAGGCCCTTACGCCAAGTGCACAGGCTCGATATTACTCGAAGTCGTGTTCGGATCACCGAACAATTTTCGGCGAGAAAAGTTAATTTTCTATATCGTCCCATTTAAAAGTGAACATCAAGCACTATTGGGACAAAAGGCTTTTGTCCGCTTCAACGCCATACCGCATTACGCGTCTCTTACACTTAAGATGCCCGGTCCACATGGCACCATTTCAGTGCGAGGGTCACTTAAAGACCCCGGATTCGGATAGACAAATCCGGACTCAGCAGGCTAGGGGCTCCCTAGCCGCATACCCTTTCATAAGGGGCTGCGCGCACAACTAACCACGGTTTCATATAAACCTAGCTTTATTTATTTGCACTTATTATTTTGCATTATTTTCGCACGAACTGTTTCTAAAACTAAAATGTTCCTCTTTTTCTATAGATGAACAAACGTGCGTACCCGTCCAGGATAGCGGCACAACGGAGACACAGGTGCAGACGTGCAGTAGGGACCCGTTGCAAGGATTCTTTTCAGATTAAGACCCTACGTAGACCTTTTATTATCGCTCTTGTTGTTAATCTCCCTTGGCTTCCTCCTATAGCCAAAGCGGAGCCCGACGCTTTGGCATTGGCCGCGTCGGAAGACAATGCCCGTACCTGGACACAAAGGGTTTAGGGCATAATTCTGCCCGTTATCATAAAGTCCGAACACCTTCGGGAGTGTTCGGCGTCTCAAGTTGGGCATTATATGCATCAGCTCGAATCATGTCTTTGGTCAAATGTTGGGTTTGCGGCTCCTGTGTTTTGCTGCCTTCGCTCAGATCACCCGCTAACGCGCACCGGGAGAACTACTGCGATTGTGCCCCGGTTAATTTGGCGAGCACCTCGATGAAAGCCGAAAACTGATCGCCATGATATACCGAAAGTCAGTCACCACTTGATCGACCACCGGAATGTTTAGAATTCCCGCTTTGAGGAAGGGCGCTTCGGTCGGACACATACGCACTCGAATCCGGAGATGTGCAGTGTCATTAGGGGCTATATCGTAGCCCCACCCTCGAGCTCCATTGGTTAAGTGAAAGAGATAAAGCACTATAGTCCGGATTGCCTCGTTCGCTACGCTACCACCTCCTTATAACAGGACCGAGACGTCGGATTAAAGTGTGAAAAAGCGCTATTTTGCGAACACCCCAGCACCTTGTGCAAGGGGGATGAAGCCGAAGACTGCATCTTTCAGGTTATACACAAGTATACGCAGACGGCCGCACAGGAGAAGTTTTACTACTTGGAAGCACAAGTATAAAAAGCATTCATACTATAATCATTGATACACAAGTTAATGCGTTCAATTGAACGTTACATTCTTTGAGCACTGCGACTCTATTATACGAGCGCCGCGCATAACTTCCCCAAAATAATGCTCGACAGGAAGCTGGTTCCCATCCGAACCCTGGGCAGCAACGACGGTGGCATCCATCTCTGGACACTGCGCCTTTACACGGGCCAGAGCCATCTGCGCGCCCTCGATGCAAGCCGACCACTTCATCTCCTTGATATGCGGCACCGCCCCAAGGAACTGCTGCAGTAGGCCGAAATAGCTCGTCGCCTTGGACCTCTCTGGCGACACATGTGCCACGATGTCAGTCATAGCCAGCCCAGACAGTCTATTCAGTTCGGCCCATTCGGCCAACCTGTCCGACAGAGGAAGAGGGCGATCCGGACGGTGGAATTGAGTCCAATATAACTCTTCCACCTCGTGATCCCCTGGCTCCGGAAGTGCTTAACGGCGTCAGCCGCACTCGCAGCCAAGTCCATATAAGGATCCTCCAAACTCCACTGCTGCTCAAATTTAGCGTACTTGGCATCCATAAACCGGCGACGCATAAGAAACGGCTTGCCAGCCGTGATTTCTCCGGCTTGGCGCAGCTCCTCCTTCATAGCCCGCATTGCAGAACGGGCATCCTTGGCTTCGGCGGTGGCCTTCTTCAGGCCTTCCCGCTCCGGTAGGCGCTCCTTTTCAAGAGCCTCGCTACGGTCGGTAGCATCCTTTATATTCTTGGCCAATTCAGCCAACTCCGCCCTGCTTAGGCAGTGCGCAGCCTTTTCGGCCTTCAACTCCTTGGCCGCCCTCGCGGCAGCCGCATCACTCCTTCGGGCCTGCTCCTTAGCTTGTGCAAGCTCGGCCCGAAGTCTCTCCACAGCAGCATCACTATCTGCTTAAACAGCATATAACTTATCAAGAGGAGGGCTTTAACCCACTCAATAATGCGGCTACGGAGAATTTATTTACCTAGCGACTCGTCAAGTCGCTGATTGACAAGTGCGATGTCAGCATCTGCCATGTCCAGTTGCCGACTCAGTTCGGCAAACTGATCAGTCCGGCTGGCCCCCGGACTATCCGCCACCTGTGCCAGAACGGCGGTATTCATTACCTGAGACATTTAGATTTTCGATCCTCCGTACACTGTCGTCTTCGACAACCTACGGAGTCTCAGGGGCTACTATCTATACAGGGCGCATTTTTCATATGCACAACTGTTAAAAAACAAAGGGGTACGCCATTTTCGCATACCTCAAATCCCACCAGCAAGCTCATGGCGGCCTCACGCAATCCACTTTCAGCGGACGATATCCTTCCAATCACCATACACATTAACGCACGGTGATCTTCTGAAATGGACGCCCTCTCAAGCAAACTCTTCAGTCCTCTCGACCGGACTCTAGTGGGCGTTGAACTCTTTGGCCCCTCCGGACTCAGGGACGCCCTCCGTGACGACACTTCGGGCTCGCCTACCTCATCTGGCGGCGCGGCAGACGGAGGCGTATCGCTCTCCATCATCTCCGGAAGAAGATCCCCTGAGGACGAACTCATCTGAGACGGCTGCAGATCCGAATGCGATATAAATATTTCGTTACCTCTGTAAGCATAAACGAAGGTACTTCCTCATTAAACTTTCTCTTTCATACTCACGGCTCGTTGGAGGGCTGGTCCTTGGGCGATGATTGCGCGTCCGGATTCTCTCCGGACGCCGGACCCCCCGGTGGGGATTTCTTCCCACGCTTAGGGGCTGGGACCTCCGGATCTTCGGAGGCGGTCCTCTTCTCCTTCTGAAGGGAGGGATCCTTGGTTCCCTCCTCCTCGATCGCCTTTAGACGCAGTATTAGCTCCTTTATCTCCCCGTCGCCCCCCCTCGTGGGCGCAACCTCCAACATTCTGACCAGCCACGGGCTCCAAGTCACGGTCTCTGGGAGGGGCGGACACCTTATCAGCCTTGATCGCGCCACCCATTCCTGTAGAGAATAAAAAGGGTCGAGAGATGATCTTTTGAAAGGCATCTGAGATAGAACGTCCGAGCTTTGAACTACTTACCCGAGTATCCGGCGATCGCGGCTTAAGCCTGCGTCCTCGGCCGAGTCCGGACACGCCACTGCGGTCCAAAGAACAGCTTGTACATCTCCATGGGTTTCGCTCCCATAAAATCTTTGGAGAATACGAGGTCCCTCGGATTGAACTCCCATAGCCGGAGAGGACGGCGCTTGCAGGCGGTAGGAGGTGCCTAACTAGCATGACTTGCATCACCTTGACCAGGCCGATCTCCCTTGTTTGGAGGTCTCGAATCCGCCCTGCGGTGGGCACGCCCTCGGGCGGCCCCAGTTGAGCCTTTGGTTGACCCACGACACCGATTCTTTGTGGAGGTCCCGGCGGAAGGAGGGCGGCGGCTTCGCTTGCGCCCTTGGAGCGGTGATGTAGAACACTCCTGCTGCCACAATCCCTGTTCCTCTTGGAAGGAACCTTCGAGCCACGGGGCATCGACCTTCTTGCTTATGGTCGCCCCGCCACACTCCGCTTGATGCCCCCCGATCATCTTCGGCTCCACCTTGAATGTTTTCAGCCACAGGCCGAAGTGGGGGATGACGCGGAGGAAGGCTTCGCAGATGATGATAAATGCGGAGATATGGAGGATGGACTCCGGAGCCAAGTCGTGGAAGTCCAGCCTGTAGAAGAACAGGATCCCCCTCACGAAAGGATCCGTCGGGAAGCCCAGTCCCCGACGAAGGTGAGATCTTGGCGACGATTCGCGGGCTCGAGGTTGGCACGGCCTGCCCAGGGGCAGCAACCTGTCTTGAAACCGTAGGCGGTGCTTGGCCTCACGCATAACCGATATGTCCTCCTCCGTGACGGAGGAGGGCACCCACCGCCCCGGGGTCGGAGCCGGACATTGCTGTAGATCCGCGCTCGAGTCCAAGCTCTTGGTGTTGGAACGGGAGCGGAGAAAAGATTCGATCACGAGGTTGAGAGACAAGGACAGGCCTTGGTCCTCTTATAAAGGGGAAATAAAACCAAGGGCCGTCTCCGTGACCGTTTGAGATTCCCCTTCGATAACGGAGGCGTGGAGACGGGAACGGTTGGGTTACCCACGCACGTATTGATGAGGATCCCGGAATAAAAGGGAATACGATCTACGCTCGACGGGGCGTGCCAAGAAATCGCTTCGCTAAACGTGCTGAGGCGGAATAATAAAAACGATTCAAACGAGGGCTTGGCTGCGGTGTGATATCACACTGCGTAATACGTTAGCAGATTGAACTAAGTGTGTATTTTATTCTCTCTACGTTGGAATGTGGAAATTATTTTGCAGAGCCGGACATTATCCTGGTGTTCATTATCTTCTCCGGATTATTCAAGGGAGGAACCCGCCTTGCAATGCCGAACATTATGCACGCCGGACTTATCGCCATTGAAGACTGGTTCAGGCTACCGAGGAGTCTGGACTAGGGGTGTCCGGACAGCCGGACTATTAATATCCGCCAGACTCCCGGACATCACGAAGATAGAAGATTGAAGACTCGGCTCGTGTCCTAAGGTACTTTACTTGGCGTGGAAGGCAAGCTTGGCAATACGGATATGTAGATCTCCTACCATTGTAACCGACTCTGTGTAACCCTAGCCTCTCTGGTGTCTATATAAACCGGAGGGCTTTAGTCCGTAGGACACAACATTACATCTCAACAATCATACCATAGGCTAGCTTCTAGGGTTTAGCCTCATTGATCTCGTGGTAGATCTACTCTTGTACTACCCATATCATCAATATTAATCAAGCAAGACGTAGGGTATTACCTCCATTGAGAGGGCCTGAACCTGGGTAAAAACATTGTGTCCCTCGTCTCCTGTTACCATCCACCTAGACGCACAGTTCTGGACCCCCTACCCGAGATCCGCCGGTTTTGACACCGACAACGGGTATCTCCGAAAGTGTCTGTTGGTTGGCACGAATCGAGACTAGGATTTGTCACTCCGTGTGACGGAGAGGTATCTCTGGGCCCACTCGGTAATGCATCATCATAATGAGCTCAATGTGACTAAGTAGTTAGTCACGTGATCATGCATTATGGAACAAGTAAAGTGACTTGCCGATAACGAGATTGAATGAGGTATTGAGATACCGACGATCGAATCTCGGGCAAGTAATGTACCGATTGACAAAGGGAATTGTATACAGGATTGCATGAATCCTTGACATCGTGGTTCATCCGATGAGATCATCGTGGAACATGTGGGAGCCAACATGGGTATCCAGATCCCGCTGTTGGTTATTGGCCAGAGAGCTGTCTCTGTCATGACTGCATGATTCTCGAACCCGTAGGGTCTACACACTTAAGGTTCGGTGACGCTAGAGTTGTTATGGGAAATAGTATGCAGTTACCGAATGTTGTTCGGAGTCCCGGATGTCACGATGAGTCCCGGAATGGTCCGGAGGTAAAGATTTATATATGGGAAGTCCTATTTTGGCCACCGGAAAATGTTCGGATTTTTTCGGTATTGTACCGGAAGGTTCTAGAAGGTTCAAGTGGGGCCCACCTGCATGGGGGACCCACATGAACGTGGGTAGTGGGGGCAAGGCCCCACACCCCTGGTCAAGGCGCACCAAGATCCCCCCTTAGAATGAATAAGATCATATCCCGAAGGGATAAGATCAAGATCCCTAGAAAAGGGGGATAACAATCGGTGGGGAAGGAAATGATGGGATTTCTTTCCTCCCACCTTTGCCAACGCCCCAATGGACTTGGAGGGAAAGAAACCAGCCCCTCCACCCCTATATATAGTGGGGACGCGCATGGGAGCTTCACCCCTTGCCCCTGGCGCAGCCCTCCCCGTCTCCAACTCCATCTCCTCCTCAGTAGTGCTTGGCGAAGCCCTGCCGGAGAACTGCAAGCTCCACTACCACGCCGTCGTGCTACCGGAGATCTCCCTCAACTTCTCCTCTCCCCTTGCTAGATCAAGACGGAGGATACGTCCCCGGGCTGTACGTGTGTTGAATGCGAAGGCACCATTGTTCGGTGCTTAGATCGGATTCGGCCACGATCTGAATCGCTTCGTGAACGACTCCACCGACCGCGTTCTTTCAACGCTTCCGCATCGGTTATGAAGATGCACTCCCCTCTATATCGTTGCTAGTTACTCCATAGATTGATCCTGGTGATGCGTGGAAAATTTTGAATTTCTGCTACGTTCCCTAGGTACGATGTGCCACGGGCCGTGTCCGGGCCGGTGCAGTCATCGGGGTCGCTGGGGAAGGCACTCTTCCACTCGTCGACGTCAATCTCCTCGTCCTCGCTGCCCACTTGGACGCCCTCCGCGCCTCCGTCCTCACCGCCTTCGGCCTCATCATCGGAGGAGAGCGCAATAACCTCGCCGCCCTCCGCGCCGCCGTCCTTGCCGCCTTCAACCTCGTCATCGGAGGAGAGCGCGATAATCTTGCCGCCGTCCTTGCCGCCTTCGACCTCGTCATCAGAGGAGAGCGCGATAACCTTGCTTCCCTCCACGCCAGCAAAGATCGCCCCAGGCTCCACGAGCTCCGGGTGCTGTCGGCGGAGCTCTTGCATGTAGGCCTCGTCGGCGGCCTCGGCCCCGAGGCGCTCCCACGCCTCGCGGTCCTCCCGCGCCATAGCTGAGCTCACCACCCCTGGCTCTGGCGGACGTGTGCCGAAGGGGAAATTGAGCCTAGCCGCTGCACCGTGGTAGAGGACAATCTAGCGGTCGTACTCCATGGACGCGAGCTCAACCGTGAGGAAGCTACCGAGCCATCAGCGGGTGTGGGTCTACCGATCTGTAATCTTGGTGCCCACGTCCCCCACCGCCATTGCCGGACCACGAGGTAGGACCTCGTCGGCTGCCGGGTCCGAGGGAGGACAAGTGTAACGCCCC
This sequence comes from Aegilops speltoides, assembly GCA_021437245.1. Classification (NCBI taxonomy): domain Eukaryota; kingdom Viridiplantae; phylum Streptophyta; class Magnoliopsida; order Poales; family Poaceae; genus Aegilops; species Aegilops speltoides. The sequence goes on from CM038141.1 coordinate 135,771,064, forward strand.
AGATCCGATGCGCCAGGTGTCTACCAGTTATTCGCCGTCAATGCCATGTCATTTGCTTGCCTGTTGCATTTTGCCATGTCATCTGCATTTCATATCATGTCATCATGTGCATCTCATTTTGCATTCGTGTTCGTTTCATGCATCCGAGCATTTTCCCCGTTGTCCATTTTGCAATCCGGCACTCCTATGTCATCCGGTGTTCCCCTTTTGTCTTCTGTTGTGAGCGGGTATTAAACTTTCTCAGAATGGCCCGAGGTTTGCCAAGCGGCCTTGGTATAGCACCGGTAGACCGCCTGTCAAGTTTCGTGCCATTTGGAGGTCGTTTGATACTCCAACGGTTAACCGGGTAACCGTAAAGGCCTCTTTTGTGTGCAGCCCAACACCCCCTCCAAAGTGGCCCAAAACCCACCTAACTCCCATCCATGCTCTCGGTCGTTCGATCACGATCGCGTGGCCGAAAACCGCACCTCATTTGGAGCTTCCTAGCTCCCCCTACCTATAAATTAGTCCCCCCCTCCGAAATTCGCGGATGAATCCCCCGAAACCCTAGCCTTCTTCTTCCTCCACGCGCCGGACGCGTCCGCCCGGCGCCGGACACGTCCCGCGCCGCCCCTCGCCCAACCAGGGGCGCCACGTGGCACCCGGCCACCAGCGCGCCCAGAGCCTGCCGAGGCCCGCCCAGCAGCCGCCTGGCTGATCGGGCCCAGCGCGCAAGCCTAGCTCCTCATGGCCGCCGTCCCAGCCAGAGCCAGCGCCCTGCCGTCGTCCGCCTCCGCTGGCCAGGCGCCGCCGCCAGTTCGGCGCGCCTCAGCATGGGCGCCCGCCGCCGCCTTGCCAGCCTTCGCCCGCCCGGCCGTCCTCCACCGCCCGGCCCGGCGTCGCCTCGCGCCGCTCCGGCCATGGAGAGGCCGGATCCGGCGCCACCCTCGCCGGCCCCCTCCTCTCTGGGCCCTTCTTCTCCCTCTCCGGCCGCCGTCCTCGCGGATCCGGCGAGATCCGCGCCGCTTTGAAATCCGTGCAACGAGGTTGACCCCGAAAATCCCATGTTCATCGCATCATAACTCTGCATCCGTAGCTCCGTTTCGTGCGTGTAATATGTCAAACTGTTTGCCTCAACGAGTACTTCATTTCATGCCATTGCATCATTTTCATTTGAGCTCACCTTGATGCCCGAAATGCTGTTGGAAGAGTGCATGTTGATGTTAATCTGCTGAAACTGTTATAACTTGCTCATTTGTCATTTTTGCCATGGTTAATGTGTGCATCCTCTTAGGTTGATGTCTACATGTGTTTTGATCTATGCCATGCCATCTTTTCAGAGGTGCTATCCATGTATTTTTGTGATTTGTGTGCTGAGTGCATCGAGCTTGTTAAGTAGGGTACTTGCTGTTGCTGTTTTCCTGACAAATCCTGTTATAATTTGTTGCTATGTAAACATGCTTCTACTAGTCATTTCGTGCATTATTCGGGAGATGTTCACTAAGGATGTTTTGTTATACATGTCTTGCTCTATCCATTCATGCCCCTGGTTGCATTTATAGCCTGCTTTAACATGTTGTAATCTTGCTCCAAAGTTGCTAAATAATGTTGCTGTCAACCTGTTAACATGAAGTTCAGTTTTGGCCATATGCTTTTCTAGTGATCCATGCACCCTATGAACTTGATCTTGCCATGCTGAGCTTCATAAACATGTCTTCTTACTGTTGGTTGCCTTGACATGCCATGTATTGCTCCGTGGTGAGTGGTTCAAGCTCACCAACATGCCTACTTATTGTTGTTCCTGCCATGTATGAATCTGTAATATAAGTTGCCATGTTTACATGGGTGCCATCATATTTTCTGTGCCCTTTTGGCGCATGGTCAGTAAGAGACTTTCGATCTATGCAATTAGTAGATTCATGCCATGCCTTTGTTTGCCATGATAAGTTCCTGTAACGTGTTGTTGGATAGCTCTAAACATTGCAACCTGATGTTATTTCTGCTAAAGTCTGAAACTGTTATTATTTGCAATCTTACCATGTCCTTTTGAGCATGTTCTAGTTGTTACTGGAGATAGCTCAGTGTTCATGTTTTGTTATGCTTTACCTGTACTTCATGCCCATGCATTTGATATTATGTTGGGGTGCAGTAGCATATTGTTTTGATGCTTGCAATATGCCTTGTTGCTGTTTTGGACAGATTGTTGCTATAACTTGTATAGTGTGTGTGTATTGAACCGTTGCTCCGTTTTGAGTGTGCTCTATATGAAACTTGCTTGTTTTTGCATGTAGCTTCATATTATCATGTTGCATCCATGTTTTGAGGTTTTTGCTTGATGTTTGTATGCATTTTGCATCAATGCCATGTTTAACTTGTTTTGCTCATATCTTCTAGGCCGTAGCTCCGAATCTAATGAACTCTATATGTAACTTGACTAGAATTTCGTGTAGATCATCTTGGTGCATCTTAACTTGCTGTTTAACAACTTGAACATAAGGTTTATTCAGTTCTGGACCAATTTTGAAATATGCATATGAGGACTTACCGGAATTGTTATATGTTGTTTCCGGCCTCATTTAAACTTGCTTTGATGTGTTGCTCTTGTTTGCATAATCTCTTGCCATGAGTAGCTTCATGTAGCTTGGTCATGCATCATGCTTGTTGTGCATCATGTCTTGTTCATGTGTGGTGTGTTTACCATGTTGTGTGCTTCTTCTCGATAGTTCCCGTTTCGTTGCGATCATGAGGATTCGTTCGTCTACGTGTGGTTTGTCTTCGTGGCTTCATCTTCTTCATGGACTCGTTCTTCTTCCTTGCAGGATTTCAGGCAAGATGACCGCTATCCTGGATCTCACTACTATCATTGCTATGCTAGTTGTTTTGTTCTATCGCTATGCTGCACTTCCTATCACTTGTTCTTCAAGCCTCCCCAAATTGCCATGAACCTCTAACCTTTGGCACCCTTCCTAGCAAACCGGTTTTTGGCTATGTTACCGCTTTGCTCAGCCCCTCTTATAGCATTGCTAGTTGCAGGTGAAGTCGAAGATTTCTCCATGGTGGACAGGGATATGATGGGATATCACAATATTTCTTATATTATTAATGCATCCATATACTTGGTAAAGGGTGGAAGGCTCGGCCTTATGCCTGGTGTTTTGTTCCACTCTTGCCGCCCTAGTTTCCGTCATACCGATGTTATGTTCCTGGATTTTGCGTTCCTAACGCGGTCGGGTGATTTATGGGACCCCCCTAACAGTTCGCTTGGAATAAAACTTGTCCAGCAAGGCCCAACCTTGGTTTTACCATTTGCCTCACCACCACCTACCTTTCCCTTGGGAGTAATTAACCCAAGGGTCATCTTTATTATAGCCCCCCGGGCCAGTGCTTGTCTAAGTGTTGGTCCGAACCGAGCAACCTGCGGGGCCACCTCGGGGAAACTCGAAGTCTGGTTTTACTCGTAGCTTAACTTATCCGGTGTTGCCCTGAGAACGAGATATGTGCAGCTCCTATCGGGATGTTGGCGCATCGGGCGGCTTTGCTGGTCTTGTTTTACCATTGTCAAAATGTCTTGTAAACCGGGATTCTAAGACTGATCGGGTCTTCCTGGGAGAAGGAATATCCTTCGTTGATCGCGAGAGCTTATCATGGGCTAAGTTGGGACACCCCTGCAGGGTATAAACTTTCGAGAGCCGTGCCCGCGGTTATGTGGCAGATGGGAATTTGTTAATGTCCGGTTGTAGATAACTTGATACTAGATCCGAATTAAAACGCATCAACCGTGTGTGTAGCCGTGATGGTCTCTTCTCGGCGGAGTCCGGGAAGTGAACACGGTTTCTGGGTTATGTTTGACGTAAGTAGGAGTTCAGGATCACTTCTTGATCATTGCTAGCTTCACAACCGTTCCTTTTGCTCCTCTTCTCGCTCTCATTTGCGTATGTTAGCCACCATATGATGCTTAGTCGCTGCTGCAACCTCACCACTTTACCCCTTCCTTTCCCATTAAGCTTTGCTAGTCTTGATACCCATGGTAATGGGATTGCTGAGTCCTCGTGGCTCACAGATTACTACAACAACAGTTGCAGGTACAGGTTATGCGATGATCATGACGCGAGAGCGATGTTTGCTTGTTTTGGAGTTTCTGCTTCTATTTCTTCTTCGATCAGGGGATAGGTTCCAGGTCGGCAGCCTGGGCTAGCAGGGTGGATGTCGTTTGAGCTTCTGTTTGTGTTTCATCCGTAGTCAGATGTTGCTCTTATGTATTGTGATGTTGTATTTGTGTGGCATTGTATGCCTTTTGTATGTATCCCCATCTATTATGTAATGTTGATGTAATGATATCCACCGTGCAAAAGCGTCTCAATATGTGGGTCTATCCTTGGTGGGACCTTCGAGTTCCTTTTGGATAGGGTCGCATATTGGGCGTGACAAGTTGGTATCAGAGCCTCAACGGACCCTAGGAGCCCCCCTTGATTGATCGTGTAGTTCGGCCGTTGTTGAGTCTAGAAGAAAACTATTTTCGGAGTCTAGTTTTATCGGAGAGTAGGAATTCTTTTTACTCCTCAGCCCCTCCGTCGCTCTTGTGAGGAATCTTGACGTAGGTTTTTTGAACTACTCCTCTTCCCCTTCAAATTTTCTTTAGGATCACGCAGTTGGTTTTCGATTGTTGTTCCTCAGTTCTTTTCATCCGATGCATTTCTCGTCAAGGTTACTCGAGCCTCTTCATCGTTGCCAAGTTCAATCCTCAGTTGTTTTCTTTTTCCCACCCGCCCACCCTTTTATTCTTGGAGTTGGAGTCCGTAATCGAGTATCCATCCTACTTGTGCGAAGTCTTTGCTTTCTTTCCTCAATGATTTCAACCAGTGTTTTTCTCTTCAAGCTATTCGTCGGTTTCCCCTTCCAGTTGCCTGTGTTTTCCCGCCCTCCCACCCTCTTCTTCCCGGAGCCCGAGTCTCTTTCGACTGTCAATTTCATTCGTGCGGAGCCTCTTCAGTCTTGCATCAATTATTTCAACCGGTGAATTCTCGTCTCGTTCGTCATTCTTCATCTCTTTTTCTTTTCCGGTGGACTCAATTCAAGTTTTTCGGGTTGTTCATATTCTTTTTCCTCGGCTCAAGTGTTTTTCCCTGCTCGTTCGCCTCTCGCCAGTTTATCCTTCCGGAGTGTTCAAGATATCTCAAGAGATTCGCCTGTGTTCGAATTAATTCAAGGTTGTTACCTCATTCGAATATTTCAATTGTTCCGGTGCATCATCTATCAGTTCTACACCCCTTTTCAACGGTGTTTTTATCTTCAGTGGGCCCTAACCCACAGGTCTTTTCCCAGGATCTTACCTGACTCTTCTAATTCCCCGGAGTTATTTTCAATTCTTTTCAAGGGTGACGTAAGTATGAATTTCATCAGTCACATGCCTTTTCCAAGATCGATTTCAAATCATTTCATTGTTGGCTCAACCTCTTTGCTTTTACATTCTCCCGGAGTATCTCAGTAAATTTTGGTGGTGTTTCTCGCCGTCATTTGAAGACCGAAGAAGAGTTTTCCTCTAAATCTTGCGCGTTCTCTCAAAGATTCGTGGTTCTAGCTTCTTGTTAGCCTCTCGAATTATTCCATTTGTCAGTTATTCTTTTCATCCATCCGGAGTATTTCAGGAGTTGCTTTCCCTCTCGATCATCCGGAGGCCATCTTTTCGGAAGATTTCTTCATTCTAAGTTTTCAGATTTGTTCTCCAACTATTTTATATCTGTGCCCTTTCGTTCGTCTCAATATTCTTCCGGTGCTTCGTTCAAGTGTTCTTTAATTAGCTCATGATCTCTTTGTTCTTTTGCATTTAAATCCCCTCAAGCATATTTGTTCTTCTAATTCTTTCCGGTGATTCATCCTCCTTCGTCATTCAATTTTGTACTCTTACAGTGGCTCGTCGAAGATTCCTTTTCCGTTCTTCTCACATATATATTCATTCGTTCTTTTCAATCTTACCGGTGGTTCATGAAGACTTTCCCAAATTTGGCGGTATATCTCCCCTTAATCTTTTCCCAATGTGAATAAGTGGTATGCAATCCATTGCTTCTCATCAATTTAATTGATGAAGGATAAGCATAATGTAATTCTTATTCTTCTTTCATCAAGTTTAATTCCTTCCTTCGGAGATTGTTCATCATAAATAATCTCTCGATTCAAAGTGTTTCCATCTTTTCTTTTCCGGAGTTCAAATTCCCTCGACCATCTCATCGGAACCTCCATCTAAATCATCGCAAGGCTCATCTTATTCTTTCATCCTTCATTCTATCTCATCATCCTTTTGTTACCGGAGTTCTTCATGGTGGTTCTTCATGATTTAATTCATTCTTCAAGAGTTCATCAAGATTTGGTTGGAGGAGTTCAAGTATCTTTTCTTCTTGCTTCTCGAAGTGTAATTAATTCTCCGTATTCTTTTGAAGTGGAGTTTTGCATTTCTTCGTTCTTCTCAGCTATCCAAACATTTCCGTTTGTGGTCGGTTATCACCTCATAAATTTGAGATGCTATCCATAAGTCCACAACAAGCAATTCTTTTCGTTGTTGATTTTCTCAACAAGTCCGTTTAAACCTTCCTTCTAAAGATGCTTTCAATTTCATTCGTGGCACAAGTTGTCATTTTCTTCTCCGTTCTTTTCAATCAACTCTTTCAATTCTTTCCGGAGGTTTTGTGTCATGTCTTCATCAAGTATCATTCCATCCTCTCAAACTCGTGTTCTATTCTTTCCATGTTCAGACAGAGTGCTGCCTAAATCCTTTCAGTCTTATTCGTTTCTTTTCTCATTCTAACCACTCCGGTTAGAACGAGTGGTTTCTTAGTCTATCTGATTCCGTGAGCTTTCGATTCTCGTCATTCTCGTTGTTCCTCTCTTCTTCTCGAGTGCTCTTGATTCTTTGCTTCTTCTCTTGATTTCTTGCTTCACCTCTTCCCTTTTCCCTTCCATCTTGGTCTTAAGATCTCGGGACGAGATCTCTTGTTAGTGGAGGAGTGTTGTAACGCCCCGGATCCGATGCGCCAGGTGTCTGCCAGTTATTCGCCGTCATTGCCATGTCATTTGCTTGCGTGTTGCATTTTGCCATGTCATCTGCATTTCATATCATGTCATCATGTGCATCTCATTTTGCATTCGTGTACGTTTCATGCATCCGAGCATTTTCCCCGTTGTCCGTTTTGCAATCCGGCACTCCTATGTCATCCGGTGTTCCCCTTTTGTCTTCTGTTGTGGCGGTATTAAACTTTCTCGAATGGCCGAGGTTTGCCAAGCTGCCTTGGTATAGCACCGTGAACCGCTTGTCAAGTTTCGTACCATTTGGAGGTCGTTTGATACTCCAACGGTTAACAAGGTAACCGTAAAGGCCTCTTTGTGTGCAGCCCAACACCCTCCAAAGTGGCCCAAACCCACCTAACTCCCTCCATGCTCTCGATGCGTTCGATCACGACGGCGTGGCCAAAAATCAGACCTCATTTGGAGCTTCCTAGCTCCTCCTACCTATAAATTAGTCCCCCCTCCAAATTCATGGATGAATCCCCAAACCCTAGCCTTCTTCTTCCTCCAGCGCGCGGACGCGTCCGCCTGGCGCCGGACATATCCGCCGGCGCGCGGACACGTCCGCCGCCGCCCCTCGCCCAACCGAGGAGCGCCACGTGGCACCCGGCCACCACAGCGCCACCGCAGCCCGCCGAGGTCCCGCCCACAGCCCGCCCGGCCGAGCTGGCCCAGCGCCATGCCCAGCTCCGCGGCCGCCGTCGCGCGAGCCAGCGCCCCCGCCGCCGTGCCGCCTCCCGCCCGGCCCAGCGCTGCCGCCAGTTCGCCATGCCTCCCAGCGCCCGGCGCCGCCGCCGTCGCCTCGCCTGGCCGCCCCTCCGGCCATCCTCGCCGCCCGCCCGGCCGTCACCTCCGCGCCCGCTCGGCGAGATCCGCCATGGAGAGCCGGACCAGCGCCGCCCTCGCCGCCCCCCTCCTCTCCGGGCCCTTCTTCTCCCTCTCCGGCCGCCGTCCTCGCGGATCTGGCGAGATCCGCGCCGCTTTGAAATCCGTGCAACGAGGTTGACCCCGAAAATCCCTCCAAGTCCTTAAGTTTTCATCATAATCATGCCATGTTCATCGCATCATAACTCTGCATCCGTTGCTCCGTTTCGTGCGTGTAATATGTCAAACTGTTCGCCTCAACGAGAACTTCATTTCATTCCATTGCGTCATTTTCATTTGAGCTCATCTTGATGCCCGAAATGCTGTTGGAAGAGTGCATGTTGATGTTAATCTGCTGAAACTGTTATAACTTGCTCATTTTTCATTTTTGCCATGGTTAATGTGTGCATCCTATGAGGTTGATGTCTACATGTGTTTTGATCTATGCCATGCCATCTTTTCAGAGGTGCTATCCATGTATTTTTGTGATTTGTGTGCTGAGTGCATCGAGCTTGTTAAGTAGGGTACTTGCTGTTGCTGTTTTCCTGACAGATTCTGTTATAATTTGTTGCTATGTAAACATGCTTCTACTAGTCATTTCGTGCATTATTCGGGAGATGTTCACTAAGGATTTTTTGTTATACATGTCTTGCTCTATCCATTCATGCCCCTGGTTGCATTTATAGCCTGCTTTAATATGTTGTAATCTTGCTCCAAAGTTGCTAAATAATGTTGCTGTCAACCTGTTAACATGAAGTTCAGTTTTGGCCATATGCTTTTCTAGTGATCCATCCACCCTATGAACTTGATCTTGCCATGCTGAGCTTCATAAACATGTCTTCTTACTGTTGGTTGCCTTGACATGCCATGTATTGCTCTTTGGTGAGTGGTTCAAGCTCACCAACATGCCTACTTATTGTTGTTCCTGCCATGTATGAATCTGTAATATAAGTTGCCATGTTTACATGGGTGCCATCATATTTTCTGTGCCCTTTTGGCTCATGGTCAGTAAGAGACTTTCGATCTATGCAATTAGTAGATTCATGCCATGCCTTTGTTTGCCATGATAAGTTCCTGTAACGTGTTGTTGGATAGCTCTAAACATTGCAACCTGATGTTATTTCTGCTAAAGTCTGAAACTGTTATTATTTGCAATCTTACCATGTCCTTTTGAGCATGTTCTAGTTGTTTCTGGAGATAGCTCAGTGTTCATGTTTTGTTATGCTTTACGTGTACTTCATGCCCATGCCTTTTGTTATTATGTTGGGGTGCTGTAGCATATTGTTTTGATGCTTGCAATATGCCTTGTTGCTGTTTTGGACAGATTGTTGCTATAACTTGTATAGTGTGTGTGTATTGAACCGTTGCTCCGTTTTGAGTGTGCTCTATATGAAACTTGCTTGTTTTTGCATGTAGCTTCATATTATCATGTTGCATCCATGTTTTGAGGTGTTTGCTTGATGTTTGTATGCATTTTGCATCAATGCCATGTTTAACTTGTTTTGCTCATATCTTCTAGGCCGTAGCTCCGAATCTAATGAACTCTATATGTAACTTGACTAGAATTTCGTGTAGATCATCTTGGTGCATCTTAACTTGCTGTTTAACAACTTGAACACAAGGTTTATTCAGTTCTGGACCAATTTCGAAATATGCATATGAGGACTTACCGGAATTGTTATATGTTGTTTCCGGCCTCATTTAAACTTGCTTTGGTGTGTTGCTCTTGTTTGCATCGTCTCTTGCCATGAGTAGCTTCATGTTGCTTGGTCATGCATCATGCTTGTTGTGCATCATGTCTTGTTCATGTGTGCTGTGTTTACCATGTTGTGTGCTTCTTCTCGATAGTTCCCGTTTCGTTGCGATCGTGAGGATTCGTTCGTCTACGTGTGGTTCGTCTTCGTGGCTTCATCTTCTTCATGGACTAGTTCTTCTTCCTTGCGGGATTTCAGGCAAGATGACCGCTACCCTGGATCTCACTACTATCATTGCTATGCTAGTTGTTTCGTTCTATCGCTATGTTGCACTTCCTATCACTTGTTCTTCAAGCCTCCCCAAATTGCCATGAACCTCTAACCTTTGGTACCCTTCCTAGCAAACCGTTGTTTGGCTATGTTACCGCTTTGCTCAGCCCCTCTTATAGCGTTGCTAGTTGTAGGTGAAGTTGAAGATTTCTCCATGGTGGACAGGGTTATGATGGGATATCACAATATTTCTTATATTATTAATGCATCTATATACTTGTTAAAGGGTGGAAGGCTCGGCCTTATGCCTGGTGTTTTGTTCCACTCTTGCCGCCCTAGTTTCCGTCATACCGGTGTTATGTTCCCGGATTTTGCGTTCCTAACGCGGTTGGGTGATTTATGGGACCCCCCTGACAGTTCGCTTTGAATAAAACTTGTCCAGCAAGGCCCAACCTTGGTTTTACCATTTGCCTCACCACCACCTACCTTTCCCTTCGAAGTAATTAACCCAAGGGTCATCTTTATTATAGCCCCCCCGGGCCAGTGCTTGTCTAAGTGTTGGTCCGAACCGAGCAACCTACGAGGCCACCTCGGGGAAACTCAAAGTCTGGTTTTACTCGTAGCTTGACTTATCCGGTGTTGCCCTGAGAACGAGATATGTGCAGCTCCTATTGGGATGTCGGCGCATCGGGCGGCTTTGCTGGTCTTGTTTTACCATTGTCGAAATGTCTTGTAAACCGGGATTCCGAGACTTATCGGGTCTTCCTCGGAGAAGGAATATCCTTCATTGATCGCGAGAGCTTATCATGGGCTAAGTTGGGACACCCCTGCAGGGTATAAACTTTCGAGAGCCGTGCCCACGGTTATGTGGCAGATGGGAACTTGTTAATGTCCGGTTGTAGATAACTTGACACCAGATCCGAATTAAAACGCATCAACCGTGTGTGTAGCCGTGATGGTCTCTTCTCGGCGGAGTCCGGGAAGTGAACACGGTTTCTGGGTTATGTTTGACGTAAGTAGGAGTTCAGGATCACTTCTTGATCATTGCTAGCTTCACGACCGTTCCTTTTGCTCCTGTTCTCGCTCTCATTTGCGTATGTTAGCCACCATATGATGCTTAGTTGCTGCTGCAACCTCACCACTTTACCCCTTCATTTCCCATTAAGGTTTGCTAGTCTTGATACCCATGGTAATGGGATCGCTGAGTCCTCGTGGCTCACAGATTACTACAACAACAGTTGCAGGTACAGGTTATGCGATGATCATGACGCGAGAGTGATGTTTGCTTGTTTTGGAGTTTCTGCTTCTGTTTCTTCTTCGATCAGGGGATAGGTTCCAGGTCGGCAGTTTGGGCTAGCAGGGTGGATGTCGTTTGAGCTTCTGTTTGTGTTTCATCCGTAGTCGGATGTTGCTCTTATGTATTGCGATGTTGTATTTGTGTGGCATTGTATGCCTTTTGTATGTATCCCCATCTATTATGTAATGTTGATGTAATGATATCCACCGTGCAAAAGCGTCTCAATATGCGGGTCTATCCTTGGTGGGACCTTCGAGTTCCTTTTGGATAGGGTCGCATATTGGGCGTGACAACAAGGAAGTCCTTGAACCGGCGTAGGGGTGCGGCAGCTAGCGGATCGGGGGAAGTGCGTGGTAGATCGGTTAAGAGCCCGCGTGTAGCAACCATTATCCGAAGGGACCGAAGTATCTGTGCATCAGTGTCATCCCTGGATCGGTAATGCTGACATGCACAATACTCGAGGAATTATATCAGAGTTCAATCACACATTTATTACATCCGGTCCTCATAAAGAGTATGATTACAAAAAAAAAATATCATGGCTAACGGCCATCTAAACTAAATAATTGCGGAAGCTTTGAAGGTAAATGAGTCCATCAACTCCAACAGCATAGCTGACTGCAAAACAACGACCTTATTCGTTGTCTGAGTAGTCTGCAACGTGAGACGTTGCAGCCATGTAGGTCAGCACATTGAATATGCTGGCAGAGTTACACTGTAAAGCAATGAAATGCAAGAACTATATCTACATGCAATATTTGGCTGGTGGAGGCTCTAAGTTTATAATTTTGCATAAAGCTAGTTTTTCCCTACAACAAAGGAATAAATTTATTTAACTACTCCCAAGTTGCCCAATATTTGAGAAGGTAACCCGAACTCAATTCCCAATTAAAAGTATCATCACTAAACCCAATTCAATTAATTAAAGAGTGATGAGATCAAATCAATAATTCAAGTACCAGATACTCAAGATGTCCATAACAGGGCACATGGCTAACCATGATTAGTTTATACACTCTGTAGAGGTTTGCGCACTTTTCCCCACAAGAGTCGAATGCATCCATTGGATGATCGAGACATAGTCTTTCTGAAGCACTTACTCTCTACTCCGGGTGGACCGGTACACCTACTTTCCCCTACATCTGCTAGTCCACCTCTTCGAGAGCTGACACAACTTACTCAACTATGCCAGAGCCCATAATGGCTTGTGGCTGCACACAGAAGTTTCTAGCATGAATAATCTTATGATTCCTTTGAGCCTGGATGGCGAACCAAAGGAAAAATCACAGGGGTACTCCAGGATTTCCTTAAATAGGCAACACTGGGTTCCCCAGGTGCCTCAACCAATCCACCCAGATGTATATCAAAGTTGCCACCTTAATGTTATCCAAGATTAATAACTCTCAACTTCCATGTGTGAATCACGATCCAATCCCCGTCTACGAGCATGGCTAAGAAATAAATAATCATAACATATATTCCCGGGGTGGTCAAAAGGTATTAGGTTCCTACCTCAAGCACTACAACCAAACCACATGTTCCCAATCCTACTCATGCAAATATTTGAGGGGCAAAACTAATGCATAGTAAAAACTGGGTATAGAAGAGTATGATCAAAGTGTAACTTGCCTTGCTGACGATCTGCAAACTCTAGAGATTCATGGTAACAAGCTTCGCACTCCGAGAGATCTAGTGTAGACAAACAGTAGCATACATAAGCAATCACTCAAACAAAACAACGGGAAAACTAAGAAAAGATCCGAATCAAATATGAAGCAAGCAAATGGCTTAAAGTAACAAAAGTAAAACCTAACAACAATTTTATCATGTGGATTAGATCTTAACAGTAGGTACATGTGATTAGCTACGATTCGCAAAAAGAAACAACTCAAACGGAGAAACGAAACTCAAAATACGAACGAAACAAGATCATTTACTAATCTGAACTAATGTCAAATTTTATAGTGTCAAAATCATGTTCAAGTTGGTTAACTGGAAAGAACAGAACAATACGAAGATTTAGGCGTTGTTTCATCTAATTTGGATAAACGAGTAAAAAGTTATGCTAGTTTTAATATTAGTGGCTAAATCGCGAGAAAACTATTCGCGGATAAGTCCCTAGCCGAAAATAAACTAAAAAGAAAAAAACTACAGCACGAACATTGGCTAACAGAACTAATCCGATGAAAAACTGTCCGTTAAAATGAACGAACGAACGTTCGTTAAATAGGTAAACCTAAAAAAACGGCCTAATCTACTAAACCGTCTAAACCAAAGAAACACCGGATTCAAACGAACGGTTTTTACCGTTTGACCGGCGGCGGGCGGCGGGATCGGCGTTGGCTGCGATGGGCGGCGGCGGGCAGCGTCAGCTGCGGCTTGGGGGAGAGGAGGCGGTGGCGGCGGGGGTATTTAAAGGCCTCAGGAGGGGGTTCGGCTCGGCTCCCGACTTGGAGTCCAAGTCGGACCGGCGGCAAGATTTCTTCTTTGGGCAGTGAGCTTTGCCCGATCCGCGAAACTTTTTTAAAACAATTCGTCGCAAAGGAAAAAAATCCTAAATAAATATAAAAAACATTAAAAAAATTCCAGAAACAATTTTCGCCGTCCAAACCTAATATTTAGGACAAGATGAACAATTTTCTGGACTAAAATGCAATATTTTTCTAATTCAAATAAAATACCAATGAAATAATAATTTGATTTTAAAATTCTTACTCCAATGTTTCTCTTAGGTTGAAGAAGTCATATTATCTTCTCTCATTTATTTTTAATATTGGAGAGAAAAAGAATAAAATCAACTTGATCCTCTTTTCAAAATTTGAAATAAATTCAAATATGAATTTTGTGAAACTTCCAACACTCTCCTTGGGTCCTTGAGTCACTTAAGATTTCTAGGATCACAACAAAATGCAAGAATAAATTTGATATGCATATGATGATCTATGTATAACATACAAATTGAAAATTGGAATGTGACACCGCGGAGGACGACTGTGACACCTCAGCGGCCACCTTGCCGGCGTCGGGCGAAGAGGCCGCGATAAAACTCTCTTGGGCCATTGGCTCCTCGAGTTCCCCAGCACACAGGCAGAGGTTGAGGATGGAGGCGGCAACGATGGCGGTGACCTACCAATGGCAACGGGGGTGGTGTGTGTCGGTGAGCGCAGGATTTGTGGAGTGTGTGGTGTGTGTGTGTGGGGGGGGGGTTAGGTGGTGTTTGAGGAAATACCGCGACAACTGCAAATTTTACTAGGCGGGAGTAACAAGGCGGGGTTACTGAAAATTTGGATAAGGGCGAGCAGATATTTTTGAGATTGCGAAGGATGCAGAGGCGGGAGTATTTGGGGGAGCGAGCTAGTGTGCTTGACACGCCGGCTCTGGACTGTAGCCGACGCACCTTCTCGCGTAAGCCATAGGCGTACTATACACTGATGGTGCTCCAGGATATTTTGCACTACATCTCACATGGTTGGTGACAATAAACTATGTGGGATCTACTTGATTTTTCATTTTGATTTGAATTACATAATGGGGTCACAGCGGCAATGGACAGTGTTGAATTGCTAGACATTTTATCTGCAGTGAACATGCAACTATATGTGTGTCGTAAAAAAATTGGAACTATTTAGGGTTCGTTTGGAAATTTTATACATTAAATTGGTTTTCTAGCAATTTCAGGTGCACAATTCAAAATCAAAGCACATGCTCCAGTCCCTAAAAACGGGTTGAAAAATCAAATGTTTGTCCTTGGTTGGAAGCTTAGGTCACATACAAGAAATGAGAATGAATGTCAAACACCTTGACATTGTCGCTCAGCCGCTAACGTTGAGATACATGGTTTTAAAATTATAGTAAATCGAAAACTCGACTGAAATTCATGAAACTTGACATGATATCATGGAACGACATCGACATGCCATGGTAAAAATATTTCTCATTTGGGCCAGGTTTGGGTATAAGCTTCTCGCAAACCGGAGCTTCTCTCACAACAAGCCAGATGGTTTCGGTAGGGAACATGCCACCTTAGCGGACAAATGATATATGTTGCCTCTTCTTACTTTCTAAATTTTTCTCGTGTCAACGTAGAACAACACGAGTGTTGTGTCATTTTTTGAGAGTTTTCGGGGTTAGCTTGGACATTTTTATACATTAACTAAGTTTTCTATGCATTCATGTATATAATTCAAATTTGAACTACATGCACATGCTCTAGTGCATATAAAATGGTTCAGAATTGGAATGTGTGTCTTTGATTACATGCTTAAGTCCCATGCAAGAAATGAGAATGAATGTCAAACACCTTGCCACCGTCGCTCGTCCGCTAACATTGACATACTTGGTTTTTAAATTCTAGTAAATCGAAAATGCGTCTGGAATTTATGAACCTTGACATGCTAGCATGGAACGACATCAACATGCAGTGGTAAAAATATTGTCCCATTTGGGGGAGGTTGGGGTATATAAGCTTCTCAAAAACCAGAGCTTCTGACAACAAGCCTCCTGGTTACGGTAGGGAACGTTTCACCTTTTTGGACGAAACGATATCCGTTGCCTCTTCTTGATTTCAATTCTTTTTCTAGTGACAACATAGAACAACATGAGTGTTGTGTTAAATTTTGTGATTTTTCGGGGTTCGTTTGGACATTTGTATGCATTAACTGGGTTTCCTAGGCATTTTATGTGCATAATTCAAATTTGAACTACAAGCACATGCTCCAATGCACCAAAGTTGGTTGAAAAATCACATGTGTGTCCTTGGGTGCATGCTTAGGTCTCATGCAATTCAAACACCTGGGCACTGTTGATTGCCGGCAAAATGTTGAGATACCTGGTTTTTAAATTCTAGTAAATCGAAAACTTGTCTGAAATTCATGAAACTTGGCATGCTATCATGGAGCGGCATCAAAATGCCATGGTAAAGAAATTGTCCCATTTGGGGGAGGTTCGGGTATAAGCTTCTCACAAACTAGAGCTTCTCACAACAAGCATGATGGTTTTTGATAGGGAACGTCCCACCTTTGGGGACGAAATGATATCCATTGCATCTTATCGCTTTCAAATTTTTTCTAGTGTCAACATAGAACAACAGGAGTGTTGTGTCAATTTTTGTGATTTTCCGGGGTTCGTTTGGACATTTTTATGCATTAACTGGGGTTTCTAGGCATTTTATGTGCATAATTCAAATTTTAACTACAAGCACATGCTCCAATGCACTAAAGTTGGTTGAAAAAATCTAATCTGTGTCCTTGGGTGAATTTCTGGGTCCCATGCAAGAGATGGGAATGAAATTCAAACACTAGGGCATTGTTGATTGCAGGCAAAACGTTGAGATGCCTGGTTTTTAAATTCTAGTAAATCCAAAACTCGTCTGAAATTCATGAAACTTGGCATGCTATTATGGAGCGGCATCAACATGCCGTGGTGAAAAATTTGTCCCATTTGGGGTAGGTTCGGGTATATGCTTCTCACAAACCAAAGCTTCTCACAACAAGCATGATGGTTTCGGTAGGGAATGTCTCACCTTTGGGGACGAAACAATATCATTGCCTCTTATTGCTTTCAAAAAATTTCTTGTGTCAAAATAGAACAACAGGAGTGTTGTGTCAATTTTTGGGATTTTTCGGGGTTCGTTTGGACATTTTTATGCATTAACTGAGTTTTCAATGCATTTATGTGCATAATTCAAATTTGAACCACATGCACATGCTCCAGTGCATATAAATTGGTTGAAAAATCAAATCTGTGTCCTTGGGTGCATGCTTAGGTCTGGGAATGAATTTCAAACACCAGGGCACCATTGATTGGCGGCAAAACATTGAGATGCCTGGTTTTTAAATTCTAGTAAATCCAAAACTCGTCTGAAATTCATGAAACTTGGCATGCTATCATGGAATGGCACCCGACATGCTGTGGCATTTTTTGTGTCCATTTTGAGAGAAGGCGCACTCGAATAATGAAAGCCAGCAAAGGCATTTTGAAAAATAGCTACCACTTCAATATCTCAAATGTTTGTATAATTCAAACCATGTGCGTTCTGTTAACCATTCACGTGACGCCACGTGTCTTGGTTTTAATGTCTGTAGGAGGTGCCGTGCGTACAGCTGCTTGACCTTGACTGAATGGGAGGTGTGTGAGCGCAGTCCGGTGTGCAGGCTGATCGAGAGGCATGCAAGCTGTCCTCCAATGTGAAGGCTCACCGGGAAGCATGCGAGCTGTACACTGCGCAGGCTCACTGGGAAGCGAGCCCTTTGACTTCCATGGGATGCTGCCTCCGACCGCTACCTCTCAGCGGTGCCAGTTGCCATCCTCCCGCGCCCCTCCCGTCGATCGCGCGATGACATGATGTTTGATCTACAAGCGAAGAACATTTTGTGCTGCCATGAAGACATCAACAACAGCGAACCGGAGGACGACAACGACAACGATGGCGCGGCACGCAGCCTCCGTTGCCGTCAGAAATAGTTTTGTTGGGGTTTAATACTGTATCTCGAATTCTCGATCATATGAACATAGATTTGCAGTGTGACTGAATGAAAGATATGGTTTGAACGAACTTGTGTTTTTCTCTCTTAATGTATATGCTTATCAAACAATTTTATTTTGAAAAACATCAATGGTTTTTAAAAATAAAACATTCATCGCAAATGTTTTAGTTAGAACACCCGTATGCAAACTGATAGCTTCCCCAGGAAGCCAAGGGAAAATGTGTCGAGCAGGATTTCTGCATCCGTTCAATGCAAACAGTTGTTTTGCATGACCCGTGTGCAACCACGTACAAACAATTGGGTAAGATTTCCATATCTGTCATTTTGGGTATGTTGCCATTTGTTAAGATGGAAGGTTTGACATTTTTTTATCTAGTAACATTGCCATTTGTCGACCTTGTAACACTGCGATTGGTCACAATATGTAGCTAAAAATCACTAGAACTATCTAATTTTTGCAACTAAAATCACTAGCACTGTTCATATGGACACCACTAGCAGGCGTGAGTTGATGGACGCATATGCAAATGTACCATTGATTACATACAACAAGTCATCAACCCACAACGACAACGAGGATACACGTTGGATTATAGATCATTTCCAATAAAACATTCTAAGTTTTTATCACACAACAAATAACAAAGCGGTGAAATGAACTTCAGCTTAACCACTCGTCGGCGTTGGAAACGCTTGCTTTGAACCATAAGTGATTCTCTGGGAAGGGCCATCTACTGTCAATCTCGAGACCAACGCAGGACTGATCATCCAGGCTAAAGCGGCCTATGTCAGGACCCATATTGGGACGGTAGAGAATCAAAGTGTAAGTGCATCTACTGCCACCGCTACCTGGTCTTGGAGTATTGACGACAAACTTGGTTGAGGGACTACTGTGTTTGTGAGAATTGCAGGATAACACAGGTAGTAGTCCCATATTGTTTCGGTTTACCTACCAGAGATGATCCCTAAAATGTGTGAAGACATTGAAGTTAATGGTGGTCTGTGAAGACATTCACATTGAAGACTATGACAGGAGAAGACATCGCATGAAGACTATGGAGTGCGAAGACATAGTTGTTTTGCTGTTTCCCTTTCTTATTTGTTGAGTCATAGGTACCACCGCACTGTTAAGTGGGGTCCAAGTGAACATAGTTAGAGTGACTGATGTGATGCTCAACCAAATCCTATGTCTTTGAGCGAAGACAATGAGAGCGAATCTTATCCAGAGTTGGATGAGTCAGCTTTACTTGTAGCCCAAGTCAAGCTGCCGCGTGTGTTCAAAATCTGACCGTTGGACACGTGTCAGTTCCTTAGTGACCCAGGGTCATTTTGGACAAATCAGGTTGGGTTGCCTCCTGGCTATAAATAGCCCACCCCCTACACCATAAATTGGTGGCTACTCAGAGTTAGTGCACGGCTTTTGTTCTTTGAGGGCAACCCACCTCCGAACCCTTTGAGAGAGAATCCTTGCGACGACAAAGCCCAAAACACCCAGAGCCAAAGAGTGTTAGGCATCACTGAAGTCTTTCTGTCCGCGTGATCTGAAGACTTATTACACTTGAGTACTGTGAATCCTCCAGCCGGTTAGGCGTCGCGTTCTGAGCATCCAAGAGTCATTGTGGATTGCCGGTGAACGAAGTCTGTGAAAGTTTGGAAGTCTCCCTTGAAGACTTACCAGAGTAATTGGGCGAGGACTAAGTGTTCTTAGCTCAAGGGGAATAAGGTGAAGACCCGGTCTTCTGAGTTAAAACTCAGCCTCCCTAACCAGACATACAGTTGCCACAGCAAATGAAACTGGTCCAACAAACCCCTTGTCCTCTCCGAGCAACTGGTTCTATCCTACCTCTCTTGCCTTACTCAAAGTTTGTCTTTGTGAAGTCTTTGCCTACTTGCCTTATCTGTTTGACTTCACTGTGTGAAGACTGTTGTCTGTTTGGCTTCATACTATCTTCCGTCCCGATCCAACTACCTAGCTGCTTATAGTCTTTGTGCTTTCACTTCATTGCTTACATGACTATGGCATGTCTAGTGTAGTCTACCTTCCGCTGCATATCAATAGGGTCTTTTCTATTGATTGTCTTCGAAACACCCATGTTTTGAAGACATTCATAAAAATCGCCTATTCACCCCCCTCTAGTCGAATACTAGCACTTTCAATTGGTATTAGAGCAAGGAGCTCCCTTGTTCTGTGTGATTCAGTTTAACCACCTGGAGTTTAGATATGTCGACTGCAGGGATAATCAAAGTCTCTGCTGCATGCCCTGTCTTCGATGGCACTGATTACCCCTACTAGAAGAATAAGATGCGCATGCATCTTGAAGCCGTTGATGTCGATCTCTGGTATGTCGTCAAGAACGGTGTTCCCAAGACTGGTGAAGGTGTCACTCCTGCTGATGTGAAGAAGTTCATGCAACTGGACTCAACTGCCAAGAACATCATCTGTGGTCATCTGACCAAGGGGCAGTATGGTCGTGTGAGTGCTTTGGAAATGTCAAAGCTGGTCTGGGACTAGCTCTCCAAGGTTAATTAAGGCGTCTCAACAGAGAGAGATTCAAGGATTAGTGTTCTTCGCAATCTCTTCAACCGCTTCAAGAGAAATGACAATGAGAATGTCCAGCTCACGTTTGATCGCCTCACTGACATCACCAATGAGCTTCATGCACTGGGCGCCACTGAGATAACCAAGCATGAAATCGTCAAGACACTACTGAGATCTCTCAACATCTCATTTGACACCCTAGCCCTAATGATTCAAGAGCGCCCTGACTTCAAGGCTCTCGATCCGTCTGACATACTTGAGAGGCTCAACACACATGAGTTCCAACTATTGGAGAAAAGAGATATCTATGGTCCCAACTATGGCCGCACTCGCGCTTTGAAGGCAAAGGCTGTCTCCTCATCTAAAGAAGAATCTGACTGCAGTTCTGGTGATCCTAAAGACAATGGAAAGGAGCTTGCTATGCTCGTGAAGAATTTCTAGAAGTTCACCAAAGAAAGACTTGAGAAAGTCTTCAAGATCCAGCTCAAGGAATGTTGAAGCTTCCTCTCATGATCACAAGAAGAGAACCTGTCACAAGTGCAAGAAACCTGGTCACTACATCTCTAAGTGTCCACAGTGGGACAACGAGACAAAGAAGAAGAAGACGAGCAAGGACTATGATTCTGATGACAAGAAGATGAAGAAATCCTCAAAGTCTTCTTCCAAGTCTTCGTCGAAGTCTTCTTCACACAAGAAGAGCTCATCTGGAAAGGCTCATGCTTTTGTTGGCAAGGAGATGGATTCATAGGAGTCTGCATCTGAGGAGGCAGAGGTGGAGTCCGAGGAGGAACCTGATTCTGGAGTGGCAAGCCTGGCTCTAGCTTCTGCATATGTCGGTGTACTAAAGTAGGGGTACCTTAGTACCCCGAACTTGGGCACAGACAGTCGCAGCGCCCCGCGGCAAGGCTTGCCGGGCGTCCGCCAAGATCCTCCGTCATTCCTATGACTACCATTCAAGAACAAAGTGTTAAACTTTGAAGACAAGGCCCCGGGAAGAGAAGCTTGCCGGGAAGAACAAGACCCCGGCAAGAGGAGCTTGCCGGGAAGGCCAATCGATGCACTTCAAAGAACTTGCGCGACGCTCAAGCGTCCGGCAAGACCCGACAGCGGCAAGCTTGCGGGTGCGACAAGACGAGATCATGGCAAAGGCGCTTGTCGCGACAAAGCCACCACTCTGCGCTCCAGCTCACCCGACGACGTGTCGCCGCAGATCACTCTGCTGCACGTGGCGGGGGTGGTCATGCAGCCTAGCGGTGCAAGGTGGCGTTTAAGGCGACAAGGAGGCCATCGTGGCGATCGGTGGCGCCTCTAACGGTCATTTCCTACATCATTGGGGCGACAGACGGGCATTAAATGCCCTTGTCCCCGCCGTCGAGTTAGGTAGGGACATCAGAGATAGTGGTTGTACCAACCTGCGTTTTTACCTTTTTACCCCTCTTTCTACGCTGCCACCTGTCGGTGACCCCCTTTAGACTATAAAAGGGAGGCCCATGCGCACGTAGAAGGGGTTCGGCTGGTTCGGTTCGTTCGACTCACTCCAGAACACAGCATACCCACGCTTTCGAGCAAGAACAAATACAAACACAAAGCAGCAGTAGGAGTTTTATCTCTCCGGAGAGCTCCGAAGCTGGGTAAAATCCCCCGCGTGCGCTTGCCTCGATCTGCTCTGCGTGCGTCCCCCGCTCCCTTGCCGGACAAGAAGGGGCTCCCTGCCCCGTAGGTGCTCGTGCTCCCACAAAGCCCACGACATCTTTGGCGCGCCAGGTAGGGGGGCGTCGAGGTCGTGCGTATCTGATCCGGCGTCTGCGTGCGCTACTTCAACATCTTCATCGACATGCCACCGAAGAAGAAGACTTCGGAGGTGGCCGCTCCATATGCGACTATCCTATCGCCACCGGAGCAAACCGGCGGTGGGGTGGATGCCGGCGGAGGAGCGGGCGCCGGCGGAGGGACTCACATCGTCACCCGGTCCAAGGACAAGGTCCCGCAAGGTTCAGCGTCTGCACATCCACCGCACCCCTCCCAGGAGGTGCAGGATCGACAACGCCACGGTGCTCCTAGCACCGTGCTCGCGTTGGAGCAAGGCCAAGCTGGTGGGTCGCGGGATGTTCAAGGCCAACAGCATACGTCGCCAAGTCCATCTTCGACACTGAAGACAATGGCCTCATCACCAACGCTGATGCGAAAGATGAGGATGACTCTACCCTCACCTATTGCTTCATGGCACGTGGTGCCAAGGTAAACTCACCTGATGCTTACTTTCAAACATCAAGTGAAGATGACTCTGAATGTGAATCTAAACCTAGCTACAAAACACTTCCTAAAATTGCAACTGAAGAACAGAATGCCATGGAACATATTCAAAAATTATTAGACAAAAGCGATGACCTGTTGGACGTGGAAATGACCCGATCTCAGTTCTTAATTGAAGACATAAAAAATCTTCATGTTAAGTATGAGGAACTTGAAAGTCGTCATGAATCGCTCTCAACCTCTCATGAAAAGCTTTCCTATGATTATCTTCAAAGGAAGCAGGAACTTGAGAAATTGAGATCGGCTCATGAAGATCTTCAAAAGGAAAACGAGTCACTCCGCGCTCAACAAATCAGTTCCGCTCAGGAAGGATTTGAACCACCATGTCTGAAATGTATTTAGCGTGATAATGGTGTCTCTGTTGCTAAATGTTCAACTACTACTACTGTTGCAATATCTTCAATTGTTGATGTGGTAACTAACCCCTCATCTGAGGATACCACTACTATTGCTGATGAGAATGCCAGGTTGAAGTCATTACTTGAGACAGGAATGTAGAAAAGCCTCAAAGGGCATCAGATACTATGCGATGTCCTTAAAAGCAGATTCTAAACCGAAACCCTAGGAAAGAGGGTGTTGGGTTCGAGAGGAAAATGAATGTTGATGGTTCCTACTAGATGCCTGAGTAGTACCCCAAAACCACATGGGTTGCTGCTAAGGAACCTTTAGTATATCCATCTACCTTATCTGGCTTCACTAGTGCTAACCCAATTATCATTGATGAATCCCTTGATCCAAACTATAAACTGTTCAGGAATCAGAATGGTGAAGTGTTTGCCAGGTATATTGGTACTAACTGCAGGAATGGACCACCTCTTAAGAAGATCTAGGTACCCAAAAGGTGTCTTGAAAGTCTTCTTGTGAATGTCATGACACCACCTGGGAAGAAGACAAACCCCAGACCAAAAGCTTCATATGGTCCAAAGGCTTCATACCGACAGAAGACTCACCTGAGTCACCCTAACGCCAATGTTTTGCACTGAAATAATACTCATGCCTTTGGATATGAGCGTGTTTCATCAAATCGCTATGTTCATAAGTCTAAGAACTTTTCTACTTATTCATATGAGTATTATTCTCCTCCTGCAAGGCTATTTGCTAGGGCTTCAAAGCCGAAGTTCTCAGATGCTGCACTTAGACTCATTGCTTCTAAGCCACCCCTAAAAATGTGGGTGGTTAAGAAAACTTAACTCACTTTTGCAGGGAAAGTTCTCCAGCCAGAAATCAAAGGCGTCTAATGCTTATGCTGGGGACCTTAAACATCTTCTGGGGCGCAAGATAAAATGCCCAAATGGTCTTACTATGTATTTCGTCCCGGGATTCCTTGACACTCATCCTATCTATCCTAACCAAGATCTGAACTTCTATGTTCCACTTGTTCGTCAAATGTTTATGCTTCACAACTCGCTTGGTGAAGCCTATCCACCAAACTATACTGTAGGCTATGACACCTCATGCTTCAGAATGGATTATGGATAGTGGCTGCAACAACCAATGACTGGTGATCGAAGTCTTCTGATGGATTCAACTCTTTGGCCGTCTGATAAGAGTCATATCACATTTGCTGACACTGGTAAAAGTAAGGTATTGGGTCTTGGTAGAGTTGCAATCTCAAAGGATCAGCACATGGATAAAGTGATGCTTGTTGAATCCCTTGGTTTCAACTTAATGTCTGTATCAATGCTATGTGATTTGAATATGATTGTGATATTTGGAAAATGTCGTTGCCTTGTCCTTATGGAATAGGACAAATCTGGGTATCAAAAAGATTATCTGTATATGGTAGATTTGTCAGCAGGACCACAACTTGCCACATGTCTTCTAGCAAAAGCTTTAGAGTGCTGGCTTTGGCATCAGAGGCTAGGACATGCGCGCATGAGGAACTTGTACACTCTCGCGAAGAAGAAGCATGTCGTGGGCATCGAAGGCGTCAAGTTCAAGAAAGATCATCTGTGTGGTGCCCGTGAAGCTTGGAAAATGACTAGGGCCAAGCATCCCTCAAAGACAATCATGACGACATCTTAACCCTTCGAGCTGCTTCACATGGACTTATTCGGCCCTACTCATTACTCTACTCTTACTACCACTGCTTGTCTCTATGTCTTCGTTATTGTTGATGATTACTCAAGATATACCTGGGTGCATATAATTCTCTATAAGAATGAAGTGCAGAATGTCTTCAAACGCTTCGCCAACCATGCCATGACAAACTACGGTGTCAAGATCAAGCACATCAGAAGTGACAATGGCACAGAATTCAAGAACACCGGCCTCGACACTTACCTTGATACACTTGGCATCACTCATGAGTTTTCTGCTCCACACACACCCCAGCAGAATGGCATCATGGAGCGCAACAACAGAACCCTCATCGAGATGGCTCGGACGATGCTAGATGAGTACAAGACTCCAAGAAAGTTCTGGCCTGAAGCTATTGACACTGCATGCCACATCATCAACCGAGTTTGTCTTCGCAAGCTTCTGAAGAAAACATCATATGAGCTGCTGACTGGTAAGAAGCCAAACGTCAGTTACTTTAGAGTATTTGGTGCTAGGTGCTGGATCAAGGATCCACATCACACTTCAAAATTTGCACCGGAAGCACATGAAGGTTTTATGCTTGGTTACAGAAAGGACTCGCACTCCTACAGAGTCTTCAACCTCTTTCACTATAAAGTGGTTGAAACTATGGATGTGCGGTTCGATGAGACTAACGGCTCGCAAAGAGAGCACTTGCCAAATGTGCTAGATGAAGTTCCTCCTAGTGAATCTATCAAGCTCATGGGTACTAGAGAGATCATACCATGCGAACCTCAGGCTGAAGATGAACTCATCATTGCTCCAAGTCAACCTGACAACAATGCTCAGCCTGAAGTCAATGCTGAAGCTGAAAGACAATGATCTGCAAGGGCAAAATCTTCGTCCAGTACATCCCCGTGTTGCAAATGAAGTACATACTGAGAAGATCATTGACAACATTAATGCACCTGGTCCACTCACTCGTTCAAGAGCAACACAACTGGCAAATTTCTATGGGCACTTTGCATTTGTCTCAATATCTGAACCCAAGAAAGTTGATGAAGCCTTCATGGAACCTGAATGGATTCAAGCCATGCAAGAAGAGCTTTATCAG
Source organism: Aegilops speltoides (assembly GCA_021437245.1). Classification (NCBI taxonomy): domain Eukaryota; kingdom Viridiplantae; phylum Streptophyta; class Magnoliopsida; order Poales; family Poaceae; genus Aegilops; species Aegilops speltoides. The sequence continues at coordinate 135,796,694 of CM038141.1, forward strand.
TTAGAGCTGAACAATGTCTGGGAACTAGTCAAGCGTCCTGATCCTCGCAAGCATAATATCATTGGCACCAAATGGATCTATCGCAACAAACAAGATGAACATGGTGAAGTTGTCAGAAACAAAGCTCGCCTGGTTGCTCAAGGCTACACTCAATTTGAAGGGATTGACTTCGATGAAACATTTGCTCCTATGGCAAGACTTGAAGCCATTCACATACTGCTTGCATATGCCAACCATCACAATATCCTTCTATACCAAATGGATGTAAAGAGTGCCTTTCTCAATGGCAAGATTGAAGAAGAAGTATATGTTGCACAACCACCTAGCTTTGAAGATCCAGAACATCCTGATATGGTGTACAAGCTCAACAAGGCACTGTATGACCTCAAACAAGCTCCTCACGCTTGGTATGTCACGCTCAAAGACTTCTTGAAGAGCAAAGGATTCAAACCTGGTTCACTAGACCCAACACTCTATATGAAGTCATATGACGGTGAACTGTCTGTGTGCCAAATCTATGTGGATGACATTATCTTCGGCTGCACTGACAAGAGATACATCGATGAGTTTGGGCACATGATGCAAGAGCAATATCAGTTGTCCATGATGGGTGAGCTGAAGTTCTTCCTTGGTCATCAAATCCGTCAGTAGAGAAACGACATCTTCATATCTCAAGAGAAATACCTCAAAGAATGCCTGAAGAAGTTTGGAATGCAAGACTGCAATGGTTACACGACGCCAATGCCAACCAAAAGTCATTTGGGTCCTGACGACAATGGTAAAGAGTTCGATCAAAAGGTATACCGCTCCATGATTGGTTCCTTACTTTACTTATGTGCATCTAGGCCAGATATAATGCTTCGCATTTGCATGTGTTCCCGATTCCAAGAAGCACAAAAGGAGTCGCATCACCTAGCGGTGAAGCGAATTCTTCGATATTTGGCTTACACCTCAACAATAGGATTATGGTATCCAAAGGGCTCAACATTTGATCTGATTGGGTATTCTGATGCTGATTATGCTGGTGACAAGGTTGATCGCAAGTCCAGCTCAGGAACATGTCACTTTCTCGGTTGATCACTTGTCTGTTGGTCTTCAAAGAAGCAGAACTGTGTGTCACTCTCCACTGCTGAATCTGAATACATTGCTGCTGGATCATGCTGTGCTCAGCTTCTGTGGATGAAGCAAACTCTCAAGGACTATGGCATCAACACAAAGAATGTTCCACTCTTCCGTGACAATGAAAGCGCCGTCAAGCTTTCCAAGAATCCAGTTCAACACTCGAAGACGAAGCACATTCAGATCCGACATCACTTTCTCAGAGATCATGTCAACAAGGAAGACATTGAGACCATTCACGTCAACATTGAAGAGCAATTGGCTGATATCTTCACTAAGCCCTTGGATGAGAAGAGGTTTTGCAAGTTACGGTGTGAGCTAAATATCTTAGAATCCTCAAATGTCCTGTGAATTGACACACATCCTAACACATATGCATGTTGATGACTTAGATGTGCAACACACAAAGTAACGTATATCTTCAATTAATGAAGAGTTACCTTCTGAGTGTGAATACATTAATGTGGAATTTGACTTCGGAGCGCCAAGATAATTGTGCGCTGTGTCTGGGTCTAATACTTCCTATACGATGGGTAACGCCACCACCAAATTCTCATTGAAGTGTTTCTCTTGGCGTTACAATTGCAAGTCTTTGCATTTGGATTGTCTTCAACATTAATTTATCTTCATGATTTATCTTCAATGTTGATTTGGTTCATATACATATATATACCTTTGTGTTCTGTCCTCTACAACATTCACTTATAGCTATGTCTTCACTCTTGAATCTTTTAAACTAAGTGAATGTGATCGGACCCTAACCTATTCTATGCTTCTACCTCAACTCTATCTGTGCAAATCATATGCATTCTATTGAAACCTGTCGATTGTCTTCTCTGAGTCCTTGTCAGCTGATGACAATCTGATAAACATTTATTCTGTTTTTAATGCTGCATCCTTATTGCGTGAAAATGGAGAAGCCGGAACGACCACCCGACAATCCAGGCGTGCGTGGGAACATGGAACAACTTCCAATGTGTTGCATGTTTGCCACGTGTCCTCAGATGTGAACCGCCAGGGGCACCTGAGTAATTGTGTTGTGCTGCCCCTTTCCTTATAAATACACATCACATCACGGTCAAAAATCCTTCTTCCACCTCCACACCTCGCTCAAAACCCTAGCGCCACCTGTAGCTCGTGACAACGCCGATGACGAAGCGCTTAGCTACCGCAACATCACCGACACCGTCCTCACGCCTGCCGCGGACCTCGTCTTCTCCGTCGCGGCCGTAGGTGTCTTCCGTCGCCAAGTTAGGGCACGGGAGATTGAGCTGCTTGGCCTCCAACTCCGTTCTGTCTAGCAGTTCTTCATGTGGTAATTAAAACTCACTTTTTACTACCTTTTTGATCTAATAGATTCATCCTTCTCTACCAAAAGTGGTTTCTCTTCTTACAAAGTTCAATCTATCCTATTCTGCATCTCATATTATGCCTAGTATATTCACTTATGCTTCACTACAAGTTAGATTCCTCACTTGTATCTATTCTTGGATTCGTACAAATCTGGAACCAACTCTCAACAAATAAGTGAATGTCTTCGCGTTATGAGGTCAATGTCTTTAAACTGATTTATCTTCAAAATCTTCTGAGAATGCGTATGAACTCTTCCCCTTCCCTCGCACCTCTAATGCTATCACAGGTACATGTTCGTGGGAGAATCCCTTGGTTCTCATAGCCTGCATTCATTTGCAGAATTCTTACAGAGTCACATCAATTCTCCTGAAGCTAGTTCCTGTCTAACCAGCTGTCGGAAGCCTTTGCAAGTTCTGAAGCCATTCAGTTTAAGCTTCATGGCAACAGGAAAGTCAGCTAGAAAGGGCGGCAGACATCGCCGTGGGAATACATCCAAAGATTTGCTACCAGATCTACATGAAATGTACAAGACAGACCATGAAGAAACCTATGGTGAACGCAAAACTCGAATCCATTGGATTCGAAGATATTGGGCTGAGGAATGGTTTATGTACAGATTTGTCATGGCTGAGTATGCTGAGAAGAATGCCATCAAGCAACCCTGGGGAGATCTATTATACAAAAATCTTCAACCCCAGTCCCTATCTAAAGCTATTGATCAAGGTTTCTACTCGTGCATGGTTCGCGGACCACAACCAGAGAATGCTGACCCATCTTCTCTGCTATGGTGTCGTGAAGACGATCTGTTCAAGCGCAACTTCAAGTTTGCCAAGGATTCTGCTGTGAAGAACAAGAAAGCATTTGGACTCGACTTCAACCCCGGTCCATCTGCTCCTCGGGCTGATGGCACCCGTGAAGCCAATGAAAACAGAATCAGCCCCTTCTACAACCTCGAAGGCCTCATCACTCACATTGCAGTTCAAGGGGCTGCTATGGATCACTCAACTGATGATGCAGATTCTGATGAAATGCCAACTCCTCCTAACCCATAGAAGCAGAAGAAATCTAAGGCTTCAAAACTCTCTACTGCACCAAAAGCTTCACGTGCAAAGCCATTGGCAACTGCTCCTCCTGCTTCCAGTATGCAATCTGAAGATCTCTCTCGCATCTCCAAGAAGACTAAGAAGTCTATTCAGAAAATGCCCATTCTGAGTTCTGGTCAAGCACTGACCCCAGCTGCCATTCTGAGGAACGAGAATGAAGCCATTGATCTGTCAAGTGACGATGATCTTGGTGAAGATGCTCTTGAGCTGCTGATAAAGAGCAAACAAGAGGCAGAAATCTTCAATGATTTGCCCCTCTTTGATGTGGACATCCTAAACAACTTCATTGATGAGTGGTTTGCCAATCCGGATCTCAGCATTGATGATCTTCAACTTCCCATTGGCATCAGTGTTGCTTTCCACAGTGCCATTGCAAATGAGCTAGCTCTGGCTCAGAAGATAGTTGAGCTCAATAACAAGATTGACTATGAAAAGGCTCAATTCAAGAAGCACATGGCCAAGCTCAATGTCACTGATATTCAGAACTTCAAGAAGCTGCTGCATGATCTCAAAGAAGCGTTTCACAAGAAACAAGAAGAGGCAAAAGGTTCAAGAGAGCAGATGAAACACCTTGCTGCCAAATGTGTTCAGGCTCACAATGAAGCTGAAAAGCGCAAAGCTCTTGGGCATCCAGGCATCTACCCCAAGATGGCTGCCAAAAAGAAGAAGCCAACTGTGACCCAAGCTGAAGCGTCAAGACAGGAAGCACCTCGCATTGTCTTCCCTGCCAGCATGACAGGCTTGAAGCCTAAGGTCCCCACGTGGCTTCAGAACTGAAGAAGACAAGGGCTGCCGAGGCCGAGGCCAGGAAAAGCAAGAATAAGAATGTCTCTGATGATGCTCCACTGACCAAGAAGTGGAAGAAAAAGTCTTCAAAGAAGAATTGGGAGCATTCAGAGCCCCTTCTTGTCGAGCCCCTCTCAGTTGCTCGTCCTGCATCCCCCCACCAAGAGCGTCAACTAGCTGTTTACAAGCCTGCTTTCACAGAGGCTCCTGAAGCTGAAGAAGTTCCAGTTGTTGACCCCACCGCAGCTGAAGACATTGGTCCCCAAGATAATGTAGAAGATGATATAGTTCTTCCTCAGATCGAGCACCAAAAGGTACCATTGCCTGTTCTCACAAGCAGCGAAATCATCAACATTGGTCGTCCCTTGACGCCAATTGCTTAGGATGCATCGTGGGCTGATCGTCCCCAACCAGAAACTCCAAGTCAAAGTTCACCAAGTACTCCCACACCTCAAGTCACCAATCCGGTGCTTGATGATGATGATGACTATGTGGTTCATCCAACTCCCACTCCACAAGCGACGCCTGCATTCCGTAGGCTTCGCAAAGGACCAATGCCACAAGTCACTATGCCGAGCGTTCCAGCAGGAGAAATGCAACCCAACTCGATAGCACGTCAAGTGTTTCCTGAAGCTACTCCTACTGTGAATGTCTCTGAGTCTGAAGGCAAGGCTGCTGAAGACATACCGGCTGCATCAGCCGATGAAAATCAAGAACCCCGTGAAGAAGAGGGTGTTTTCACACCCCCACCAATCAAGAAACTGTTCTCGAGGAGAACCTGTCTGTGCCCGACCCTCCAGCTACTCAAGTGGAGGTTGAAAATACTGAGGCGGCCACCAACAAAACTACTGAAGCCAATGACATTGTCAAGGCTGAAGCTAATGTGGCGCCTTCAGTGAATACCATGTCTGAAGCCAATGATGCACCTGCAACCAATGTGCAGTCTGAAGCCCTTGTCAATGTCACTGCTCCTCTACCGCCTCTAAGGCCTCACACCATTGAGCAAGCATTTTATCAAGGCAAGCTTATCACTGTTATATGGCCCATTCTGGTTCCTCCGCCTGCTCCCGGACCTCAATTTGACTATCATGTGGAGCACATGCCTCAGATTCAGAAGCCAAAACTGAGGCTGCCAAGGTTTCTAGGTACTGCATCTGCGCCAGGATCATTCAATGCAAACAGCTTCATTGAACACAACACTTTCTTTGATAGTGCCAAGAACCCATATTCAAGGCCAAGAATTTCATCTGATCGGTTCTGGAGCTATCAGCAGCGTAGTTATTATTCCTGTATCTTGTACAATCAAGGGCGCATTTTTTGTCATATGCGTCTAGACTGCGAAGCCATTGCTGGACTTCTCTGCTTGGAATAAGCCCTAGACCGCTTCAGAGATGCTGGCCTTCTGCAGTTTGTGACTGACAAGGAAAATTGGAATGAAGAGCTTCTGCTAAATTTCTATGCTACACTTCATATTCGCGGCTACCACAGGGATACCAAAACTTGGGTCCTTGAGTGGATGACAGGCAATGTCCATCATGAAGCCAAAGCTCTTGATCTCATTGAGCTTGCTGGCCTTCCCACTCCAGGTGAACTTTATGAACCTGGTTGTCAGCTTCACCGCAATGCCTTAGAAAGCATATTCCAGAAGCCTGAGCCCAACATGAGCCAAATGCTGAGTATGATGAAGCCTCTGCCACAAGATGCTGAATATCCTAAGGAGTTCGTTGTTGAAGACCTAGAGTATCTGCCCCGAACCATCTATCACATTATCAGGCAAACTCTATGGCCCATCAAAGGACATTCTTCTACAGCAAAGCTTGAAGGATCAATGAAGACATTGGTCTTCTATATTCTCAATGGCATCAGCTTCAATGCTCAGGATTTCTTCATTCGCCAACTTGCTGCATCTGGCTCAGATATATTTAGTCTGAAGTTCTATGCTCCAAGGGTAATGCGCCTTATCAAGCTTCACTCAGCTGTCAACTATCAGCTCTCTGTGCGCAACCATCTCATATTCCTGCCAGAGGTTGATATGTCTGTCGAAGCCATTTACCCAGAGCCTGCCAAGGAGCCAATTTATCTTCACAATGTCGATTGACAAAGTTTCTCTCAACATGTTGGAGGAGTTCATGCTACCACTCGTGTTTATCCTTTGGCTGGAAATACACATGCACCTCATCGTGCCCATAGTGAAGACACTGAAAGGACTATTGCTCAGAGGCCTCGGAAGCGATCTCGTATCCTCAATGACCGAGAGCTTCTTGTGGCTTTGCATCAAAAACGGGATAAGCATCATTACTGGCTCAAGCGTCAAATGCAAAGACTCTTGATGGATGTTAATCACATACGCAATCTTGCCACCAAGAATGCATTTGTCACTCATGAAACCTGTCAGCGGTCGTGGAAGAGTCTGACACTACTCAGTTCTGAAGATGATCTTCAACAAGATGGTTTCACAGAGAGATTTAAATTTGATTCCACTCCTCCCAGGAACTCAGTCTTGTGTCGGACTCCTTCATTCGAAGACTCTGAGTACTCCTCATCAGTGGCAACTGTTAATGCCAGAGTCATCAATGATGAAGATGATGCTACATCACCAACAACCCCTTCGGCGCGTATCAACATAGCACCAGGCCCCTCTGCACCACCAAACTCCAACATAAACCCTGCTCCTCCAACTGCTCCTTCTGGGAACGAGTAGACGCTCTATGTCTTCAAACCTTTTTGGTCATTACTGACAAAAGGGGGAGAAGCATATGAGTTGATAGTCTTCAAGCGGGTCCTTATGGGTGGTTGCACTATTTTGCCAAGTCTTACAACTCTCGTCTTTTGATACATTTGGTTCTCTGAGTTGTAACACTTAAACTTAATGGTCGTCTGCTAATTTATTTGCTATTTTGTGATGCGATGATAAATCCCGCATGAAGTCATTCTGCAGACGTCCATTTGTCATTATGCATATCATTATCTTCGTTACTTCTTATATGCATAATGCATTATCTTCACACCTTGATGATGGCCTCCACAAAGCAAAACCTTCCATGTGCATTTGCATTCAAACGCAAATCATTTATATGCACATCTTCAGGGGGAGCCTCGTCTTATGTATGAAGACAATACTCACAACACTAAACTTTCACATACTTTTATCCCCATTGAAAACTTCAACAGTTTGTCATCAATCACCAAAAAGGGGGAGATTGTAAGTGCATCTAGTGCCACCCCTAGTTGGTTTTGGAGTATTGATGACAAACTTGGTTGAGGGACTAATGTGTTGGTGAGAATTGCAGGATAACACAAGTAGTGTTCCCATATTGATTTGATTTACCTACCAGAGATGACCCCTAAAAATGTGTGAAGACATTGAAGTCAGTGGTGGTCTGTGAAGACATTCACATTGATGACTATGACAGGAGAAGACACCGCGTGAAGACTATGGAGTGCGAAGACATAGTTGTTTCACAGTTTCCCTTTCTTCTTTGTTGAGTCATTGGAACCACCGTACTATTAAGTGGGGTCCAAGTGAACAAAGTTAGAGTGACTGATGTGATGCTCAACCAAATCCTATGTCTTCGAGCGAAGACAATGAGAGCAAATCTTATCCAGAGCTGGATGAGTCAGCTTTACTTGTAGCCCAAGTCAAGCTGCCGTGTGTGTTCAAAATCTGACTGTTGGACACGTGTCAGTTCCTTAGTGACCCAGGGTCATTTTGGACAAATCAGGTCGGGTTGTCTCCTGGCTATAAATAGCCCACCCCCTACACCATAAATTGGTGGATGCTTAGAGTTAGTGCACGACTTTTCTCATTTGAGAGCAACCCACCTCTAAACCCTTTGAGAGAGAATCCTTGCGAGGACAAATCCCAAAACACCCAGAGCCAAAGAGTGTTAGGTATCACTAAAGTATTTCTGTCCGCGTGATCTGAAGACTTACTACACTTGAGGATTGTGAATCCTCCAGCCGGTTAGGCATTGCGTTCTGAGCATCCAAGAGTCATTGTGGATTGTCGGTGAACCAATGTGAATGTTTGGAAGTGTTGGTGTCAAAACCGGCGGATCTCGGGTAGGGGGTCCCGAACTGTGCGTCTAGGCGGATGGTAACAGGAGACAAGGGACATGATGTTTTTACCCAGGTTCGGGCCTTCTCGATGGAGGTAAAACCCTACTCCTGCTTGATTGATATTGATGATATGGGTAGTACAAGAGTGGATCTACCACGAGATCAAGGAGGCTAAACCCTAGAAGCTAGCCTATGGTATGATTGTTGTAATGGTTGTTCGTCCTACGGACTAAAACCCTCCAGTTTATATAGACACCAGAGAGGTCTAGGGTTACACAGAGTCGGTTACAATGGTAGGAGATCTACATATCCGTATCGCCAAGCTTGCCTTCCACGCCAAGGAAAGTCCCATCCGGACACGGGACGAAGTCTTCAATCTTGTATCTTCATGGTCTTGGAGTCCGGCCGATGATGATAGTCCGGCTATCCGGACACCCCTAGTCCAGACTCCTCGGTAGCCCTCTAACCAGGCTTCAATGACGATGAGTCCGGTAGCGATATTGTTCGGCATTGCAAGGCGGGTTCCTCCTTCGAATAATTCATAGAAGATTGCGAACACCAGGATAGTGTCCGGCTCTGCAAAATAAATTCCACATTCCACCGTAGAGTGAATAATATGCACACTAGTTCGATCTGCTGATGTATTTTGTGGCATGACATCACGCCACCACCAAGCCTTTACTTGAATCGTTTTTTGTTTTACCACCTCAGCGCTTTTAGCGAAGCAGTTTCCTTGGCACGTCTTGTCGAAGCAGAGATCGTGTTCCCCTTATTCCGGGATTCCCATCAATACGGACGTGGGTAACCCAACCGCGCCCGTCGCCACGCCTCCTCTATCGAAGGTGAGTCCCAAACGGTCACGGGGAAGGCTCTTGGTATTCTTCCCTCTTTATAATGAGACCAAGGCTCGTTTCTTTTCTTTAATCCTCAATCGAATCTACTCCTCACCCCGAGTTCCAACACCCAGAGCTCCAGATTCGAGCGCTTCGGACCTTCAACAATGTCCAGTTCCGACCTATAGGGTTGGTGGATGCCCTCCTCCGTCACAGAAGAGGATGTGCTAAAGCTGCGAGAAGCCACGTACCTAACCTACGAGATTTCGCATAGGTTGCCCGCCAAAGGGCAAGTCATTCCTACTCCCGAGCCCGGCGAGAGCGTCGTGTTTGTGTCTCACCTCCGTTGGGGTTTAGGCTTCCCGACGGATCCTTTTGTGAGAGGGCTCATGTTTTACTATGGGTTGGAATTCCATGACCTGGCTCCGGAGTCTATCCTCCACATATCATCATTCATCATCATCTACGAAGCCTTCCTCCGCACTACTCCCCACTTTGGTTTGTGGCTCAAGACCTTCAACTTGGAGCCGAAGATGATCAAGGGGCGTCAAGCTGAGTGCGGCGGGGCGGTGATAAGCAGAAGGGCCGATGCTCCATGGCCCAAGGGCTCTTTCCAGGAGGAGCTCGGCTTGTGGCAACAGGAGTGGTTCTATATTACCGCTCCTAGGGGCAGCAAGCAGAAGCCGATGCCCATCTTTCGCTCGGGCCCTCCACATCAGCTGATGTCGTGGGTCAACCAAGGGCTCAACTGGGGGCCGTCAAAGGACGTATCCTTACTGCAGGGCCGGATTCGAGACCTCCAAGAGAGGGATATCAGTGTGGTGATGGTGATGCAGGTTATGCTGATTCGGCGTCTCCTGCCCTGCAAGCACCACCCCCTCCACCTGTGGGAATTCAATCCAGAGGGGCCACGAGCTCTCCAACACTTCATGGGTGCGACACCCGTGGAGATGTATAAATTGTTCTTCGGACCACAAGAGATGTGTCCGGAATTGACCGAGGATTCCGGTCTAAGCTGGAATCGCCCGGATGCTCAGGTAAGTGGCCCTGCGTCCGGACATACCATTTGTTTGCGCCTTCTTGAATTTGCCTTTTAACCCATCGTCTCTTGAATAGGAGTGGATAGCGCAAGCAAAACTGATACGGTGTCCGGCCCCCCTCCCGGAAACCATGCCAGATGCCGTGCTGGTCAGAATGCTGAAGGTTGCGCCTTCAGGGGAAGGCGAAGGGGTGAACAGGGACACTACCGCCTCTACCAAGGAGGCATTTGAGAAAGGGGGAATCGAGAATTCCTCCTTCCAAGGGGAGAAGAGGACTGCTTCCGAAAACCCGGAGGCCAAGGCCTCGAAGCGGGGGAAGAGATCTTCACCAGAGGGTCCTGCGTCCGGGGAGGCCCCGGCCGCACTATCTCCCCTAAGGAATCAACCCTCCAGCGAGCCGTAAGTAGAAAAAGGGGGTCCTATAATAAGAAACATCCTCATTTTTGCTTCTGAGGATAACCGAAGTTTTTACCTTGTAGTTCGGATCTCCGTCCTTCTCAGATGAGCTCGTCTTCGGGGGACCTTCATCCGGAGATGGTGGAGAGCGAGACGCCTCCATCCGCCGCACCATCAGGCAGGGCGGACGAGCCTGAGGTGTCATCGCGGAGGGTATCCCCGAGTCCGGCGGAGCCGGAGAGTTCGACACCGGCTGGTGTGCGGCCGGGGGAGCTGAGGGATCTGCTTGAGAGGGCGTCTATCTCAGAAGGTCATCGTACATTGATGAGTGTGGTGATTGGAAGAATTTCGTCCGCCGAAGGCGGGTTGCATGATCTTTGTCGAAGCTTGTCAAGCGGGGTTTGAGGTACGTAAAAATGACATACCTTTTGACAGTTTTGCACATAAAGTGCGCCCTGTAAAGATAGTAGCCCCTGGGACTCGGTAGGTTGTCGAGAGCGACAGCGTGCCAAGGATCAAAATTGCAGGTATTTATTTCCGCCTTTCCTATGTAGGTGGCGGACAGTCCGGTGGTCGGCCGGACTGATGGAGTTGCCGAACTAAAGCGGCAACTTGACGTTGCGGATGCGGATATCGCGCTGGTCAATAAGCGACTTGACGAGTCACAAGGTAGGTTTTTCTCCGTGGTCACCTAGTAAGGGAGCCGAAGCCCACTCCTTACAACGTGTATGCTCAATGCAGATGGTGCCGCTGCTGTGGAGAGCCTTCGGGCAGAACTTGCTCGAACCAAGGAGCAGGCCAGAAGGAGTGATGCGGCTGCCTCGAGGGCGACCGAAGAGCTAGAAGCCGAAAAGGCTGCTCACTTCCGAAGCAGGGAGGAGATGGCCGAAATGGCCGTGAAGTTGAAAGATGTTACCGACCGCTATGAGGTTCTTGAAAAAGAACGCCGAGCGAGCAAGAAGGCCTGAAGAAGGCCACCGCCGAAGCCAAGGATGCCCGTTCTGCAATGAGGGCTATAAAGGAGGAGCTGCGCCAGGCCGGAGATATTGTGGCTGGCAAGCCCTTTCTGCTGCGCAGGAGGTTTACAGATCCGAAGTACGCTCAGCTTGGCCAGCTGTGGGGTCCGGAGGATCCTTATATGGACTTAGTGGCGAGTGCGGCAGATGCTGTCATGCACTTCCGAAGTCAAAAGGATCACGAGACGGAAGAGCTTTTTTGGTCTCAATTCCGTAGTCCGGAGCATTCACTTCCGCTAACCGATCGGCTGGCTGAGTGGGCTGAGCTGAATAGATTGTCCGGACTTGCCATGACAAATATCGTGGCTCATGTCTGGTCGGATAGGCCCAAGCCGAAGAGTTATTTTGGCTTATTGCAGCAATTCCTTGGGGCGGTGCCGCATATCAAAGCGATGAAGCAGTCGTCCTGCATAGAGGGTGCACGGATGGCCCTCGCCCGTGTGAAGACATACTGGATGGAGATGGATGCCACCGCTGTTGCGACCCAGGGTTCGGACGAGAGCCGGTTACCCACCGAGTACTATTTTGGGGAAGTTCTGCGTGGTGCTCGTGTAATAGAGTCGCAGTGCTCAAAAAAATGTCATGTTCAAATGAACTTTATGGTTTGTAAACGATGTTTATAATATAAGCGCTTTTTGTACTTGTGCGTTCAAGTATTGAAATATCTCCTGTGCGGCCGTTTAATGTATACTTGTGTATAACCTGAAAGATGGTAGTCTTCGGCTTTAGCCCCCACGCACATGGTGTGGGGGTGTTTGCGAAATAGCGCATTTTCACACTTAATCCAACGTCTTGGTCCTGTGAAGGAGGCGATAGCGTAGCAAACGAGGCAAGCGGACTATAATGCTTTATCACTTTCACTTAGCCATGGGAGTTTGAAGGTGGGGCTACGATATAGCCCCTAGGGGCACCGCGCTCTCCGAATTTGGGGCGCGTATGTGCCTGACCGGGAAACGGTCCTTCGTCAAAGCGGAGGAATTCTAGACATTACGATAGTCGATCGAGTGGTTGACCAGTCTCTCGCTATATCATGACAGTCAGTTTTCGGCTTTCATCGAGGTGCTCGTCCGGCGAACCGGGCACAATCGCAGAGTTCTCCTGGTGCCGCGTTAGCCGATGATAGGGAACGTAAGGCAGCAAAACACAGGAGCCGAGCAAACCCAACATTTGACCAAAGACATGACTCGGAGCTGATGCATATAATTAAGGCCTAACTCGAGACGCCGAACACTCCCTAAGGTATTCGGTCTTTATGATAACGGGCAGGACAATGCCCTAAGCCCCTAGTGTCCAGGTACAAGCGAGAATTTCTGGCGCGGCCGATGCCAAAACGCCAGCGTCCTCGTTGGTTATGGTAAAAAACCGTGGGATATGAATCAACAAGAGACAATGAGAAAGGTTTACGCAGGGTCTTAATCTGAAAAGAATCCTTGCGATGGGTCCCTGCTGCACGTCTGCGCCTGTGTCTCCGTTGTGCCGTATCCTGGATGGGTGTGCACGTTGTTCATCTGCAAAAAGAGAGGAACTTAGCTTGAAAAGAAATCGTGCAAAAAATGTATTAAAAATCGAAATATGAATGAATGAATAAAGCTGAGCTGTTATTAGCTCTTTATTGCTCATATGCACAGCTCCTTGTGAAGGGGTGTGCGGCTAGGGAGCCCCTAGTTTTTTGCCGGACTCGTCTGGCCGTGTCCGGTGTCTTGAACGACCTTTTAATGAGATGATGCCGCGTGGACTGGGCATTTTAAGGGTAAGAGACGTGTAGTGTGGTATTGCGTTAAAGCGGACAAAAGCTTCACGTCCCAATAGTGCTTGATGGCTACTTTTGAATGGGGCGACATGAAAGATTAGCTTTTCGCGTCGGAAGTTGCCGAGTGACCCGAACACAACTTCTAGTAGTAAGGAGCCCGTGCACTTGGCGTGAGGGCCTGTCGTCACTCCTTTTAAGGAAGTGCGGCTATGGCGAATTTTAGTACGGTCTATCCCCAACTTGCGGATTGTGTCCGGATATAGCAGGTTTAAATCGCTGTCGCCATCCATTAGGACTTGTATAAATTGTAGTCCGTCGATTATAGGATCCAATATTAGAGCAGTCCATCCTGCGTTTCGAGTACTTCTGGAATAGTCCAGGTGGTCAAAAGTAATTGGTTTTGACATCCAATCTCGAGGTTCCGCTGGGGTGGACCATGCGACACCCGCTTTGGCGGGTGCCGCACTGTTGTTCCGTATTATCACCTGAAGTGAGTTTACTGTTTTGACTTCTTGAGGGAAAGTTTTTTGTTTTCCGGCGCTTTGCAGGTGGGGTTCGTCATCATCTTCGCTTGGCGCGTCGAACCCCTTGTGTTCGGCGTTGAGTCGGCCAGACTGTTTGAAAACCCAACAATCCCGGTGGGTGTGGTTTGCAGGCTTCCCGGAAGTAGTGTGGATTTGGCATATCCGATCCAAAATTTTGTTCAGGTTGGATAGCTCGTCACCGTTGTCCTTAAGAGGCAGTGTTTTATTGTTCGGCCGGGAGCTTTTGAATCCGGCGTTAACCACCGTGTTCTTTGGGCTTTTTTCTTTATTTCGGCGCTGGTCCTTTCTGCGCCGTGATTTTCTGTTTCCATCTTTGATCTCGGATGTACTCGGGTCGCTGGTGCTGCATCTTGCTAGCCAGCTATCTTCCCCCGCGCAAAAGCGGGTCATAAGGCTTGTTAGCGCGGCCATTGTTCTCGGCTTCTCTTGGGTGAGGTGTCTGGCGAGCCACTCGTCTCGGACATTATGTTTAAAAGGTGCTAAGGCTTCGGCGTCCGGACAGTCGACTATTTGGTTCTTTTTGGTAAGGAACCTGTTCCAGAATTTGCGCGCTGACTCTCCGGGCTGTTGAGTTATGTGACTTAAATCGTCCGCATCCGGAGGGCGGACATAGGTCCCCTGAAAGTTTGCTCTAAATGCGTCCTCAAGCTCTTCCCAACTTCCAATGGTATTTTCTGGGAGGCTTTTGAGCCAATGCCGAGCTGGCCCTTTGAGCTTGAGGGGTAGATATTTTATGGCGTCGAGATCGTCCCCTCTAGCCATGTGTATGTGCAGGATGTAATCCTCAATCCAGACTCCAGGGTCTGTTGTTCCATCGTATGCCTCCATGTTAACGGGCTTGAACCCTGCCGGGAATTCGTGATCCAGCACCTCATCGGTGAAACATAGTGGGTGTGCGGCGCCCCTGTATTTAGGTGTGCCGCTATCTTCGTACACTCGGCGTGTTGTGTTACTTCCTGGGGCCCTCTTCTTTGGCCCATAAATGGACCTGACCGGGCCATCCGTCTTGCGAGAGTCTCTATGCGTGTCATGTGCCGGCTTATGTGCGGCGCCGCTTGCCGCTCTTGGCCTGTCATCTGGTCGCCTATCCGGCCAGGCGACCTCTTTGCTTTTTGATTGTGGGGGCTCTACGTCCTCCTCGTCGAATTCTGGCAGCAGCTTGCGCTTTGGGTAGCTCTTTGTTTGGTGGCTATTGCCATATTTGTCCGCGGTCTTGAGTACTTTGCTCCACCTCATTCTGAGTATGTCTTCCGCTGTTTTGAGCTTCCGTTTCTCCTTCTTCAAACTTCTTGCAGTGGCGACAAGCCTTTTTCGAAGGTTCTTGTGCTCCGGTGGTGTGTCCGGCGTGGGGTCGTCTGGACTGTTGTTTTCGCCGAGGATGGATTCATTATCCGATTCATCCTGCTCGGATGGCTGCTTGGTTGCATGTTCGTCTCCCACTGGTTTGCCCTGCTCTATGGCTGGGTCATTATGGGTGTTGTTCTTATCGAGGCGGGACTTGGGGCGGCGCTTGCATCGCCGTTTTGGTTGTTTTTCGGGGGAATTGTCCTTCGCCGCGTCCCGTTGTTCCTCATTATCACTCCCTTTTGGAGTGTCCACCATATATACATCATGAGTTGAGGTGGCCTTCTAGTGCCCCATAGGCGCTGGTTCTTGATCGTCTCCGGCGTCGTCGTCCATACCGTCGATGTCTTCGGAGTCGTAGTCTAGCATGTTGGTTAGATCGTCGACACTGGCTATAAAGTGGGTGGTGGGTGGGCTTTGAATTTCTTCATCGTCCGCACCCCGACCATCCTGACCGCAGTCCGGCCAGGGCTCTCCTGATAACGAGAGATACTTTAGCGAATTCAGTATGTCGCTAAAGGGTGAGTGCTGAAAGATGTCCGCAGCGGTGAACTCCATGATCGGCGCCCAATCGGATTCGATTGGCGGGGCGCCGAGGTTGAGTCCGCAAGGAGTCCAGCACCTCGAGTCACGAGCTTTGCAAGGACAAGGTCGAGATTCGCTCCATCGTCGAGAAGTTGCAGCCCCGAGGCGGTGTCCAGCCACATGCCCTCGACTGCAGCGGTCGGCTCGAACTATGGGTCGAGCGGACTTGTGTGTGGCCTCGGTACTTGTCTGACGACAGAAGCTAAGTCATGCCCATCGTGACAAAGGCGGCACGCTCGGTCAGGCTCGAATCCATCAAGATCAAGTCTCCGTGGATGTCGGCCGTGAAGTTTAGGCTTCAAACTGACTGATGGCGGGGCGTAGCTTCGGTCCGCTCCAGATGGGCAAGTGAATTGGCCCGCAGCAAAGCCGCCGAATCTGAAGATCTGTCCGGGAGAAAAGTCTCACCACGGCGGCGTTGTTGTTGATTGAAGAAGCCATCAAGCCTATCGCTGAACGACACAGAGGAACTCTCAATGAAAGCACCAATGTCGGTGTCAAACCGCGGATCTCGGTAGGGGGTCCCGAATCTGTGCGTCTAGGCGGATGGTAACAGGAGACAAGGGACACAATGTTTTTACCCAGGTTCGGGCCCTCTCGATGGAGGTAAAACCCTACTCCTGCTTGATTGATATTGATGATATGGGTAGCACAAGAGTGGATCTACCACAAGATCAAGGAGGCTAAACCCTAGAAGCTAGCCTGTGGTATGATTGTTGTAATGGTTGTTCGGACTAAAACCCTCCGGTTTATATAGACACCGGAGAGGGCTAGGGTTACACAGAATCGATTACAATGGTAGGAGATCTACATATCCGTATCGCCAAGCTTGACTTCCACGCCAAGGAAAGTCCCATCCGGACACAGGACGAAGTCTTCAATCTTGTATCTTCATGGTCTTGGAGTCCGGCCGATGATGATAGTCCGGCTATCCGGACACCCCCTAGTCCAGGACTCCCTCAGGAAGTCTCCCTTGAAGACTTACCAGAGTGATTGGGCAAGGACTAAGTGTTCTTAGCTCAAGGGGAATAAGGTGAAGACCCGGTCTTCTGAGTTAAATCTTAGCCTCCCTAACCAGATGTACAGTTGTCACAGCAACTGGAACTGGTCCAACAAACCCCTTGTCCTCTCCGAGCAACTGGTTCTATCCTACCTCTCTTGCCTTACTCACAGTTTGTCTTCATGAAGTCTTTGCCTACTTGCCTTATCTGTTTGACTTACTGTGTGAAGACTATCGTCTGTTTGGCTTCATACTATCTTCCATCCTGATCCAACTACCTAGCTGCTTATAGTCTTCGTGCTTTCACTTCATTGCTTACATGACTATGGCTTGTCTAGTGTAGTCTAGCTTCCGCTGCATATCAATAGGGTCTTTTCTATTGATTGTCTTTGAAACACCCATGATTTGAAGACATTCATAAAAATCGCCTATTCACCCCCCTCTAATTGAATACTAGCACTTTCACATAGCAATGTCCGAGGTATAGATACAATTGCTTCTCATAAATGGTAGTAACATTGTGTCAACAGTAGCTGGATTGCCTACCACCATCACTGGATAGTTTTGTCCAAGGAAGAGCGAGTTTCCTCCAAGACTTTCAATACTGAACCAGGGATGTTGGAATACCCTGCAACGGATGTTGGAATAGGTCCGGAGAGTGCGACCATGCGAGACAACACCTGCTTCCTTAGTAACATCAGCAGTGCCCTGTATACAGACAAGAAGAGGTGATCCATCAGAATAAGTTGCCAGGCGCCACTGAGTATATGGGTCCTACTCGTCGTCATGCTCGTGATCATCAACATCGTCATGTCCCCCTTGGTTATAAAAATTTTCAAGTATAGGTGGTGGAATGTTAACAAGACCTTGGAAACACAAGAAATTTAATTAGTAAAGGGAAACTAGCTAACCCACATACATGTGGATGAAACAATTACAATTACGGGGGAAGACAAACATACCGAAAGCATCAGGATTCCATAAAAAAACAGTGCCACGAGTGGTAGCATCAACCACAAGACCCTCGTATTGAATTGCATCACAGTACTCATCCATGTACAGAAATTGATTTTTGAGCAATATCCATCTAGGCGTGGAAGTAAGGATGGCAACAAGCTTGTCAAAGATAGCAACAACTTCATAGTTTGTGTAATCCCAAGAGCGGTTGGGAAATCAACAAATTGCTATCTTCCGTAGACGACAGTCACCATGATTGTATTCGAAATCACGTAGAATACCGGTGTACTCAACCTCTGGGCAGTCGTCTGAGATTTTTGGAAGTGGAACCCGGTGACGAGTGTACACATTCACAAGTTACCACTCGCAGTTGTACCCAATATAAACAACCCAATCTCCATTTGCGCCTGCCCAAGCCTCGCCCTCAAGCGATGGCATCTTAACATCATACGTTTCATTATCAAGTGGCATCAACTTGCACAACGCGAGGCTTTCCTCGTCCCCGCGCCAGTCAGCAGGGTCACGGCGAAGAAGATAGGGGAGATCAAACCGCTCCCGGACCCTTGGGTTCCTTGTAATGATGTTATTAGTTGAGTCGAGAATGGTCTTGAACGAACCTGCCATGCTAGCCGAGGTGATAACATCGCACCAATCAATGAGTTCCTCCACCACGTGATCTTTTAGATCAGGGCAAGAATAACGGGGTCCTTTCCGGCCTGTTCCCTCCATGGAGAAGATGATCGAACAATGGCAAAAGGAAGGGTGAAGGCAAATGGAGGGAGGAAGAGCTTGCGACAACAGTTCCAAATCGAGAGGGAAAGGTGAAGAGGTAGTGGACGGTTGCCACGGTACACGAAGGGGCGCCTGGGGAAGTGGGGAGCGAATGGTTGCCATAGAGGTCATACACTGACGACAAGGGCCGAGTGAATCGCATGCGTATATCGCACACACCTTGATCTGGCTGACCGTTTCTTTTGTGTTTCCTAATTACAAACAGTTCATCCGAGTGAACCGTATGGTGTATATCGCACACACCTTCATCTGGCTGAACATTTCTTTTGTGTTGCCTAATCACAAACAGTTCATCCGAGTGAACCGTATGCTGTATATCGCACACACCTTCATCTGGCTGCCTGTTTCTTTTGTTACTCCTCATCGCAAACAGTTAATTGAACTGAACCGTATGCCCTGCATCGCACACCCAACTACAATCTAAACCGTGTTTGATGCATCAGTCATTGCAAATGTTTTGGACATTTTTGATAGTTCTCTAACACTACCGTTTGCGATTATTACATCGCACAAAGTTTCTCGATGGGTCTCTGATCATAGTGTCGCGTTAGCAGCATCCTACAGTAGTGATTTTATTAGCAATCCGATTGCTCCTACTACCGATGCTGAATCTTGAGAAATTAACACCGCTTTGTTGAATCTTCTTATGAAAGATTAATTTTCTGGCCTTCCAAGTGAAGATGCTGCAACCCATCTAAACAACTTCATTGATTTGTGTGATATGCAAAAGAAGAAAGATGTGGATAATGATATTGTTAAATTGAAGCTATTTCCGTTTCTGCTTAGAGATCGTGCTAAAACTTGGAATAAGTGCAAAGATGCTTTTATCTCTAAGTATTTTCCTCCCGCAAAGATCATCTCTCTTAGGAACGATATTATGAATTTTAAGCAACTTGATCATGAGCATGTTGCACAAGCTTGGGAGAGGATGAAATTAATGATACGTAATTGCCCTACACATGGTTTGAATTTGTGGATGATTATACAAAAAATTTATGCCGGATTGGATTTTTCTTCTAGAAATCTTTTAGAATCAGCCGCGGGAGGCATTTTTCTGGAAATCACTTTAGGAGAAGCTACTAAACTCCTAGACAATATTATGGTTAATTATTCTCAATGACACACCGAAAGATCCATTAGTAAAAAGGTTCATGCATTTGAAGAGATTAATGTTTTGGGTGGAAAGATGGATGAACTTATGAAATTGTTTGCTAATAAAAGTGTTTCTTCTGATCCTAATGATATGCCTTTGTCCGCATTGATTGAGAATAATAATGAATCTATGGATGTGAATTTTGTTGGTAGGAACAATTTTGGTAACATCACATATAGTGGCAATTTTAATTCTAGACCGTTTCCTAGTAATTCCTCTAATAATTATGGTAATTCCTACAACAACTCTTATGGAAATTTTAATAAAATTCCCTCTGATTTTCATAATAGTGTTAAAGAATTTATTAGTTCGCAAAAGAATTTCAATGCTTTGGTTGAAGAAAAATTGCTTAAGATTGATTAGTTGGCTAGGAACGTGGATAGAATTTCTCTTGATGTTGATTCTTTGAAACTTAGATCTATTCCACCTAAGCATTATATCTATGAGTCTCTCAAAGCCATGAGAATTTCCACTCATGAGTGCAAAGAAAGAACCGCTAGGATGCGTGCAAAAAAGGATTGCTTTATGAAAGCATGTTCTTCTAGTTTTCATGATAATAATGATGAAGATCTAAAAGTGATTGATGTGACTCCTATTAAATATCTGTTTTCCAATATGAATCTTGATAAAGATGGGACTGGAGATGAGTCAACTTTAGTTAAAAGGCGTCCCAATGATTCAAAGTTTTTAGATCTAGATGCAAAAATTTATAAAAGTGGGGTTGAAGAGGTCAAAACTTTAAGTAGCAATGAACCCACTATTTAGGATTTAAAGGAATTTCATTATGATAATTGATTTTAATAGATTGTATTTCCCTGTTGCAATCCGTGTTAAATTCTCCTCATGCTTATGATCAAAAATAAAGCTTTTACTAAACATATCGTTGATGCTTTCATGCAATCTTATGAAGAAAAGCTTGAACTAGAAGTTTCTATCCCTAGAAAACTTTTTGATGAGTGGGAACCTACTATTACAATTAAGATTAAAGATTATGAATGCTATGCTTTGTGTGATTTGGGTGCTAGTGTTTCCACGATTCCAAAAACTTTGTGTGACGTGCTACGTTTCCGTGAATTTGATGATTGTTCTTTAAATTTGCATCTTGTGGATTAAACCATTAAGAAACCTATGGGAAGGACTAATGATGTTATTATTGTTGCAAATAGGAATTATGTGCCCGTAGATTTCATTGTTCTTGATATAGATTGCAATCCTGCATGTCCTATTATTCTTGGTAAACCTTTCCTTAGAACGATTGGTGCAATTATTGACATGAAAGAAGGAAATATTAGATTCCAATTTCCGTTAAGGAAAGGCATGGAACACTTTCCTAGGAAGAAAATTAAATTGCCTTATGAATCTATTATGAGATCCACTTAAGGATTGCATACCAAAGACGACAATACCTAGATATATTCTTGCTTTATGCCTAGCTAGGGGCGTTAAACGATAGCGCTTGTTGGGAGGCAACCCAATTTTATTTTTGTTCTTTGCTTTTTTCCCCATATTTAGCAATAAATAATTCATCTAGCTTATGTTTAGATGTGGTTTTATGTTTTAATTAGTGTTTGTGCCAAGTAGAACCTTTGGGAAGACTTGGGTGAATTCTTTGCGATCTTGCTGTAAAAAACAGAAACTTCTGCGCTCACGAGAATAGCTGTCATTTTTACTGGAGAGTGATTTTAGGTTGATTCTTTTTGCAGATGATTAATATACGAATTCCTCATGTTCAACAATTTATTTCAGAATTTTTAGAGTTACAGAAGTATTCGAAAGTTACAGATTACAGACTGTTCTGTTTTTGACAGATTCTGTTTTTCGTGTGTTGTTTGCTTATTTTGATGAATCTATGAGTAGTATCGGGGGGTATGAACCATAGAGAAGTTCGAATACAGTAGGGTTAACAACAATATAAATTAATAATGAGTTCATTGCAGTACCTTAAAGTGGTGGTTTATTTTTTATACTAACGGAGCTCATGAGATTTTCTGTTGAAGTTTTGTGTTGTGAAGTTTTCATGTTTTTGGGTAAAGATTTGACGGATTTTGGAATAAGGAGTGGCAAGAGCCTAAGCTTGGGGATGCCCAAGTAACCCGACGGTAAAATTCAAGGACAACCAAAAGCCTAAGCTTGGGGATGCCCCGGAAGGCATCCCCTCTTTCGTCTTCGTCTATCGGTAACTTTCCTTGAGGCTATATTTTTATTCACCACATGATATGTGTTTTGCTTGGAGCGTCTTGTATGATTTGAGTCTTTTCTTTTTAGTTTACCACAATCATCCTGGCTATACACACCTTTTGGGAGAGACATGCATGAATCAGAATTTATTAGAATAGTCTATGTGCTTCACTTATATCTTTTTAGAGCACGGCGGTGGTTTTATTTTATAAAAATTGTTGATCTCTCATGCTTCACTTATATTATCTTGAGAGCCTCTTAGAACAGCATGGTAATTTGCTTTGGTTATAAAATTGGTCCTAATATGATGGGCATCCAAGATGGGTATAATAAAAACTTTCATATAAGGTGCATTGAATACTATGAGAAGTTTGATTCTTTATGATTGTTTCGAGATATGAAGATGGTGATATTAGAGACATGCTAGTAGAGTAGTTGTGAATTTGAGAGATACTTGTGCTAGAGTTTGTGATTCCCGTAGCATGCACGTATGGTGAACCGTTATGTCATGAAGTTGGAGCATGATTTATTTATTGATTGCCTTCCTTATGTGTGGAGGTCGGGATCGCGCGATGGTTAACTCCTACCAACCCTTTCCCTAGGAGCATGTGTGTAGCACTTTGTTTTTATGACTTGTGGATTTTTTCAATAAGTATGTGTCTTCTTTATAACTAACATTGAGTCCATGGATTATACGCACTCTCACCCTTCCACCATTGCTTGCATCTCTAGTACCGCGCAACTCTCGCCGGTACCATACACCCACCATATACCTTCATCAAAACAGCCACCATACCTACCTATTATGGCATTTCCCTAGCCATTCCGAGATATATTGCCATGCAACTTTCCACTGTTCCGTTTATTATGCCACGCTCCATCATTGTCATATTGCCTTGCATGATCATGTAGTTGACATCGTATTTGTGGCAAGGCCACCTTCATATTTTTTCGTACATGTCACTCTTGAATCATTGCACATCCCGGTACACTTCCAGAGGCATTCACATAGTCATATTTTGTTCTAAGTATTGAGCTGTAATTCTTGAGTTGTAAGTAAATAAAAGTGTGATGATCTTCATTATTAGAGCATTGTCCAAGTGAGGAAAGGATGACGGAGACTATGATTCCCCCACAAGTCGGGATGAGACTCTAGACAAAAAATAAAATAAAATAAAAAAAGAGGCAAAAAAGAAAGAAAAAGAGAAGGCCCAAATAATAAAATGAGATAAAAAGAGAGAAGGGGCAATGCTACTATCCTTTTACCACACTTGTGCTTCAAAGTAACACCGTGATCTTCATGATAGAGAGTCTCCTATGTTGTCACTTTCATAAACTAGTGGGAATTTTTCATTATAGAACTTGACTTATATATTCCAATGACGGGCTTCCTCAAAAGTGCCCTAGGTCTTCGTGAGAAAGCAAGTTGGATGCACACCCACTTAGTTCATTTTGTTGAGCTTTCATAAACTTATAGCTCTAGTGCACCCGTTGCATGGCAATCCCTACTCGCTCTGATTGATATCTATTGATGGGCATCTCCATAGCCCGTTGATACGCCTAGTTGATGTGAGACTATCTTCTCCATTTTGTCTTCTCCAGAACCACCATTCTATTCCACCTATAGTGCTATGTCCATGGCTCACGCTCATGTATTGCGTGAAGATTGAAAAAGTTTGAAAATATTAAAGTATGAAACAATTTCTTGGCTGAAAGCGGGGTTGTGCATGATTAAATACTTTGTGTGATGAAGATAGAGCATAGCCAGACTATATGATTTTGTAGGAATAACTTTCTTTGGCCATGTTATTTTGAGAAGACATGATTGATTTCTTAGTATGCTTGAAGTATTATTATTTTTATGTCAATATTAAACTTTTGTCATGAATCTTTATGATCTGAACATTCATGCCACAATAAAGAAAATTACATTGATAAATATGCTAGGTAGCATTCCACATCAAAAATTCTATTCTTATCATTTACCAACTCGAGGACGAGCAGGAATTAAGCTTGGGGATGCTTGATACGTCTCCAACGTATCTATAATTTTTGATTGTTCCATGCTATTATACTATCTGTTTTGGATGTTTAATGGGATTTAATATGTTCTTTTATATTATTTTTGGTACTAACCTATTAATCGGAGGCCCAGTGCCAGTTTCTATTTTTTTTTGCCTATTTTAGATTTTTACAGAAAAGGAATACCAAACGGAGTCCAAATGGAATGAAACCTTCGCGATGATCTTTCTTGGACCGAAAGCAAACCAGAAGACTTGGAGTAGAAGTCTGGAATGCCACGAGGCAGGAGGGCACGCCCAGGGGGGTAGGCGCGCCCCCACCCTCTTGGGCCCCTCATAGCTCCATCGACGTACTTCTTTCGCCTATATATACTCTTATACCCTAGAAACATCAGAGAAAGCCACGAAACCACTTTTCCACCACCTTAACCTTTTGTACCCGTGAGATCCCTTCTTGGGACCTTTTCCAGTGATCTGCCGGAGGGGGAATCGATCATGGAGGGCTTCTACATCAACACCTTTGCCTCTCCAATGAAGCGTGAGTAGTTTACCACCAACCTTCGGGTCATAGTTTTTAGCTAGATGGCTTCTTCTCTCTCTTTGATTCTCAATACAAAGTTCTCCTCGATGTTCTTGGAGATCTATTCGATGTAATTCTTTTGCGGTGTGCTTGTCGAGATCCGATGAATTGTGGATTTATGAACAAGATTATCTATGAATATTATTTGGTTCTTCTCTGAATTCTTATATGCATGATTTGATAAATTTGCAAGTCTCTTCGAATTATCATTTTAGTTTGGCCTACTAGATTGATCTTTCTTGCAATGGGAGAAGTGCTTAGCTTTGGGTTCAATCTTGCGGTGTCCTTTCCCAGTGACACTAGGGGCAGCAAGGCACGTATTGTAATGTTGCCATTGAGGATAAAAAGATGGGGTTTATGTCATATTGCTTGAGTTTATCCCTCTACATCACGTCATCTTGCTTAATGCGTTACTCCGTTCTTTATGAACTTAATACTCTAGATGCATGCTGGATAGCGGTCGATGTGTGGAGTAATAGTAGTAGATGCAGAATCGTTTCGGTCTACTTGACACGGACGTGATGCCTATATTCATGATCATTGCCTTAGAAATCTTCATAATTATGCGCTTCTTTATCAATTGCTCAACAGTAATTTGTTCACCCACCGTAATACATGCTATCTTGAGAGAAGCCACTAGTGAAACCTATGGCCCCCGGGTCTCTTTCCTATTATATTATATCTCTTTTATTTACATCACATCTCGTTTACTATTTTGCAATCTTTACTTTCCAATCTATACAATAAAAATACCAAAAATATTTACTTTACTATCTCTATTAGATCTCACTTTTGCGAGTGACCGTGAAGGGATTGACAACCCCTTTATCACGTTGGTTGCAAGGTTCTTGATTGTTTGTGCAGGTATTAGGTGACTTGTGCGTTGTCTCCTACTGGATTGATACCTTGGTTCTCACAACTGAGGGAAATACTTATGCTACTTTGCTGCATCACCCTTTCCCCTTCAAGGCAAAACGAACGCATGCTCAAGAGGTAGCAAGATAACATTGGATCAACGTGAATACTTTAGGGATTATCGCTTGACTCAAAAAGGGAAACTTTTATGGGATCAAATTTATATGTTGCATTGGTATGCTCGAGATTTATGCTTGAGATATGATTTTACTTGTTGCTCTAGGATGAATGCTCCACACCTTCCCTTTTCATGCAAATTTAATGATAATGAAACCTTGGCTTCTTATGCTAATGGTATATATGATCACTACGATGTGTAACGAATAGAAGAATTCGTTGCTTTTAAGGGTGCTTATGAAATTGAATCTTTGTTTTCAAAGTATGAAGCTTTTGATGATGATGTTTATAGACCTGAAAATTTTACCATCCTGAAATATTGCTATGATAACTATAAAAACAATTCCGACATTGATGCATTTTTTGAGAAAGTCTCCGCTGTCCAAGAAGAGACTAATATTTTGCAGGAGTCTATGGAAGAAGGAATTGATGAAACTGTGATCTCATTGGATGAAAAACATGAGGAGGAGAACGAAGAACAAAAGGAGGAAGAGCGGATTGATCACCGGTGCCCATCTTCTAATGAGAATAACTCTTCAACTCATACATTTTTAATGTCCCTTCATTCTTATGGAAGGATATATGCTATGATAATTGTTATGATACCGTTCATTCTGTTGAAATATCCCTTTTTGATGAACTTGATGATTGTGGCCATGATGCCAATATGAATTATCCTTATGGAGATGAACTTGCAATTGTTCCTTATGTTAAACATGAAATTGTTGCTATTGCACCCACACATGATAGTCCTATTATCTTTTTGAATGCTATATCAGAGAAGTTTGCACTTATTAAGGATTATATTGATGGGTTTCCTTTTACCGTTGCACATGATGATTTTGAAGGATATAATATGCATGTGCTTGCTGCTCCTACTTGCAATTATTATGAGAGAGGAACTACATCTCCACCTCTCTATGTTTCCAACATGATAGAATTGCAACAAACTTCTTATGCTATGTATTGGCCTTTACTTGATGTGCATGAATTGTTCTTGTATGACACGCCGATGCATAGGAAGAGAGTTGCACTTTGTCATTGCATGATATATGTTGCTTTGTGCTCACTACTAAATGCCAAATCATTGCTAATTAAAGTTGGCTTCGATATACCTTGGGATCCGGGTGGATCCATTACTTGAGCACTTTATGCCTAGCTTAATGGCTTTAAAGAAAGCGCTGCCAGGAAGACAACTTGGAAGTTTTAGAGAGTCATTTATTTCTGTTGAGTGCTTTTATATAGTTTTAAAACAAAAAAAATTAGAGGGGAACTTAAAACTTCACAAAAAGAAAAGTGAAAGTGAGATAAACGAGCACCGTGGAAGCGGGAGCATGCCTTGAACTTTGTTCATACCCATGGAAACTTTGTGAATCTTGAATTGCAGAAACTTTTCAGAAAAAATAATTACCCCCTTGTACAATTCCATTGTATTATAAAAATAATGTGCCAAGATTTTCCATTAGGATGAGTAGATTGCTTGTTGGTATGTGCAGTGCAAAAACAGAAACTTTGGCTGTATCACGCGATTTTACGTTTTTTACTAGAACGACGAAAGGTTCTTAAACTTTTTGCAAAGTCTTTCTATAAAAAATGTTTATTTTCACATAATTGTTTCAGAATTTTTGGAGCAACGGTAGTATGGTGAATGTTCATATTACTACGGACTGTCCTGTTTAAGACAAATTCTGTTTTTGATGCATTGTTTTGCTTGTTTTGATGAAACTATCGATTCTATCGGTGTTATGAGACATGGAGAAGTTATATTACAGTAGCTAAAATGGAAAAACAAAATATGAATTGGTTTGCAATACTACTTAGAGTAGTGATTTGCTTTATTATACTAATGGATCTTAACGAGCTTTCTGTTGAGTTTTGTGTGGATGAAGTGATCAAAGATCGAGGAGGTCTCGATATGAGGTGAAGGAGGAGAGGCAAGTGCTCAAGTTTGGGGATGCAGAAGGCACCCCAAGTAAATATTCAAGGATACTCAAGTGCCTAAGCTTGGGGATTCCCCGGAAGGCATCCCATCTTTCTTCAACAAGTATTAGTATGTTTTCATCTTTGTTTTGTTCATGTGATATGTGCAAATCTTGGAGCGTCTTTTGCATTTAGTTTTCATTTTTATTTTATGCACCATGCTGGTATGAGATAGTCCATGGTTTCTTTATAGAATTCTCATTGCACTTCACTTATATCTTTTGAGTATGGCTTTATAGAATGCTTCATGTGCTTCACTTATATCATTTGAGGCTTGGCTTGCCTGTTTCTCTTCACATAGAAAACCAATGTTCATAGAATGCTCTTTTGATTCACTTATATTTGTTAGAGCATGATATTTTGTAGAAGGAATTAAAATCTCATGCTTCACTTATATCTATTTAGAGAGACAAACAGAATTGGTCAATTGCATGGTTAGTCCTACATAAAACTTATGGATCACTGAATATGATATGTTTGATTCCTGGCAATAGTTTTGCTATATAGAGATGATAATATGTGGGAGGTACTAGTAAGCGGTTGTGGTTAGTAAGAATATTGGTGTTAAGGTTAGTGATTCCTGAAGCATGCACGTATAGTCTCTCGTTATGCTATGAAGTTGGAGCATGATTTATTATTGATTGTCTTCCTTATGAGTGGCGGTCGGGGATGAGTGATGGTCTTTTCCTACCAATCTATCCCCCTAGGGGCATGCGTAGAAGTACTTTGCTTCGAGGGCTAATTAAACTTTTGCAGTAAGTATATGAGTTCTTTATGACTAATGTGAGTTCATGGATTATAAGCACTCTTACCTTTCCACAATCTGCTAGCCTCTATGGTACCGTGCATTGCCCTTTCTCACCTCGAGAGTCGGTGCAAACTTCGCCAGTGCATCCAAACCCCGTGATATGATACGCTCTATCACACATAAGCCTTATTATATCTTCCTCAAAACAGCCACCATACCTACCTATTATGGCTTTTCCATGGCCATTCCGAGATATATTGCCATGCAACTTCCACCGCTTCCGTTTTGATGACTTGAGAATTCATTGTCATATTGCTTTGCATGATCATATAGCTGACATAGTAGTTGTGGCTTAGCCACCGTGCATCATTCTTTATACATGTTACGCTAGATCATTGCACCTCCTAGTACACTGTCAGAGGCATTCATATAGAGTCATATTTTGTTATAGGTATCGAGTTGTAGTTTTTATTTCTTTTGAGTTATAAGTAAATAGAAGTGTGATGATCATCATTATTCATTTTTAGAGCAGTGCCCCAGTGAGGAAAGGATGATGGAGACTATGATTCCCCCAAAAGTCGGGATGAGACTCCGGACAATGAGATAAAAAAAAGAGGAAAAAAATAAAAAAAAGAGAAAAAAAAATAAAAAAGAGAGAGAAAAAAGAGAAAGAAAAAAAGATAAAGAAAAAAAGAAAAAAGAAAAAAAAGAAAGAAAGAAAAGGAAAATAAAAAATAAACAAAGAGAGAAGGGGCATTGTTAGTATTCTTTACCACACTTGTGCTTCAAAGTAGCACCATGTTTTTCATATGGAGAGTCTCATATGTTTTCACTTTCATATGCTAGTGGGAATATTTCATTATAGGATTAGATGCACACCCACTAAGTTTTCATATGGAGCTTTCATACACTTATAGCTCTTAGGGCATTCATTGCATGGCAATCCCTACTCCTCATGTTGACATCAATTGATGGGCATCTCCATAGCCCGTTGTTTAGCCGCGTCGATGTGAGGCTTTCTTACTTTTTTGTCTTCTTTATATCTACCCTTATAATCATACTCTATTCCACCTGTAGTACTATATCCATGGCTTGCGCTCATGTATTGCGTGAGGGTTGAAAAAGCTGAAGCACGTTAAAAGTATGAACCAATTGCTCGGCTTGTTATCGAGGTTGTGCATGATAAATATTTTGTGTTAAGAAGACAAAGCATGACAAGTCTATATGGCTTTGTAGGGATAGCTTTCTTTAGCGTTGATATTTTGAAAGACATGATTGTTTATTGGGATGCCTGAGTATTGATGTCTTTATGTCAAATTATAGACTATTGCTTTGAATCACTTATGTCTTAATATACATGCCATGACTAGATATATGATCAAGTTTATGTTAGGTAGCATTCCACATCAAAATTTATCTTTTTTATCATTTACATACTCGAGGACGAGGAGGAATTAAGCTTGGGGATGCTGATACGTCTCCATCATATCTATGATTTTTGATTGTTTCATGCCAATGTTATACAACTTTCACATACTTTTGGCAAATTTTATATGATTTATTGGACTAACCAATTGATCCAGTGCCTAGTGCTAGTTCCTGTTTTTTTGCATGTTTTTTCAAACAAAGTCCAAACATGATAAAAATCTACAGAGAATTATTTTGGAATATTTGTGAATTTTAGGAGGTGGAATCAACGTAAACGGAGGCCCGAGGCCTCCACAATCCACCAGGGCGCGCCACCAGGGCCCATGCATGCCCTGGTTTATCGTGCCCTCTTCGAACCTCTGTTGGAGCTCTTCTTCTGGCACAAGAAAGATAATTTATGGAAAAATCATGTAGAAATTTCAGCGCAATCGGAGTTATGGATCTCCGGGAATTTAAGTAACCGTGAAGGGCTAGATCTGGAGAACGCGAAACAGAAGAGAACAGAGAGGGAGATCAAATCTCAGAGGGGCTCCCGCCCCTCCTCCGCCATGGAGGCCATGGACCAAAGGGGAAACCCTCCTCCCATATAGGGGGAGGCCAAGGAAGAAGAAGAAGAAGGAGGAAGGGGGATCTCTCCCCCTCTCTCCCGGTGGCGCCGGAGTGCCGCCGGGGCTAGGATCATGATGGCAATCTACATGATTCAGGCAAACATGAGGGGACCCTGCTGTAGGGTGTTGCAATATGTTCATGGTTCGCTTATTGTCAGTGTTGTGGGGGGTGATAGCAGCCTAAACGCAGATAAGTGGGTCATGGCGTATGGGAGTAAAGAGAAATTGATACTTATGCTATGGTTGGGTTTCACGATCGACCTTAATGTTCTTTAGTAGTTACGGATGCTTGATAGAGTTCCAATCATAAGTGCATATGATCCAAGTAGAGAAAGTATGTTAGCTCATGCCTCTCCCTCATATAAAATTACCAGAATGATTACCGGTACTTGTTATCGATTTCCTAGGGACAAATGACTTTCTCGTTGACAAAAGCTATCTACCTTTATTACCTTGCAATTTATTCATAGTTTTATTCTTGCAAAGTACTCATAGTTTTATTCTTGCAAAATAGTTTCATACTTGTTTTAGGTAAAGCAAACGTCAAGTGTGCGTAGAGTTGTATCGATGGTCGATAGAACTTGAGGGAATATTTGTTCTGCCTTTAGCTCCTCGTTGAGTTCGACACTCTTATTTATCGAAGAAGGCTACAAACGGTCCCCTATAATTGGGGGTTATCACATGTTGGTGTCATTTCATGATACCATGCCAAGTTTCATTAATTTCAGATGAGTTTTGGATTTACTAGAATCTGAAAACCAAGTATCTCAATGTTTGCGGCTGGGTCACGATGTCGAGGTGTTTCAAATTCATTCCCATTTCTTGCATGGGACCTAAGCATGCACCCAATGACACATATATGATTGTTCAACCCATTTTGGTGCACTAGAGAATGTGCCCATAGTTCAAATTTGAATTATGCACATAAAATGCCTAGAAAATTTAGCTAACATATTAAAAATGTCCAAAAAACCCCCGAATAATTCTGAAATTTAAAACGACACTCTTATTGGTCTATGTTAGCTCTAGGAAAAATGAAGGCAATAAGAGGCGATGAATGTCGTTTCGTCCACAAAGGTGGCATGTTCCCTACCGGAACCACAAGGCTTCTTGTGAGAAACTCTGGTTTGTGAGGAGCTTATACCAAAACATGCCCCAAATGTGACAAATTTTTTACCATAGCATGTTGGTGCCAATCCATGATAGCATGCCAATTTTCATGAATTTCAGATGAGTTTTGGATTTAGTATAATTTAAAAACCAATTATCTCATTGTTTGTGGCCGAGCCACGATGCCGAGGTGTTTGAAATTCATTCTCATTTCTTGCATGGGACCTAAGCATACACACAAGGACACATATATGATTTTTCAACCCATTTGGTGCACTGGAGCATGAGCCTATAGTTCAAATTTGAATTATGCACATAAAATGCCAAGAAAACTCAGTTAATGTATAAAATATCTAAACGAACCCTGAATAATTTTGAAATTTAACACGACACTCCTATTGGTCTATGTTGGCTCTAGAAAAAAAATCAAGGCAAGAAGAGGAGATGAATGTCCTATCATCCACAAACGTAACACGTTCCCTACCGGAACCACGAGGCTTCTTGTGAGAAGCTCTTGTTTGTGATGAGCATATACCAAAACCTTCCCTAAATGGGACAAAAATTATACTATAGCATTTTGGTGCCATTCCATGATAGCATGCCAAGTTTCATGAATTTCAGATGTGTTTTGGATTTACTAGAATTTAAAAACCAAGTATCTCAATGTTTGCGTCGAGCCACGCTGCCGAGGTATTTGAAATTCATTCTCGTTTCTTGCATGGGACCTAAGCATGCACCCAAGGACACATATATGTTTTGTCAACCCATTTGGGTGCACTAGAGCATGTGCCTGAAGTTCAAATTTGAATTGTGCACATAAAATGCCTAGAAAACCCAGTTAATGTATAGAAATGTCCAAACGAACCCTGAATAATTCCAAAATTTAACACGACACTCCTATTGGTATATGTTGCCTCTAGAAAAAATTAAAGGCAAGAAGTGGCAACGAATGTTGTTTCGTCCACAAAGTTGACACGTTCCCTATGGGAACTACGAGTCTTCTTGTGAGAACTTCTGGTTTGTGAGGAGATTATACCAAAACCTGCCCCAAACGGGAATTTTTTACCACAACATGTTGGCGCCATTACATGATAGCATGCCAAGTTTCATGAATTTCAGACGAGTTTTGTACTTACTAGAATTTTAAATGCAAGTATCTCAATTTTGCGGCCGAGCCACGATCCGAGGTGTTTGAAATTCATTCGCATTTCTTGCATGGGACCTGAGCATGCACCCATGTACACATATATGATTTTACAACCCATTTTGGTGCAACGGAGCATGTGCATGTACTTCAAATTTGAATTATGCACCTTAAATGCCTAGAAAACTCAGTTAATGTATCAAATGTCCAAAAGAACCCTGAATAATTCCAATTTTTTCACGACATACCTATAGTTGCATGTTCATTGCAGATAAATGTTCTATCAATTCAAACACCGTCCTCTGCCGCTGCGAACCCATTCTGTATTTCAAAAATGAAAAATCAAGTACACCACGCATAGTTTATAAACAAGAACCATGTGAGATGCACTGCACGATATGTAGGAGCGCCGTCTTATCTGGCTTATGGGATAAGGTTCGTTTGCTACAGTCCACAGCCGGAGCATCAAGCACACTGGCTCCACAAATATCATTTTCCTGTTCAATCATCGCGAGTCAAAGATGGGGACACGGACCCGCGTCGTGAGGGCAACTTCGGTGGCCCATACAGGCAAGAGCGCAGCCGCAGCCGCCATGTGCGTGCCCACAACCTGCATTAGCGCAGCCACAATCTGCGACCGGGCGGTTGCAGCAACCAAAACAACATGATGAGGACACGACTACCTTGGATATGATCACAAATATTGCATATGATTATTTATTTGAGGTGATTTCTGATAAAAGTTATGCAATAAGTTATTTATAATATAAACAAAGGTACTTCACCTCTTTTTGCTTCATGCCTAATTGCAGAACTACTGGACACTTGTACAATCCACATATGAAGATAAAGGAAAAAGAGACGTTTAGGTGTTGTTCAAGAAATTTTCTCACCTCACTTTTATCCCAAGAGAAGATAGAGTCTGAGTCTCTCATGTTCTGGACTCAGATTCAGACTTCATAGACAAATACCTGAATCAAAACACCAAGAACTTTTGCATCCGGACTCCAAATTGGGTGATTCTTGTTTCTGTTGGAAACTTATTCTGTGCACTTTCCAAACTAATTGGATTCACCTTCAAATTCATCCAGAGTGTGGTGATATTGATGAACAATCTGACACTACAGCAGAATCCAAGTCAAACTACAAGTCCAAAGGTGTTGCATCACCTCACTTGGAGTCCTACCATCTCCTTGGCCGCCACCTTTTGCTCAGTAGATCAATCTAGTAGTTTTTTCCTTTGGTTTTGTTTAGATTAAAAGTTTGCCATAGCTAAAACTTGGAATCCTTCGTTTGTGTTCCACGACCAGACCAAGACGTCACAAAACCCATTTTTCATCAATAAAGCTTTCCTCTTACATTCGCAATATTCAGATTGCAATTTTAGTTTCTTGCTTGCTCTTTGTATGCGTGCAGGAAACAGACCTTCGCGGTCAGGTTGATCATACTCCGGTGTGGTCAATAACCTCTCGGAGTTGTTTAGTGATTGCTAAGGCGTGACGTCCTTGCACGTTCGTAGTTGGATTGTCAAAGTCTACTCCAGCGAAAACGATAGCCACCATCTCATCAAAAGATGGGACACCTTTGCCTCTATCACGGTAGCTGTTGTAGCTCTGATGGCGGCAGCAACATTTGTGAGAGGGATAGAAAATGGTGAGAGCGGCACCGCAATTTTCTATTCCAGGGAGGCCACCTTAGCCCTGATGGAGGCCGCCCACGCCCATGTCGAGGCCGACCACACTCAGCTCCTGGTGGTCACTGCACAAATCGCACAAAGCTTCTCCGACAATGGTCGACAACCCACAACCGAAGAGTTGGAGCACCGAGCGCGTTTGAGCAGCCGTCTGTTCATTCGTGGCATACCTTGCCCAGACGGAGCCCGTCCAAGCTTAGCTCACGACCGCCATGCCCATCTCGTGGCGGCCTTTTCCAAAGAGATGGCGGACACGGATGACGAGATGCTTTCTGAGTATGTTGCAATGGATGCCATGGAGCCCCTTCCCTAGGAGATTGTTAGGCACTAGACATGGAGGATGCGACAGAGATCAACGAGCGCAAGCCGGGCATGTTCAAACTCATGACACATGGGGTAAGATATATGAATCGTTTGTGATGTTCACATATTTTTCAAAGTGCTGAATAAGGGACTGTGTCTGCTAACACTTTGTGTGTCAGTTTTTCGCTGCACCGAGCAAAAAAATTCGGCTTCCGCGGAAATATCTACCTCCCCCTCCTGACCAAAAGCTCCATTTCCCATTGTCGGTGTCAGAACCGGCGGATCTCGGGTAGGGGGTCCCGAACTGTGCGCCTAGGCGGATGGTAACAGGAGACGAGGGACACAATGTTTTTACCCAGGTTCAGGCCCTCTTGATGGAGGTAATACCCTACGTCCTGCTTGATTAATATTGATGATATGGTTAGTACAAGAGTAGATCTACCACGAGATCAATGAGGCTAAACCCTAGAAGCTATCCTATGGTATGATTGTTGAGATGTAATGTTGTGTCCTACGGACTAAAGCCCTCCGGTTTATATAGACACCGCAGAGGCTAGGGTTACACAGAGTCGGTTACAATGGTAGGAGATCTACATATCCGTATTGCCAAGCTTGCCTTCCACGCCAAGTAAAGTACCTTCCGGACACGAGCCGGAGTCTTCAATCTTCTATCTTCGTAGTCTGGGAGTCCGGCGGATATCGATAGTCCGGCTATCCGGACACCCCCTAGTCCAGGACTCCCTCAGTAGCCCCTGAACCAGTCTTCAATGGTGATAAGTCCGGCGTGCATAATGTTCGGCATTGCAAGGCGGGTTCCTCCCTCGAATAATCCGGAGAAGATAATGAACACCAGGATAGTGTCCGGCTCTGCAAAATAATTTTCCACATTCCAAACGTAGAGAGAATAAAACATATACACCGATCCAATCTGCTGACGTATTATGCGGCATGGCATCACACCGCACCAAGCCCTTGTTTGAATTCTTGTACCACTTGGCATGTTTAGCGGCGGTTTCATGGCACGCCCCGTCGAGCGTAGATCGTGTTCCCTTTTTCCGTGATTCTCATCAATACGCGTGGGTAACCCAACCGCGCCATTGATGGTGGCGCTTTGGGAGATAAGCGAGTTTGATCGTGCCGATGAGGGCGATAGTTTTGTCCGCCTATATATAAGGGATAAGGATTTACCTTCTCACCCACGCCTTCTTCCTCCTTTGCTCATCCATCCCTGCGAACCCAAGCTCCAACGCTCAAGCTCGCGCATTCCGCCTCGACCCTTCTCCGAACATGTCCGGAGGGGGAGACAAGTGGATGGCCTCCACCGCCAAGGAGGAGGACATCACCAAGCTGCGCGACGCCGGATACCTTTCCGGAAACATCGCGCATTGGCTGCCCGACGCGGGGTAGCTCGTTCCTACCCCAGGACCTCACGAGAGGGTTGTTTTCCTTCCCTACTTCCTCCGCGGACTGGGCTTTCCACTCCATCCATTCGTCCGGGGGATCATGTTCTACTATGGCCTGGATTTCCACGATCTGGCGCCGAATTTCGTCCTCAACATCTCGGCGTTTATCGTCGTGTGCGAGGCCTTTCTCTGCATCCGGCCCCACTTCGGCCTGTGGCTCAAGACCTTCAACGTCAAGCCGAAGGTTGTGAAGGGGCGCAAGCGAATGCTTGGGCGCTATGTTGGGCAAGTTGCCCAACGTCCCTTGGCTAGAAGGGACCTTCGTGGACTCCGTCAAGGGGTGGCAATCGGGTGGTTCTATATCACCGAGCCGCGCAAGCCTGCATGGGCGGCGGCCCCCAAATTTAGATCTGGAATCCCTACGCAGCTCACCTCCTGGAAAGAGAAGGGCTTGCAGTGGCGTGACCCGGTGGAGGTGACCGGACTTCGAACCTGCATCAAGAAGCTGGTGAGCAATGGGCTCTGGCTCGTCGACGTTGTCCAGGTCATGCTCCTCCGATGGATTCTCCCATGCCAAGAAAGGGCATTTAATCTGTGGGAGTTTAATCCGGAACAGCACCAGACGTTAAGCGGGCTCTTCGATACAACGTACGAAGGCGCCTGGAGGGTGCTGTTCAAGAGCGCTGATGCGCCCGCATCCGCGACCGAAGACCGTGGATTCATCTTGCAGTCTAGCGAGGTTTTTAATCTGCCTCTTCCTTTGACAGGAATGGATGGAGAAGGCCGAGCTGCTTATCAGTCCGGCTCCCATGCCAGAAGAACCAGTGGATGCCCATTTAGCAAGGCTGCTGGTTCCGGCAACGTACGTGGTGCCGGAAAAGAAGCCCAAGAAGGTGGCCGCGGGGACTCGAAAGAGTTCCCGCAATCAAGTGTCTGACGACGACGACAAAGACTCCTCCCTTGAAGACAACGAGGAGGAGGAGGAGTACTCTCTCCCGGAGGAGGGAGAGAAGAAGAGGAAGGCCTCCCCAATCGGGGCGGCCGAAGGGTCCAAGAGGGGGAGAACTATCCCCCCGGACAGTTTCGCCAACATCAGTGTTGGCGAGGAAGAGTGGCCTCCAAGGGACCGGCGTCCGGCAAGATCGTAAGTATCCGGATCATTCATATGCCGTATTATAGTATGTCACGCAGCCCTTCTAATGCCGCATTGTTTCCTTAGTCCGGCGGTGATTTACTTTCCCGACTCGATGAGCGGTCGTTGGCGCCGTCGGATGTAAATTCCATCCCGACTGCCTCTACCCCACGCGCCGAGGACGACGAGGTGGAATCCCACAGGGGGACGCGCCAGGAGGAGGCTCCGGAGGCGCCGTCAGGCAGCCCCCCGGACTTTGTGCCGGACTCTGCTCCGGAACCCGTAGCGGTCCCGGGGTCCGGCAAGCAGCCCCCTCGACAGAGGGGCAGGACCGTGACGCCGGCGGCCTCCGTCCAACCGGAGGCACCGGACAACCTGCTGGAGGCGCTCAAAGGTGCCTCCATCGAGGAAGAACACCGCACTCTCATGAGTGCGGTGATTGAGAAGGTCCAGCTTCGCCAAGGCGGTGGCCGAAAGCCTGCAACAACCTTCTAACAGGCTTTGAGGTAAGAAGGTTAAAATTAAGTAATATAATACCGCATAGACAAGAGCCTCGATGCTTAGTCCGTGTTCAGAAAGAAAAGCCGGACTAAGGATCTTTAACAAGATATACGCAGGGTTTATAAAATATGTCAATATGGGTTTGCAGGCTGCGCTGTTGACCTCTACCGCATTAACAGCGGAGGTCGAGGCGCTGAAAAAGGACCTTGAGCGGTCGGAGCAAGAGCTCGGCCATGCCAAGAGGCAGCTCAAGGAAAAATAAGGTGAATAACACCACTTTAAATATGCACCTTACAGAAAAGGGTTTTGGTTGCAAACAAGATTAACAAGGACAATATGTGCGATGCAGGGGCCACTAACGAGGTGGCATCCCTGAAGGATGCCGTGTCCGTGGCGAGCATAATCTGCCACGGAACGGACTGAGCGAGAAAAGCAAGCGGCGCTGGTGGCGGAAGTTCGGCAAGAGCTCCAGGCTCTCATGAAAAAGCATGAGAGTTTGGAGCATGACTCCAAGACTCGAGAGTCCGAGCTTGCCTCGGCTCTCGAAAGTGCCAAATCTGCCAAGGCCGAGGCCCAGAGGGCCCATATGGAAATAGAGGACATGAAGAAGATAGCAGCGGGTAAGGCGTTTTTCATGCAGAGCAAGCATGTTAATGTAAATTACCGGATACTTACCCGAATTCGGAGCTCTCCAGGGGCATTTGCAGATCTGCCGCGTAGTGCGTCTGATGCCGCTGCGTTCTATCGTGGCGAGGAGGGGAGCTCAACGGAGAAGGTCTTCTGGTCTCAGTATGCTGAGGCCGGCCATCCGGTGCCCCCAAGCGACCAGCTGAAGCAGCTGGTCGAACTCCACAAGGTAGCTGAGGAGGCCATGAAGGGCCTCACAGATCCGGTATGGCCGGGCAGGCCATGCTGGCAGCTACTTTGGCCTAGTCTGCGGCGGTAGTTGATGCGTGCCCAAGGCTGGATGTGATCAAGCGATCCGCCTGCATTGAAGGCGCTCGTCGAGCCCTTGCCCGCATAAAGGTGCAATGGGGCAAGCTGGATGCGGAGAAGCTTCTCACGGATCCGCCGTCGCCGGGCAAGGAGCACTGTACGCCGGAGCGATATTATAAAGTTGTCCTGAAGGGAGCCCGCGATATCGCGGATGAGTGCCCCTTAATGTAATCCTTGAGTGAACTCGCTGTGTGTTTATCACTGCGCCAAAACTTCGTTTATATGCGCCATGAGCAACACTTTGTTGAATTTAAAATATTACCTTCATGCGGTCGTTTGTTAAATCGAGAGATGGCAAGTCGTTGGCTTCACCCCCAAGCCACGAGTCTTTGGGGTGTTGGTGATGAACTTGAGCACTCTTGTTCCCATCTTTGGGTCCATCTAGGAGGCGCCAACACGACGAACAAAGGCGACGGACTTATAATGCTTGAACACTCTCACTTAGCCATAGAATTCTATAATTTTAAATTTGGTGAAGCCCCGGTATTCGGAAGACCGAATCCGGGGCGCTATCCACGCCTTCGTCGGACATCATCCGGAACTTCGCTCGAAGCGGCATGAGTCTTTAGGGACCCGAAAAGACCTCTCGAACAGCGACCAGTCTCTCACCTTATCATGCCAGTTAGTTTTAGCTTTCTCCACTGAGGCGTTAACCCGGCTCAACCGGGGCGCAATCGCAGTGGTTCTCCTAGTGCTACCTTAGCCGACGGAACGGAACGTAAGGTACCAAAACATAGGAGCCGGGCAAACCCAACTATTGACCCAAGACATGATTCGGAGCTGATTCATATAATGCTATAAGTTCGGGGTGCCGCACTTGTGAAAGTGTTCGGACTTAATCACACCGTAATATGGGGAACAGAAGCCCCTGGTGTATTCGGCCGTACCAAAGTATACGGGTGCAATATGTCATATAGTGAACATTTGTAAAGGATAACGCAATTGCCATAGAAAGGTAATAAACTTGCAAAAGGGAGTGCTGTGTTATTTATGAAAGAAGGTCTGCTAATAAAGCGGACTGATACAAATAGTGCAGTAAGCAAGGTGTTTGGACTAAATTAACATGTCCCCCTCTAGGGATAAGCTGCAGACTTGGTGTATGTAATTAAATTTAATGCTCGTAACGGAGACCACCTGAGTGTTCGTTGCAGCCTTCTTTAATCCCTGACTGTTGTATCTTGAATTCGGCAAGTTCGCCGTCGGACAGGGCTTCTGGTTAATGGAGTCCTGTGTATGCAAAAGAAGAAACGATAAAAAACAAAGCCAAGGGGCGATCATGAGCCCTTGTGTGGTCGAGCCGCACTCTTTGGTCCTTGTGGTTAAGCCCTCCCTGCGCCCATGGTATCTCCAAAGCGTAATGATGTACGCGAGTGTTATTCTAGTGATCATGCGCAGCGGGGTTGGGGCCGCTCGCTTCTGGCGATGCTCTGATCGCGCCAGTGGTCTTGGTTGTTGTTGCTCGGGCGCGTTTAATGTGTCCGGCTTTTTAGTTGCGGACTAGAGAATTGCCGTGAAGGCTGCTCTATACTTCGCGCGAGAGCAGCCAGTATGTTCCTCCGTTCGGAGGGCGTTCCGTATTCCCATTGACCGTAATGACTCCACGAGGCCCGGCATCTTGAGCTTTAGGTATGCATAATGCGGCACCGCGTTGAATTTTGCAACGCTGCACGTCCGAGCAGGGCATGATAGCCGCTTCTGAACGGGACTATATCGAAGATTAACTCTTCGCCGAAATTATCCGGGATCCGAAGACCACTTCGGTGTGTGAGCCTGTCAGCTTGGCTTCCACTCACAGGATGACACCTTTAAAGGTTGTCTTAGTAGGTTTGATCCTTGATGGGTCTATGACCATTTTGCGCCCGTGTCTCGATAAAGCAGGTTCAGGCTGCTACCGCCGTCCATTAGGACTCTTGTGAGGTGAAATCCATCGACGATTGGGTCCAGGACCAATGCGGCGAATCCGCCATGGCGTATGCTAGTCGGATGGTCTCGTCGATCGAAAGTGATCGGACAGAGGACCATGGATTGAACTTCGGCGATCGCTCCATCGCATAGGCGTCCGTGGTCGCGCTTCCTCTCCCTCTTGGGTATATGGGTCGCGTAAATCATATTCACCGTCCGCACTTGCGGGGGGAAACCCTTCTGTCCTCTGTTGTTCGGCGGCCGGGTCTCTTCCTCATCGTCGCTATTTGGCCCCTTGTCATTGTGTTCGGCAATTAACTTGCCAGCCTGCCTGAACACCCAACAATATCTATTGGTGTGATTGGCTGGCTTTTTCGGTGCCATGTATCCGCATGGCGGCCGAGTATTCTGGCCAGATTGGGCGGGCCGAGTTGTTCTTTTAAATGGCTTCTTCCGTTGACGGGTTTGGAGCCTCGGAATCCGGCATTGACTGCCGTATCCTCTTTGTTGTCGCCGTTAGTACGGCATTTGTTTTTGATTCGACGTGACCTGCCGTGATTGTCCTTGGAGTCCGGGCTGCCAGAATTTTTGCGGAGATTATTGTTGCGGGCTAGCCAGCTATCTTCTCCCGCGCAAAAGCGGGTCATTAATGATGTGAGGGCTGCCATGGATTTCGGCTTCTCCTGCCCCAGGTGCCGGGCTAGCCATTCGTCCCGGATGTTGTGTTTGAAGGCTGCGAGGGCCTCCGCATCCGGACAGTCGACGATTTGATTTTTCTTCGTCAAGAACCGTGTCCAGAACTGTTTGGCCGATTCATCTGGCTGCTGAATGATGTGGCTTAGGTCATCGGCGTCTGGTGGTCGCACGTATGTACCTTGGAAGTTATCAAGGAACACGGCCTCCAGGTCTTCCCAACACCCAATCGACTCTGCGGGAAGGCTGTTAAGCCAATGCCGAGCTGGTCCTTTAAGCTTGAGTGGGAGATATTTGATGGCGTGCAGATCATCGCCGCGGGCCATATGGATGTGGAGAAGATAATCTTCGATCCACACTACGGGGTCTGTTGTACCATCGTAAGGTTCGATGTTCACGAGTTTGAACCCTTCGGGGATCTGATGATCCATTACTTCATCGATGAAGCATAACGGGTGTCTGGCGCCCAGATTGAGCAATATCGCGACGCAGCTCGAGGGCGCTATCTGCTATGTTCGCCCGCGGCGTTATGTCCGGCGCGACGGTATTCGTCGTGGGTCATAGGGCGCCCACGTGATCCATAGATGGATCTGGATTGCCTTGCTTTGTCCTCCAAGATGTCTCG
This sequence comes from Aegilops speltoides, assembly GCA_021437245.1. Taxonomy (NCBI): domain Eukaryota; kingdom Viridiplantae; phylum Streptophyta; class Magnoliopsida; order Poales; family Poaceae; genus Aegilops; species Aegilops speltoides. Next base: position 135,838,602 of record CM038141.1, read on the forward strand.
CAAGTCCGACGCATTCCCTTTTGGCTTCGTACTCCTGGATCGATATCGGGGTATGGTCTTAGCTGGGGCCTTGAATTCCTCTCTGTCACGACCACGGGGCGGTCGGTCAGCCATGTCGTGCGCTGGTGATAAAGGTATGTATGCTTCCTCCTCTAATCGGGGGAGCAGCTTGCGTCTTGGGTAACTTTTGGAGGGGAGTTCAAGTTTATACTCTTCGGCCGCGAGGACCTCGGTCCATCGATCGGCTAGCAGATCTTGATCAGCTTGAAGCTGTTGCTACTTTTTCTTTAGGCTATTTTCCATGGCTATGAGCCTGCGCCTGAAGCGCTCTTGTTCGACGGGATCCTCGGGTATGACGAATTCATCATCGTTGAGGCTCGCTTCGTCTTCGGAGGGAGGCATATAGTTATCATCCTCAACCCCTTAAATGCGCCTACCGTGAGGGCTTGCCTGCGTCCTCCCGCGCTGAGTCTTGCAGGAGGGGGTCGTCTTCGGCACTCTACGGAGTGTTATTGTCTCCCGTGCCGGATTCTCCATTCTTGTTGTAGCGGGATTTAGAGCGGCGCTGCTGACGCCGGCGTTTAGGCTGCTTCTTCAAAGAATCTTCCTCCGCTGCTTTTTCGCCATCCCCTTCCTTTGGGGTATCCACCATGTAGACGTCGTATGACGAGGTGGCCTTCCAGTGTCCCGTGGGCGCTGGGTCCTGATCGTCTCCGGCATCATCGTCCATAGCGTCGATGTCCTCGGAGTCGTAGTCTAGCATGTCGGTTAGATCCTCGACAGTGGCTACAAAATGGGTGGTGGGTGGGCTCCGAATTTCTTCGTCGTCCGAACTCCAACCGTCCTGGCCATAGTCCGGCCAGGATTCTCCTGATAGTGAGAGATGCTTCAGGGAATTCAGGATATCGCCGAAAGGCGAGTGTTGAAAGATGTCCGCGGCGGTGAATTCCCTAACCGGCGCCCAATCTGGCTTAATTGGCGGGGGCGCGGGAGGCTTGGAGTCCGGCGAGGAGTCCGGCGTCTCGGGATCACGAGTTTCGCAAGGGACAAAATCGGTATTTGGCTCCATCGCCGTAGATGTTGAAGCCCCCGGGGCGGCGTCTATCCACCGACCCTCGTCATGGGCAATCAGCTCCGGGCAAGTAGCCGGGGCGGATTCAAGTGCGGCCACCAAAGCACTGTCCGGCGGCAGAGCCAGATCATGCCCATCGTCGCAGTGCGGCGCGCTTGGCTGTGGCTCGAGTCCGTCAAAGATCAAGTCTCCGCGGTCATCGGCCGTGAAGTTTAGGCTTCCGAATCTGACCTGATGGCCAGGGGCGTAGCTTTCAATCTGCTCCAGATGGCCAAGGGAGTTGGCCCGCAGTGCAAAGCCGCCGAATACGAAGATCTGTCCGGGGAGAAAAGTCTCACCCTAGAGAGCGTTGAAGGTTGAAGATGCCATCGAGCCTATCGGTGACGACACAAAGGAACTCTCAATGAAAGCACCAATGTCGGTGTCAAAACCGGCGGATCTCGGGTAGGGGGTCCCGAACTGTGCGCCTAGGCGGATGGTAACATGAGACAAGGGACACAATGTTTTTACCCAGGTTCAGGCCCTCTCGATGGAGGCAATACCCTACGTCCTGCTTGATTAATATTGATGATATGGGTAGTACAAGAGTAGATCTACCACGAGATCAATGAGGCTAAACCCTAGAAGCTAGCCTATGGTATGATTGTTGAGATGTAATGTTGTGTCCTACGGACTAAAGCCCTCCGGTTTATATAGACACCGGAGAGGCTAGGGTTACACAGAGTCGGTTACAATGGTAGGAGATCTACATATCCGTATTGCTGCTTGCCTTCCACGCCAAGTAAAGTACCTTCCGGACACGAGCCGGAGTCTTCAATCTTCTATCTTCGTAGTCTGGGAGTCCGGCGGATATCGATAGTCCGGCTATCCGGACACCCCCTAGTCCAGGACTCCCTCACCCATGTTTCTGCCTTCCTTTCCAAGTTCAAACCTTCACTTCTTGCTTGTAGCTCCGCCTACTCACCGGTGTCGCTCCTTCCGCTGCTCGGGCTCATCGATCCAGGCACGTAACCTACACCCAGTTCCCATCCTCCTCCTCCTTCTACATCCTACATGGCCCGGCTGCCGGCATGGCACCTTCCACCCAAATCACTGACCCATCCTCCAAATAACCGCCACCCTAAGCCCTGGTGCACGTAGTATAGCCAGGAGCTCAAGGAGGATTTGACAGCAGAGAAACAAATCACGGCCATATGCGCGGATGAGGTCACGATGGCTGCCATTCATGCCGACCCCTAGATCTTGGAGGATCACCTTGCTGTGGAGGCCACCATCGAAGCCTCGTGCGCCGACTCCGCCAAGCGGATGGCTGCTTTAAACGACATTTCGTGGCGTTTTATCAAGGCCATAGTTGGTGCATTCGACGAAAACTACAATGTGTTTTCTCAACGTGGCCGTGCTTAACTCAACTCTAGAGCCAACAGGTTGGTGCATGGAGCGGCTGAGGTGACTCAACACTATGAGGAGGGAACCCACAATGTGGAGGCCTCTCCCTCTTCCAAGTCCAAGGAGCCAATCGTCATCGATATCCCTGATGATGAGGAGTAGCTTGTTTTTAGCTCACTATAAGGATCTATGTTCAACTAGCTAGCTACTCTAGTTAAGCATGTTTAGTTTACCTGTTGCATGTGTTGCTCTTGCCTTTCCTTTACAAATTCTAGTGAATTTTCCTATATACGGTTACTATGTAATCTGATCCTCTAGTATATATGTTCTATATACCATGCAATGTGGTGCTTGATACGTCTCCAACGTATCTACTTTTCCAAACTCTTTTGCCCTTGTTTTGAACTCTAACTTGCATGATTTGAATGGAACTAACCTGGACTGACGACGTTTTCAGTAGAATTGCCATGGCGTTTTTTTGTGCAAAAATAGAAGTTCTTAGAATGACCTGAAACTTCGCGGAGTCAATTTTTGGAATTAATAAAAAAATATTGGTGAAAGAATCAATAGAAGGGGGTGTCGGTGTCAAAACCGGCGGATCTCGGGTAGGGGGTCCTGAACTGTGCGTCTAGGCGGATGGTAACAAGAGACGAGGGACACGATGTTTTTACCCAGGTTCGGGCCCTCTCGATGGAGGTAAAACCCTACGTCCTGCTTGATTAATATTGATGATATGGGTAGTACAAGAGTAGATCTACCACGAGATCAAGGAGGCTAAACCCTAGAAGGTAGCCTATGGTATGATTGTTGAGATGTATGTTGTCCTACGGACTAAAGCCCTCCGGTTTATATAGACACCGGAGAGGGCTAGGGTTACACAGAGTCGGTTACAATGGTAGGTGATCTACATATCCATATTGCCAAGCTTGCCTTCCACGCCAAGGAAAGTACCATCCGGACACGAGCCGGAGTCTTCAATCTTGTATCTTCGTAGTCTTGGAGTCCGGTGGATATTGATAGTCCGGCTGTCCGGACACCCCCTAGTCCAGGACTCCCTCAGTAGCCCCTGAACCAGTCTTCAATGACGATAAGTCCGGCGTGCATAATGTTCGGCATTGCAAGGCGGGTTCCTTCCTTGAATAATCCAGAGAAGATCATGAACACCAGGATAGTGTCCGGCTCTGCAAAGTGAATTCCACATTCCACCGTAGAGAGAATAAAATGCACACTTAGCTCAATCTGCTGACGTATTATGCGGCGTGACATCACACCGCAACCAAGCCTTTTGTTTGAATCGTTTTTTACTATACCACCTCAGCACGTTTAGCGAAGCGGTTTCCTTGGCACGTCCTATCGAAGCAGAGATCGTGTTCCCCTTATTCCAGGATTCTCATCAATACGTGCGTGGGTAACCCAACCGTTCCCGTCGCCACGCCTCCTCTATCGAAGGGGAATCTCAAACGGTCATGGAGACAGCCCTTGGTATTTCTTACCCTTTATAAGAGGACCAAGGCTCATCCTTGTTCTTCAATCTCACATCAAATCCTTTCCCTGCTCCCAGTTCCAACACCCAGAGCCTCAGATTCGAGCGCTTCGGATCCTCAATCATGTCCGGCTCCGACCTCCAGGGCCGGTGGATGCCCTCCTCCGTCACGGAGGAGGACATATTGAAGTTGCGTGAGGCCAAGTACCTGGCCTACGAGGTTTCGCACAGGTTGCCTGCCCATGGGCAGGCTATGCTAGCCCCCGAGCCCGGTGAATACGTCGTTTTCGTATCCCACCTCCGTCGGGGTTTAGGCTTCCCGACGGACCCCTTCGTGAGAGGGCTCCTGTTCTACTACGGGCTGGACTTTCACGACTTGGCTCCGGAGTCTATCCTCCATATCTCCGCATTCATTATCGTCTGCGAAGCCTTCCTCCGCGTCATCCCCCACTTCGGCCTATGGTTGAAGACCTTCAAGGTGGAGCCGAAGATGATCGGGGGGCGTCAAGCAGAGTGCGGCGGGGCGACCATAAGCAAGAAGGTCGATGCCCCGTGGCCTGAGGATTCCTTCCAAGAGGAACTCGGACTGTGGCAGCAGGAGTGGTTCTACATCACGGCTCCAAGGGGCAGCAGGCAAAAGCCGCCGCCCTCATTCCGCCCGGGACCTCCACGCCAACTGATGTCGTGGGTCAACCAAGGGCTCAACTGGGGGCCGTCCGAAGACGTGCCCTCACTGCAGGGCCGGATTCGAGATCTCCAAGCGAGGGAGATCGACCTGATCAAGGTGATGCACGTTATGCTAATCAGGCATCTCCTGCCCTGCAAACGCCGTCCTCTCCGTCTATGGGAGTTCAATCCGGAGGGACCTCAGATTTTCCAACACTTCATGGGTGCGACACCCGTGGAGATGTACAAGTTGTTCTTCGGACCGTAGGTGGCGTGTCCGGATTTAGCCGAGGATGCAGGCCTAAGCCAGCCCCCCTCCCAGAGACCGCACTGGAGCCTGTGCTGGTCAAAATGTTGGAGGTTGCGCCCACAGAAGGGGGTGATGGGGAGGATAGAGGAGCTAATATTTCGCCCAAAGGGGCGACTGAAGAGGGGGGAACCAAGAGCCCCTCCCTTCAGGGGGAGAAGAGGACAGCCTCCGAAGATCCGGAGGCCAAAGCCCCTAAGCGTGGGAAGAGATCTTCCCCGGGGGGTCCGGTGCCCGGAAAGAATCCGGACGCACAATCATCACCAAAGGATCAGCCCTCCAGCGAGCCGTGAGTATAAAGAGGGAGTTAATTAATAAGGAAGTACCTTCATTTATGCTTCTGTAGGTAACCGAAATATTTATATTGCAGTTCGGATCTGCAGCCTTCTCAGATGAGTTCATCTTCGGGGGACCTTCTTCCGGAGATGATGGAGAGCGATCACGCCCATCCATCAGCGCCGCCAGATGAGGCAGGCGAACCCGAAGTGTCATCACGGAGGGTATCCCCGAGTCCGGAGGGGCCAGAGAGTTCAGCACCTACTAGTGTCCGGCTGGGAGAACTGAAGAATCTGCTTGAGAGGGCGTCCATTTCAGAAGATCACCGTGCATTAATGCGTATGGTGATTGGAAGGATTTCGTCCGCCGAGAGCGGATTGCGTAATGCCGCCTTGGGTTTGCTGGCGGGATTTGAGGTATGCAAAAAATGACGCACCCCTTCATCTTTTAACAGTTTTGCATATAAAAAATGCGCCCTGTATAGATAGTATCCCCTGAGACTCAGTAGGTTGTCGGAAACGACAGCGTACCGAGGATCGAAATCTAAAGTAATGAATTCCGTCGTTCCTATGCAGGTGGCGGATAGTCCGGGGGCTAGCCGGAATAGTGAGTTTGCCGAATTAAGTCGGCAACTTGACGTGGCAGATGCTGACATCGCACTTGTCAACCGGTGACTTGACAAGTCGCAAGGTAAATAAATTCTCTGCAGTCGCTTTATTTGAGGGGGTCGAAGCCCTCCTTTGATAAATTGTATGCTGTTGTACATACGGTGCTGCTGCTGTGGAGAGCCTTCGGGCCGAACTTGCTCGAGCTAAGGAGCAAGCCCGAAGGAGTGACGCGGCTGCCTCGAAGGCGGCCGAAGAGTTGAAAGCCGAAAAGGCCACGCACTGCCTAAGCAGGGCGGAGGTGGCCGAATTGGCCATGAAGGTAAAGGATGCTGCCGACCGCTATGAGGCTCTTGAAAAGGAGCGCTTGTCGGAGCGGGAAGACCTGGAGAAGGCCACCGCCGAAGCCAAGGATGCCCGCTCTGCAATGCGGGCTATGAAGGAGGAACTGCGCCAGGCCGGGGAGATCGTGGCTGGCAAGCCTTTTCTGCTGTGTCGCCGGTTTATGGATGCAAGGTATGCTCAATTTGAGCGGCTGTGGAGTCCGGAAGATCCGTATATGGACTTAGCTGCAAGTGCAGCCGATGCCGTGAAGCACTTCCGGAGCCAGGAGGATCACGAGACGGAAGAGCTATATTTGTCTCAATTCCACAGTCCGGATCGCTCACTTCCATTGACAGACCGGTTGGCCGAATGGGCCGAGCTGAATAGATTGTCCGGACTTGCCATGACTGACATCGTGGCCCATGTCTGGCCAGAGAGGTCCAAGGCGACGAGCTACTTCGGCTTACTACAGCAATTCCTCGGAGCGGTGCCGCATATAAAGGACATGAAGCGGTCGGCCTGCATCGAGGGCGCGCGGATGGCTCTAGCCCGTGTGAAGGCGCATTGTCCAGAGATGGACGCCACCGCTGTTGCAGCCCAGGGTTCGGATAAAGACCAGCTCCTTGCCGAGCACTATTTCGGGGAAGTTATGCGTGGCGCTCGTGTAATAGAGTCGTGGTGCTCGAAGAATGTAACGTTCAAATGAACGTATTAGCTTGTAAATCGATGATTATGTTATAACTGCTTTTTATACTTGTGCGTCCCAAGTAGTAAAACTTCTCCTGTGCGGCCGTTTACGTATACTTTTGTATAACTTGAAAGATTGCAGTCTTCGGCTTCAGCCCCCACGCACAGGGTGCGGGGGTGTTCGCAAAAATAGTGCGTTTTCACACTTAATCCGACGTCTCGGTCCTGTTTAAGGAGGTGGTAGCGTAGCGAACTAGGCAATCCGGACTATAATGCTTTATCACTTTCACTTAGCCAGTGGAGCTCAAGGGTGGAGCTACGATATAGCCCCTGGTGGCACCGCACATATCCGGATTCGGGGTGCGTATGTGCCTGACCGGGAAACGGTCCTTCGTCAAAGCGGGGAATTCTAAACATTCCGATAGTCGATCGAGTGGTTGACCAGACTCTCAGATCATGACAGTCAGTTTTCGGCTTTCTCTCTCGAGGTGCTTTCGCCAGCGAACTGGGGCACAATCGCAGAAGTTCTCCTGGTGCCGCGTTAGCCGATGATACGGAACGTAAGGCAGCAAAACACAGGAGCCATGCAAACCCTGAAGGAAATATGCCCTAGAGGCAATAATAAAGTTATTATTTATTTCCTTATTTCATGATAAATGTTTATCATTCATGCTAGAATTGTATTAACCGGAAACATGATACATGTGTGAATGCATAGACAAACAAGATGTCACTAGTATGCCTCTACTAGACTAGCTTGTTAATCAAAGATGGTTATGTTTCCTGACCATGAACAAAGAGTTGTTATTTGATTAACAAGGTCACATCATTAGTAGAATGATCTGATTGACATGACCCATTCCATTAGCTTAGCACACGATCGTTTAGTATGTTGCTACTGCTTTCATCCATAACTTATACATGTTCCTGTAACTATGAGATTATGCAACTCCCGTTTACCGGAGGAACACTTTGGGTGCTACCAAACGTCACAACGTAACTGGGTGATTATAAAGGAGTACTACAGTGTCTCCAAAGGCGATGTTGAGTTGGCGTATTTCGAGATTAGGTTTTGTCACTCCGATTGTCGGAGAGGTATCTCTGGGCCCTCTCGGTAATGCACATCACTGAAGCCTTGCAAGCACTACAACTAATGAGTTAGTTGTGAGATGATGTATTACGGAACGAGTAAAGAGACTTGCGTAACGAGATTGAACTAGGTATTGGATACCGACGATCGAATCTCGGGCAAGTAACATACCGATGACAAAGGAACAATGTATGTTGTTATGCGATCTGACCGATAAAGATCTTCGTAGAATATGTAGGAACCAATATGGGCATCCAGGTCCCGCTATTGGTTATTGACCGTGAATAGTTCTAGGTCATGTCTACATTGTTCTCGAACCGTAGGGTCCGCACGCTTAAAGTTTCGATGGCTTATTATGAGTTTATGTATTTTGATGTACCGAAGAAGTTCGAGTCCCGGATGTGATCACGGACATGACGAGGAGTCTCGGAATGGTCGAGACATAAAGATTGATATATTGGAAGCCTATGTTTGGAGTTCGAATGGTTCCGGTGAAAACAGGAATTTACCGAGTACCGGAGGTTACGGAACCCCGGGGTAAATGGGCCTCGGTGGGCCTCGAGGAGAAGAGGAGGGGCGGCCGGTGGCACGCCGCCCTCCCCCCAGTCCGAATAGGACAAGGATGGGGCGGCGCCCTCTCCTCTTCCCCTCCCCAATCCTATTCCAACTAGGAAGGGGGGAGTCCTACTCCCTGGGAGTAGGACTCCTCCCCGCCTATCTAGGGCCGGCCGGCCTCCCCCTCCTCCTTTATATACGGGGCAGGGGGCACCCCATGACACACAAGTTAGATCTACGGATCGTTCCTTAGCCGTGTGCGGTGCCCCTCCACCATATTCCACCTCGGTCATACCGTCAAAGCTTAGGCGAAGCCTGCGCGCCGTGAAACATCAAGATCGTCACCACGCCGTCGTCTTGACGGAACTCTCCTCGACACTCGGCTGGATCGAGTACGAGGGCGTCATCGAGCTGTACGTGTGTCAAGAACTCGGGCGCCGAGTAACGGCGCCGGGATCGGTCGGATCGCGAGGAGAACGTCGACTACTTCCTCTACGTTGTGATCGCTTCGCTTCGGTCTCGAGGTGCGTAGACAACACTCTCCCCTCTCGTTGCTATGCATCACCATGATCTTGCGTGTGCGTAGGAAATTTTTGAAATTACTCGTTCCCCAACAGTGGCATCCGAGCCTAGGTTTTTCTATGGTTTGATGTTTTGCACGAGTAGAACACAAGTGAGTTGTGGGCGATACAAGTCATACTACCTACCAGCATGTCATACTTTGGTTCAGCGGTATTGTGAGATGAAGCGGCCCAGACCGACATTACGCGTACGCTTACGCGAGACTGGTTTCACCGCTGCGAGCACTCGTTGCTTAAAGTTACTGGTGGGTGCCTGTCTCTCTCACTTTAGTTGAACTGAGTGTGGCTCGCCCGGTCCTTGAGAAGGTTAAAGCGGAGTCTATTTGACGAAGTATCGTTGTGGTTTTGATGCGTGGTGAGACTGGTTCTTGCTTAAGCCCGTAGCAGCCACGTAAAATTTGCAACAACAAAGTAGAGGACGTCTAACTTGTTTTTGCAGGGCATGTTGTGATGTGATATGGTCAAGACGTGATGCTATATTTTATTGTATGAGATGATCATGTTTTGTAACCGAAGTTATCGGCAATGGGCTGGAGCCATATGGTTGTCGCTTTATTGTATGCAATGCAATCGCTACGTAATGCTTTACTTTATCACTAAGCGGTAGCGATAGTCGTAGAAGCATAAGTTTGGCGAGACGACAACGATGCTACGATGGAGATCAAGGTGTCGCGCGGTGGCGATGGTGATCATGGTGGTGCTGCAAGATGGAGATCGTGAAGCACAAGATGATGATGACCATATCATATCACTTATATTGATTTGCATGTGATGTTTATCCTTTATGCATCTTATCTTGCTTTGATTGACGGTAGCATTATAAGATGATCTCTCACTAAATTATCAAGAAGTGTTCTCCCGGTATGCACCATTGCCAAAGTTCGTCGTGCCTGCACACCACGTGATGATCGGGTGTGATAAGCTCTCGTCCATCTACAACGGGTGCAAGCCAGTTTTGCACACGCAGAATACTCGGGTTATACTTGACGAGCCTAGCATATGCAGATATGGCCTCGGAACACGGAGACCGAAAGGTCGGCGTGAATCATATAGTAGATATGATCAACATAAGATGTTCACCATTGAAAACTACTCCATTTCACGTGATGATCGGTTATGGTTTAGTTGATTTGGATCACGTGATCACTTAGATGACTAGAGGATGTTTTTCTAAGTGGGAGTTCTTAAGTAATATGATTAATTGAACTTAAATTTATCATGAACTTAGTACCGATAGTATCTTACTTGTTTATGTTTGATTGTAGATAGATGGCTCGTCTTTGTTGTTCCGTTGAATTTTAATGCGTTCCTTGAGAAAGCAAAGTTGAAAGATGATGGTAGCAATTACACGGACTGGGTCCGTAATTTGAGGATTATCCTCATTGCTGCACGTAAAAGTTACGTCTGGATGCACCGCTAGGTGCCAGACTTCTTCTTTGAGCAACACCGGATGTTGTGAACGTCTGGCGAGCAAAGCTAATGACTACTCTATAGTTCGATGTGCCATGCTTTACGGCTTAGAACCGGACTTCAACGACGTTTTGAGCGTCATGGAGCATATGAGATGTTTCAGAGTTGAAGTTGATATTCCAACAGAATGCGGATTGAGAGATATGAAGTCTCCAATAAGTTCTATAGCTGCAAGATGGAGGAGAATAGTTCATTAGTGAGCACATACTCGTAATGTCCGGGTACTACAATCACTTGACACAATTGGAAGTTAATCTTCCGGATGATTGTGTCATTGATGAATTCTCTCAATCACCGCCACCAAGCTACAAAGGCTTCGTGATGAACTATAATATGCAAGGGTTAGTAAAGACTATACCTGAGCTCTTCGCAATGCTAAAGGCTGCGGAGGTAGAAATCAAGAAGGAGCATCAAGTGTTGATGGTCAACAAGACCACTAATTTCAAGAAGAAAGGCAAAGGAAGAAGAAGGGAACTTCAAGAAGAACAGCAAGCAAGTTCTTTGCTCAGAGAAGAAACCCAAGTCTGGCCCTAAACCTGAAACTGAGTGCTTTTACTGCAAGTAGACTGGTCACGGGAAGTGGAACTGCCCCAAGTATTTGGCGGATAAGAAGGATGGCAAGGTGAACAAAGGTATATGTGATATACATGTTATTGATGTGTACCTTACTTGAGCTCGTAGTAGCACTGGTATTTGATACTGGTTCATTGCTAATATTTGCAACTCAAAGCAGGACTACGGATTGCGAACTCGGCAAAGGACGAGGTGACGATGTGCGTGGGAAATGGTTCCAAAGTCGATGTGATCGCGGTCGGCACGCTACCTCTACATCTACCTTCGGATTAGTTTTAGACCTAAATAATTGTTATTTGGTGCTGCGTTGAGCATGAACATTATATCTGGATCTTGTTTGATGCGAGACGGTTATTCATTTAAATCAGAGAATAATGGTTGTTCTATTTATATGAGTAATATCTTTTATGGTCATGCACCCTTGAGGAGTGGTCTATTTTGATGAATCTCGATAGTAGTGATACACATATTCATAATGTTGAAACCAAAAGATGCAGAGTTGATAATGAAAGTGCAACTTATTTGTGGCAATGCCGTTTAGGTCATATCGGTGTAAAGCGCATGAAGAAACTCCATCTTGATGGACTTTTGGAGTCACTTGATTATGAATCACTTGGCACTTGAACCGTGCCTCATGGGCAAGATGACTAAAACCCGTTCTCGGTACTATGGAGAGAGCAACAGATTTGTTGGAAATCATACATACGTATGTATGTGGTCCGATGAATGTTGAGGCTCGTGGCGGATATCGTTATTTTCTCACCTTCACAGATGACTTAAGCGAGATATGGGTATATCTACTTAATGAAACATAAGTCTGAAACATTTGGAAAGTTCAAAGAATTTCAGAGTGAAGTTGAAAATCATCGTAACAAAAAATTAAGTTTCTACGATCCGATCGTGGAGGTGAATATTTGAGTTACGAGTTTGGTCTACATTTGAAACAATGCGAATAGTTTAGCAACTCACGCCACCCGAACACCACAATAAATGGTGTGTCCGAACGTCAGTCGTACTTTACTAGATATGGTGCGATCTATGATGTCTCTTACAGATTTACCGCTATCGCTTTTGGGGTTATGCTCTAGAGACGGCCGCATTCACACTGAATAGAACACCGTCGAAATCCGTTAAGACGACACCTTATGAACTATGGTTTAGCAAGAAACCAAAGTTGTCGTTTCTTAAAGTTTGGGGATGCGATGCTTATGTGAAAAGCTTCAACCTGATAAGCTCGAACCCAAATCGAGAAATGTGTCTTCATAGGATACCCAAAGGAAACAGTTGGGTACACCTTCTATCACAGATCCAAGGCAAGACATTCGTTGCTAAGAATGGATCCTTTCTAGAGAAGGAGTTTCTCTCGAAAGAAGTGAGTGGGAGGAAAGTAGAACTTGATGAGGTAATTGTACCTTCTCCCTTACTTGAAAGTAGTCCGTCGCGAAACCGGTTTCGAGACATCTACAACAAGTAGTGAGGAAGTTGATGATGTTGATCATGAAACTTCAGATCAAGTTACTACAGAAACCTCGTAGATCAACCGAATAAGATCCGCACTGAGTGGTACAGTAATCCTGTTCTGGAAATCATGCTACTAGATCATGATGAACCTACGAACTATGAAGAAGCGATGGTGAGCCCAGATTCCGCAAAATGGCTTGAGGCCATGAAATCTGAGATGGGATCCATGTATGAAAACAAAGTATGGACTTTGGTTGACTTGCCCGAGGGTCGGCAAGCAATAGAAAACAAGTGGATCTTCAAGAAGAAGACCGACGCGACGGTAATGTAATCGTTTACAAAGCTCGACTTGTCGCAAAGGGTTTTCGACAAGTTCAAGGGATTGACTACGATGAGACCTTCTCACCCGTGGCGATGCTTAAGTCCGTCCGAATCATGTTAGCAATTGCGCATTTTATGATTATGAAATTTGGCAAATGGATGTAAAGACGCATTCTGAATGGATTTACGGAAGAAGAGTTGTATATGATGCAACCGAAGGTTTTATCGATCCAAAGGAGCTAACAAAGTGTGCAAGCTCCAGCGATCCATTTATGGACTGGTGCAAGCATCTCGAGTTGGAATAAACGCTTTGATAGTGTGATCAAAGCATTTGGGCTTGTCAGCACTTTTGGAGAAGCTCAGATTTACAAGAAAGTGAGTGGGAGCTCAGTAGCATTTCGATATTATATGTAGATGACATATTGCTGATCGGAAATGATATAGAATTTCTGGATAGCATAAAGGGATACTTGAATAAGAGTTTTTCAATGAAAGACCTCGGTGAAGCTGCTTACATATTAGGCATTAAGATCTATAGAGATAGATCAACACGCTTAATTGGACTTTCACAAAGCACATACCTTGACAAAATTTTGAAGAAGTTCAAAATGGATCAAGCAAAGAAAGGGTTCTTGCACGTGTTACAAGGTGTGAAGTTGAGTAAGACTCAATGCCCGACCACCGCAGAAGATAGAGAGAAAATGAAAGATGTTCCTATGCTTCAGCCATAGGCTCTATCATGTATGCAATGCTGTGTACCAGACTGATGTGTGCCTTGCTATAAGCCTAGCAGGAGGTACCAAAGTAATCCAGAGTGGATCATCGACAGCGGTCAAGAACATCCCGAAATACCGAAAAGGACTAAGGATATGTTTCTCGATATGGAGGTGACAAAGAGCTCATCGTGAACGGTTACGTTGACGCAAGCTTTGACACTGATCCGGGCGATTCTAAATCGCAGACCGGATACGATTTACACTAAACGGAGGAGCTGTCGGTTGGTGCAGTTCTAAACAAAGCGTCGTGGCGGGATCTACATGTGAAGCGGAATACATAGCAGCTTCGAAGCAGCTAATGAAGGAGTCTGGATGAAGGAGTTCATATCCGATCTAGGTGTCATACCTAGTGCATCGGGTCCAATGAAAATCTTCGTGACAATCTCGAGCAATTGCCTTAGCGAAGGAATCCAGATTTCACAAGAGGACCAAGCACATCAAAGAGACGCTTCAATTCCATCCGGACTTAGTCCGGTGGGAGACATAGAGATTTGCAAGATACATACGGATCTGAATGTCGCAACCGTTGACTAAGCCTCTTCCACGAGCAAAACATGATCAGCACCAAGACTCCATGGGTGTTAGAATCATTACTATGTAATCTAGATTATTGACTCTAGTGCAAGTGGGAGATCAAGGAAATATGCCCTAGAGGCAATAATAAAGTTATTATTTATTTCCTTATTTCATGATAAATGTTTATCATTCATGCTAGAATTGTATTAACCGGAAACATGATACATGTGTGAATGCATAGACAAACAAGATGTCACTAGTATGCCTCTACTAGACTAGCTTGTTAATCAAAGATGGTTATGTTTCCACCATGAACAAAGAGTTGTTATTTGATTAACAAGGTCACATCATTAGTAGAATGATCTGATTGACATGACCCATTCCATTAGCTTAGCACACGATCGCTTAGTATGTTGCTACTGCTTTCATCCATAACTTATACATGTTCCCGTAACTATGAGATTATGCAACTCCGCCATACGGAGGAACACTTTGGGTGCTACCAAACGTCACAATGTAACTGGGTGATTATAAAGGAGTACTACAGGTGTCTCCAAAGGCGTATGTTGAGTTGGCGTATTCGAGATTAGGTTTTGTCACTCCGATTGTCGGAGAGGTATCTCTGGGCCCTCTCGGTAATGCACATCATCAAGCCTTGCAAGCACTACAACTAATGAGTTAGTTGTGAGATGATGTATTACGGAACGAGTAAAGAGACTTGCCGTAACGAGATTGAACTAGGTATTGGATACCGACGATCGAATCTCGGGCAAGTAACATACCGATGACAAAGGAACAATGTATGTTGTTATGCGGTCCGACCGATAAAGATCTTCGTAGAATATGTAGGAACCAATATGGGCATCCAGGTCCCGCTATTGGTTATTGACCGTGAATAGTTCTAGGTCATGTCTACATTGTTCTCGAACCGTAGGGTCCGCACGCTTAAAGTTTCGATGATGCTTATTATGAGTTTATGTATTTTGATGTACCGAAGAAGTTCGAGTCCCGGATGTGATCACGGACATGACGAGGAGTCTCGGAATGGTCGAGACATAAAGATTGATATATTGAAGCCTATGTTTGGAGTTGGAATGGTTCCGGTGAAAACAGGAATTTACTGAGTACCGGAGGTTACGGAACCCCGGGGTAAATGGGCCTCGGTGGGCCTCGAGGGAGAAGAGGAGGGCCGGCCAGGGGGTGGCGCGCCTCTCCCCCCAGTCCGAATAGGACAAGGATGGGGGGCGCCCTCTCTTCCCCCTCCCCAATCCTATTCCAACTAGGAAGGGGGAGTCCTACTCCCTGGGAGTAGGACTCCTCCCAGCCGCCTATCTAGGCCGGCCGGCCTCCCCTCCCTCCTTTATATACGGGGGCAGGGGCACCCCATGACACACAAGTTAGATCTACGGATCGCTCCTTAGCCGTGTGCGGTGCCCCCTCCACCATATTCCACCTCGGTCATACTGTCATGAAGCTTAGGCGAAGCCTGCGCCGTGAAACATCAAGATCGTCCCACGCCGTCGTCTTGTGGAACTCTCCCTCGACACTCGGCTGGATCGAGTACGAGGGACGCCATCGAGCTGTACGTGTGTCAAGAACTCGGGCGCCGGAGTAACGGCGCCGGATCGGTCGGATCGCGAGGAGAACGTCGACTACTTCCTCTACGCCAGATCGCTTCGCTTCAGGTCTCACGAGGGTGCGTAGACAACACTCTCCCTCTCGTTGCTATGCATCACCATGATCTTGCGTGTGCGTAGGAAATTTTTTGAAATTACTACGTTCCCCAACAAACCCAACATTTGACCAAAGACATGATTCGGAGCTGATGCATATAATGCCAAACTCGAGACGCCGAACACTCCCTAAGGTGTTCGGTCTTTATAATAATGGGCAGAATGATGCCCTAAGCCCCTATTGTCCAGGTACGGGCATGGTCTTCTGACGCGGCTGATGCCAAAGCGTCAGGCTCCTCTTTGGCTATAGGAACAAACCAAGGGAGAGTAACAACAAGAGACGATAAAAAGGTCTACCTGGGTCTTAATCTGAAAAGAATCCTTTAACGGGTCCCTCTTGCACGCTCGCTCCTGTGTCTCCGTTCTTGCCGTTATCTGGACGGGTATGCACGTTGTTCATCTCAGAGAAAGGGAGGAACGTTTAGTTTTAGAAACAATTCGTGCGAAAAATATGTAAAATAAGAAATATAAATTATTAAAGCGAGGTTTATATGAAACCGCGATTGTTTGTCTTGTATAGCCCCCCAATGAAGGGTATGCGGCTAGGGAGCCCCTAACTTTCCGAGGCGGATTCGTCTATCCGAGTCCGGGTCCTTGAGTGACCCTCGTCTTGAAATGGCGCCATGCGGACCGGGCATCTTGAGTGTAAGAGACGCGTAATGCGGTATGGCGTTGAAGCGGACAAAAGCCTTTCGTCCCAAGAGTGCTTGATATTCACTTTCAAATGGGACGACATGAAAAATTAATTTTTCGCGTCGAAAATTGTTCGGCGATCCGAACACGATTTGAAGGAAGTGCGGCTGTGTCGAATTTTGGTAGGGTCTATCCCCATCCTACGGATTGTGTTTGAATATAGCAGGTTTAAGTCACTGCCTCCGTCCATTAGGACGTTAGTAAATTGTAATCCGTCTATTATGGGATTCAATATCGAAGTCCGCCCGCATTTGACGCTTCGAATAGTCCGTGGTGAAAGTGATTGGTTTTGATATCCAATCTCTACGTTCTGCTGGGTTGGACCGTGCGAAGCTCTTTTTAGAAAGTGCCGCACTATTTTTCCGTGTTATCACATGAAGTGAGTTTACTGCTTTGACCCCTTGTGGGAAAGTCTTTTGTTTTCCGGTGCCCTGCTGGCGGGGTTTATCTTCTTTGCTTGACGCGTCGAGCCCCTTGTGTTCGACATTTAGTCGGCTGGACTGTTTAAAAACCCAACAATCCTCGTGGGTGTGATTTGCGTGCCTTAGGGTCTTGTGGATTTGACATATCCGACCCAAAATTTTGTGTAAGTTGGACAATTCGTCGCTATCCTTGAGAGGTTGTGTTTTGTTATTGGGCCTCGAGCTTTTGAATCCGGCGTTGACTGCCGTGCTCTTTGGGCTTTTCTCTTTATTCCGGCGCTGCTCTTTTCTGCCCCGTGATTTTTCGTTTCCATCTCTTATCTCGGATGTACTTGGGTTGCTGGTGCTGCTTCTTGCTAGCCAGCTATCCTGTCCCGCACAGAAGCGGGTCATGAGGCTTGTTAGTGCGGACATTGTCCTCGGTTTCTCTTGACCGATGTGCCTGGCGAGCCATTTGTCTCGGACATTGTGCTTGAAAGCTGCTAAGGCTTCGGCGTCCGGACAGTTCACTATTTGGTTCTTTTTGGTAAGAAACCTGTTCCAGAATTTCCGTGCTGACTCTCCGGGCTGTTGAGTTATATGACTTAGATCGTCTGCATCCGGAGGACGGACATAAGTCCCTTGAAAATTCGCTCTAAACGCGTCCTCGAGCTCTTCCCAACTTCCAACAGTGTTTTCTGGGAGGCTTTTGAGCCAATGACGAGCTGGCCCTTTGAGCTTGAGGGGTAGATATTTTATGGCGTGGAGATCATCTCCTCTGGCCATGTGTATATGCATATATAATCTTCTATCCGGACTTGTGGTCTGTTGTTCCATCGTAGGCCTCTATGTTTATGGGTTTAAACCTGCTGGGAATTCATGGTCCAAAGACCTCATCGGTGAAACATAGTGGGTGTGCGGCGCCCTATGCTTGTATGTGCCGCTATCATCGGACACTTGACGTGTTACTTTGCTTCCTGGGCCCTCTTTTTGGGTCCAGATGGACTGGCTGGGCCATTTGACGGTGGAGGCTCTATGGCCTCCTCGTCGAATTCTGGTAGCAGCTTACGCTTCGGGTAGCTTTTCGATTGGTGGCCATTGCCGTATTTATCTGCGGTTTTGAGCACTTTGCTCCATCTCATTCTGAGCGTGTCTTCCGCTCTTTTGAGCTTCCGCCTTTCCTTCTTCAGGCTTCTTGCTGTGGCGATGAGCCTGCGCTTAAAAAGCTCTTGTTCGATGGGGTCCTCGGGCACGACGAGTTCGTCGTCATGGAGGCTTGCTTCGTCTTCGGGGGGAGGCATATGGTTATGATCCTCCACCTCTTCGTCTGCCTCCCTCTCGTGAGGGCTTGCTTCTGCATCCTCCTGCGCTGAGTCTTGCTGGAGGGGATTGTCTTCGGCACTCTCCGGAGTATTATTATCTCCTGTGCCGGAATCTCCATTCTTGCTGTGGCGGGATTTAGAGCGGCGCCGCTGACGTCGGTGTTTGGGCTGCTTCTTTAGAGAATCTGCCTCCGCTGCTTCTTCGCCATCCCCGTCTTTTGGGGTGTCCACCATATATATTTCGTATGATGAGGTGGTCTTCTAGTGCCCTGTAGGCGCTGGTTCCTGTTCGTCTCCGGCATCGTCGTCCATAGCGTCGATGTCGTCGGAGTCGTAGTCTAGCATGTCGGTTCGATCGTCGACAGTGGCTATGAAGTGGGTGGTGGGTGGGATCTGAATTTCTTCATCGTCTGAACCCCAACCATCCTGGCCATAGTTCGGCCAGGACTCTCCTGATAACGAGAGATGCTTTAGTGAATTCAAGATATCGCCGAAAGGCGAATACTGGAAGATGTCCGTGGCGGTGAATTCCATAACCGGCGCCCAATCCGGATCGATTGGTAGGGCGCGGGAGGTTGGTCCGCAAGGAGTCCGGCGCCTCGGAATCACGAGTTTCATGGGGACAAGATTGGTGTTCGCCCATCGCCGTGGATGTTGAAGCCCCGGTGGCGTCTATCCACCGACCCTCGACACAGGCGATCGGCTCGGACTAATGGCGAAGCAGATCCGTGTCGCCACCAAGGCACTGTTCGTGGCAGAGCTAGACCGTGCCCATCGTCACAAGTCTGGGCGTGCTCGGCTGTGGCTCGAGTCCGTCGAAGATCAAGTCCCCGCGACATCGGCCGTGAAGTTTAAGCTTCAAATCGACTGACGGCTAGGGGCGTAGCTTCGATCTGCTCGGATGGCCAAGTGAATTGGCCCGCGATCTTGCGGCCGCCGAATCTGAAGATCTGTCCGGGAGAAAAGTCTCACCCTGGACAGCGTTGTTGGTTGAAGATGCCATCAAGCCTATCGGTGACGACACAGAGGAACTCTCAATGAAAGCACCAATGTCGGTGTCAAAACCGGCGGATCTTGGGGTAGGGGGTCCCGAACTGTACGTCTAGGCGGATGGTAACAAGAGACGAGGGACACGATGTTTTTACCCAGGTTTGGGCCCTCTCGATGGAGGTAAAACCCTACGTCCTACTTGATTAATATTGATGATATGGGTAGTACAAGAGTAGATCTACCACGAGATCAAGGAGGCTAAACCCTAGAAGCTAGCCTATGGTATGATTGTTGAGATGTATGTTGTCCTACGGACTAAAGCCCTCCGGTTTATATAGACATCGGAGAGGGCTAGGGTTACACAGAGTCGGTTACAATGGTAGGAGATCTACGTATCCGTATTGCCAAGCTTGCCTTCCACGCCAAGGAAAGTACCATCCGGACACGAGTCGGAGTCTTCAATCCTGTATCTTCGTAGTCTTGGAGTCCGGCGGATATTGATAGTCTGGCTGTCCGGACACCCCCTAGTCCAGGACTCCCTCATGGGGCCCACACCCTATCCACGAGGGTAGGGGGCGACCCCCCTAGGGAGCCCCCTGCCTCGTGGGCCCCCTGTAGCTCCACCGACCTCAACTCCAACTCCATATATTCACATCCGGGGAGAAAAAACAGAGAGAAGGATTCATCGCGTTTTACGATACGGAGCCATCGCCAAGCCCTGTTCTTCCTCGGGAGGGCTGATCTGGAGTCTGTCTGAAGCTCCGGAGAGGGGAATGCGTCGCCATCGTCATCATGAACCATACTCCATCACCAATTTCATGATGCTCATCGCCGTGCATGAGTAATCCCATCGTAGGCTTGCTTGACGGTGATGGGTTGGATGAGATTTACCATGTAATCGAGTTAGTTTTGTTAGTGTTTGATCCCTAGTATCCATTATGTTCTAAGATTGATGTTGCTATGACTTTTTGCCATGCTTAATGCTTGTCACTAGGGCCCGAGTGCCATGATTTCAGATATGAACCTATTATGTTTTCATGAATATATGAGTGTTCTTGATCCTATCTTGCAAGTTATTGTCACCTACTACGTGTTATGACCCGGCAACCTCGAAGTGACAATAATCGGGACCACTCCCGGTGATGACCGTAGTTTGAGGAGTTCATGTATTCACTAAGTGCTAATGCTTTGGTCCAATTCTCTATTAAAAGGAGGCCTTAATATCCCTTAATCCATTAGGACCCCGCTGCCACGGGAGGGTAGGACAAAAGGTGTCATGCAAGTTCTTTTCCATAAGCACGTATGACTATATTCGGAATACATGCCTACATTATATTGATGAACTAGAGCTAGTTCTGTGTCACCCTATGTTATAACTGTTGCATGGTGAATGCTATCCGACATAATTATCCATCATTGATCCATTGCCTACAAGCTCATTTCATATTGATCTTTGCTAAGTTACTTTCTTTGTTGCCCTTTATTACGATTGCTACTGGCTAGTGTAATCATTACTTTTGCCACCGTTATCAAGTACTTCGTACTACTTTGCTACTAAATACTTTGCTACAGATATTAAGTATTTCAGGTGTGCTTGAATTGACAACTCATATGCTAATACTTGAGAATATTCTTTGGCTCTCCTTGTGTCGAATCAATGAATTTGGGTTGAATACTCTACCCTCGAAAACTATTGCCATCCCCTATACTTGTGGGTTATCAAGACCTTTTTCTGGCACCGTTGCCGGGGAACATAGTTCTATTCACTGAGTCACTTGGGATTTATGTTTGTTGATCACTATGAGGAATCTGAAAGATCAAAGAACTAAGATTTTTCCCTCAACTACAAGGGGAGGTAATGAACTGTCATCTAGCTCTGCACTTGATTCACCTTCTGTTTTGAGTAAACTTGCAACACCTACACCTGGTATTGATTCCGATATGTCGCCTGTCATTGATGATGCCACTTCTGATATGCATGATGCTTATGATGATACTACTTCTCTGCTTGATAATAATGTGCCACTAGGTGAATTTCTTGATGAACAACTTGCTAGGGTTAGAGAGAATGAAATTACTGAAACCGATGATATTAATGAGTGATGATGAAGATTCTCCCCCTAGATATGAATGGCCTGTTGTACCTGAGGGTTATGTTATGGATGAAGAAACTGCTAGAGACTTCTTTGCTTGCAATGATAGATATGATCTTAAGAAACTATTAGCTAAGCTGAAAGAAAAGTCTTTGAATGCTAGAATGGAATATGACCCTAATTTTGCTACTTCACCTATCTGTGTTAATGATAAGGATTATGAATTCTCTGTTGATCCTGAGTTAATTACTTTGGTTGAATCTGATCCTTTCTATGGTTATGAATTTGAAACTGTTATGGCACATCTTACTAAATTGAATGATATAGCCACCATGTTTACGCATGAGGAAAAAGTTCATTATTACTATATTCTTAAATTGTTTCCTTTCTCATTAAAGGGCAATGCTAAGATATGGTTTAATTCTCTTGCTCCTGGTTGTGTGCGTACTCCCCAGGATATGATTTACTACTTCTCTACAAAATATTTCCCTGCTCATAAGAAACAAGTTGGCTTAAGGGGAATATTTAATTTTGTGCAAATTGAAGAAGAGAGTCTCCCACAAGCTTGGGGGAGGCTTCTCCGATTACTCAATGCTTTGCCTGATCATTCTCTCAAGAAAAATTTAATACTTGATATCTTTTATAATGGATTAACCGATGCTTCTAGAGACCACTCGGATATTTGTGTTGGTTGTGTTTTTAGGGGAAGAACTGTTGAGCAAGATGAATTACTATTGAATAATATATTGAGTAATGATAATGATTGGAAACTTCCTGAACCAACTCCTAGGCCAACTCCGAAGAAAATGGGTATTCTATTTCTCAGTCTTGAAGATATGCAAGAGGCAAAGAAATCTATGAAAGAAAAAGGTATTAAAGCTAAAGATGTTAAGAATTTACCGCCTATTGAAGAGATACATGGACTTGATAACCCAACACAGGTAGTAAGGGTAAATTCTCTCTATAGATTTGGGAAGGGTGAAATTCCATCTACTAAGTTTGCTAGTCAATGCTTGGATGAGTTTGATAATTTTATGGTTAAACAAGAAGACTTCAATGCTTATGTTGGTAGACAATTGAAACGTAATGCTTATATGGTTGAACACTTGAGTGATTATATGTCTAGAGTTAAAAGTGATCTTAAGCTTATTAGTAAACGCGCTTCCATGGTTACCACTCAAATAGAACAAGTACTGAAGGCACAAGATGATTTGCTCAAAGAGTTAAATAATAAGAATAATGATAGTGTTGTTAGAGTTATGACTAGAGGTGGTAAAATGACCCAGGAACCTTTGTATCGTGAGGGCCATCCTAAGAGAGTTGGGCAAGATTCTCGGAGAATTAATACTGATACACCTAGTTCTTCTAATAAAAAGAAAAAGAATAATGATAGTACTTTGCATGCTTCTAGTGAATCTGTTATTGACACACTTGAGAATCCCAATGATATTTATATTTCTGGTGCTGAAACACAATCGGGTGATGAACATGAACCTAGTGATAATGTTAATAATGATGTTCATGTTCATTCTCAACCTAGTAACGATAATGATGTAGAGACTGAACCTGTTGTTGATCTTGATAACGCACAATCAAAGAATCAACATTATGATAAGAGAGACTTTGTTGCTAGGAAGCATGGTAAAGAAAGAGAACCATGGGTTCAGAAACTCACGTATTTTCCTCCTAAGCCATCCAAGAAAAATGATGATGAAGATTTGAGTGCTTTGCTGAAATGATTAGTCCTATCTTTTTGCGTATGCGTTTGACTGATATGCTTAAAATGAATCCCTATGCTAAGTATATGAAAGATATTGCTACAAATAAAAGAAAGATACCGGAAGCTGAAATTTCCACCATGCTTGCTAATTATACTTTTAAAGGTGGAATACCAAAGAAACTTGGAGATCCAGGAGTACCAACTATACCATGCTCCATTAAAAGAAACTATGTTAAAACTGCTTTATGTGATCTTGGAGCCACTGTTAGTGTTATGCATTTCTCTTTATATCATTGACTTGATTTGGATAAGCTGACACCTACTAAAATATCTTTGCAAATGGATGATAAATCAACAGTTATACCCATCGGTATTTGTGAGGATGTGTCTGTTGTGGTTGCAAACATTACTGTTTTAATGGACTTTGTTATTCTTGATATTCCCGAGGACCACAGTATGTCGATCATCCTTGGTAGACCCTTTTTGAATACTTCAGGAGCTGTCGATTGGAACAAAGGCAATGTCACTTTTCATGTTAATGGTAATGAGCATACGGTACACTTCCCGAAGAAACAACCTCAAGTTCATAGTATTAGTTCTATTGGAAAAATTTCAACTATTACTATTGGAGGTTTTGAATTCCCTCTTCCTATTGTCAAAAAGAAATATGATATTCTTATTTTTGGGGGCATGCATATCCTCGTTGAGGTAACCTAGTGTTATTCGAAAATTCTTTGGGTTCATGTTACTCGAAAGAAGTTTGTTAACAAGACTTGATCAACCTTGTTAGTGGGTTCCTTTTGATGAGCCTGAGATGGATGAATCTAGAAGGCACAACCTTCTGTACCCTCCTTTTAATTTCTGTTATTTAGAATAAATAAAGCAAAAATAGTATTTTCTATCTGTTTTCTGAATTATCCTTGCAATAAAAAATAACCCGAAAATAAAAGTTCTCCAAGTGCCCTAAAAATTGAGTATGATTTTTTATAGAATATTTGAGAATTTCTGGCACATAGAACACACCAGGGGTACCCAGCAGTTATCCATGATGGTGGAGGGCACGCCCTACCCCCCTGGGTGGACCCCCTGCCTCCTGGGTCCCACGTGCCCCCCTCCACTTATTCCAGTACCCACACACTTCGTCTTCCTCCAGAAAAAATCATCCCGTAGCTCAAACTCATGTTCTCACTCATTTTGCTGCCATTTTTTATCTCCTTGCTCAAAGCTCCATTCGCAAAATTGCTTTGGGGGATTGTTCTTCAGTATGTGACTCCTCCAATGGTCCAATTAGTTTTTGTTCTAGTGATTTATTTATTGCAAATTTTTGCTGCTAAGGTGACCCTGTCCTTGAGCTTGCATGTCAAATTTATATGGTCCAAAGTAGTTTTAATGCATGATATAGCTTCTAGGCACTTGTGGGAGTAGTTTTAATGCATGATATAGCTTCTAGGCACTTGTGGGAGAACTTGTTGAGTTTGGTTCACTCTTATTTCAAGTCACTAAACAAGTTTTCAGAAATTTTCAGAGGAAGAAAATGTTGAAGAGATTGTTGAGAGGCTCCTCGAGCCGAGGTTCGAAGGAAAAGCAGAATGAAGAGAATGAAAATCCCAAGTACAACCTTCCCCTCACCACGGAGGTTCGGCCGTGTGAATGGCCTTGTGATGCATTCTTGAGCGCCGCTAGAATTTATAAAGACTTTATTACTTGGTTGAGAATGCAAGCATCACTGAATTCATCCATGATAAGTGTGATCAATACCTCCTAGTCACTAATATTTTCATGCAAAACTTTCATTTCCATGCTAGGAGATCACCACCTTTGGTAGATTTTTATTTATATGATGAGTTTAAGGAGATGTCACTGTATGATTTTTGTGTGGTTTGCAAGTTGCCTTTTGAGGGCATCGTCGAGGAACCACATCCTAGTGATGTGGCAGAATTTTTTGATACAATTACTGTAGGGGAAAGTAGAAAAGTGTCAGATGCAAGAACTACTAGTATACATTTTCCTTTTCTACGTTACTATGCAATATTTGCTAGTAGGTGTTTAATTGGTCGCGGGAATAGTGGGGGCCTCAATGCTCCTGACCTTGCCATTATGGGCCATGCTTTACTTCGTGATAGAACTTTCAGTTTAGGCGCTATGGTTACTAAATGGTTGAGTCTAAACCATACAAAGGGCCCCATTTTTGGAGGTATCTTTGCTCCGCGTCTTGCTAAATATTTTTTTTTTGACAGAAAGACTGTAAGGGAACCCCCTACAGTATAATCGGTGCAACAAACCCAAGTTGCAAGTACCATGCCTTGAACCTGGGTGGGTGGGAAGGCATCAGCCCCTTCCCACCACTAGGCTACGCCTTAGTCTGCCCACTATTAGGCATTATGAGAAAGAAGAGAAGGTGTTGCCCACTATTTTTTTAGACAATAAAAGCATGGTAGCACATGATTTCATTTGCAAAGATAACGAGAAAAGACTCATTTACAACTTTGTATTTAGCGAAACTACTTGTCAGATTATTACCTTGCCTGCACCTTCTTTGTTTAACATTCATTCAGGCACATACCTCATCCTGCCCGATGACATTTACGCATACTAGGAGCGGACACAATCCCTAGAGCCAGAGCCAGTGCCATCTCCTGATCCATATCATGAGTCTATTTATCAGTGGGATCCGCAGGAACTCGCTAACCAGTGGAACCCTGGGGATCCTCCTTAGTACACCGGAGAGGACTACTTTGATCCGTGGGCTTAGACCAACTTAGGCCAAAGCCTAAGCTCGGGGGAGTACGTATTTCTCACCGACATTACGTTCATGTTTACACACTCATTCAAGTTGTCGGTGTTCATACTTTTTCATTGTATTATACATGCTAGTTTATTTTCTTTTTCTGCTTTCTACATGTGTGTTTGAAAACCTTTGAGAAAAACCAAAAAAATTAGTTATAGCTTTTAGCCAGTTTACTTTCCATGCTTAGTAGTAGTATTAAAAGAAAACCAAAAAGATTTCTCGTTCTTCTTTTGCTTGTTGGGAGCTTTCCCGTGTAAATAGTTTTTCTCGTTCTTGTTTTACTTTCTTCAGAAAAACAAAAACTCCAAAAACATTTTGGTGTGTTTCTTTGAAATTCTTTTCTTTTGGGGGTCGAGAGGAGAAGACCGCGATGAAAATGATGAGTGGCTCTCATATGCATTATTGTTGATCTAACAAAGAGCCGATATTACCTTGTCTTCTCCTTTGAATTAAGTGTTTGCAGATTCCAACTTAGTCCAATGCACGTGCACTATTATTATTATCCACACTGTTCGGTCGTGCAAGTGACAGGAAATAATGACGATATATGATGAAATGATTGAGATTAGGAAGAGCTGGTATGAACTCAACCTATCTTGTTTTTGTAAATATGATTAGTTCATGGTTCCTGACTCAGCCTATTATGAATGAAACATGTTTGCAATGACCATTAGAGATTATAGTTACCCATGCCATGCTTAATTAGCCAGGAGTTTATAATGGTTTACCTTGCGTGCCAACATGCTATTGAAATGATTGTGATGTAGTATGATAGGGTGGTATCCTCCTTTGAATGATTCGAGTGGATTGACTTGGCACATGTTCACGCATGTAGTTGAAACAAAATCAACATAGCCTCCATGATATTTATGTTCAAGGTGATTTATATCCTACTCATGCTTGCACTCATTGTTGGTTAATCTTAATGCATGATTATGACTGTGTCGCTCTCTAGTTGGTCGCTTCCCAGTCTCTTTCTAGCCTTCACCTCTACTAAGCGGGAATACTGCTTGTGCATCCACTTCCATAAACCCCAAAGTTGTTCCATATGAGTCCACCATACCTACCTATATGCGGTATTTACCTGCTGTTCCAAGTAAATTTGCATGTGCAAAAATCTAAACCTTCAAATGAACTTCTATTTTGTATGCTCGAATAGCTCATGTATCAACTAGAGCTGTCTATATCTTCCATGCTTGGTGGGTTATTCTCACGATGAGTGGACTCCATTCATCATTCACGAGAAAATGGCTGGCAACCGGGATGCCCAGTCCCATGCTCAAATCAAATGAAAATAATTGCAAACAAAACTCCCCCAGGATTGTTGTTAGTTGGACGGTACCCGTTGTTTTGGACCAGCCGTGGAATGTGCTTGTTGGTGGTGGGGGAGTATAAACTTTACCATTCTATTTGGAAACCGCCTATAATGTATGTAGCATGGAAGATATCGAGATCTCTTGGTTGTTATGTTGACAATGAAAGTATGCCGCTCAAAAATTATTTATCTCTGTTTTAAAACTCGAGCTCTGGAACCTCTTCAAATCCCTGCTTCCCTCTACGAATGGCCTATCTATTTACTTTTATGTTCAGTCATCGTCCTCTTTATAAAAAGCACCAGTTGGAGAGCACCACTGTCATTTGTATGTATTGTTATTAATTGATATTGAGTATGACTATGACTGGATCTCTTTTACCATGAATTACAACGCCTAGTCAGTACTTGATCTTCAGGGGTGCTCTGCATTTATGTTTTGCGGTCTCAGAAAGGGCTAGCGAGATGCCATCTTGTTATATCATATCATGATTGTTTTGAGAAAGTGTTGTCATTCGAGTTTTATTATTATTACTCGCTAGTTGATTATGCCATTGATATGAGTAAACATGAGACCTAAATGTTATTGTGAATATGGTTAGTTCATGATCTTTGCTGAAAAATTGAATGTTGGCTTTACATATTTGCAACACCAAGATCGAACAGAGTTTGTCAAAGTTTTTCTTTATCACTTTCAGTTTGTCAACTGAAGTGCTTGAGGACAAGCAAAGGTTTAAGCTTGGGGGAGTTGATACGTCTCCAACGTATCTACTTTTCCAAACCCTTTTGCCCTTGTTTTGAACTTTAAGTTCCATGATTTGAATGGAACTAACCCGAGCTGATGTTGTTTTCAGCAAAATTGCCATGGTGTTATTTTTGGGCAGAAATAAAAGTTCTCGGAATGACCTGAAATTTCACGGAGTCACTTTTTGGAATTAATAAAAAATATTGGCGAAAGAATCAACAGAAGGGGGCCCACACCCTATTTACGAGGGTGGGGGCACCCCCCTAGGGCACGCCCCTGCCTCGTGGCCCACCTGGAGCTCCACCGACCTCAACTCCAACCCCATATTTTCATGTTCGGGGAGAAAAAAATTAAAGAGAATGATTCATCGCATTTTACGATACGGAGCCGCCACCAAGCCTTCTTCTTCCTCGGGAGGGCTGATCTGGAGTCCGTTTGGGGCTCCGGAGAGGGGAATATGTTGCCATCGCCATCATCAACCATCCTACATAACAAATTTCATGATGATCGCCGCCGTTCGTGAGTAATACCATCGTAGGCCTGCTGGATGGTGATGGGTTGGATGAGATTTACCATGTAATTAAGTTAGTTTTGTTAGGGTTTGATCCCTAGTATCCATTATGTTCTAAGATTGATGTTGCTATGACTTTGCCATGCTTAATGCTTGTCACTAGGGCCCGAGTGCCATGATTTCAGATCTTTACCTATTATGTTTTCATGAATATATGAGTGTTCTTGATCCTATCGTGCAAGTTATAGTCACCTACTATGTGTTATGATCCGGCAACCCCGAAGTGACAATAATCGGGATCACTCCCGGTGATGACAGTAGTTTGAGGAGTTCATGTATTCACTAAGTGCGAATGATTGGTCTGGTTCTCTATTAAAAGGAGGCCTTAATATCCCTTAGTTTCCATTAGGACCCCGCTGCCATGGGAGGGTAGGACAAAATATGTCATGCAAGTTCTTTTCCATAAGCATGTATGACTATATTCAGAATACATGCCTACATTATATTGATGAACTGGAGCTAGTTCTGTGTCACCCTATGTTATAACCGTTGCATGATGAATGCTATCTGACATAATTATCCATCATTGATCCATTGCCTATGAGCTCGTTTCATATTGATCTTTGCTAAGTTACTTTGCCGTTGCCACTGTTGTGATTGCTACAAAACTGCTACTGTTACTTTTGCCACTATTACCGTTACTTCCATACTACTTTGCTACTAAATACTTTGCTGCAGATATTAAGTCTTTCAGATGTGGTTGAATTGACAACTCAGCTACTAATACTTGAGAATAATCTTTGTCTCCCCTTGTGTCGAATCAATAAATTTGGGTTGAATACTCTACCCTCGAAAACTATTGTGATCCCCTATACTTGTGGGTTATCAGTGCTCAGTTATTAACTGTTTCGTTAATTTGTTGTCATGTTTATTTAACTATTTGGTTCAATTCTACAACGTGATGTTCAATTCTTGTGGGTGCAAATTTGTATTGTCTTGCATGTGAGAAATAAATCGAATTTGGTTGTACAAAATACATGAGCAACAAATACAATTGCTATATTTCCAAGTTGTTAAGCATGCTTGGTTTGGTTAACTATTTGATCTTCTAGTATGTTATATATTGTGAAATGTGGTGCTTAGTTACTGTTTGATTTATTTGTTGTGGTGTTTAGTTAACAGTTTGA
This sequence comes from Aegilops speltoides, assembly GCA_021437245.1. NCBI lineage: Eukaryota > Viridiplantae > Streptophyta > Magnoliopsida > Poales > Poaceae > Aegilops > Aegilops speltoides. The sequence continues at coordinate 135,868,246 of CM038141.1, forward strand.
TTCAATTCTGCAATGCGATGTTCAATGGTTTTGGGTGCAATTTTGTATTGTCTTCCATGTGAGAAATAAATCCAATTTGGCTATACTAAATACATGTGAAACAAATACAATTGCTATATTTCCAAGTTGTTAAACATGATTGGTTTGGTTAACTGCCTGATCTTCTAGTATGTTATATTCTGAAATGTGGTGTTCAGTTAATGTTTGGTTCATTTGTTCTGGTGTTTAGTTAACTATGTGGTTCAATCCTACAATTCGATGTCGTGGGTACAATTTTGTATTGTTATGCATGTGAGGAATAAATCGGATTTGGCTGTACAAAATACATGAGAAACATATATAATTGCTATTTCCTAGTCCTTAAGCATGCTTGGTTTGGATAAATGGCTTTTGCATGTGGCTCAAATTAATCTGCTGAATCTGCAATGTGTTTATTTTGCATCAATATATTTTACTGATAGTATGCAAACCCTCATTTAACCTGATCAATAACTACCTTATATGTGATGCAGGAAAACAATGGGAGGCACTGAGTTTTACCATCAAGGTTTGCACATGCATGGTCCTTTGTCTAATAGCACATTATTGTGCAACTGGAGGAACCATTCAAATGTTTAGGTTTTCAACAATTTGGTCTTACACATGTAGGTCCTGCTGTTAGAGGTTTTGACCCACGGTTTGACCCATTTTGCATATGGGGAAATGAGATGTCCATGAATCTCTGTCAAGTCAAGAAACTTAGAAAGAATGTTAGGGTACAGAAACCAGCGACGAAAAACAACAAGATCTTTGTCTACATAATGAAGAAGACATCAGTGAACTACAAGATGGTACTAACTCTTATACCTTGTCTTCTTTATTCCTTTGCGCCATTTCAAAATTTAGAGAAGATATTTATGCATATCTTTGTTTTCGGGCCTTTCCAAAGCAGTTCACTGATGATTACCTCTCAAACACATGTATGTTCAAGAGGCATGGAAGGTATTCATACAACACCTACGATACAATATTGATGTCTTCCTCAACAGGGTGAAGGATGGATGGTCAATCATTCATAGGCACTGGCCTAAAGTTGCAAGGACCTTCAACATCATTGAAGGCTCAATATTCGCCTTCTGCTTTAGCAGTTTTCCAAATGAGATTCATCTGTGTATCTATAGTCTATGATGCTAATTTCCAAAGGTTATAGATGTTTCATGTGAAACTTGGTGCTGGTGCAGTTGTATAATGGGGTTGCTACCTATATGCCTATATGGTGTAACTGAGTGCTTGAGATATATGATGTTGTACTCTGATGTATTTCGATTATGAAATGTTGGTTCCGTAATACGAAAATGAAATATATTGTGTGCTTAATATGAAATGCCAATTTGATTACTAAATGGATTAATGACAATTATCCAATTAGCCTACTTATTGGTTTTTCTATTGCAAATGGTTATTGAGACAACAACGTGGGCGGTGACCTCAGACAACCCACACAATTTCTAGGAAGTAAAGGTGTTTGATCAATGAACAATCACACACGACTTCCTCCGGAAAACTTTCTACATTAGGCTATGATACGTTTTCGTCGTATCTATAATTTTTGATTGTTTCATGCCAATATTCTACAACTTTCATATACTTTTGGCAACATTTTATATTATTGTTGGGACTAACATATTGATCCGGTGCCCAGTGCCAGTTCCTGTTTGTTGCATGTTTTTTGTTTCATAGAATATCCATACCAAACAAAGTCCAAACGCGATAAAAACATACGGAGATTTTTCTAGAATATATGTGATTTTTGTGAATTGGGATCAACGTGAGACGGTGCCCGAGGGGCCCACAAGCCCTGGAGGCGCGCCCCCTCCCCAGGGCACGGCCAGGAGGCTTGTGGCCACCCCATAAGGCAGTTGTTGCCCTTCTTTCGCCGCACGAAAGCTAATATCCGGATAAATCGTGTCAAAATTTCAGCCCAATCGGAGCTACGGATCTCCTGGAATTTAAGAAACAGTGAAAGGCCAAAATCAGGAATGCGAAACAGAAGGAAACACACACACACACACACACACACACACACACACACACACACACACACAGAGAGAGAGAGAGAAGAGAGAGAGAGAGAGAGAGGGCGAGAGATCCAATCTCAGAGGGGCTCCCGCCCCTCCGCCACCATGGAGGCCAATTACTAGAGGGGAAACCCTCCTCCCATCTAGGGGGGAGGTCAAGGAAGAAGAAGAAGGAGTGGGGATCTCTCTCCCCCCTCTATCCGTTGCGCCGGAACGCCGCCGGGGCAATCATCATGTGACGGTGATCTACTCCAAGAACTCTGTCATCTTTAACAACACCTCCATCACCCTCCCCCATCTATCTGCACTAGTCCACTCTCCGGCAACCCGCTGTACCCTCTACTTGAAAAAGGTGCTTTATGCTTCATATTATTATCCAATGATGTATTGCCATCCTATGATGTCTGAGTAGTATTTGTTGTCCTATCGGAGATTAGTGAGTTGCTATGATTGGTTTAATTTGCTTGTGGTTATGTTTCTGTCCTTTGGTGCCCGTCATATGAGTAAGCGTGTGGATCACACCAAAGGGTTAATTGTATGTTGATAGGACTATGTATTGGAGGGCAAGGGTGACGACAGCTTCAGCTTAGCATAGAAATGGATGCATATGGGATTGAAGGGGGACCAATATATCTTAATGCTATGGTTGAGTTTTACCTTAATGAACATTAGCAGTTGTGGATGCTTGCTAATAGTTCCAATCGTAAGTGCATAGAATTCCAAGTAAGGAATGACATGCTAGCAGTAGCCTCTCTCACATAAAACTTGCTATCGGTCTAGTAACGTATTCAATTGCTTAGGGACAATTTCGCAAATCCTTCCACCACTTTTCCACACTCGTTAAACTAACTTAATTGTTTATTTATCTAAACAGCCCCTAGTTTTTACTTACATGCTCTTTATTATCTTGCAAACCTATCCTACAACACCTACAAAGTACTTCTAGTTTCATACTTATTCTAGGTAAAGCGAACGTTAAGCTTGCGTAGAGTTGTATAGGTGGTAGATAGAACTTGAGGGAATATTTGGTCTACCTTTAGCTCCTTGTTGGGTTCGACACTCTTACTTATCAAAAGAGGCTACTGATGAAGCCATGTACCTAGAATAGGGTCATGGACCTGTCCAAGATACCCTCCCCAAGACATCTCTAGAGGAAACCACCTTTCAGTCGACCTGGAAGGGTTCCACTCGACGGACCCGAAGACACTCGACCATGAAGCCAACCACTCGACTGCCAGGAGACCTAAATTCACTCTGCATGCAAACGGTCTGTCATTAAGTAGCTTTTATGGTCATTATAGCACTTTATTTGTGGCGTTACCAGTAACGCCCGACCTTAATGTACCTTAAACCCTGCATAACAGATGGCCGGAGGGGTCTAGCGGACTCTATATAAGCCACCCCCCTCCTCAGTGTAAAGGGTTCGCACCGCTGTAACTCATATACACATAATCCAGTCGACCGCCTCCAGGCTCCGAGACGTAGGGCTATTACTTCCTCCGAGAAGGGACTGAACTCATAAATCTCTTGCGCATACAACTACTCCATAGCTAGGATCTTGCCTCTCCATTCCTACCCCCCCCTATTCTACTGCAGACTTAAAACCACGACAGTTGGCACCCACCTTGGGGCAGGTGTCTTAGTGACTTATTGGAGAAGTTGCGATCTTTCCGATCTCCTTCATCATGGTTTCGGGCGGGGTTTTGGTTGAGGGCCGCAGGATTCGTTTTAGCGCGCTCACGTTCATCGCCGACGACTCCGCCTGGCTTCAGGAGGCTCCGCTCGACATCGACGTGCTCTCTGTCCGCGGGGCGACGCACTTTCGCGCGTGCGTCCGCGGCGTCCTCCTGCGGTAACTGTCGACCCAGTATCGGTCGGCCCCTGTGTCGTCCTCCCTCCCTGTTTCCCGCTGGCGCAAGCGTTTCGGTCGGTTGAGACTTGAGCGGTGGGTGATACACGTGGTGGCCCACCAGTCGGCCACCCCCCAAGTCGCGGCGATCGAGCCCGACGAATCTCTCTGCTCGATTCGACGACCGGTTCGCAGAATCGCATCCGAAAAGCGACAGCGATGATCCAGCGGCGGAGGTTCTAATGGTCAATGGACCACGCAGTCCTCCCGGCTTTCCCCGCGATGTCGGAGGCGACGGCGGAGGCGATCCGGCGCAGGTCCACGAAGAGTATCAACCCGAGCCCCTCACTTCGCTGCAAAGGGAAGAACTTCGCCGCCGGAACATGGATGCGCTACACACTCCTATCATCGGAGAAACCCCCGAGGTTCGTGCCTTAGAGGATGCGCACTTGGCTAACTTGGCTGAGCGTGCTCGACTGGAGAACCTCCAGCGAGCACTCGACAAGCGTGCGCGACAACGGGTTCCAGAATCCAGTCGACGCCAACTTTTTCCACCACCAACTCAATTATATCGAACTCCGATTCAGAATTTAGCAGCTGCAGCCCGTATAGCAGAGTCGATTCTGCCTTCCCAGTCGGAGGCTGGCAGAGGCTTGTTACAGATCAGAGCATTACTCCGTGCAGCAGGAGATCAAAATTCAGTTGTATCACAGTCGCGGAATAGGATCCACAGCAAATCCGTCGCCGCAAATACAGTCCAGTCAGCCCATAGCCCAAGATCGCCCCCGAAGCGTGAGGGACGTGGGGACCGGCATGATCAGTACAGGAACAGGGAGCAGTATGATCACTGACTCGATCGCGATGATCGATGTCGAGTGCCCACCCCTCCCCCAAGTGGTGGATCGTACGCGCCTCGACAGCAGGATGACGGACGCCATCACAGTGTTGGGCGAAGGATTCCAGTCGACCCCAGGGAACCAGGCTTTGATGCGAGATCCATTATCGTTCAAGGTTTGGTCGACAGGAACAGAGCTCACCGAGAAGGTCATGACAGATACCCACCAGCAGCAGAGTACACGTCTCAGGACCAGAGTGTTTCAGCAGAGCCATCAGGGCCGTGGTGATTCCTCCCAACTTTAGGTTGGTGACTTGAGTCAGTAAGTTCACTAGTGAGTCCAAGCCTGATACTTGGCTTGAAGACTACCAAGTGGCTATTCAGATTGGCCATGAAACACTTGCCTCTTATGTTGGAGGGCTCGACGAGAGCATGGTTGAATCAGTTAGCACCCAGCAGCATTTACACTTGGGAAGATCTTGCCCGAGTGTTTGTCAGAACATTTGAAGGAACTTGCAAGCGACCAGCATGGTTGACAGAGCTGCAATCTTGTATGCAGAAGTCGAATGAAACTCTGAGGGATTACATCCAGAGATGGATCACGTTGCATCACACGGTAGAGAATGTATCCGATCACTAGGTAGTCTGTGCCTTCAAGGAAGGCGTTAAGTACAGAGAGCTAAACCTAAAATTCGGTCAAACTAGAGACATGTCTCTGAGTCGAATGATGGAGATTGCCACCAAGTATGCCAATGGTGAAGAAGAGGATCGGCTCCGGAGTGGCAAGCACAAGTCAGTCACCCACGAAACCGGGGGAGGGAACTCCAGTCGGAAGCAAAAGTGGAAAGCTGAGCCAGCTGCTCCTGGAGAAGCCTTGGCCGTGACTCAAGGAAAGTTTAAAGGGAAGCCCAAAGGGTCTTGGAACCCTAAGAGGGTGAAGGACAAGGAAGGGAATGACGTGATGGATTTGCTGTGACACATCCACACGATGAAAGATGAGGAGGGTAAATTCATTTATCCGAAACATATGACTCGACAGTGTCGGCTCTTGATCCAGCAATTCCAGGGGAAACAACCCAAAGATAAGGAAAAGGAGTCGGACAAAGTTGAAGACAAAGAAGATAGTGATGATGGATATCCCGTGTCAATTCCACCTCGATGATTTTTGCCGATGTTGAAAGCAAAAGTCGATTGAAAGTTATCAACCGAGAGGTGAATATGGTTGCTCGGTGACACCCAGTTATCTGAAATGGTCTCGATCGCCATCACATTCGACCAGTCCGATCATCCGACACACATAGCCACCCCTGGGAGGCAAGCTTCGGTGGTCGACCCAGTCATCGAAGGTACTCGACTGACTAAAGTTTTGATGGATGGTGGCAGTGGCCTGAATATATTGTATGCAGAGACGTTGAAAGGGATGGGCATTCCGGTGTCCAGACTCAGTACTAGCAATATGAGTTTCCATGGAGTCATTCCTGGAAAGAAGGCTGAGTCACTCGGCCAAATAGCTCTTGATGTGGTTTTCGGTAATTCCAAGAATTACCGCAAAGAAAAGTTGACGTTTGAAGTTGTGGATTTCCAGAGTGCTTATCACGCTATTTTGGGCAGGCCGGCTTATGCACGTTTCATGGCTCGACCATGTTATGTGTACCTCAAATTGAAGATGCCTGGTCCCAAAGGTGTGATCACTATTACTGGCAATCGGAAAAAGGCGGAAGAGTGCTTTCAGAAAGGCCTAAAGATCGCCGATGCTTAGATCGCAGTGGTAGAGCTGGAGGAATACCAGAAAACTGCGGACCCGAGTGATTTGTTGCGAGCCAAGAAGCCCGCTACGGAATCATCATTTCAGTCGTCCGGGGAGACAAAACCGATTTACATTCACCCGACCGACCCTAGTGCTGCTCCGACTCATATATCTACAACACTCGACTCCAAATAGGAAGAAGCGCTCATCCAGTTCCTCTGTGAGAACTGGGACATCTTCGCATGGAAGACTTCTGACATGCCGGGTGTTCCCAGGGGGCTGGCTGAGCATCGTCTACGAGTCAACTCAAAGGTGAAACCTGTCAAAGAACATCTTCGACAGTCCGCCGCCCAGAAGAGAAAGGCCATTGGCGAGGAGGTGGCTCGGCTCTTAGCAGGAGAGTTTATCCGAGAGATTTACCACTCCGAGTGGCTTGCCAATGTTGTCACGGTCCCCAAGAAGGACAAGTCACTTCGCATGTGTATCGACTTCAAACATATCAATCGGGCTTGCCCGAAAGATCATTTTCCTCTCCCCCGCATCGAACAAATAGTCGACTCGACTGCGGATGTGAGCGCTTGTCTTTTTTAGATGCCTATTCTGGTTACCATCAGATCCGTCTGTATGGACCCGACGAGATCAAAACAACTTTCATCACTCCATTCGGGTGCTTCTGTTATGTCACCATGCCATTCGGCCTCAAGAATACCGGAGCCAGGTTCGTGAGGATGATTCAGAAGTGTCTTCTCACTCAAATTAGTCGGAACATGGAAGCATACATGGATGATATTGTGGTCAAGTCACGGAAAGGTTCCGACCTGCTGACTAACCTTGCTGAGACATTTGCCAACCTCAGGAGGTATGATATCAAGCTTAATCCATCAAAGTGCACATTCGGAGTTCCTGGCGGAAAGTTACTCGGTTTTCTCGTTTCCGAACGAGGAATCAATGCCAACCCAGAAAAAGTTGGTACTATACTCCGAATGAAACGCCCTGTGCATGTGCACAATGTCCAGAAGCTTACTGGATGCTTGGCTGCTTTAAGTCGATTCACTCTCGTCTTGGTGAAAAGGCATTGCCTCTTTACCGACTGATGAAGAAATCAGACAAGTTCGAGTGGACTCCCGAAGCTGATGCAGTGTTTGCAAAGCTAAAAGCCCTGCTCTCCACCCAGCCGGTACTTGCTGCCCCAATCAGGAAAGAGCCTTTTCTTCTTTACATTGCAGCCACAGGACAAGTCGTCAGTACAGTACTTACGGTCGAGCGGGAAGAAGAAGGAAAAGCCTTTAAAGTTCAGCGCCCAGTATATTATCTTTCTGAAGTTTTGACCCCATCAAAGCAAAGATACCCTCATTATCAGAAGCTTGTATATGGGATTTATATGACCATGAAGAAGGTTGCTCATTACTTCTCTGACCATTCCATTACCGTCGTCAGCGACGCTCCATTGTCAGAGATTCTACACAACAACGATGCAACTGGTCGAGTGGCAAAATGGGCGATTGAATTCCTTCCCCTGGATATCAAGTTTGTGGCAAAGAAAGCCATCAAGTCCCAAGCAATAGCAGATTTCGTCGCCGAGTGGATTTAACAGCAACTACCGACTCAAGTTCACTCGGAGCACTGGACCATGTTCTTTGATGGTTCTAAGATGCTGAATGGTTCCGATGCTGGGGTAGTGTTGGTTTCCCTCCGAGGAGATAAGCTCAGATATGTGCTCCAGATCCACTTTGATTCTTCCAATAACGAAGCAGAATACGAAGCACTTTTGTATGGGTTGCGTATGGCCATTTCACTCTGCGTCTGTTGCCTCATGGTCTATGGCGACTCAGATTTGGTGGTTAATCAGGTGATGAAGGAGTGGGACGTCAGAAGTCCAGCCATGACTGGTTACTGCAATGTAGTGAGAAAGCTAGAGAAGAAATTCGAGGGGTTAGAGCTCCATCATATACCCCAACTGAAAAATCAAGCGGCTGATGATTTGACAAAAATAGGTTCCAAGAGAGAAGCCATTCCCAGTAATGTGTTTTTGGAACACATCCACACACCATCAGTTCAGGAGGATCCTTTCACCGAAGAAGTCCCACAGCAAAAAAGTGCCACGGATCCGACTGAAGTTGAGGTCCCAGCTGTGGTTGACCTGATCATGGAAGTTTTGGTCATCACTCCCGAATGGACAGTGCCGTACATTGCGTATATCTTAAGGAAATAGCTCCCGGAGAACAAAGAAGAGGCTCGACAGATCGTCCGTCGATCCAAGGCCTTTACTGTGATAAAGGGACAGTTGTACAGGGAAAGCGCGACTGGAGTCAACCAGAAATGTATAACACCAGAAGAAGGTCAGATAATTCTTGTCGATATCCACTCGGGGACCTGTGGTCATCACGCGTCCTCTCAGACCATTGTGGCTAAAGCATAATGAGCAGGGTTTTACTGGCCAAGAGCAAATGAAATGGCGAAAGAGATAGTCGACAAGTGTGAAGGATGTCAGTTTTATTCCGATATGTCACACAAACCCGCCTCAGCCTTGAAGACCATTCCACTCGTCTGGCCCTTTGCTATTTGGGGGCTGGATATGGTTGGACCATTGAGAATGGGCAGGAGCGGCTTCACTCACTTGCTAGTGGCAGTCGACAAGTTTACTAAATGGATTGAAGCTAAACCTATCAAGAATCTTGATGCCGGAACTGCTATCAGCTTCATTAGAGAGTTGATATTCAGATATGGAGTTCCGCACAGCATCATCACTGATAATGGGTCAAACTTCGATTCCGACGAATTCAGAGCTTTCTGCGCTTCTCAAGGCACACGAGTCGACTACGCTTCAGTCGCTCACCCCCAGTCGAATGGACAAGCGGAACGAGCAAACGGCCTAATTCTCAAAGGACTCAAATCCCGGTTGATGCGTGATCTCAAGCATGCAGCAGGCGCATGGGTCGATGAACTTCCATCAGTTCATTGGGGATTGAGGACCACTCCTAATCGGTCGACTGGGCGAACTCCATTCTTTCTGGTCTATGGAGCTGAAGAAGTTCTGCCGAGTGACCTGCTTCACAATGCACTCCGAGTCGAGCTTTACTCTGAAGATGAAGCAGAACAAGCCCGGCAGGACGCAGTCGACCTTCTGGAAGAAGAAAGAGAGATGGCCATGATCCGAACGACTATTTATCAGCAGGACTTGCGTCGATTCCATGCCAGAAACGTGAAGAGTCGAGCCTTCCAAGAAGGAGACTTGGTCCTTCGAGTGGATCAACAGAAGCCACACAAGATTGCTCCTACTTGGGAAGGGCCCTTCATCGTCACCAAAGTTCTCCACAATGGAGTGTATCGTCTTTACAATGTCGATCGCCAGATTGACGAGCCACGAGCTTGGAATGCGGAGTTACTCCGCCCCTTTTATACTTAAGTACAAACTCGGATGAGATGTAATAAAAAGTACACCTGTAGTTTGTTTATCAAAGACAAGAGCGTTATCATTTTCCCAGTGATTGTTGTTGCTTTTGTTTATGTAAGAAATCCCCCAGTGGGTGGCTTAGCTGCGAATCCGTTTCACCTAAGCTTGTAAAAAAAATTCCTACCGAGTGGTGAGCCAGCCTCCCACTTGGAGGCTTAGCTGCGAATCCGTTTCGCCTAAGTACTTGAAAATCCTACCGAGTGGTGAGCCAGCCTCCCACCCGGGGGCTTAGCAGTCCAGTACTCGCCTAAGTATTTAAAATCCTACCGAGTGGTGAGCTAGCCTGCCACTCGGGGGCTTAGCTGCAGTCCAAGTACTCGCCTAAGTGTTTAAAATCCTACCGAGTGGAGAGCAAACCTCCCACTCGGGGGCTTAGCTGCAGTCCAGTATTCACCTAAGTATTTGAAAATCCTACCGAGTGGTGAGCCAGCCTCCTACTCGGGGGCTTAGCTGCAGTCCAAGTACTCGCCTAAGTGTTTAAAATCCTACCGAGTGGAGAGCAAACCTCCCACTCGGGGGCTTAGCTGCAGTCCAAGTACTCGCCTAAGTGTTTAAAATCCTACCGAGTGGAGAGCAAACCTCCCACTCGGGGGCTTAGCTGCAGTCCAGTACTCTCCTAAGTATTTGAAAATCCTACTGAGTGGTGAACCAGCCTCCCACTCGGTGGCTTAGCTACAGTCCAAGTACTCGCCTAAGTGTTTAAAATCCTACCGAGTGGAGAGCAAACCTCCCACTGGGCTTACTCACAGTCCAAGACTGCCTAAGTATTTGAAAATCCCACCGAGTGGAGATCAAACCTCCCACTCGGGATTAGCTGCAGATCCAAGACTGCCTAAGTATTTGAAAATCCTACCGAGTGGAGAGCAAACCTCCCACTCGGAGGCTTAGCTGCAGCCCAGTACTCGCCTAAGTATTTAAAAATCCTACTGAGTGGAGATCAAACCTCCCACTTGGAGGCTTAGCTGCAGTCCAGTACTCACCTAAGTATTTGAAAATCCTACCGAGTGGAGAGCAAACCTCCCACTCGGGGGCTTAGCTGCAGTTCAGTACTTGCCTAAGTATTTAATCTTTTCCGATCCGCAAGGCTGACGAGGTGCAGGTTGACTGTTGCCTTCTCCTTCGGAGCTACGCCACAAATACAATGTGCACTCTGCAAGGACGACGAGGTGCATGTCGACTGCTGCCTTCTCCTTCGGAGCTATGCCACAAATACAATGTGCACTCTGCAAGGAAGACGAGGTGCAGGTCGACTGCTACCTTCCCCTTCGGAGCTACACCACAAATACAACGTTCGCTCTGCAAGGCTGACGAGGTGCAGGTCGACTGCCGCCTTCTCCTTCGGAGCTACGCCACGAATACAATGTGCGCTCTTCAAGGACGACGAGGTGCAGGTTGACTGCTACCTTCTCGTTCGGAGCTGCGCCACAAATACAATGTGCGCTCCATCCTGATCCACAAGGACGCAGGTCGACTGCAATCTGTGCTCCATCCTTACCTGCAAGAGCGATGAAGTGCAAGTCGACTGGACTTTCCACCTCAGAGCTGCGTCTCAAGCATTAAAGTATATTCCGAGTGAAGAACAAAGTTCGCTCAAAGGCAAATGCAAGCATATTCAACGATAAGCCAAGTTCAGATAACATCCTACGAATTCAGAAGTGCTCAGGCGTCAAGCCTGTAAAAGTTGATAGGTTACAAAACCACTCGGCATTCCGAGGCAAATTTAAGGCGAAGCATAGAAGTTTTTCTTACTCCTCAGGTGGAGGACTGGACGGCGCGACAAACTGGTCCAGGTCGATCCTGTCAGCAATCCGAGTGGCAGCAGCAATGAAGGTCTCCATGAAAGATTGGAAGTCGTGCTTCTTGGTATTGGCCACTTTGATGGACGCCAGCTTGTCCTCTTGCGCATCCTTGCAGTGAACACGGACCAGGGACAGAGCAACGTCAGCACCGCACCTGGCAGAAGACTTCTTCCATTCTTGCACTCGACCTGGAACGCCATTCAGTCGAGTCATTAGAGACTCGAGGTCATTTTGAAGCATCTCTCCCGGCCAGAGTGTCGTGTCGATTCACGACGCCGCAACCTTCAGTCGAGCAAGGTAGTCAACAACTCCAGCAACATGAGATTCCAGTCGGAGCACGTTCATAGCGGCTTCATCCTTCACAGGAGAGTTAACTGGGTCCAAGATTGTCTCCACTCGACTGGTCTCATCCTCGAAGTTTTGGCAGAATTCTGTAAACACAATTCGAAGTCAAGCCAATAGTTCTATGATGAGTCGATGATAACAAGTCGGTCGGATAGAAGAGATTACCTTCAAGCATGATGAATAACTTCTTGGCGAGCCCTCCCAGATAAGCCTCTAGATCGTTCTTCTTCCCCGCCAGTTTGCTAGCCTTGTCACTCAGAGCTATCTTATCATTCTTCAGACGGCTGACCTCCTTGTTGGCCGCATCGAGAGCAGCTTTGAGATTGGCGTTCTCCTCTTCAAGTTTACCGACTGAAGCCAGTTTTTCTTCCGCAAGCTTCGTTTTGTCCAAAGCCGCCTTCTGCTCCTCGGCGAGGTCATGGTCCTTCTTCTTCAGAGCCTCCTTCATTTTATCTACAAAGTGACAATGAGATCAGAATCAGGAATGGGCAGAAAGATAAAGACAGTCATCAAGATTCTCACCAACCATACCTTTCGCTTCATCTTTCGCCTTCTTAAAGTTCTCCCGAACAAGCTTCAAGTCAAGGTCGAGCTGGATATGTTTGTTTTCCAATTCAGTATAACGAGCCACAAGCTCGCAAGATTTCTGCGAAGGGTTAGTCGACAGACATCAAAGATGGGTTGCTTCCGAGTGACTAAGAGAAAAACAGTAACATTTCTAAGACTACTGTCGAATCAAAATATTCAATAGTAGTCTCGGGGACTACACCCAGTGGGTGCACTCAGTGTGCCCCCACTGGTTCTACCGACTCGGTCCGATCAGTCGACCGAAAGAGACAAAAAGGTTCTGATCCTAAACCATAGCTAACTGCCAGCAGTCAGCCATGGTATCATCATGATCTAAAAAAACAGGTTCTTCAGACCTTAGTCGACTACCAGCAGTCGACCATGGTCTCGGAGACTACACCCAGTGGGTGCACTCAGCGTGCCCCCACTGTTCCAAGATTCCATTCGACATGGTCCGACCAGACCGAGTGAAGAAGTTAGAGTGAAGAAATTCAAAATACAAAGACTACAGTCGACTACCAGCAGTCCACCATAGTCTCGGGACTACACCAAGTGGGTGCACTTAGCGTGCCCCCACCAATCCAAAAATTCAATCGACACACCCAGTGGGTGTACAGATATAAAGATCTTCGAAAAAAAAGTCTTCAGATAGCGTATCCTAACAGAACAAGCGGTGACCAACTAACCTGGACGTTGCTCTGAAGGGCAGAGCTAGCATTGTAGGCCGCTTGGCTGGCTTCCCGGATCGCCTTCACTTGCTCCATCATGATCCCCGCCCGGTGTATAGCCTCCTTAGCAGCACCCACTTGGTCCTCTGGGACATAGTGTGTGGCGAAAAGGGAAGGCGGGTCAGTAGTTGACGACGAAGGTCGAGCACTCGTCAGCGGCACAGCGAAGGACACGGAAGTCCGAGTGATGTTGCCACCCTCCTGAACCAGTGCCTTAGGCACTGATGCAACCTGAGCGGTCTTGCCAGCCGGCGCCATTTTATTCCTCCTCGGCCTCAGCGGCGCCTCATCATCATCATCAGGGAGATCAATGACATGAGGTGGAGCTACAGGAAAGATCCAACATTAAAAACAAAAATCCAATCGACCAAAAGCGAAACTACAGAGATCATACCAAGGTTGGAGGTGGCAGCATCTTCCATTTCCCGGTCTTCGTTCCTAGCTGAGGTCTCGGAGGTAGCAGCACTGCAGATTTCAGAAATCAGTCGGTTAGCCAACGAGTCGACCAAGAGTCTGTTCATGCTAAACGAGAAAACACAAGTTCTGCTGTTACCCGGAAATGGTGCGAATGGCCATTCTCATCTTGGGCAGAGCCTTCGACGGCTTTGATGACACCGCTCGGGGATGCTTCGGCGCTTTTTCACCGGCGCCGAGAGGTCAGTTCGAGGGCATTTCGACGATCGCCTAACAGTACAATCGCTTTGCACGCCGACCGCTGGGTCGGGATGAGCTTGATCGCTTTTCCGCGCGAGGAGGATCGACTTCTCCTCCTCCTCTTCACCGGAGCCGCTGCCATCTTCATCCCCTCACCATCGATTGCCACCCTCCTAACTTTCACCTCCGCCGCCTCCTCCTCATTGGCTCGTTTCTGTGCCCTGCTGGGCATCGAGTACATCCCAAAGAGTGGCCTAGAAGACAACAAACAAGACAAAAGTCAGTCGACTGATTTTAAGCAAACAGAATGAAGAAAATAGGATCACAGTCAGAGATGCAGAATTGGACCTGGTCTTCTTCGTATGATTGGTCGAGTGAAGGAATCCTCCTGGCTCCTCAGGGGTTGTCTTTGTTCCCTCTAATGGCCGTTAGCCACCTCTCCAGCGTGGCTTCCTCGACCTCCTCCGGGTGGATCCGATTGGTGTCCTCAGTGCCTGAATACAGCCACATTGGATGGTCCCGAGCTTGAAGCGGCTGGATGCGTCGTCGGAGGAAGACCTCCAAGAGGTCCATGTCGGTCACCCCGTCACGGATAAGCTGGACAACACATTCTACCAGCACCTTAACCTGCACCTTCTCTTCCGGGATCACCTTCAAAGAGGAAGGCTTCCTCACTCGGTCCATTGAAAAAGGAGGAAGTCCGGTCGATCGCTCAAGGCCGGCTGGTCTTTGCAAGAAACCAGTCGATCGCCATCCACGGACCGAGTCGGGTAGGACCATGGCCGGAAAAGCACTTTGCCCCCTCATTTGAACCCAAAGACCCCCACAAATCTGAATCACTTGCGTTCTCTCGTCACTCGGATTGGCCTTTTTTACCGTCTGGGAGTGACATGTGAAAATGTGCTTGAAAAGACCCCAATGAGGCCGACGACCCAAGAAATTCTCGCACAAAGACACGAAAGCAGCGAGGTACACTATGGTGTTGGGTGTGAAGTGGTGGAGTTACGCCCCAAAGAAATTCAGAAATCCCTGAAAGAAAGGATGAGGAGGCAAAGAAAACCCACGGTCGACATGGGTGGCCAAGAGAACAACCTCACCCTCCTGAGGCTGCGGCTCAGACTCCTTCCCCGGGAGCCGCGCCGATTCATGGGGGATCAGTCCTCCATTGGCCAGGTCGTCAAGATCTTCTTGACGAAACGTCGAGCGGATCGAGTCGCCCTGGATCCAGCCCTGCGGCAGGCCGGCCCTCGATGAAGATCCACCCCGACCGTCGCCTTCCTCCGCCATTGCCGCCTTCTTCACCCTTCCGTGGCTGCCGTCTTCTCTTTCACCATCGTCACCATGAGACGCGCACAAAGCAGCGGCACTGAGACGGAAGTGAATGCGGCAGATAAGTCTAAGGAAGAGAGGAGGAAATGGGAGTGCATTGTTCAAAAACCCTCGTCCGGGGCCTTATATGAGGTTACTCGAAAGTGATCGACTTGTAGGCCCGGCGATCTCACAAATCCAAGAACAAGCCAAGCGATACGTGGCGAAAAAGGTGGCATGGAGATCGACGCGTCCCTGCCTTATCCCATCCGATTACTGCGGCCTCCTCTGCCCCGCGCGCTTCCTGAAATTCGAATCCCACTAAATCCGCGGGCTACAGAGCAACTCGTCAGACGGAAGATTTCCTCCGCCCTGTCGTTCGGAGTTCTCCAAGAAAGAAATTCAGTCAACGGATACAAAGAATGGATCAAGGCGACTGAAAAAGAAGTTGGTGCCGTCACCTAAGTTCATTGATCCAGAACAAGACATACTCATAGCACGAAAATGGGTCGGAAGTGTGTTCAACTCCTTCCCCACTCAAACCTCGATCCATTAGGGGGCTAATGATGAAGCCATGTACCTAGGGTAGGGTCATGGACCTGTCCAAGATACCCTCCCCAAGGACATCTCTAGAGGAAACCACCTTTCAGTCGAACTGGAAGGGTTCCACTCGACGGACTCGAAGATACTCGACCATGAAGCCAACCACTCGATTGCTAGGAGACCTAAAGCCACTCTGCACGCAAACGGTCTGTCATTAAGTAGCTTTTATGGTCATCATAGCACTTTATTTGTGGCATTACTAGTAACGCCCGACCTTAATGTGTCGGCGTTCTGGGAATGAGGGTCGCCAGACTGCTCGCTCGCTGGCCCGCAAGCGGGCTCAAAGGAGGCCCAACACAGCCCATCTTCATCAACACAGCTCAAGACCCATGAGGGGCCAGATCTGGGCGGACGACGAGAAGCTTCTCGTGCACGGCCTTGTCAGCTGGCTCATGAGGAGGCGGAGAGTTCAAGGCAGTGGTACCTCGCGAGGTGCCCATGACGCAAGCCATGACGCACTGTGGGCGCCACCGGGTGCCAGCCCGTGCAAAGGTCCTCCTTTCCTCTTTGGTGCAAAGGGAGCAAGCGCAGGCGAGAGCATCAAGCAAAGGCGTCCATTTTGGTGCAACAAGACAAAGACCAGCCCAACGGCCAGAAGGAAGTCATTGTGGAGCCCAAGCTGGCATCATCACCAGAGCCTTTGACAGGCGAGGACCAACTTTAGTCAGGATAAGTGTACCCGATATTCCCCTTCAAAATGGCCAATTGTTGGCGCCCTTCCCGCTCAATATTTGGGGAGAGGCCCAGGGCCTTCGCCTATAAATAGGACTAGCTACCCCCAAGGTAGAGACATCTTGATCCTCACCAAGAAACCAGTAGATAGAGCGATTGAACTCCTCCCAGCAGTTGTCAGACCAGCCAGAATGCCTCTTGCGAGGCTGTTCTCCCCTTGTATTGCTCATCATCAAGCCCAAGAGGCAATCCACCACACCACACACTGGAGTAGGGTATTACACCACAATGGTGGCCTGAACCAGTATAAATCTTGTGTCCCTTGTGCTGTTAAGTTTGGTAGTTTAGGTCCTAGCGATTCGGCGAGGAGTGAGCCGGTAGAGGGTTGAATCTCCATGCGCACCCCTGTGTTCATACCTCAAGGGTCTGCCAGAACCCGAAATCCGACATTTGGCGCGCTAGGTAGGGATGCGCCGGAATTTGCCTTCCGCTGTCTTGTTCTTCCCCGACCACCGCAACCATGTCTGACGCTCGTCGGGATCGCGCCGAGCGCCGAGCCGCCCTTGCCTCCCATGTCGCCCAGACGGCTCCCGTCGGCGGGCGCCCTCGCCGTTCCCCGTCACCTGCTGTCAACGCCGCCACCGGCCCAACGGGGAAAGAGCAGCAAGCATCGTCCCTGCATCCGTCCATGAGGCGGACGGCCGCACCGCCACGCCTCGCCACCCCCGCTGGTTCTTAAATCGCGCTTCAAGGCCATGGAGGCCCGAGCTGCGCTCATCGCGGCAAACGAGCTCCTGCGCTACCACCCCATCGACGACGTCTACGAAGAATGGCTCGATCGAGTCGCTGAGCTCGTCTGCACCGCCGGAGGTGCCCCCGCACCATCCTTCTCACTACACCGCAGCCCGCCCTGCGTGGGCGATGAGGCTCCTGGGGCGCCTCAGCCGCCTCCTCCTCAAGAAGGCGCCCTGGCCCCAAGGCGCGCGGCCCCTGGGTGGAACCCGCTCCGCCAGGCGCCCGCAAGGCAAGAGCAGAGCTGCCAAGAAGTCCCTCGCCCACGAGAAGCTGCCCGAGCGCTTCCTGCTCTAGCACGTCAAGACCTCTCGCTGCGCCCCCACAAGGGCGCATGGGGACCCGCAGACCAAGCTCTCCATCGCCTAAGGCCCTCGTGGCCCCGGGCTGGCTGCCGCGCTTTCACCTCCGAAGTTAAGCAGCGTCGCGGGGCTCCGGCAAGTTCAAGCCGACCTGCCCCCTCGCTACGACGGCATGGCTGACCGCGGAGTTCCTCCAACTCTACGAATTGGGCATCGATGCTGCCAACGGAGACGAGAAGGTCATGGCGAACTGGTTTCCCATGGCGCAAGGACGGAGCCCGCACCTGGCTCCTGAATCTAGCCCCAGGCACGATCTCTTCCTGGAACGCGCTGCGCACCCGCTTCATCGCCAACTTCCAGGGTACTCGCGACCGGCCTCCCGCCGTGAGCCACATGCGCCGTATCAAGCAGCAGCCAGGGGAAACCCTCCAGAAGTACATCCAGCGCTTCAACAATGCGCGCCTCAAGATCCCCAGGGTAACGGAGGAGGCCATCATCTCTGCCTTCTCCGACGGTGTGCGCGACGTCAAGATGAAGGAGGAGCTGGCAATGCATGAAGACCTGTGCACCTCCTTGGAGCTGTTCAACTTGGCGACCAAGTGCGCTAGAGCTATGGAAGGGCGCCTCTCCCTCCTCGAGCTGCCTGCCGCGGACCCCGAAGAGAAGAAGCCCAAGGCCAAGGACGTGAAGCGCAAGGGAGCTGCCGTGCCTGCGGCCGAGCCAGACACCAAGCGGGGCAGAGATCAGCCCGAATCCTCCAAGGGCCGGTATTATGCGGTACCACGACCTCCACACTCACAACACAAATGAATGCCAAGAGCTCCGGGCCGTGCATGAAGGAAGGGTCGGTAGACGTCCCGACCGCAGCGACCGGGGCTACGGCCGAGGAGGAGGAAGGAATGCAGGACACTGGGAAGACCGCGGCCCGTGCCAAGGGTGGCGCGACCAACCTCGCGAGGACCGCTGGCAGGACCCACCTCGCAAGGGAGGCTGGAGGGACCAGCCTCGCGAGGATCGCCCACAAGGGAACGCATGCCTCCCTCCGCCGCCGCAGCCAAGGAGAAATGAAGACCGCCATCAGACGAGGGGCTGGGGGCTTCTGTGAACCGCGTAATCGCTCAGATCCCGGGCGGAGCTCAAGCCCCACCTCTCAACCAGATCTTCAAGCCAGTTCACCCACAAGCGAATGCAGTCCTCCCAAGCTCGAGGCCACGCACCTCTCGTGTGGTCGCCAGGCGCCATCACGCTCAGCTCAGCGGATCAGCTCAAGTGCGCGCCACAGCCGGAGTCCTCCCGATGCTTTGTTCCCCAATCATCGCAATGTGCTAGTCACCAGACCTCATCGACGGCAAGCAGGGCTCAACGCCCCGTCCATGGAAACATTCAACAATCTTCAAGTGCCTTATAGTCAGCTTCAGCCAACCAAGCCCTTCTTCGGAGTCACCGACGGCTCCACGGTCCCGATAGGGCAGGTCCGCCTTCCTGTCACCTTCGGGGATCGCAACAACTACCGCACCGAGCTCATCGACATCGACGTCGCCCACATTCGCCTGCCATACAACACCATCCTCGGGTACCCGGTGCTGGCCAAGTGCATGGCCGTAACCCACCACAGCTACAATGTCCTCAAGATGCCAGGAAGCGGCAGGGTCATCACGGTGCCCTGCGAAGAGAGAGACGCAGTGTGCTCCCTGGAGCGAGCCTTTCAGGCCGCATCACTTGAAGACCCTGACCGCAGAGGCAGGAGGCTTCCCGAGGCCGCCCCCAAGAAGAAGAAGACATCAACCGTCCGACCTCAGTTGTAGGCCCTCTGGGCCCAAGGCCGCCAGGAGCCTCCTTCCATCGATAGGGAAGCGCCGGTGCCTCCTCGCATGGCTCGGGCTCTCCCGAGGGCTGCCGACCTCGCCAAAGTCACGAGGGAGGCGCTTGGGCACCACGTGAGGCATGCTTCAAGCACGCTTCTCAAGAAGGAGCTAGGCAAGGAGGGCCAAACCGCTGAGTTCGCTGCCAAGGCCATTCAGAGTTACATGAGTCAAGGGTCATGAGAGGCAGCCGCCGCCACCTGGCTGTGGCCTCCCATCCAGCAAGGATGGTGGGTGCTGCTTGCTTCGACGCATTGTGGCTCAACCGAGCCAAGGCCTCAAGAGCGCCTGCCCTCGCGAGTGGGACGTTGTCGGTGTCAAACAAAGCGAATCTCGGTAGGGGGTCCCAATCAGCGCCTAGGCGGATGGTAACAGGAGACAAGGGACACGATGTTTTTACCTGTGTTCGCCCTCTCGATGGAGGTAAACCTTACTCCGCTTGATTGATATTGATGATATGGGTAGTACAAGAGTGGATCTACCACGAGATCAAGGAGGCTAAACCCTAGAAGCTAGCCTATGGTATGATTGTCGTAATGGTTGTTCGTCCCCACGGATTAAAACCCTCCGTTTATATAGACACCGGAGAGGGCTAGGGTTACACAGAGTCGCCATAATGGTAGGAGATCTACATATCCATATTGCCAAGCTTGCCTTCCATGCCAAGGAAAGTCCCATCCGGACACGGGACTAAGTCTTCAATCTTGTATCTTCATAATCTTGGAGTCCGGCCGGCGATGATAGTCCGCTATCCGGACACCCCCTAGTCCAGACTCCTCAAGAGTCTCTCAACCAGGCTTCAATGACGACGAGTCCAGCACAGATATTGTCTTCAAAGATTGCAAGGTAGGTTCCTCCTCCGAATAACTCATAGAAGATTGTGAACACCAGATAGTGTCCGGCTCGCAAATAAATTCCACGCACTCACCGAGAGAGAATAATATGTACACAAGTTCAATCACCGACGATTTCATGGCGTGACGCCACACCACTACCAAGCCTTTACTTGAATCGCTTTTTATCATACCACCTCAGCGTGTTTAGCAAAGCGGTTTCCTTGGCATGTCTTGTCGAAGCAGTAGATCGTGTTCCCTTTGTTGGTGTCAAACCGGGCGGATCTCGGTAGGGGGTCCTTAATCGTATGCCTAGGCGGATGGTAACAGAGACGAGGGACACGATGTTTTACCTAGGTTCGCCCTCTCGATGGAGGTAAAACCCACGCCCCGCTTGATTAATATTGATGATGGGTAGTACAAGAGTGGATCTACCACGAGATCAAGGAGGCTAAACCCTAGAAGCTAGCCTATGGTATGATTGTTGTAATGTATGTTGTGTCCTACGGACTAAAGCCCTCCGGTTTATATAGACACCGGAGGAGGCTAGGGTTACACAGAGTCGGTTACAATGGTAGGAGATCTACATATCCGTATTTCCAAGCTTGCCTTCCACGCCAAGGAAAGTCCCATCCGGACACGGGACGGAGTCTTCAATCTTGTATCTTCGTAGTCTTGGAGTCCGGCGGATGATGATAGTCCGCTGTCCGGACACCCCTAGTCCAGACTCCTCAAGAGCTCTCTCAACCAGGCTTCAATGACGATAAGTCCGGCGCGCATAACGCTCGGCATTGCAAGGCGGGTTCCTCCTTGAATAATCCAGAGAAGATCGTGAACACCAGATAGTGTCCGCTCGCAAAATAAATTCCACATTCCACCGTAGAGAGAATAAAATGTACACTAGTCCAATCTGCCGACGATTACGTGGCGTGACATCACACCACTACCAAGCCACTGCTTGAATCGCTTTTACTTATACCACCTCAAAGACGCTTAGCTTAAGCGTTTCTTGGCACGCCTTGTCGGGCAGGATCATGTTCCCTTATTCCGGATTCTCATCAATACGCGCGGGTAACCCAACTGCTCCTGCCGCCACGCCTCTATCGAAGGTGAATCCTTAACGGTCACGGAGACGGCTCTTGGTATTTTCCCTTTATAAGAGGACCAAGGCTCGCCTTGTTCTTCAATCTCGTGATCGAATCTCCTCTTGCTCCCAGTTCCAACACCTAGAACCTCAGATTCGAGCGCTTCGGATCCTCAACCATGTCCAGCTCCGACCTCCAGGGCCGGTGGATGCCCGGAGGAGGACATATTGAAGTTATGTGAGGCCAAGCACTGCCCACGAGGTTTCAAGACAGTTGCCCGCCAAGGGCAGGCCGTGCCCGCCCCGAGCCCGTGAGTTCGCTGTTCAGATCCCACCTCCGCCGGGTTTAAGCTTCCGACGGACCCCTTCGTGAGAGGGCTCATGTTCTACTACGGGCTGGACTTTCGCGACTTGGCTCCGAGTCCATCCTCCACATCTCCGCATTCATTATCGCTCATGGCCTTCCTCTCGCCACTCCCCACTTCGCCCGTGGCTGAAGACCTTCAATGTGGAGCAAAAGATTATCGGGGCGCTAAGCGGAGGCGCGGGCGGCCATAAGCAAAAGGCCGACGCCTGCGGGCCCGAGGGTTCCTTCCAAGAGGAACTCTGACCGTGGCAGCAGGAGTGGTTCTACATCTCCGCCACGGCGGGCAAGCAAAAGCCGCCGCTTCATTCCGCCTGGGACCTCCATGCCGCTGATGTCATGGGTCAACCAAGGCTCAATTGGGGGTCGTTCCAAGACGTGCCCTTATTGCAGGGCCGGATTCGAGACCTCCAAAGCGAGGGAGATCAATCTGATTATGGTGACGCAGTTATGCTAATCGTGCATCTTCGCCTCGCAAACGCCGCCCTTCCGCTTATGGGAGTTCAACCCGAGGGACCTCGGATTCTCCAACACTTCATGGGTGCGACACCCGTGGAGATGTATAAGTTGTTCTTCGATCGCAGCGGCGTGTCCGAATTGGCCGAGGACGCAGCCTAAGCCGCAATCGCCTTGATACTCGTGTAAATAGCTCGTAGTCCGGACGCCCTGCTTATCTCGCTTTCTAGAGTTCGCCCCGACCCATTATTCTTCACAGGAGGGGTAGCGCGATCGAGGCCGATAAGGTGTCCGCCCTCCTCAGAGACCGTGACTGGAGCCCGTGCTGGTCAGAATGTTGGAGGTCGCGCCCATGAAATGGGGCGATGGGGAAAATTGAGGAGCTGTTATTTCACCCAAGGGGGCGCCCGAAGAGGGGGGAATCAAGAACCCTCCTTCCGTGGGAGAAGAGGACCGCCCCAAGATCCGGAGGCCAAAGCCCCTAAGCGGGGAAGAGATCTTCATCAGGGGTCCGGCGTCCGGGAGAATCTGGACGCACAATCATCGCCAAAGGATCAGCCTCCAATGAGCCGTGAGTATGAAAAGGGAGTTAATTAGTAAGGAAATATCTCCATTTGTGCTTCAGGTAACCAAATATTTATCTTGCAGCTCGATCTGCAGCCTTCTCGATGAGTTCATCTTCGGGACCTTCTTCCGAGATGATGGAGAGCGAACGCCTCCGTCACGCCCACGATAAGGCGACGAGCCTCAAGTATCATCACGGAGGGTATCCCCGAGTCCGAGGGGCCAGAGAATTCGCACCCGCTAGTATCCGCCGGGAGAATCAAGAATCTGCTTGAGAGGGCGCCCATCTCGTAAGATCACCGTATGCTGATGCTTATGGTGATTGAAGGATTTCGTTCGCGAGAGCGGATTGCGCAATGCCGCTATGAGTTTGTCAAGGGTTTGAGGTACGCGAGAATGACGATCCTTTGTCTATTAACAGTTTTGGTATATAAAAATGCGCTCAGATAGATTGTAGCCCTCGAGACTCGGCAGGTTGTCGAAAACGACAGCAGCCGAGGATCGAAATCTTAAGTAATGAATGCCGTTGCTCCTATGTAGGTGGCGGATAGTCCGAGGGCTAGCCGATTAGTGGGGTTGCCGAAGCATGCGCAACTTGACGGGCGGATGCGGACATCGCACTTGTCAACCGGCGACTTGACGAGTCGCAAGGTAAATGAGTTCTCCGCAGTCGCTTTATTAAGGGGGTTGAAGCCCTCCTCTGATGAATTTTATGCTGTTGTACAGACGGTGTTGCTGCTGTGGAGAGCCTTCGGGCCGAACTTGCTCAAGCTAAGGAGCAAGCCCGAAGGAGTGACGCGGCTGCTTCGAGGGCGGCCGAGGAGTTGAAAGCCGAAAAGGCTGCACACTGCCTAAGCAGGGAAGAGGTGGCCGAATTGGCCGTGAAAGTAAAAGATGCTGCCGACCGCAATGAGGCTCTTGAAAAGGAGCACTTATCGGAGCGGGAAGACCTGAGGAAGGCCACCGCCGAGGTTAAGGATGCCCGCCTGCAATGCGGGCCATGAGGGAGGAGCTGCGCCAGTCGAGAGATCGGGGCGGCAAGCCTTATCTCGCGTGGTCGCCGTTTATGGACCAAAAGTATGCTCAATTTGATCGGTCAGGAGTCCGGAGGATTCGTGATATGGATTTAGCGGCGAAAAGGGGCCGATGCCGCTGAGCACTTCCGAGCCGTAGGATCACAAGACTAAGAGCTATCTTGGTCTCAATTCCATAGTCCGGATCGCTTACTTCCATTGACCAACCGTCGGCCGAATGGGCCGAGCTAAATAGATTGTCCGGACTTGCGATGATCGACATCGTGGCTCATGTTCAGCCGAGAGGCCCAAGGCGCACGAGCTACTTCGCTTATCGCGCAATTCCTTGGAGCGGTGCCGATATCAAGGAGATGAAGCGGTCGGCTCGCATCGAGGGCGCGATGGATCTTGCCCGTGAAGGCGCATTGACGGAGATGGATGCCACCGCTGTTGCCGCCTGTGGTTCGATGAAAGCCGCCCCCGCCGAGCACTATTTCGGGAAGTTATGCGTGGCGCCAGGTAATAGAGTCGCAGCGTTTCAAAAATGTCACGCTCAAATGAACGCTTTAGCTTGTAATACGATGATTATGCTATAACGCTTTTATACTTGTGCGCCCCAAGTAGTAAAACTTCTCCTATGCGGCCGCCACGATACACTTGTATAACCCGAAAGATTGCGTCTGGCTTCAGCCCCCACGCACAAGGTGCGGGGTGTTCGCAAAAATAGCGCTTTTCACACTTAATCCGACGCCTCGGTCCCGTTAAGGAGGTGCTAGCGAGCAAACGAGGCAATCCGGACTATAATGCTTTATCACTTTCACTTAGCTGAGTTCGAGGGTGGGCTACGATATAGCCCCTTGGGGCACCGCACTTCTCCGAGTTCGGGCGCTGTGTGCCTGACCGAAACGGTCCTTCACAAAGCGGGAATTCTAAACATTCCGGTAGTCGATCGAGTGGTTGACCGACTCGCTATATCATGACAAATAGCCGGGCTTTCATCGAGGTGCTCGCCACCAACCGGGCACAATCGCAGAGTTCTCCGGTGCCGCTAGCCGATGATACGGAACGTAAGGCAGAAAAACACGTGAGCCGCAAACCCAACATTTGACCAAAGACATGATTCGAGCTGATGCATATAATGCCTAATCTCGAGATGCCGAACACTCCCTAAGGTGTTCGGTCTTTATAGTAATGGGCGTAACAATGCCCTAAGCCCCTAGTGTCCGTGCACGGCATGGTCTTCGACGCGCCGATGCCAATACGCCAGCCCGCTTTGGCTATAGGAAGAAACCAAGGAGAATAACAACAAGAGACAAGAAAAGGTTTACGAGGGTCTTAATCAAAAGAATCCTCACAACGGGTCCCTTACCGCACGCCTCGCGCCAGGTTCCGCTATACCGTTATCCTCGATGGGTATGCACATTGTTCATCTCAGAAAAGAGAGGAACGCTTAGTTTGAAAACAATTGCATGGAAAACATATGTGTAAAAGAAGAAATATAAAGAAGTAAAGCGGGCTTGTATGAACCCGCTGCTTGTTTGTGCGCGAGCCCCTCGTGAAGAGGTATGCGGCTAGTTAAGCCCTAGGTCACCGAAGCCGACTTCGTTTATCCGAGTCCGGGTCTTTGAGTGACCTCAGATCAAATGATGCCACGCGACCCGGCATCTTGAGTGTAAGAGACGCGAATGCGGTATGGCGCTGAAATGGACAAAGCCTTCGTCCCAAGAGTGCTTGATATCCACTTTTAAATGGGACGATGTGAAAATTAGTTTTTCGTGTCAAAATTGTTCGGTGATCCGAACACGACTTCTAGTAATATGGAGCCTGTTCACTTGGCGAAGGGCTCAAGCGCCACCCTTTGAAGGAAGTGCGGCTGGTTTAATTTTGGTAGGGTCTATCCCCATCCGACGGATTGTGTTTGAATACAGCAGGTTTAAGTCGCTGCCTCCGTCCATTAGGACTTTAGTGAATTGTAGTCCGTCTATTATGGGATTCAATATCGGGAGTCCGTCCGCATTTCGAACGCTTCTGGAATAGTCCAGGTGGTCGAAAGTGATTGGTTTTGATATCCAATCTCTATGTTCTGCTGGGTTGGACCGCGCGAAGCTCTTTTTAGAAAGTGCCGCACTATTTTTCCGTATTATCACATGAAGTGAATTTACTACTTTGACCCCTTGTGGGAAAGTCTTTTGTTTTCCGGTGCTCACTGGTGGGTTTATCGCTTCGCTGACGCGCCGAGCCCCTTGTGTTTGGCGCTTAGTCGGCCGGACTGTTTAAAACCCAACAATCCCGGCGGGTGTGGTTTGTAGGCCTTCCGGGGTGCCGTGGATTTGACATATCCGACCCAAAATCTTGTTTGTTGGACAGCTCATCGCCGCCATCCTTAAGAGGCGATGTTTTGTTGTTTGGCCGCGAGCTTTTGAATCCGTGTCGATCGCCGTGTTTTTGGCTTTTTCTTTATTCCGCGCCGCTTTTTTCTCAGGGCGTGATTTTCCATTTCCATCTCTTATCTCGATGTACTTGGGTCACTGGTGTCGTGATCTTGCTAGCCACTATCCTCTCCGCACGTAAGCGGGTCATGAGGCTTGTTAGCGCGACATTGTCCTCGGTTTTTCTTGGCCGAGGTGTCGGCAAGCCATTCGCCCCGGACATTGTGTTTAAAAGCTGCTAAGGATTCGGCGTCCTGACAATGACTATTTGGTTCTTTTTGGTGAGGAACCTGTTCCTGACTTTGCACGCGACTCTCCTGCTGTTGAGTTATATGACTTAGATCATCTCAGATCCGGAGGGCGGACATAGGTCCCTTGAAAATTTGCTCTAAACGCTCTCGAGCTCTTCCCAACTTCCCATAGTGTTTTCTCAGGAGGCTTTAAGCCAATGCCGGCTGGCCCTTTGAGCTTGAGGGGTAGGTACTTTATGGCGCCGAGATCATCTCCTCCGCCATGTGTATATGTAGTATGTAATCTTCTATCCGCATCTGTGGTCTGTTGTTCCATCGTAGGCCTCTATGTTTATGGGTTTAAATCCTACTGGGAATTCATGGTCCAGCACCTCATCGGTGAAACATAGTGGGTGTGCGGCGCCCCTGTATTTGGGTGTGCCACTATCTTCGAACACTTGACGGTCAGCTTGCTTCCCGGGCCTTCCTCTTGGTCCAGAGATGGACTGGCTGGGCCATTTGTCTTTCCAGGTTCATTAGTTGGTTTATGTGCGGCGCCGCTTTCAGAATTTGGCCTATCATCCGGCCGTCTATCTAACCAAGCAGCCTCTTTATTTTTTGACGGTGGAGGCTCTATGGCCTCCTCGTCGAATTCTGGTAGCAGCTTGCGCTTCGGGTAGCTCTTTGATTGGTGGCCATTGCCGTATTTATCCGCGGTTTTGAGCACTTTGCTCCATCTCATTCTGAGTGTGTCTTCCGCTGTTTTGAGCTTCCGCTTTTCCTTCTTTAGGCTTCTTGCAGGGTTGACGAGTCTTTTCCAAAGGTTTTTACTCTCCGGCGGCGTGTCCGGCGTGAGATCATCCGGACTGTCGTTTTCACCGGGCCTGGACTGATTATCTAACTCGTCATGTTTGGACGGTTGCTTATCTGCATATTTGTCGTCCACTTGTGAGCCCTGCTGTATTACGGCCTCCTTGGGAGCGTTGTTGTCGTCGATGCGGGACTTAGGGCGGCGTCAAGGCCGCCGCTTTGGATGTTTATCGGCGGGTTATCTTCGTCATGCCCTCGTTATCGCTTCCTCCTTGGGGTATCCACCATGTATATGTCGATGACGAGGTGGTCCTCCCGCGCCTTATAGGCTCGCTTGTTCATCTCCGCATCGCCGCTCATTCCGCCGATGTCTTCGGAGTCATGGTCTAGCATGTCGGTTAGATCGTCGATGCTGGCTACAAAGTGGGTGGTGGGTGGGCTCAATTTCTTCGTCCGTCTGCATTCCCAACCATCCCGCCATAGTCCGCCAGACTCTCCGATAACGAGAGATGCTTTAGCAATTTAGGATGTCGCCAAGGGCGAGTGTTGGAAGATGTCCGCGCGGTAATTCCATAATCGGCGCCCAATCCGAATCGATTGGTAGGGGCGCGGGAGGTTCGGAGTTCGGCACCTCGGAATCACGAGTTTCGCGGGGGACAAGATTGATGTTCGGCTTCATCGCCGTGGAAGTTGAAGCCCCGAGGCGGCGCTTCATCCACCGATCCTTGATCTGGGCGATCGGCTCCGACTAATGGTCAAGCAGATTCATGTGCGCCACCAAGGCACTGTCGGGGAGAGCTAGATCATGCCCATCATAACAGCGCGCACGCCGGTTGCGGGCTTGAGTCCGTCAAGATCAAGTCTCCGCGACGCCGGGCCGTGAAGTTTAGGTTTCGAATCTGACCCGACGCCAGGGCGCCGCTTCGATCTGCTCCAGATGGCTGCTTAATTAGCCCGCAGCGCGAATCCGCCAAACATTTAAGATCTCGTCCGGGAGAAAAGTCTCACCTCGACAGCATTATTGGTTGAAGATGCCATCGGGCCTATCGGTGACGCACGCAGGAACTCTCAATGAAAGCACCAATGTCGGTGTCAAAACTGGCGGATCTCGGGTAGGGGGTCCCGAACTGTGCGTCTAGGCGGATGGTAACAGGAGACGAGGGACACGATGTTTTACCCAGGTTTGGGCCCTCTCAATGGATGGTAACAGGAGACGAGGGACACGATGCTTGATTAATATTGATGATATGGGTAGAACAAGAGTGGATCTACCACGAGATCAAGGAGGCTAAACCCTAGAAGCTAGCCTATGTATGATTGTTGTAATGTATGTTGTGTCCTACGGACTAAAGCCCTCCGATTTATATAGACACCGGTGGAGGCTAGGGTTACACAGAGTCGGTTACAATGGTAGGAGATCTACATATCCGTATTGCCAAGCATGCCTTCCACGCCAAGGAAAGTCCCATCCGGACACGGGACGGAGTCTTCAATCTTGTATCTTCGTAGTCTTGGAGTCTGGCGGATGATGATAGTCCGGCTGTCCGGACACCCCCTAGTCCAGGACTCTCTCACCCTTATTCCGGGATTCCCATCAATATGGACGTGGGTAACCCCACCGTGCTCGTTGCCACGCCTCCTCTATCGAAGGTGAGTCCCAAACGGTCACGGGGACGGCTCTTGGTATTCTCCCTCTTTATAATGGGACCAAGGCACGCTTTTTCTTCAATCCCCAATCGAATCTGCCTCTTGCCCCAAGTTCCAACACCCGTGAGCCCCAGATTCGAGCCGCCTCACCTTCAACAATGTCCGCTCCAACCTATGGGGCGTTGGGACGCCTCCTCCACACGGAAGAGGACGTAAAAGCCGAGAGAAGCCAGTGCACCGACCCACGAGATTTCGCATAGGTTGCCCGCCAAAGGGCAAGTCATTCCTACTCCGGAGCCCAGCAAGAGCGTCGTGTTTGTGTCCCACCTCCATTGGGGTTTAGGCTTCCCGATGGATCCTTTTGTGAGAGGGCTCATGTTTTACTATGGGATGTAATTCCATGACTTGGCTCCGGAGTCCATCCTCCATATCTCATCGCTTATCGTCCGTCACGAGGCCTTCCTCCGCACTACCCTCACTTCGTTTAGGCTCAAAACCTTCAACATGGAGCCGAAGATGATTGAGGGGCGTCAGGTAAAGTGCGGCGGGGCGGTCATAAGCAAGAGGGCCGATGCTCCATGGCCCGAGGGCTCTTTCCAGGAGGAGCTCGGCTTGTGGCAACAGGAGTGGTTTTATATTACCGCTCCCTGTGGGCAGCAGTAGCCGCGGCCCATCTTTCGCTCAGGCCCCCCCACAACGGCTGATGTCATGGGTCAACCAAGGGCTCAACTGGGGGCCATCAAAGGATGTACCCCTATTGTAGGGCCGGATTCGAGACCTCCGAGAGAGGGTCATAGTGATGCAGGTTATGCTGATTCCGCGTCTTCTGCCCTGCAAACGTCACCCCCTCCGTCTGTGGGAATTCAATCCAGAGGGGCCACGAGCTCTTCAACACTTCATGGGTACGACACCCGTGGAGATGTATAAATTGTTCTTCGGATCACAAGAAGCGTGTCCGGAATTGACCGAGGATGCCGGCCTAAGCTGCAATCGCCCGGATGCTCAGGTAAGTAGCTCTGTGTCCGGACACACCGTTTGTTTGCGCGTTCTTGAATTTGCCTTTTAACCAACCTTCTTTTGAATAGGAGTGGATAGCGCAAGCGAAACTGATACGGTGTCTGGGCCCCCTCCCGGAGACCGCGCCGGATCCCATGCTGGAGGTTGCGCCTTCACAGGAAGGCGAAGGGGAAAACAGAGAAACTACCGCCTCTACCAAGGAGGCTTTCGAGAAAGGGGGGATCGAGAATCCCTCCTTCCAAGGGGAGAAGAGGACCGCTTCCGAAGACCCGGAGGCCAAGGCCTCAAAGTGGGGGAAAAGATCTTCACCAGAGGGTCTCATGTCTGGGAGGCCCCACCAAGACTATCTCCCCTAAGGAATCAGCCTCCAATGAGCCGTAAGTAGGAAAAGGACAGTTTTGTAATAAGGACATCCCTATTTTTGCTTCGAGGATAACCGTTTTTACCTTGTAGTTTGATCTTCGCCCTTCTCACTGAGCTCATCTTCGGGGACCTTCGTCCGAGATGATGGAGAGCGAGACGCCCATCTGCCGCACCGCCGGGGGGCGAGGACCCCGAGGTGTCGCCATGGAGGGTATCTCGAGTCCGCAGGTCAAGAGTTCGCACCAACCGTGAACGGCCGGGAGTTGAAGGATCTGCTTGAGAGGGCGTTTATTCGAAGATCACCGTACATTGATGGGTACGGTGATTGAAAGAATTTCATCTCGCCGAGGGCGGGTTGCATAATGCCGCCAAGTTTGTCGGCAGGGTTTGAGGTACGAAAATGACATACCTTTTGGACAGCTTTTACACATAAAGTGCGCCTCAGATAGATAGTAGCCCTCGAGATTCGGGTATGTTGTCGAAATCGACAACGTGCCGAGGATCATAATCTCAGGTATTAATTTTCGCCTTTCCTATGCAGGTGGCGGATAGTCCGGTGGCCAGCCGGACTGATGGAGTTGCCGAACTAAAGCGGCAACTCGACATTGCGGATGCGGACATTGCGCTGGTCAATAAATGACTTGACGAGTTGCAAGGTAGGTTGTTGCTCCGTGGTCACCTAGTAAGGGAGCTGATGCTCACTCCTTACAATATGTGTGCTTAATGCAGATGGTGCCGCTGCTGTAGAGGACCTTCGAGCAGAGCTTGCTCGAGTCAAGGAGCAGGCCAGAAGGAGTGATGCGGCTGCCTCGAAGGCGGCGGAAGAGCTAGAAGCCGAAGGGCTTCACCGCCAAGCGAGGAGGAGATGGCCGAAATGGCCGTGAAGTCGAAAGATGTTACCGATCGCTATGAGGTTCTTGAAAAGAACACCGAGCGGAGCAAGAAGACTCAAGAAGGCCACCGCCGGCCATGGATGCCTGCTCGCAATGAGGGCTACAAAGGAGGAGCTGCGCCAGCCGTAGATATTATGGATGGCAAGCCATTTACTGCCATGCGCAGAGGTTCACAGATCCTATATGCTCAGCTTGGCCACCGTGGGGTCCGGAGGATTCTTATATGGATTTAGCGGCGAAAAGGGCAGATGTTGTTGTGCACTTCCGGGTCAAAAGGATCACGAGACGGAAGAGCTTTTTGGTCTCGGTTCACAGTCCGAGCATTCACTCACCGACCGATCGGTTGGCTGAGTGGGCTGAGCTGAATAGATTGTCTAGACTTGCCATGACGGATATCGTGGCTCATGTCTGGCCGGATAGGCCCAAGCCGAAGAGTTATTTTGGCTTATTGCAGCAATTCCTTGGGGCGGTGCCGCATATCAAGGCGATGAAGCGGTCGGCCTGCATAGAGGGTGCACGGATGGCCCTCGCCCGTGTGAAGACATACTGGACGGAGATGGATGCCACCGCTGTTGCAACCCGGGGTTCGGACGAGAGCCGGTTACCCGCCGAGCACTATTTTGGGGTAGTTCTGCGGGGTGCTCGTGTAATAGAGTCGCAGTGCTCAAAAAATGTCATGTTCAAATGATCTTTATGATATGTAAAAAGATAGTCATAATATAAGTGCTTTTTATACTTGTGCATTCAAGTATTGAAATATCTCCCGTGCCTCCGTTAATGTATACTTCTGTATAACCTGAAAGATGGCAGTCTTCGGCTTCAGCCCCCACGCACATGGTGCGGGGGTGTTTGCAAAATAGTACATTTTCACACTTAATCCAACGTCTTGGTCCTGTGAAGGAGGTGGTAGCGTAGCAAACGAGGCAACCGGTGCAGTCTTCAAGGTCAAAGAAAACGAGGCAACCGCACTATGATGCTTTATCACTTTCACTTAGCCATAGGAGTTCGAAGGTGGGGCTACGATATAGCCCCTAGGGGCACCGCGCTCTCCGAATTGGGGCGTATGTGCTGACCGAAACGGTCCTTCGTCAAAGCGGAGGAATTCTAAACATTCCGGTAGTCGATCGAGTGGTTGACCGGTCTCGCTATATCATGACAGGTCGCCGCTTTCATCGAGGTGCTCGCCTGGCTGAACCGGGCACAATCGCAGATAGTTCTCCGGTGCTGCGTTAGCCGATGATACGGAACGTAAGGCAGCAAAACACAGGAGCCGGGCAAACCCAACATTTGACCAAAGACATGATTCGGAGCTGATGCATATAAGGCCTAACTCGAGACGCCGAACACTCCCTGAGGTGTTCGGTCTTTATGGTGACGGGCAGATAAATTCCCTAAGCACCTAGTGTCCAGGTACGCGCGAAATCCTCTGACGCGGCCGATGCCAAAACGTTAGCCTCCTCTCTGGCTATGGTGAGAAACCAGGGGATGTATAGCAACAAGAGACAGTAAAAAAGGTTTACCCCTGGTCTTAATCTGAAGAGAATCCTTGCAACGGGTCCCTACTGCACGTCTGTGCCTGTGTCTCCATTGTGTTGTATCCAGGACGGGCGTAGCACGCTGTTCAGCTGTAAAAGAGAGGAACTTAGTTTGAAACGAAATCGTGCAAAAAATGTATTTAAAACAGAGTATGAATAAATGAATAAAGTGGAGCTTTTATTAGCTCTTATTGTTCATACGCGCAGCCCCTTATGAAGGGGTGTGCGGCTAGAAAGCCCCTTGTTTATTTGTGCCGGGCTCGCCTAGCCGTGTCCGGGGTCTTGAGCGACCTTGTAAGGAGATGATGCCACGTGGACCGGGCATTTTAAGTATAAGAGACGCGTAGTGCGGTATTGCGTTAAAGCGGGCGAAAGCTTCACGTCCCAATAGTGCTTGATGGCTACTTTTAAATGGGGCGACATGGAAGATTAGCTTTTCGCGACGGAAGTTGTCGGGTGATCCGAACACAACTTCTAGTATTAAGGAGCCCGTGCACTTGGCGGAAGGGCCTGGCATCACACCTTTGAAGGAAGTGCGGCTATTGCGAATTTTCATAGGGTCAATCCCCAACTTGCGGATTGTATCCGGATATAGCAGGTTTAAATCGCTGCCGCCATCCATTAGGACTTGTGTACACTGTAGTCTATCGATTATGGGATCCAATATCAGAGCAGTACATCCTGCGTTTCGAATACTTTTGGAATAATCTAGGTGGTCGAAAGTGATTGGTTTTGACATCCAATCTCGGGATTCCGCTGGGGTGGACCGTGTGACGCGTACTTTAGCGGGTGCCGCACTATTGTTCCGTATTATCACATGAAGTCAGTTTACTGTTTTGACTTCTTGTGGGAAAGTCTTTTGTTTTCTGGCACTCTGCTGGTGGGGTTCGTCGTCGTCCTCGCTTGGCGTGTCAAGCCCCTTGTGTTCGGCGTTGAGTCGGCCGGACTATTTGAAGACCCAACAATCTCGGTGGGTGTGGTTTGCAGGCTTCCCGGGGGTACTGTGGATTTGACATATCCGATCCAAAATTTTGTTTAGGTTGGATAGCTCGTCATTGTTGTCCTTAAGAGGCAGTGTTTTGTTGTTCGGCCGCGAGCTTTTGAATCCGGCGTTGACCGCCGTGTTCTTTGGGCTCTTTTCTTTATGTCGGCACTGGTCCTTTCTGCGCCGTGATTTTCTGTTTCCATCTCTGATCTTAGATGTACTCGGGTCGCTGGTGCTGCATCTTGCTAGCCAGCTATCTTCCCCCGCGCAAAAGCGGGTCATGGGGCTTGTTAGCGCGGCCATTGTTCTTGGCTTTTCCTGGCTGAGGTGTCTGGCGAGCCATTCATCTCGGGCGTTATGTTTAAAAGCTGCTAAGGCTTCAGCGTCCGGACAGTCAACTATTTGATTCTTTTTGGTGAGGAACCTGTTCCAGAATTTGCGCGCTGACTCTCCGGTCTGTTGGGTTATGTGACTTAAATCGTCTGCATCCGGAGGGCGGACGTAAGTCCCCTGAAAATTTTCTCTAAATGCATCCTCGAGCTCCTCCCAACTTCCAATGGTATTTTCTGGGAGGCTTTTGAGCCAATGCCGAGCTGGCCCTTTGAGCTTGAGGCGTAGATATTTTATGGCGTGGAGATCGTCTCCTCTAGCCATATGTATGTGTAGGATGTAATCCTCACCTGCACTCAAAGTCTGTTGTTCCGGCAGATGCCTCTATGTTTACTGGCTTGAACCCGCTGAAATTCATGATCCAGCACCTCATCGGTGAAACATAGTGGGTGTCTGGCGCCCATTTAGGTGTGCCGTTATCTTGAACACTCGGCGTGTTGTGTTGCTTTCAGGGCCCTCTTCTTTGGCCCATAAATGGACCCGACCGGCCATCTGCTTTGCGAGGATCTTTATGTGTGTCATGTGCGGCTTGAGTGCGGCGCCACTTGCCTCTCTTGGCCTGTCATCCGTCGCCTATCCGCCAGAGGCCTCTTTGCTTTTTGATTGTGGGGGCTCTACGGCCTCCTCGTCGAATTTGGGCAGCAGCTTGCGCTTCGGGTAGCTCTTTGCTTGGTGGCTATTGCCATATTTGTCCGCTGGTCTTGAGGACTTTGCTCCACCTCATTCTCGAGTATGTCTTCCGCTGTTTTGAGCTTCCGTTTACTTCTTCAAACTTCTTGCAGTGGCGACAAGCCTTTTGTGAAGGTTCTTATGCTCCGGTGGCGTGTCCGGCGTAAGATCGTCTGGACTGTTGTTTTCGCCGGGGATGGATTGATTATCCGATTCATCCTGTTCGGATGGTTGCTTGGTTGCGTGTTCGTCGCCCACTGGTTTGCCCTGCTCTATGGCTGGGTCATTATGGGTGATGTTGTTATCGAGGCGGGACTTGGGGCGGCGCTTACGTCGCCGTTTTTGTTGTTTTTCGGGGGAATTATCCTTCGCCGCGTCCCGTTGCTCCTCGTTATCGCTCCCTTTTGGGGTGTCCACCATATATACATTATGAGTTGAGGTGGCTTTCCAGTGCCCAGTGGGCGCTGGTTCTTGGTCGTCTCCGGCGTCGTCGTCCATACCGTCGATGTCTTCGGAGTATTAGTCTAGCATGTCGGTTAGATCGTCGACAGTGGCTACAAAGTGGGTGGTGGGTGGGCTTTGAATTTCTTCATTGTCCGCATCCCAGCCGTCCTGACCGCAGTCCGGCCAGGGCTCTCCTGATAACGAGAGATGCTTTAGCGAATTCAGGATGTCGCCAAAGGGCGAGTGCTGAAAGATGTCTGCGGCGGTGAACTCCATGATCGGCGCCCAGTCGGATTCGATTGGTAAGGGCGCAGGAGGTTCGGAGTCCGGCGAGGAGTCCGGCACCTCGGAGTCACGAGCTTTACAAGGGACAAGGTCAGTATTTGGCTCCATCGCCGTAGAGGTTGCAGCCCCCGAGGCGGTGTCTAGCCACCCGTCCTCGATCTGCGTGGTCGGCTCCGAATTAAGGGTCGGAGCGGACTCATGTGCGGCCTCCAGGGCACTGTCCGGCAGCAGAGCTAAATCATGCCCATCGTGACAGTGCGGTGCGCTCGGCTGTGGCTCGAATCCATCGAAGATCATGTCTCCGCGGATGTCAGCCGTGAAGTTTAGGATTCCAAATCTGACCTGATGGCCAGGGGGGTAGCTTTCGATCTGCTCTAGATGGCCAAGCGATTTGGCCCGCAGTGCAAAGCCGCCGAACATGAAAATCTGTCCGGGGAGAAAAGTCTCACCCTAGACTGCTTCGTTGTTGATGATTGAAGGAGCCATCAAGCCTATCGGTGACGACACAGAGGAACTCTCAATGAAAGCACCAATGTCGGTGTCAAAACCGGTGGATCTCGGGTAGGGGGTCCTGAACTGTGCGTCTAGGCAGATGGTAACAGGAGACAAGGGACACGATGTTTTTACCCAGGTTCGGGCCCTCTCGATGGAGGTAAAATCCTACTCCTGCTTGATTGATATTGATGATATGGGTAGTACAAGAGTGGATCTACCACGAGATCAAGGAGGCTAAACCCTAGAAGCTAGCCTATGGTATGATTGTCGTAATGGTTGTTCGTCCTACGGACTAAAACCCTCCGGTTTATGTAGACAACGGAGAGGGCTAGGGTTACACAGAGTCGGTTACAATGGTAGGAGATCTACATATCCATATTGCCAAGCTTGCCTTCCACGCCAAGGAAAGTCCCATCCGGACACGGGACGAAGTCTTTAATCTTGTATCTTCATAATCTTGGAGTCCGGCTGGCGATGATAGTCCGGCTATCCAGACACCCCCTAGTCCAGGACTCCCTCAGACGTTGCGAGGGTCCGCCCCATAGCTACGTGCGCATGCCTTACGGCCTGCCGAACGCGGCTGCTGCGCACCAGCGTCTCATGAGGGCCATCTTGGAGGCTCAAGAGGTCAGGCATGCCGCAGCCCTGGCAGAGATGGAGATGACCCGCGAGGAGCCGCCAGCGCCTCCGGAGCCTCCATAGGCCCCTGGGCCTGGGGGCTCATGAGGATCGGCTCCCACAGCCCACCGAGTGTGCTACACCGACACCCCTTTGTCCCCAACATCATCAGGTGACATCTTTAAAGTTTCGCTTCTGGCTGGGAGTGCCTTCAGGGTCGCTTTATTCCCAGGCCGCGTGGGTCCGCCCCTGCGGCATGTATCCCTTTTATTTCATGTCCTTAGCTGTAACACCCCGGATATAACTTTCCATATTTGTAACTTCAACTCTTGCCATTTTCGGATATGTGCTATGATATTCCCTCCGTGGTTGGGTTTTGTTTTCGTTTTGCATTTTGTGCATGTCATGCATCTCATATCATGTCATCATGTGCATCTCATTTGCATACGTGTTCGTCTCATGATTCCGAGCATTTTCCCCGTTGTCCGTTTTGCAATCCGGCACTTCTATGTTCCCCGGCGTCCCCTTTTACATTTTTCCGTGTGCGGGTGTTGAACATTCTCGGAATGGACCGAGCCTTGCCAAGTGGCCCTGGTATAGCACCGGTAGACCACCTGTCAAGTTTCGGGTCATTTGGAGTTCGTTTGGTACTCCAACGGTTAACCGCACTCTCGCAAAGGCCTCTTTTGAGTTGCAGCCCAACAACCCTCCAAAACAGCCCAATAACCCATCTAAGTCACCTCCATGCTCTCGGTCGTTCGATCACGATCGTGTGGGCGAAAACTACACCCAATTTGGACACTCCTAGCTCCCTCTACCTCTATAAATAGACCCCTCCCCCGAATTTCCGGTCGAAACCCTAAAAATTACCCTCACAGCAGCCGGACACGTCCGGGCGGAGCGGACGCGTCCGCCGCGCGCCGGACGAATCAGGCAGCGCCACGTGGGCTCCGCCGCCGCCCACCCGCCCGGCCGCGCAGAGTTCGGCGCGGCCCCCGGCCCGCTGCCGCCTCCGCCAGCCGCGCGCCGCACACCCGCGCATGCCGGCCGCTGCTTCGCCCGCCTTCGCCAGCGCCCGCACGCCGCCTTCGCCGCCACTCCGCCGCCGTTCAGCGCCCGCCTTTCTTGCCACACACCGCTTCGCCGCCGCTCGCCAGCCGCCATACCTTGCGCTTCGCCGCCACTCCGCCGCCCGTTCAGCGTCGCCCCAGGCTGGCCGCGCCAAGCCGGCCCGTCCGGCCGGATCCGGCCACTGGGCCGCCGCCGTCGCCTCCCCACGCCAGATCCGGCCCGGCCGCCCCGGCTCCTCCTCCCTCCGGCCCCGAGAGCCATCTCCGGCGAACCTCGAGCGCAACTCCGGCCAGATCCGATCCAGTCAAACGCCTAGGTTGACTTTTCCCTCATCCCGAAATCTCTCCAAGTCATTTTCTATAATAATTTTCGTGCATTTTCATCGCATCACATCTCTGCACCCGTGTCTCCGTTTTGGGCGTATAATATGTCAAATTGTTCGTCCCGAAGAGTATATCATTTCGTTCCATCGCATCATTTGCATTTGAGCTCATCATGATGCCCGAAATGCTGTTGGAAGAAGGCTTCAGATCGTTAGTTCCAGAATCTTATCAGTTCGAGCTCTTTTGTCATTTTTGCCATGCTTTATGTGTGCACCCTATGAACTTGAGTCCTACATGTGTGTAAACTATGCCATGCCATCTTTCCAGGGGTGTATGCCATGTATTTTTGTGAGTTATGTGGTGACTAGAACAAGCATGCAAACTAGGGATGACGATGTTGCTGATTTCAGGAACTTAGTGTTTTCACTAAGTCTTGTCCTGCTGTTAATTTTATGCCATATGTTCATGTTGTTACAGAGAGATCTATGCCCTTTTTGAGCATGATCAGTAAGGGTGTTTTGGACATATGGATGTGCTCTATCCATCCATGCCTTTGTTGGCATTTATGGAGTACTCTAGCATGTCATTTTCGTGCTCTAGTTTTGCTTGAAAATGTTTCCTGGCAGATTGTTTGCATGAGATTCAATTTTCACGAGGTCGTTGTAGTTGATCTGTGTATGCTATGATGTTGTTCTTGCCATGTATAGCTTCTATGTCATGTCTTCTTGATGGGTGTATGCTTATTTTATCATGAGATACTCTGTAGTGAGTGCATCGAGCTCACGAACATGCCTACTCGTTATCTGTTTTTGCCATGCCCAGTTTTTCTGCTAGGTCTGAAATCTGTATTAAAACTTGCAATGTTTACATGGGTGCCATAATTTCTTAAGGTCCTTTTTGGCTTATGGTCAGTAAGGGACTATTGATATATGCTTTGAGTAGAATCATGTCATGCCTTGTTTTGCTATTATAAGTTCCTGTAGCTTGTTGTTTGCTTGCTCTAAACATGCCTTCCTGATGTTAATTCCTGGCATGCTAGTATTTTCACTAAGTCTGTGAACCTGATATTTTTAGCACTTTCTCCATGCTTGTTTGAACATGTTATGATGTGATTTAGCCGTAGCTCAGTGTTCCTCTTTTGTTAAGCATCTCCTGTAGATCGCTGCCATATGCTTTGTTTGTTTGTTAGGGTGCTGTAGCATAGTTTCGTGTTGCGTGTTAAGTAGGATCGGGCTGTTAAACGCAGATTTGCGTCATTCTTGTTTTGCTTGTCATTTGCAAACCGTGCATCCGATTCCGGTGATCTTTATATCGATTTCAACCGAAATCACCCCATCTTTCCAGCGGCATACTTGGTTTGCCAAGTTGATGCCCGGTTCATCTTTTCCTTCCGGAGCACACATATGCATTGCATATCACATCTCGCATAGCATGTCATGTATTGCATCATATTGCTTGTGCATTGTTCCTTGTTTGATTGTGGTTCCGTTGCTTGTGTTCTTGCTTTGGGTAGAGCCGGGAGACGAGTACGTGAACGAGGAGCCTGTTGAGAACGCCTACGAGGATCAAGTCTTCGACAACTCTGAGAACCTTGCAGGCAAGATGACCATACCTTCGAAATCACTTCTATCTTTGCTTGCTAGTTGCTCGCTCTTTTGCTATGCCTATGCTGCGATACCTACCACTTGCTATATCATGCCACCCATATTGCCATGTCAACCTCTAACCATCCATGTCCTAGCAAACCGTTGATTGGCTATGTTACCGCTTTGCTCAGCCCCTCTTATAGCGTTGCTAGTCGCAGGTGAAGATGAAGTTTGTTCCTTGTTGGAATACGGTTATTTTGGGATATCACAATATCTATTGTTTTAATTAATGCATCTATATACTTGGTAAAGGGTGGAAGGCCCGGCCTTATGCCTGGTATTTTGTTCCACTCTTGCCGCCCTAGTTTACGTCATACCGGTGTTATGTTCCCGGATTTTGCGTTCCTTACGCGGTCGGGTGATTTATGGGACCCCCCTGACAGTTCGCTTTGAATAAAACTTGTCCAGCAAGGCCCAACCTTGGTTTTACCATTTGCCTCACCTAGCCTTTTTTCCCTTGGGTTTCCGGAGCCCGAGGGTCATCTTTATTTTACCCCCCGGGCCAGTGCTCCTTCGAGTGTTGGTCCAACCTGAGCGATGTCCGGCGCCTGGCAACAACAGTGGTCTATGCCAACCCGTCGTCTTGCTCATCCGGTGTGCCACGAGAACGAGATATGTGCAGCTCCTATCGGGATTTGTCGGCTGTCGGCGGCTTTGCTGGTCTTGTTTTACCATTGTCGAAATGTCGATGTCTTTGGGATACCGAGTCGATCGAGTGTCTTGGGTGAAGGTTTATTCCTTCGTTGATCGCGAGAGCTTGTTATGGGCTAAGTTGGGACACCCCGCAGGTATAAACTTTTGAGAGCCGTGCCCGCGGTTATGTGGCAGATGGGAATTTGTTAATGTCGGTTGTAGAAAACCGAAGTTGACCTTAATTAAAATACATCAACCGTGTATGTAACCGTGATGGTCTCTTCTCGGCGGAGTCCGGGAAGTGAACACGTTGTTGGAGTTATGTTTGACACAGGTTGCTTAGGATCACTTCTTGATCACTACTAGTTTCGTGACCGTGCTTTGCTTCTCTTCTCGCTCTCTTTTGCGATGTAGCCACCATATATGCTAGTCGCTTCTCGCAGCCCTCCTTTTACACCAGCCTTCCCTTAAGCTTAAATAGTCTTGATCTCGCGGGTGTGAGATTGTTGAGTCCCTGTGGCTCACAGATTCTACCAAAACAGATGCAGTTACCGGTGATGCCAGCGCTGATGGCGCAGCTGAGCTGAAGTGGGAATATGATGACGCCCTTGGTCGTTACTATGTTTCATTTCCAGACGATTAGTAGTGGAGCCCAGTTGGGGCGATCGGGGATCTGCGTTGCATGTGGGGTATTCTTCTTTTATTTTGGTTCCGTAGTCGGACCTTGAGTGTAATCTGAATGATGGATGTTCATTTATGTATTGTGTGAAGTGGCGACTGTAAGCCAACTATGTATCTCTTTCCCTTATGTATTACATGGATTGTGCGAAGATTACCTCACTTGCGACATTGCTTTCAATGCGGTTATGCCTCTAAGTCGTGCTCGACACGTGGGAGATATAGCCGCATCGAGGGCGCTATGTTGGTAATCGAGCCATCCCGACCTTAGGAGCCCCACTGCTTGATCGTTTTTAGTGGCCGAGTTGTGTCTAGAAAAATGTTTTGAGTCATTTAGGATTATATATATCGGAGAGTTAGGAATTCTTTTTACTCCCCAGTCCCTTCGACCTTCTGGTGAGGTATCCTGACGTAGAGTTTTGACTCTTCTCTTCTCAAATTTCACTAAAAAATTTTTTAGGATCACGCGGGTATCTTAGAATCGTTCCGATGGTTTTATGATGACAACATTGTCTTGGTTGCCTCCTGACATTTAGGGGTTGTGGCAGTGTCCCGGGGAGTTGAGCTCCGAGGTGTTGTCGTCATAATTTTATCGTTGCGATTCGAATAGCTGAGTTTAATACGCCGACATCGGAAATCTCTTTTATGCAGTCCGTTGGTGAGATAACCCGCTAACCCAATCTTGTGGTGAGTACGGAGTATTGCCATGACTCAGATAACGGATGTTTTTCAAGGTTGAGGTACACGATTTCGAAGGTTTCTTGGTTATGTGTTGAAGGATGGATACAATTGGATGTAGGGATTGTTAGTTTGGGTGAGATATATTGCTCCCCTATATCCCCAACACCTGATTGCATAACCGGAAAGTTTCGGGAGTTTATAGGTGGGATTCAAGTAGCTCTAGCATTTCTTCCGCAGATATTTGGTTTGTGATTGGGTAATCCTTACCACATATTTGTTCCATTCATACCTTGTTTTTATTTTCATTCATCAATCTCTTATCAAGTGGCTTCTCACCTTTATGGACGTGATGTTTACTTTGGAATTCATTCGTTCATCTCTGTTCGAATGTTTATTGTGAAGACTATATGTTGCAAATTCTATCCGTTGATTCAACTTGTCTATCTGTCTATCAAGATGCTAACGGATATCACCCTCTTCAGGATGGCTCCGCCTACGCGTCAGAATCCGGAATGCAGTGATGGGAGTCAGGCGAACCCTCCACCTCCACCTCCGCCTCCGGAGGCATGGCAAACTTTGATGGCAACCACTAACGCCAACGCTCAGTTGTTGATCTAGCTGATGCAAGAGCGTAACCAAGGCCAAGGCAACCAAGGGAATCAAGGTCAAGGGCAGTTCTTCCATCACCACGCTTCCTACACTCAACCAGTTCCTTGCGAACCATCCAAAGTCTTTCAGCTCTCGTGCGAGGCCACGAGATGCCGACGATTGGCTCGTGGATATCAACAAGCACTTG
Organism: Aegilops speltoides; assembly: GCA_021437245.1. Classification (NCBI taxonomy): domain Eukaryota; kingdom Viridiplantae; phylum Streptophyta; class Magnoliopsida; order Poales; family Poaceae; genus Aegilops; species Aegilops speltoides. The sequence goes on from CM038141.1 coordinate 135,910,772, forward strand.
AATGCAGCAATGTCGGACACGAGGACTACGTCAAGTTTGCGTCTTTTCAGCTCAAGGATCGAGCAGCTGATTGGTTCCAAAAATACAAGGATTCTAGAGGTGGTCGGTGATTACTTGGACTGATTTACGTCGGGACTTTAAAGCTCACCACATTCCTACCAGTGTTGTTGAGAGCAAGCGTGAGGAGTTCCGCAATCTCAAGCAAGGAAACATGTCAGTGTACGGATACAACATATAGTTTCAGAAACTTGCTTGTTTTGCTAAACAAGACGTTCCAGATGAGAAAAGTATGATCTATCAGTTCAGAGGTGGCCTTAGAGAGGATCTGCAGTTATCTCTTGTTCTTTTTGAGCCTACTCAGTTTGATCAATTCTACAATATGGCCCTCAAGCTAGAAGGTGCTCAGCTAAAGTGTGAGGCTTCAAAGAAGAGAAACATGGATGCAGTTCAGTCTTCTTCTTCCTCTCAAGTGGCAGCAAAGCAGCAAAAGTTCTACCTTCCTCCTCCTCCGTTCTGGCCACCTTATCGTGAGAAGAACTCAGTGGTCGTGGATCTTCCCACCCACCCAACCCAAGCTACGAGAACAAGTCTCAGCCTCAAGCTCCAAGGTCAAATGCTCCTTATCACCGTCCGCTCTCGAGGTGACTGCAACAAGTGCCAGCAGAAGGGTCACTATGCTAACAAATGCCATAACCAAAGGCGCCTTCCTCCTCCTCCTGTGAGGTCTTCAAGCAATGCAAGGTCAAGCATAATCCCAAGTCTGCAAGGTGAACATGATGAATGCAGCAAGCGAAGGAATCTCTGATGTGATTATGGGTAATCTTCCGTTAATGATATTCCTGCAAAAGTTTTATTTGATCTGGTGCTTCTATTTCATTCATATCAAAGCCTTTTGCATACATGCACGATTTGCATCTTGTTGATCTGCCTAAGCCGATAGCGGTTTCCTCTCCGGTTTATTCATGAACACCAAGATGATGGCTCGGATGTTTCTATCAAGATGGGCGACTATAGATTTCTGTCTTCTCCAATGGTTCTTGGCGACTCGATATTGATCTAATTCTCGGGATGGATGGCTTTCTCGGCACAAGGCTCACTTGATTGTGCTGCCAGCAAATTCAATTGACACACCCTTCGAGGATGTTATCATCTATGCGCTTCGTGATGAAACCATTGGTTGTTTTCTCTCAATGAGAAGGGCGAATTGGATGCTATCTCTCAAATTCCAATCGTTTGTGAGTACCAAGATGTCTTTCCAGAAGAGCTTCCGGGTATGCCTCCTCATCGGCCAGTCGAATTCGTTATCGATCTTGAGCCTGGCACTGAACCCGTTTGCAAGCTTCCTTACAAGCTTGGTCCCAAGGAGCTGAAAGAATTGAAGAAGCAGCTCGATGAACAAGAGCGTCTGGGTTTGATCAGACCGAGTTCATCTCCATGGGGATGTGGAGTTCTTTTTGTCCAGAAGAAGGATGGCACGGACCGACTTTGTGTTGATTACCGTCCATTGAATAAGAAGACAATCAAGAACAAGTATCCACTTCCCAACATCAATGAGCTTTTCGAGCAACTCAAAGGTGCTAAAGTATTCTCCAAGCTTGACCTCCGTATGGGTTATCATCAGATTCACATTTGTGAACAGGATATTCCCAAGACAAAGATTCGTACAAGCTATGGTTCTTCCGAATATACTGTCATGTCTTTCGGCCTTGTCAATGCTCCTCCAACTTTCTCTCGCATGATGAACTTTATCTTCAACCCCTACACAAATGATTTCGTCTTGGTGTATCTCGATGATATTTTGGTCTTCTCCAAGAACAAGCAGGACCATGCCAAACATTTGCCATTGGTGCTCGACAAGCTCAAAAAAGCTTCAATTCTATGCGAAGTTTTCCAAATGTGAGTTCTGGCTTGATGAAGTTCTTTATCTTGGTCACATCATCTCCGCCAAGGGCATCGCTGTTAATCCCGAGAAGGTGTCTTCAGTTCTGAATTGGGAACCTCCTCAGAATGTCAAGCAGCTCCATGATTTTCTCGGTCTTGCAAGCTATTGCGAAGATTCGTTGAGAATTTCTCCAAGATTGCAAAGCCTCTTTCCAACCTCCTCCGAAGCATGTCAAGTATGTCCGGGCGCTTTGAGTGTGATGTCACTTTCAACACCCTCAAAGAGAAGTTAGTCACAACTCTGTCTTGACTCCTCTGATGAATCCAAGCCATTCAAGTTTTCGTGATGCTTCCTTGCAAGGTCTCGGTCTGTGTTAATGCAAGAGAAGAAAGTTGTGGCCTATACCTCTCGTCGATTGAAGCCCAACGAAAAGAACTACCCCACTCACGATCTCGAGTTGGCGGCGTTGTCCATGCATTGATAACATGGAGACATCTCTTGTTGGGAAGGAAAGTGGACATTTTCACCGATCACAAGAGTCTCAAGTATATCTTCACTCAACCAAACCTCAACCTCGAGCAAACTCGATGGGTCGAAATGATTCAAGAGTACAATCCAAGTATTGAATATACTCGCAAGGCGAATGTGATTGCAGATGCTCGAGCGAAAGGCTTATTGCAACAGCCTAATTCTCAAGCCCTTCCAACGGATCTTTGTGAAGCTTTCCATAGCTGAATCTTCAAGTTGTTCCTCAAGGCTTTCTTGCCAACCTCATAGTCTCTCCTACTTTGGAAGATCAAATTCGTGAGGCACAACTCACGGATGCCATGGTGAAGAAGGTGAAGCGTGGTATTGACAAGGGCATTTCCAAATACAAGTGCTATCGCTTGGATGACAAAGATACTCTTTTCTTGAGGATCGTATTGTGGTTCCTAAAAGGCGATCGAGAAAAGTCATCATGAATGAGGCACACAATTCCCTCCTATCCATTCATCCCGGAAATGCGAAGATGTACCATGACCTCAAGCGATCGTATTGGTGGACTCGAATGAAGCGAAATTGCTCAATTCGTGAATGAATGTGATGTCTGCAGAAGGGTGAAAGCAGAACACCAAAGACCAGCTGGTCTCCTCCAACCTCTTGCTATTCCGGAATGGAAATTTGATCATATCGAGATGGACTTCGTGACTCGTTTTCCTAAGTCCAAGCGTGGAAATGATGCTATCTTCGTTGTCATTGACAAGCTTACTAAAGTGGCTCATTTTCTTCCTGTCAAAGAATCTATCACAGCAGCTCAGCTGGCAGAGCTATACACCTCCAGAATTGTCTCCTTGCATGGTCTTCCGCAATTGATCTCTTCAGACCGTGGAAGTATCTTCACTTCTAAGTTCTGGGACTCCTTTCAGAAGGCCATGGGCACCAACATTCGTTTTAGCACAGCTTTCCATCCTCAAACAAGTGGCCAAGTCGAGCGAGTCAATCAAATCCTTGAAGATATGCTCAGGGCTTGTGTCATTTCCTTTGGCATGAAGTGCGAAGAATGTCTTCCATATGCCGAGTTCTCCTACAACAACAGCTTCCAAGCGAGTTCGGGCAAGGCCCCATTCGAAATTCTCTATGGCAGAAAGTGCCATACTCCTCTCAATTGGTCCGAGACAGGTGAACGCCAACTTCTTGGCAACGACTTGATCACGTGGTCGAAGAAATGTGCAAAGTCATTCGTGAGAATCTTAAAGCCGCGCAATCGCGCGTAAGGGCTATTATGATGACAAGCACCGTGATGTGGCTTTTGAAATCGGAGACCATGTCTACCTCCGCCTCTCTCAATGAAAGGTACTCGTAAACCCGGTATCAAAGGAAGCTTGCCCCTAGATACGTGGGTCCTTTCAAGATCATTGGCAAAAGAGGCGATCTCGCCTATCAACTTGAGTTTCCATCCAACTTTGCAAACGTGCGATGTGTTTCACGTGTCACAGCTCATAAGTGCTTCAAGATTCTGAGCGCACTATCAACTTTGAAGAAATTGACCTCCAAGAAGATCTCTCTTATCATGAGCACCCCATTGCTATTCTTGAAGAAACCGAGCGCAAGACTCGCAACAAGTCAATCAAATTCCTGAAAGTAAAGTGGTCACATCATTCCGACCGAGAAGCCACCTGGGAGCGCGAGGATCACCTCCGTTCTGAATATCCGGAGTTCTTTCAGTCCTAGATCTCGGGACGAGATCCTCTTGTAGTGGTGGAGTGTTGTAACACCCCGGATGTAACTTTCCATATTTGTAACTTCAACTCTTGCCATTTTTGGATATGTGCTATGATATTCCCTCCGTGGTTGGGTTTTGTTTTCATTTTGCATTTTGTCCATGTCATGCATCTCATATCATGTCATCATGTGCATCTCATTTGCATACGTGTTCGTCTCATGATTCCGAGCATTTTCCCCGTTGTCCGTTTTGCAATCCGGCACTTCTATGTTCACCGGCGTCCCCTTTTACATTTTTCCGTGTGCGGGTGTTGAACATTCTCGGAATGGACCGAGCCTTGCCAAGTGGCCCTGGTATAGCACCGGTAGACCACCTGTCAAGTTTCGGGTCATTTGGAGTTCGTTTGGTACTCCAACGGTTAACCGCACTCTCGCAAAGGCCTCTTTTGAGTTGCAGCCCAACAACCCTCCAAAACAGCCCAATAACCCATCCAAGTCACCTCCATGCTCTCGGTCGTTCGATCACGATCGTGTGGGCGAAAACTACACCCCATTTGGACACTCCTAACTCCCTCTACCTCTATAAATAGACCCCTCCCCCGAATTTCCGGTCGAAACCCTAAAAATTACCCTCTCCGATCCCGACACGTCCGGACGGAGGCAGACGCGTCCGCCGCCGTGCCGGACGAATCGAGGCGCGCCACGTGGGCTCCGCCGCCGCCCGCCACCGGCCAGCGCCCAGCCGCGCGCCCCGGCCCGCGCGCCGCCTCCAAGCGCGCCCGCCCGCCCACACTACCGCCACACGCCGCTTCGCCAGCCCGCGCACACTTCGCCGCCACTCCTCCGCCCGTTCAGCGCCCGCCGCCTTGCTCCATCGCCGCCGCTTCTCGCCGCCGCTTCGCCGCGCCAGCGCGCGCCTTCGCCGCCACTCCGCCGCCGTTCAGCGCCGCCAGCGCTCGCCGCCAAGGCCACCGGCGATCCCGCCGGATCCAGCCGCCCGACGACGCCCGCCTCCCCTCGCCAGATCCGGCCCGGCCGCCCCGGCTCCTCCTCCCTCCGGCCCCGAGCGCCATCTCCGGCGAACCTCGAGCGCAACTCCGGCCAGATCCGATCCAGTCAAACGCCTAGGTTGACTTTTCCCTCATCCCGAAATCTCTCTTAAGTCATTTTCTGTAATAATTTTCGTGCAGTTTCATCGCATCACATCTCCGCACCCGTGGCTCCGTTTTGGGCGTATAATATGTCAAATTGTTCGCCCGAAGAGTACATCATTTCATTCCATTGCATCATTTGCATTTGAGCTCATCTTGATGCCCGAAATGCTGTTGGAAGAAGGCTTCAGATCGTTAGTTCCAGAATCTTATCAGTTCGAGCTTTTTTGTCATTTTTGCCATGCTTTATGTGTGCACCCTATGAACTTGAGTCCTACATGTGTGTAAACTATGCCATGCCATCTTTCCAGGGGTGTATGCCATGTATTTTTGTGAGTTATGTGGTGACTAGAACAAGCATGCAAACTAGGGATGACGATGTTGCTGATTTCAGGAACTTAGTGTTTTCACCAAGTCTTGTCCTGCTGTTAATTTTATGCCATATGTTCATGTTGTTACAGAGAGATCTATGCCCTTTTTTAGCATGATCAGTAAGGGTGTTTTGTACATATGGATGTGATCTATCCATCCATGCCTTTGTTGGCATTTATGGAGTAGTCTAGCATGTCATTTGCATGCTCTACTTTTGCTTGAAAATGTTTCCTGGCAGATTGTTTGCATGAGATTCAATTTTCACGAGGTCGTTGTAGTTGATCCGTGTATGCTATGATGTTGTTCTTGCCATGTATAGCTTCTATGCCATGTCTTCTTGATGGGTGTATGCTTATTTTATCATGAGATGCTCTGTAGTGAGTGCATCGAGCTCACGAACATGCCTACTCGTTATCTGTTTTTGCCATGCCCAGTTTTTCTGCCAAGTCTGAAATCTGTATTAAAACTTGCAATGTTTACATGGGTGCCATAATTTCTTAAGGTCCTTTTTGGCTTATGGTCAGTAAGGGACTATTGATATATGCTTTGAGTAGAATCATGTCATGCCTTGTTTTGCTATTATAAGTTCCTGTAGCTTGTTGTTTGCTTGCTCTAAACATGCCTTCGATGTTAATTCTGGCATGCTAGTATTTTCACTAAGTCTGTGAACCTGATATTTTTAGCACTTTCTCCATGCTTGTTTGAACATGTTATGATGTGATTTAGCCGTAGCTCAGTGTTCCTCTTTTGTTAAGCATCTCCTGTAGATCGCTACCATATGCTTTGTTTGTATGTTGGGGTGTTTGTAGCATAGTTTCATGTTGCGTGTTAAGTAGCATCGGTCATTAAACGCAGATTTGCGTCATTCTTGTTTTGCTTGTCATTTGCAAACCGTGCATCCGATTCGGTGATCTTTATATCGATTTCAACCAAATCACCCCATCTTTCAGCGGCATACTTGGTTTGCCAAGTTGATGCCTGGTTCATCATTTTCCTTCCGAGCACACATATGCATTGCATATCACATCTCGCATAGCATGTCATGTATTGCATCATATTGCTTGTGCATTGTTCCTTGTATGATTGTGGTTCCGTTGCTTGTGTTCTTGCTTTGGGTAGAGCCGGAGACGAGTGCGTGAGCGAGGAGCCTGTTGAGAACGCCTCACGAGGATCAAGTCTTCGACAACTCGAGAACCTTGCGCAAGATGACCATACCTTCGAAATCACTTCTATCTTTGCTTGCTAGATGCTCGCTCTTTTGCTATGCCTATGCTGTGATACCTACCACTTGCTATATCATGCCACCCATATTGCCATGTCAACCTCTAACCATCCATGTCCTAGCAAACCGTTGATTGGCTATGTTACCGCTTTGCTCAGCCCCTCTTATAGCGTTGCTAGTTGCAGGTGAAGATGAAGTTTGTTCCTTGTTGGAACACGGTTATTTTGGGATATCACAATATCTATTGTTTTAATTAATGCATCTATATACTTGGTAAAGGGTGGAAGGCCCGGCCTTATGCCTGGTGTTTTGTTCCACTCTTGCCGCCCTAGTTTACGCCATACCGGTGTTATGTTCCCGGATTTTGCGTTCCTTACGCGGTCGGGTGATTTATGGGACCCCCCTGACAGTTCGCTTTGAATAAAACTTGTCCAGCAAGGCCCAACCTTGGTTTTACCATTTGCCTCACCTAGCCTTTTTTTTCCCTTGGGTTTCCGGAGCCCGAGGGTCATCTTTATTTTACCCCGGGCGGTGCTTCGAGTGTTGGTCCAACTCGAAGCGATGTCCGGCGCCTGGGCAACCGTGGTCTATGCCAACCCATCGTCTTGCTCATCCGGTGTGCCCTGAGAACGAGATATGTGCAGCTCCTATCGGGATTTGTCGGCATATTGGGCGGCTTTGCTGGTCTTGTTTTACCATTGTCGAAATGTCTTGATGTACCGGGATACCGAGTCTGATCGGAGTGTCTTGGGTGAAGGTTTATTCCTTCGTTGATCGCGAGAGCTTGTTATGGGCTAAGTTGGGACACCCTGCAGGTATAAACTTTCGAGAGCCGTGCCCGCGGTTATGTGGCGATGGGAATTTGTTAATGTCCGTTGTAGAAAACCGAAGTTGACCTTAATTAAAATACATCAACCGTGTATGTAACCGTGATGGTCTCTTCTCGGTGAGTCAGGAAGTGAACACGATGTTGGAGTTATGTTTGACGAGGTTGCTTAGGATCACTTCTTGATCACTACTAGTTTCGCGACCGTGCTTTGCTTCTCTTCTCGCTCTCTTTTGCGATGTAGCCACCATATATGCTAGTAAACTTGCTGCAGCCCTCCTTTTACACCAGCCTTCCCTTAAGCTTAAATAGTCTTGATCTCGCGGGTGTGAGATTGCTGAGTCCCTATGGCTCACAGATTCTAGCAAAACAGATGCAGGTACCGGTGATGCCAGCGCTGATGGCGCAGCTGAGCTGAAGTGGGAATATGATGAGGCCCTTGGTCGTTACTATGTTTCATTTCCAGACGATTAGTAGTGGAGCCCAGTTGGGGCGATCGGGGATCTGCGTTGCATGTGGTGTATTCTTCTTTTATTTTGGTTCCGTAGTCGGACCTTGAGTGTAATCTGAATGATGGATGTTCATTTATGTATTGTGTGAAGTGGCGACTGTAAGCCAACTATGTATCTCTTTCCCTTATGTATTACATGGATTGTGCGAAGATTACCTCACTTGCGACATTGCTTTCAATGCGGTTATGCCTCTAAGTCGTGCTTCGACACGTGGGAGATATAGCCGCATCGAGGGCGTTACATTAGCTTATCTTATTGGGGGCGCCCCTCGGGCTGCATCATCCCCAAGCCGCTCGGGCCTGTCCCAGCGGCCTGTATCCTTCTTGCATTTATCTTAGGACTATGCTTTCGATCCACCATGCTTGTTATTTGGTGCCTTTTTTCTCCTGGGTGTCGGAGTCTTGCACGTTAAAGGGGGGTGCCCCTGAGCATCGCGACTCAGGGCTCCTACCGGCTCTCCAGCCCTCACCCTCTCGTCTTGTCCATGGCATCGCGACCTGGCAAGCCAGCGACGGCTGAGACCAGCCCGAGAGCCGGGACCCCAGGATGTAGAGTTTCGTCATCTAACCCAGCTTGCGCGTTAAAGGGGGGTGCCCGAGCATCGCGACTCAGGGCTCCTACCGGCTCTCCGGCCCTCACCCTCTGATCTTGTCCATGGCATCGCGACCTGGCAAGCTAGCGATGGCTGATACCAGCCCGAGAGCCGGGACCCGAGGACGTAGAGTTTCGTCATCTAACCCGGCTTATGCGTTAAAGGGGGTGCACGAGCATCGCGACTCAGGGCTCCTACCGGCTCTCTGGCCCTCACCCTCTGGTCTTGTCCATGGCATCGCAACCTGGCATGCCAGCGACGGCTGAGACCAACCTGAGAGCCGGGACCCGAAGACGTAGAGCACCGGTATCTGGCCAAATTTGCAGGAACACACTCCAAGATAAGGCCCAGAGCCAGGCGCAACCCGCCTTGAGGTAGGGCCCTGTGAGTCCCGCGCTGGCTCACGGGTGCCCAGATACACCTCGCCAGGCCTTTCACGCTCCCCCAGAGCAACTAACGGCTAACTATCGATTGTCGCGACAAACCATCGTTCCTTCTGTGGTGAGCCTGCAGGGTCCCCCCAAGGAGCGTCGCCGAGCAACCTCGCGACGGCCAAGGCTAGCGCCGCACCAGGAAGCATTTTTCTGACCCTCGAGATAAGTCACCCTCCGGACACACTAGTTATCGCAGCACCATCCCCGCACTCAATGCAATCTCGTGTTAGCAACATCGCTCTCCTTTCTCACCGAATGATCGCTGCTTGAGCGCTAAGGGGGACCCCCTGAGCATCGCGACTCAGGGGCTCTTACCGGACCTCAGGCCGCTCACCTCCTGGCCTTGACCACGGCATCGCGACCTGGCATACCAACGACGACTGAAGCCGCCTTGGGACTGGGACCTGTCGGCGCAGATCATCAGGCCCTCGCGAGGTCTGAAGGAGAAAACTAAGCTAAAACGGAAGAAGCATCTCGCACCGTTCCACAATAGGGATCATATTGACAGACGGAGCTACAAACATCTTACAAGCCCCCGTGGGGTATATTCTTCGCCCCTCGCAGGAACAAAAGACGTGAATCCTAAGGAGTCCTAACTACAGGGGGCATCGCGGCAGACGCCATCATCAACAGTGGGCCGCCCAGCACAGACGCCAACCCCATCCAGATCAGGGGCAGCGATGACCTGACGAGCCCGCCCTCCTCCGGGAACGGCGCAGGCTCGAGGGCTCGTAGCTGTCATCACTCGTCTCCAGCGTCACGAAGAGCTCGGCGGAGTCACTGGATCCTCCGGTGCCTCCGTCGCCTGAGGAGCGGCCAAGGGAGCGGACGGCCGGCCTCTGTCTCGCCGCAGCAGGGTCCCGGCCGCCTCTCCCGGGGCAACACTCCAGCCGACAGCCCTCCGCGTCGAAGACCTTGAAGGACATCACCAAAGCACCGTCGTACTCCAGATGGATCGTGAGGGTGCCCCTCGTCCTGCAGACCTGGGCGACCTCACCCCAGCCTCGAGTCATGAAGACCTCGCCCGGGACAACGATCGCGACCTCTGCCCCGGTCGCGAGGGTGCCGCAACCGGTGTGCTGCAGCCAGAGCCCCAGGGGTTCCCCCTGCCGAACGACGGAGGCGAAGAAAGAGGGGAGACGAATCCAAGACTTAGGAGGCATGGAGGCGTGAAGCACGAACTCTCGGCAGGAGCCCTCGGCGTGGACTCCAGGGGGGAAGACACATACCTTCGTGACCCGCCGGCGTCGTCGGCGGCGCCGCTCGTGGCGTTCGGCGTCGACTCCTTCAGAGCCTCCAATGCGCGCGTACAAGGGAAGAGGGAACCCTGGTGGCGGCCGCTCACACCAGGGTCTTGACGCTTCCTGGCAAGTGCCCTCGCCTGGACACCAGAGAGCAAGCCGCTTCTTCGGGGGAAGCGGATCAGGATCCTCTTGGGAAGCCTTTCCTTTCTCTTACGCGGAGAACCGTTGGATCGGAGCCATTGCAGCAAGACTGAGCAAGGCCCAGGAAGGAGGAGAAGCAGAAGGATAAGCTGGAAAGGCGCGCACCGTTCCGTACTTATAGCCGGCGAAGGCCAACTGTCATGCCCAATATGCGACCCTATCCAAAAGGAACTTGAAGGTCCCACCAAGGATAGACCCGCATATTGAAACACTTTTGCAAGGTGGATATCATTACATCAACATTACATAATAGATGGGGATACATACAAAGGGCATACAATGCCACATGAATACAACATCATCTTACAAGAGATCAACATCTGACTACGGATGGAACACAAACAGAAACTCAAACGACATCCACCCTACTAGCCCAGGCTGCCGACCTGGAACCTATCCCCTGATCGAAGAACAAGCAGAAGAAGAACTCCGAAACAAGTAACATCGCTCTCGCGTCAAGATCATCGCATAACCTGTACCTACAACTGTTGTTGTAGTAATCTGTGAGCCACGAGGACTCAGCAATCCCATTACCATGGGTATCAAGACTAGCAAAGCTTAATGGGAAAGAAAGGGGTAAAGTGGAGAGGTTGTAGCAGCGACTAAGCATATATGGTGGCTAACATACACAAATAAGAGCGAGAAGAGAGCAAACGGAATGGTCGTGAAGCTAGCAATGATCAAGAGGTGATCCTGAACTCCTACTTACGTCAAACATAACCCAAAACCGTGTTCACTTCCCGGACTCCGCCGAAAAGAGACCATCATGGCTACACATGCGGTTGATGCATTTTAATTCGGATCTAGTGTCAAGTTATCTACAACCGGACATTAACAAATTCCCATCTGGCACATAACCGCGGGCACGGCTCTCGAAAGTTTAAACCCTATCGGGGTGTCCCAACTTAGGCCATGATAAGCTCTCGCGACCAACGAAGGATATACCTTCTCCCAGGAAGACCCGATCAGTCTCCGAATCCCGGTTTACAAGACATTTCGACAATGGTAAAACAAGACCAGCAAAGCCGCCCGATGCGCCGACAATCCCGATAGGAGCTGCACATATCTCGTTCTCAGGGCAACACTGGATAAGTCAAGTTACGAGTAAAACCAGATGTCAAGTTGCCCCGAGGTGGCCCCGCAGGTTGCTCGTTTCGGACCAACACTTAGACAAGCACTGGCCCGGGGGGGGGGGCTAAAATAAAGATAACCCTTGGGTTGGCCGACCCAAGGGAAGGGTATAGGTGGTGGTGAGGCAAATGGTAAAACCAAGGTTGGGCCTTGCTGGAGGAGTTTTATTCAAAGCCAACTATCGAGGGGGTCCCATAAATCACCCGACCACGTAAGGAACACAAAAGATGGGAACATAACACCGGTATGACGGAAACTAGGGCGGCAAGAGTGGAACAAAACACCAGGCATAAGACTGAGCCTTCCACCCTTTACCAAATATATAGATGCATTAATAATATAAGAGATATTGTTATATCCCAACATAACCCTGTCCACCATGGAGCAATCTTCATCTTCACCTGCAGCTAGCAACGCTATAAGAGGTGCTGAGCAAAGCGGTAACATAGCCAAGCAATGGTTTGCTAGGAGTGGTGTCAAAGGTTAGAGGTTCATGGCAATTTGGGGAGGCTTGAAGAACAAAAGATAGGTAGCGAAGCAAAGAGATAGAACGAAGCAAAGCGATAGAACGAAGCAACTAGCATAGCAATGATAGTAGTGAGATCCAAGGTGACGGTCATCTTGCCTGAAATCTCGCTAGGAAGAAGAACGAGTCCATGAAGAAGACGAACGGAAGTAGTCGAACGAATCCTCACAACTCCGAAACGAAACCGAAGCTAACGAGAGAAGCAAACCGGAAAGAAGCAAACAACATGGTAAACACACAAGCATAAACATGGCATGATGCACAATCAGGTATGATGCATGTCCGGTTTAATGAGGCATGGCATGGCAATATGCACAAACAACACTACAAGTTAAGTGGAGCTCAATATGCAACGAGTTGCATATTGACAAAACACCACATTGACATATTTAGTTTAATCTTGTTTAAGCTACCAAACAATATTAAATGTTGTTAAACATGGCAAGAAGTGAAGCATAATAAAACTACCTATCTAGGCAAGTTTAAATGAGGCCGGAACAACATATAACAATTCCGGTAAGTCCTCATAAGCAAGTTTCAAAGTTGGTCCAGATCTGAATAAACCTTATGTTCAAGTTGTTAAACAACAAGTTAAGATGCACCAAGATGATCTACACGAGATTCTAGTCAAGGTACATATGAAGTTCATTAGATTCAGAGTTACAGCCAAGAAGATATGAGCAAAACAAGTTAGGCATTGCATTGATGAAAAATAAAAACAAACATCAAGCAAACACACCAAAACAAGGATGCAACATGCTAATATGAAACAACATGCAAAATCAAGCAAGTTTCATATAGAGCACACTCAAAACGGAGCAACGGTTCAACACATACACTCTATACAAGTCATAGCAACAATCTGTCCATAACAGCAACTAGGCATCTTACAAGCATCAAAACAACAAGCTACAGCACCCCAACATAAGAGAAAAAGGCATGAGCATGAAGTACAGGTAAAGCATGACAAGACATGAACACTGAGCTATCTCCAGAAACAACTAGAAGATGCTCAAAAGGACATGGTAAGATTGCAAATAATAACAGTCTCAGACTTTGCAGAAATAACATCAGGTTGCAATGTTTAGAGCTATCAAACAACATGCTACAGGAACTTATCATGGTAAACAAAGTAATGGCATGAATCTACTAATCTCATAGAACAAAAGTCCCTTACTGACCATGAGCCAAAAGGGCACAGAAAATATGATGGCACCCATGTAAACATGGCAAAAGATATGACAGATACATACATGGTAGAAACAACAATAAGTAGGCATGTTGGTGAGCTTGAACCACTCAGCACAGAGCAATACATGGCATGGGAAGGCAACCAACAGTAATAAGGCATGTTTATAAAGCTAAGCATGGCAAGAGCAAGTTCATAGGGTGCATGGATCACTAGCAAAACACATGGCCAAAACTGAACTTAATGTTAACAGGCTGACAACAACATTATTTAGCAACTTTGGAGCAAGATAACAACATGATACCGTATGCTATAAATGCAACCAGGGGCATGAATGGATAGAGCAAGACATGTATAACAAAACATCCTTAGTGAACATCTCCAGAATATGCATCGAATGACTAATAGCAGCAGGTTTACATAGCAACAAAATATAATAGAATCAGTCAGGAAAACAACAACAGTAAGTACCCTACTTCACGAGCTCGATGCACTCAGCACACAACTCACAAAAATATATGGATGGCACCACTGGAAATATGGCAGAGCATAGATCAAAACACATGTAGACATCAACCTCATAGGATGCACACATCAAACATGGCAAAAATGAGAAATGAGCAAGTTATAACAGTTCCAGCAGATTAACATCAACATGCACTCTTACAACGATGATTCAGGCATCAAGATGAGCTCCAATGAACATGATGCAATGTAATGAAATGAAGTACTCGTCGAGGCGAACAATTTGACATATTACACACACGAAACGGAGCAGTATGCCGAGAGTTATGATGCGATGAACATGGCATGATTATGCAAAATATACGGGGACTTGGGGAAATAAACGGGGTCAACCTCCGAAATGGATCTGGATCTGGATCGTGGAACGTGGATCAAGGCAGGGCCAGCGAAGAGGACGACGACCGGGGACGGGGCGGGGCCGGTGAGGGGGCACCGGATCCGGCCGGGCGCGGTCGGCCGGCCGCGATCCGGCGGCGGAGGGCGGCGAAGGGACACGAGGCACCGGAGGAACTCGGCTCGGGCAAGGCGGCGTTCCGGTGGACGAGGGCGGCAGCGCGAGGCGAGTCCGGCGGCGGGCGGGGCGAGGTCCGCCGGCGAAGCGGGAGGCCTTGGCGGCTCGGGCGGGTCGCCCATGGTGGCGGCTGCGAGGAGATGGGCTCGAGGCCCGATCCGGACCTCGCCCGGCGGCGCGGGGCGGCGGCAGGAGACACGTGGCGGCTCGCCATTGGCTGGGGCACGGCGGGCGGACATGTCCGGGCGCGGGGAAGAAACGTCCGGCGCGCGGAGGAGGAAGAGGCTAGGGTTTGGACCCGAAATTTCGGAGGGGGAGGTGTTTATATAGGTATAAGGAGCTAGGAGAGTCCAAATGAGGAGCGGTTTTCGGCCACGCGATTGTGATCGAACGACCGAGAGCATGGAAGAGACTTAGGTGGGTTTTGGGCCACTTTGCAAGGGGTGTTGGGCTGCACACAAAAGAGGCTTTTGCTGGTTACAAGGTTAACCATTGGAGTATCAAACGACCTCCCAATGGCACGAAACTTGACAGGCGGTCTACCGGTGCTATACCAAGGCCGCTTGGCAAACCTCGGGCCATTCCGGGAATGTTTGACAACCGCTCACAAAAGGGGGACGCCGGAGGACATAGGAGTGCCGGATTGCAAAACGGACAACGGGAAAAATGCTCGGATGCATGAGACGAACACGAATGCGAAATGAGATGCACATGATGACATGATAAAATGCAACACGCAAACAAAAGACATGGCAATGACGGCGAATAACTGGCGGACACCTGGTGCATCGAATCCGGGGCGTTACAACTCTCCTCCACTAACAAGAGATCTCGTCCCGAGATCTTAGGACCGAGATGGAAGGGAAAAAGGAATGAGGTGACACAAGAACTCAAGAGAAGAAGCAAAGAATCAAGAGCACTCGAGAAGAAGGGAGGAACGACGAGAATGACGGGAATCGAAAGCTCGCATAATCAGATAGACTATGAAACCACTCCGGTTAGAACGAGATAAGAAACGAATAAGACTGAAAGGATTTAGGCAACACTCCGGCTGAAACATGGAGAGGATCGAATCTTGAACTAGAGAAGATGGAATGATACCTGACGAGAGGAACAACACAAAGCCTCTGGAAGAATTGGAAAAGTTTAATGAAAAGAATGGGGAAGGAAATGGCAACTTGTGCCATGAATGAAATTGAAAGCATCTTTAGAAGGAAGGTTTAAACGGAGTTGTAGAGAAAATCAACAACGAAAATAATAAGTTTGTTGTGGACTTATGGATAACATCTCAAAATTATGAGGTGATAACCAACCACAAGCAGAAAAGATTAAATAGCTGAGAAGAATGAAGAAATGCAAAACTCCAGTTCAAAAGTACACAGAGAATTAATTGCACTTCGAGACGTGAGAAGAAAAGATACTTGAACTCCTCCAACAAGAACCTTGACGAACACTTGAAGAATGAATTAAATCATGAAGAACCACCATGAAGAACTCTGGTAAACTAAAGACAATGAGATAGAATTGAAGGATGAAAGAAATAAGATTAAAGCTTGCGGTGATTTAGATGGGGGTTCCGACGAAATGGCCGAGGAAATTTGAACTCCGGAAAAGAAAAGATGAAAAGACTTCGAACTAGAATTTATTCCTCAAGAACAAACTCTGAAGGGAGGGATTACTCGATTGGATGAAATAAGAATAAGATTTATTGTATGCTTATCCTTCATCAAATTAAATTGATGACAAGCAATGGATTTTGCATATTACTTATTCTTCTTGAAAAAGATTGAGAAGTGACATATCGCAAACTTGAGAATGTCTTCATGAACCACTGGTCGGATTGAAAGAATGAATGAATTAATATGATAACGAAGGAAGTGAAATCTTGAACGAACCACCGTAAGAATTCAAAATGACTGATGAAAAGAATGAATCACCGGGGAGAATTAGAAGAACAAATATGGTAGAGGGAATTTAGATGCAAAAGAACAAAGAGATCATGAGCTGATTAAAGAACACTTGAACGAAGCACCCAAAGAATATTGAGATGAACGAAGGGGCACAGACATAGAATAATTGTAGAACGAATCTGAAAACTTGGAATGAAGAAATATTCCACAAAGGATGACCTCCGGATGATCGAGACGGAGAAAAGAAAAAACCAACTTTTGAAATACTCTGGATGGATGAAAAGAATATCTAACAAATGGAATAATTTGCGAGGATAACATGAAGTTAGAACCATGAATCTTCGGGAGAACGGACAAGATTTAGAGGAAAAACTCTTCTTCAATCTTCAAATGATGACGAGAAACACCACCCAAAATTACTGAGATACACCAGGAGAATGAAAAACCGAAAAGGTTGAGTCAACAATGAAAATGATTTGAAATCGATCTTGGAAAAATTTGTCTGATGAAATTCATACTTACATCAAACTTCAAAAAGGATTTGAGAATAGCTCCGGTAAATTAGAAGAGTTAGGTAAGATCCTGGGAAAAGACCTGTGGGTTAGGGCCCACTAAAAGAAAACACCGTTGGAAAGGATTGTTGAATAGATAGATGATGCACCGGAACAATGAAATATTTGAATGAGGTAAAACTAAGGCAACTTGGAAGGGGAAACCGACGAATATCTTGAAGAGAAAACACCGGTTGAAATCATTGAGGAAAGGAAGCAAAGACTTCGCATGAGTAAGATCATCGCATAACCTGTACCTGCAACTGATGTTGTAGTAATCTGTGAGCCACAAGGATTCAGCAATCCCATTGCCATGGGTATCAAGACTAGCAAAGCTTAATGGGAAAGGAAGGGGTAAAGTGGAGAGGTTGCAGCAGTGACTAAGCATATATGGTGGCTAACATACGCAAATAAGAGCGAGAACAGAGCAAACGGAACGGTCGTGAAGCTAGCAATGATCAAGAGGTGATCCTGAACTCCTACTTACGTCAAACATAACCCAAAACCGTGTTCACTTCCCGGAATCCATCGAAAAGAGACCATCACGGCTACACACGCGGTTGATGCGTTTTAATTCGGATCTGGTGTCAAGTTATCTACAACCGGACATTAACAAATTCCCATCTGCCACATAACCGCGGGCACGGCTCTCGAAAGTTTAAACCCTGCAGGGGTGTCCCAACTTAGCCCATGATAAGCTCTCGCGATCAACAAAGGATATACCTTCTCCCAGGAAGACCCGATCAGTCTCGAAATCCCGGGTTACAAGACATTTCGTCAATGGTAAAACAAGACCAGCAAAGCCGCCCGATGCGCCAACAATCCCGATAGGAGCTGCACATATCTCGTTCTCAGGGCAACACCGGATAAGTCAAGCTACGAGTAAAACCAGACGTCAAGTTGCCCCAAGGTGGCCCCGCAGGTTGCTCGTTTCGGACCAACACTTAGACAAGCACTGGCCCGGGGGGGCTAAAATAAAGATGACCCTTGGGTTGGCCGACCCAAGGGAAGGGTATAGGTGGTGGTGAGGCAAATGGTAAAACCAAGGTTAGGCCTTGCTGGAGGAGTTTTATTCAAAGCGAACTGTCAAGGGGGTCCCATAAAAACACCCGACCGCGTAAGGAACGCAAAATCCAGGAACATAACACCGGTATGACGGAAACTAGGGCGGCAAGAGTGGAACAAAACACCAGGCATAAGGCCGAGCCTTCCACCCTTTACCAAATATATAGATGCATTAATACTATAAGAGATATTGTGATATCCCAACATAACCCTGTCCACCATGGAGCAATCTTCATCTTCACCTGTAGCTAGCAACGCTATAAGAGGGGCTGAGCAAAGCGGTAACATAGCCAAGCAATGGTTTGCTAAGAGTGGTGTCAAAGGTTAGAGGTTCATGGCAATTTGGGGAGGCTTGAAGAACAAAAGATAGGTAGCGAAGCAAAGCGATAGAACGAAGCAACTAGCATAGCAATGATAGTAGTGAGATCCAAGGTGACGGCCATCTTGCTTGAAATCCCGCTAGGAAGAAGAACGAGTCCATGAAGAAGACGAACGGAAGTAGTCGAACGAATCCTCACAACTCCGGAACGAAACCGAAGCTAACGAGAGAAGCAAACCGGAAAGAAGCAAACAACATGGTAAACACACAAGCATAAACATGGCATGATGCACAATCAGGTATGATGCATGTCCGGTTTAATGAGGCATGGCATGGCAATATGCACAAACAACACTACAAGATAAGTGGAGCTCAATATGCAACGAGTTGCATATTGGCAAAATACCACATTGACATATTTAGTTTAATCTCGTTTAAGTTACCAAACAATATTAAATGTTGTTAAACATGGCAAGAGGTGAAGCATAATATAACTACCTATCTAGGCAAGTTTAAATGAGGCCGGAACAACATATAACAATTCCGGTAAGTCCTCATAAGCAAGTTTCAAAGTTGGTCCAGATCTGAATAAACCTTATGTTCAAGTTGTTAACCAGCAAGTTAAGATGCACCAAGATGATCTACATGAGATTCTAGTCAAGTTACATATGAAGTTCATTAGATTCGGAGCTACGGCCTAGAAGATATGAGCAAAACAAGTTAGGCATGGCATTGATGCAAAATGCAAACAAACATCAAGCAAACACACCAAAACAAGGATGCAACATGTTAATATGAAACAACATGCAAAATCAAGCAAGTTTCATATAGAGCACACTCAAAACGGAGCAACGGTTCAACACATACACTCCATACAAGTCATAGCAACAATCTGTCCATAACAGCAACTAGGCATATTACAAGCATCAAAACAACAAGCTACAGCACACCAACATAAGATCAAAAGGGATGAGCATGAAGTACAGGTAAAGCATGACAAGACATGAACACTGAGCTATCTCCAGAAACAACTAGAACATGCTCAAAAGAACATGGTAAGATTGCAAATAATAACAGTCTCAAACTTTGCAGAAATAACATCAGGTTGCAATGTTTAGAGCTATCAAACAACATGCTACATGAAATTATCATGGTAAGAAAAGGCATGGAATGAATCTAGTAATCTCATAGAACAAAAGTCCCTTACTGACCATGAGCCAAAAGGGCACAGAAAATATGATGGCTCCCATGTAAACATGGCAAAAGATATGACAGATACATACATGGTAGAAACAACAATAAGTAGGCATGTTGGTGAGCTTGAACCACTCACCACAGAGCAATACATGGCATGGCAAGGAAACCAACAGTAAGAAGGCATGTTTATAAAGCTAAGCATGGCAAGAGCAAGTTCATAGGGTGCATGGATCACTAGCAAAACACGTGGCCAAAACTGAACTTAATGTTAATAGACTGACAACAACATTATTTAGCAACTTTGGAGCAAGATAACAACATGATACCGTATGCTATAAATGCAACCAGGGGCATAAATAGATATAGCAAGACATGTATAACAAAACATCCTTAGTGAACATCTCCAGAATATGCATAGAATGACTTGTAGCAGCAGGCATACATAGCAACAAAATATAACAGAATCAGTCAGGGAAACAACAACAGTAAGTACCCTACTTCACGAGCTCGATGCACTCAGCACACAACTCACAAAAATACATGGATGGCACCACTAGAAAGATGGCATAGCATAGATCAAAACACATGTAGACATCAACCTCATAGGATGCACACATCAAACAAGGAAAAAAATGACAAATGAGCAAGTTATAACAGTTCCAGCAGATTAACATCAACATGCACTCTTACAACGATGATTCGGGCATCAATATGAGCTCCAATGAACATGATGCAATGGAACAAAATGAAGTACTCGTCGAGGCGAACAATATGACATATTACACGAATGAAACGGAGCAGTATGCCGAGAGTTATGATGCGATGAACATGGCATGATTATGCAAAATATACGGGGACTTGGGGAAATAAACGGGGTCAACCTCCGAAATGGATCTGGATCTGGATCGTGGCACGCGGATCGAGGCGGGGCCGGAGAAGAGGACGACGACCGGTGATGGGGCTGCACCGGCGAGGGGGCGCAAAATCCGGCCGGGGCGCGGTCGGCCGGCGCGGTCCCGCGGTGGAGGGCAGCGAAGGAGACGAGGCGCCGGAGGAGCTCGGCTCGGCGCGCGGCTCCGGTGGACGAGGGCGGCAGCACCAGCGTAGTCCGGCGGGCGGGCGGGGACGAGGTCCGCCGGCGAAGCGCGGGAGAGCGCGGCGGCCTCGGCGGGTCGCCATGGGCGGCGGTTGCGAGGAGATGGGCTCGGGGGGCCCGATCCGGGCCTCGCCGGGCCGGCGGCGCGGGGCGGCGGTGGGAGACACGTGGCGGCTCGCCATTGGCTGGGGCGTGGCGGGCAGACATGTCCGGGCGCGGGGAAGAAACGTCCGGCGCGCGGAGGAGGAAGAGGCTAGGGTTTGGACCCGAAATTTCGGAGGGGGAGGTGTTTATATAGGTAGAAGGATCTAGGAGAGTCCAAATGAGGAGCGGTTTTCGGCCACGCGATCGTGATCGAACGACCGAGAGCATGGAAGAGACTTAGATGGGTTTTGGGCCACTTTGGAAGGGGTGTTGGGCTGCACACAAAAGAGGCTTTTGCGGTTACCCGGTTAACCATTGGAGTATCAAACGACCTCCAAATGGCACGAAACTTGACAGGCGGTCTACCGGTGCTATACCAAGGCCGCTTGGCAAACCTCAGGCCATTCCAAGAATGTTTAACACCCGCTCACAACGAGAGACAAAAGGGGGATGCCGGAGGACATAGGAGTGCCGGATTGCAAAACGGACAACGGGGAAAATGCTCGGATGCATGAGACGAACACGAATGCGAAATGAGATGCACATGATGACATGATAAAATGCAACACGCAAGCAAAAGACATGGCAATGACGGCGAATAACTGGCGGACACCTGGCGCATCGAATCTGGGGCGTTACACCAACCGCCGGCCTCCACGATCACAGGTAATCATGACCCGCTTTGCATGCAGGGACTTGTTGAATCCGAGCGGTTACCGAGGCGTCGTGGGGAAGCAGTGCCACCCACGTCCAATCAACTACCACGCGGCGCCCAAGGCCGCAGGCTATTAGGGCCTGTGGTGTTTCGCACATGCCCTTTCGCCTCTCTGCTCAGCCAAGTCCGGGCGCGTTGTGGGCCTGGGGGCTATTGTCGGCGTTCTGGGAACGGGGGTCCCCAGACTTGCCTACCTGCGGCCTGTAGCGTGGCTCAAAGGAGGCCCAGCACAACCCATCTTCATCAACACAGGCTCAAGACCCTCGCGAGGGGCCAAGCCTCGCGGGGCGGGCGACGAGAAGCTTCCTCAGGTACGGCCTCGTCAGGCTGGCTCATGAGGAGGCGGAGAGTTCAAGGCGGGGTAGCTCGCGAGGTGCCCATGACACAAGCCATGACGACCAAGGGCGCCAGTCGGGCGCCAGCCCGTGCAGTATCCTCCTTTCCTCTTTGGTGCAAAGGGAGCAAGCGCAGGCGAGAGCATCAAGCAAAGGTGTCCATTTCGGTGCAACAAGACCATGACCAGCCCAACGGCCAGAAGGAAGTCATTGTGGAGCCCAAGCTGGCGTCATCACCAGATCCTTTGACAGGTGAGGACCAACTTTAGTCAGGATAAGTGTACCCGCTATTCCCCTTCAAAATGGCCAATTGTTGGCGCCCTTCCCGCCCAATATTTGGAGAGAGGCCCAGGGCCTTCGCCTATAAATAGGACTAGCTACCCCCAAGGTAGAGACATCTTGATCCTCACCAAGAAACTAGTAGATAGAGCGATTGAACTCCTCCCAGCAGTTCGTCGCACCAGCCAAGAACAGACCCTCGCGAGGCTGTTCTCCCCTTGTATTGCTCATCATCAAGCCCAAGAGGCAATCTACCACACCACACACTGGAGTAGGGTATTACACCACAATGGTGGCCTGAACCAGTATAAATCTTGTGTCCCTTGTGCTGTTCAGTTTGGTAGTTTAGGTCCTAGCGATTCGGCGAGGAGCGAGCCAGTAGAGGGTTGAATCTCCGTGCGCACCACTGTGTTCGAACCTCAAGGGTCTGCCGGAACCCGAAATCCAACATAATGTACCTTCAACCCTGCATAACTGAGGGCCGGAGGGGTCTGGCGGACTCTATATAAGCCACCCCCTCCTTAGTGTAAAGGGTTCGCACCCCTGTAACTCATATACACATAATCCAGTTGACCACCTCCGAGCTCCGAGACGTAGGGATGTTACTTCCTCCGAGAAGAGCCTGAACTCGTAAATCTCTTGCGCGTAAAACTACTCCATAGCTAGGATCTTGCCTCTCCATTCCTACCCCCTATTCTACTGTTAGACTTAGAACCACCGACAGCTACAACTGATCCCTATACTTGTGGGTTATTAAGACCTTTTTCTGGCTCCGTTGCCGGGGAGAAATAGCGTGGGGTGAATATTCTCATGTGTGCTTGTTTGGTTTACCACTAAGTAGATTTTATTTGATGTTCTAAGTTGTTATCTATCTTCATTTATGGATATGGAACACGAGAGACGGTAAAAATTAGGTGTACTTGCTATTCATGGAAATGGGGAACCTCCTAAAACCCTCGATGCTCACTATGCGGAAAATATTAAACACTACTTTGATAATCCTGAGAAAACCCCATTCAACTTGATAATGGGAGACACATTGGATCTACGTGAATACTTTAGGGATTATAACTTGACTCAAAAAGGGAAACTCTTATGGGATCAAATTCATATGTTGCATTGGTATGCTCTGAATTTATGCTTGAGATATGATTATACTTGTTACTCTAGGATGAAGGCTCCACATCTTCCCTTTTCATGCAAATTTAATTATAATGAAACCTTGGCTTCTTACGCTAATGGTATATATGATTACTATGATGTGGAACAAGTAGAAGAATTTGTTGCTTTTAAGGGTGCTTATGAAATTGAATCTTTGTTTGGAAATTATGAAAATTTTGATGATGTTGTTTATATACCTGAAAATTTTTCTATACTTAAATATTGCTATGAGAAGTATGAATATAGTGTTGATATTAATGAGTTTATTGAGAATGTCTCCGTTGTACAAGAAGAGACTAAAGTTTTGCAGGAAACTATGGAAGAAGAAATTGATGACACTATGAGCTCATTAGATGAGAAAGATGAGGAGGAGAGCAAAGAACAAAGGAGGAAAAGTGAATTGATCACCCGTGCCCACCTTCTAATGATAGTAACTCTTCAATTCGTACATTGTTTAATTTCCCTTCATGCTTACCGAAGGATGATTGCTATGATAATTGCTATGATCCCTTTGATTCGTCTGAAATATCCCCTTTTTATGAACTTGATGTTCGCTATGCTTTTGTCCATGACGCCAATATGAATTATGCTTATGGAGATAAACTTGCTATAGTTCCTTATGTTAAGAATGAAATTGTTACTATTGCACCCACGCATGATAGTCCTATTATCTTTTTGAATTCTCCCAACTACAGTATACTAGAGAAGTTTGTGCTTATTAAGGATTATATTACTGGGTTGCGTTCAATCATTACACAAGATGATTTTGATAAATATAATATGCATGTGTTTGAAGCTCCTACTCGCAATTGTTACGAGAGAGGAACTACATCTCCACCTCTCTATGTTTCCAGTATGAAAAAATTGCAAGAAAACTGTTTATACTATGTATTATCCTTTACTTGATGTGCATGAATTGTTCTTTTATGACATGCCGATGCATAGGAAGAGAGTTAGAATTTTTTGTTGCATGATATATATTACTCTGTGCTCACTACTAAATTATAAATCATTTTTAATTAAAATTGGCTTTGATGTACCTTGGGATCCAGGTGGATCAAATTGGCTTTAAAGAAAGTGCTGCCAGGGAGACAACCCTGAAGTTTTCGAGAGTCATTTTATTCTATGGTGTGCTTTTCTAAAGTTTAAAAACAAAAAATATAGAGGGGAACCTAATACTTTTCAAAAAGAAAAGTCAAAGTAAGAAAGACGAGCACCGTTGAAGTGGGGGAGCCCCTTGAACTTTGTTCATGCCCATGGAAACCTTGCAAATCTTGAATTACAGAAACTTTTCAATAAAAAGAATTATCCCCTTTGTACAAATCCTTTGTATTATAAAAATAATGTGTCAAGATTTGCCTTTAGGATGATTAGATTGCTTGTTTGGTATGTGTGGTGCAAAAACAGAAACATTTGCACCCAGTAAGGCAGTAACTGAATTGATCTGAGCTGCTAGAACATGATAAATTATTGAATTTTGTACAAACTACTGCTATGCAATTTTTTCCCTATTTTTTCAGAATTTTTGGAGTTGGATAAGTATGGTTAATGTTCAGATTGCTACAGACTGTCCTGTTTAAGATAGATTCTTTTTTGATGAATTGTTTTGCTAGTTTTGATGAAACTATCAATTTTATCAGTGGTATAAGCCATGGAGAAGTTATAATAAAGTAGATACAATGCAAAAACAAAATATGAATGGGTTTGCAAAAGTACTTAAAGTCGTGATTTGTTTTATTATAGTAACGGATCTCACGAGGGTTTTGTTAAGTTTTATGTGATTGAAGTTTTCAAGTTTTGGGTGAGATCACAATGGATGAAGGAATAAGGAGTGGCAAGAGGCTAAGCTTGGGGATGCCCGAGGCACCCCAAGGTAATATTCAAGGACTCCTAAGCAACTAAGCTTGGGGATGCCCCGCAAGGCATCCCCTCTTTCTTCTATCGACCATCGATAATTTTACTTGGAGCTATATTTGTATTCTTCACATGTTATGCGTAAGTTCTTGGAGCGTGTTTTGTGTTTATTTTTCCTTTTTGTTTATGCACCATGCTGGTATGAGATAGTCCTTGGTTGATTTATAGAATGCTCTTTGCCCTTCTCTTATATCTTTTGAGTATGGCTTTATAGAATGCTTCGTGTGCTTCACTTATATCATTTGAAGTTTGGATTGCTTGTTTCTCTACACATAAAAACCCGCCATTTGTAGAATACTATTTTGCTTCACTTATATTTGTTAGAGCGTGGGCATATCTTTTGTAGAAAGAATTAAACTCTCATGCTTCGCTTATATCTATTTAGAGAGTTAACGGGACTTGGTCATTCACATGGTTAGTCATAAAATCCTACATAAAACTTGTAGATCACTGAATATGATATCTTTGATTCCTTGCAATAGTTTTGTGATATACAAATGGTGATATTAGAGTCATCCTAGTGAGTAATTGTAGATTGGTAGAAATACTTGTGTTAAGGTTTGTGATTCCCGAAGCATGCACGTATGGTGAACCATTATGTGATGAATTCGGAGCATGATTTATTTTTGATTGTCTTCCTTATGAGTGGCGGTCAAGGATGAGTGATGGTCTTTTCCTACCAATCTATCCCCCTAGGAGCATGTGTATTAGTAATTTGTTTTGATGGCTAATAAACTTTTGCAATAAGTATGTGAGTTCTTTATGACTAATGGTGAGTCCATGGATTATACGCACTCTCACCCTTCCATTATTGCTAGCCTCTTCGGTGCCGTGCATTGCCCTTTTGCAGCTCGAGAGCGGATGCAAACTTTTCCGGTGCCTCCAAATCTCGTGATATGATACGCTCAATCACACATAAGCGTCCTTATATCTTCCTCAAAACAGCCACCATACCTACCTATCATGGCATTTCCATATCCACTCCGAGATATATTGCCATGCAACTTCCATCATCATCATATACATGACTTGAGCATTCATTGTCATATTGCTTTGCATGATCGTAAGATAGCTAGCAAGATATTTTCATGGCTTGTCCATTTTTGGATATCTTTGCTATGCTAGATCATTGCACATCCTGGTGAACTGCCAGAGGCATTCATATAGTAATACTTTGTTCTAGATATCGAGTTGTAATATTGAGTTGTAAGTAAATAAAAGTGTGATGATCATCATTGTTAGAGCATTGTCCTAGTGAGGAAAGGGTGATGGAGACTATGATTCCCCCACAAGTCGGGATGAGGCTTGAGACAAAAATAAAAAAATAAAAAAAGAGGCCAAAGAGCCCAAACAAAAAAGAGGCCAAAGAGCCCAAAAAAAATGAGAGAAAAACAGAGAAGGGGCAATGCTGCTATCCTTTTTCCACACTTGTGCTTCAAAGTAGCACCATGTTCTTCATGATAGAGAGTCTCCTATGTTGTCACTTTCATATATTACTAGTGGGAATTTTTCTTATAGAACTTGGCTTGTAGATTCCGATGATGGGCTTCCTCAAATGCCCGAGGTCTTCATGAGCAAGCAAGTTGGATGCACACCCACTTAGTTTTAGGTTTGACCTTTCATACACTTATAGCTCTGATGCATCTGTTGCATGGCAATCCTGACTCACTTTCATAGATATCGATTGACGAGCATCTCCATAGCCCATTAATTTGCCTAGTTGATGTGAGACTTTCTCCTTTTTTATCTTCTCCTCACAACCAACTTTATTCCACTTAGAGTGCTACATCCATGGCTCACACTCATGTACTAAGTGAAAGTTGAAAAGGCTTGAGAACATTAAAAGTATGAAACAATTGCTTGGCTTTTCATCGGGGTTGTGCATGATGAAATACTTTGTGTGATGAAGATGGAGCATAGCCAGACTATATGATTTTGTAGGGATAACTTTATTGGTCATGCTATTTTGAGAAGACATGATTGCTTTATTAGTATGCTTGAAGTATTATTGTCTTAATGTCAAATGATAGAGTATTGCTCTGAATAACTCATGTCTTAATATTCATGACATGCTTAGATTATATGATCAAGATTATGCTAGGTAGCATTCCACATCAAAAATTATCTTTTTACTCATTTACCTACTCGAGGACCAGCAGGCAATAAGCTTGGGGATGCTGATATGTCTCCATCGTATCTATAATTTTTGATTGTTTCATGCCAATATTCTACAACTTTCATATACTTTTGGCAACTTTTTATATTATTTTTGGGACTAACGTATTGAAAGAGTGCCCAGTGTTAGTTACTATTTGTTGCATTTTTTTGTTTCGCTGAATATCCATACCAAATGAAGTTCATACATGATAAAAACTTATGGAGATTGTTTTTTGGAATATATGTGATTTTTGGGAATTGGAATCAACGTGAGACGATGCCCGAGGGGCCCAAGCCCTGGAGGCGTGCCCCCCTTCCCAGGGCGCGGCCAGGAGGCTTGGGACACCCCATAAGGAGGTTGGTGCCCTTCTTTCACCGCAACAAAGCTAATATTCGGATAAAAGTTGTGTTAAAATTTCAGCCCAATCGGAGTTACGGATCTCCAGGAATTTAAGAAACAGTGAAAGGCCAGAATTAGGAATGCAGAAACAGAAGGAAACAGAGAGAGGGATCCAATCTCGAAGGGGCTCCCGCCCCTCCGCCTCCATGGAGGCCAAGGACCAGAGGGGAAACCCTCCTCCCATCTACGGGGGAGGTCAAGTAAGAAGAAAAAGGAGGGGGCTCTTTCCCTCTCTATCCTGGTGACGCTGGAACACCGCCGGGGCAATCATCATGTGGCGGAGATCTACTCCAACAACTCCGTCATGTTCACCAACACCTCCATCACCTTCCCCCATCTATCTACAGCGGTCCATTCTCCCGCAACCCATTGTACCCTCTACTTGAACATGGTGTTTTATGCTTCATATTATTATCCAATGATGTGTTGCCATCCTATGATGTCTGAGTAGATTTTTGTTGCCCTATTGGTGATTGGTGAATTGCTATGGTTGGTTTAATTTGCTTGTGGTTATGTTGTTGTCCTTTGGTGCCCATCATATGAGCATGTGTATGAATTACACCATAGGGTTAGTTGTATGTTGATAGGACTATGTATTGGAGGGCAAGGGTGACGACAACTTCAGCCTAGCATAGAAAATGATGCATACGGTATTGAAGGGGTACCAATATATCTTAATGCTATGGTTCAGTTTTGCCTTAATGAATGCTAATAGTTCCAATCATAAGTGCATAGAATTCCAAGTAAGGGATGACATGCTAGTAGTGGCCTATCCCACATAGAACTTGATATCGTTCTAGTAACGTAGTCAATTGCTTAGGGACAATTTCGCAAATACTTCCACTACTTTTCCACACACATTAAACTAACTTAATTGTTTATTTATCAGAACAACCCCTAGTTTTTGCTTACGTGCTATTTGTTATCTTGCAAATCTCTACAACACCAACAAAGTACTTCTTGTTTCATACTTGTTCTAGGTAAAGCGAACGTTAAGCGTGCGTAGAGTTCTATCAGTGGTCGATAGAACTTGAGGGAATATTTGTTGTACCTTTAGCTCCTCGTTGGGTTCGACACTCTTACTTATCAAAAGAGGCTACAACTAATCCCCTATACTTGTGGGTTATCAGGCTACCTTGCGCAAACATTTTCCCATAAAAAGTGTGTGTGATGGACAATCTATGCCACACAGTTTCTTCTAGGCACTGTGCGTGATGCATTGCAAATGATAAAACTATTAATATCGCCTACAATGGCAATGCTATCAGAGACGATTTGACAGGGAAAACTGTTTGTGATGTATGTGTGAACGGAAACATTTGTCTGGGATTCACCATGTGGGATGTACATATGAATAGAAAAGTATTTCTTGGATTGACTGTGTGGGATGTACATACGAACAGAAACATATTTCTTGGATTGACTGTGTGGGATGTACATACGAAGAGAAACGTATGTCTTGGATTCACCGTGTGGGATGTACTTACGAACGGAAATGATTGGGCATGTATAATTGTCCGGGATGGCTCGCCCAATCGCACATGAGCTCTTTTTGCCTATCCCTGATGGTTTCTAGGTCATGTGGGAAGGACCTCCCCTATCGCACACACAGGATGGGTGACGGTTTTAAACTCCGCCGCAGAAAGGGGGTAAAAACGTTTGTATAGCAGTCGCCTTCACTAGTGAATGCCCTTCTCAGGCATGACCGTTGTCAGGATAAGGATCCACTCGACCGCTGGCACGCGGCACAGATCGCACTGGGGAAATCCTAACTCCTGCACTGCTCAGAAATTTAACTCTCAATTTCATTGGGGCACTCAATTTCCTCACGAGAGGCAGATCGTACTGGCAAAATCCTAACTCCTCAGCCTGACCAAATTCGTCAGCAACCAGATGAACTTCTTCACTACGCTAGCAAATTTGTCAGTTGTTCCAGAGATTTCCAAAGGCTTCACTCGGGGTGGCTTGTGTATGTATTGGTTTGAGCATCACTTTGGAAATGTGAACTATGACTCACCTATAGACCCCCTTTAATAGTATGGTTTTCCTATGACTCAAAAATAAGAAGAAAGAATGTATGGAATCAAAAGTCTTCAAGCTTCAAAGTCTTCACATAACTTTCTTCAAAGGCCGTACCTATTTCTTCACTTGAAGAAATACATTTTAGGGGTCATCTTCCATGGGTTAAACCCAATATTCAGGGACTATAACTCCTGTGTACACTCACAAACACATTAGTCCCTCAACCCATTTGTCTTCAATATTCCAAAACCATTAAGGGGGCACTTGATGTACTTACAGTTAGCCCCCAGTTTAGATTGTATTTATTAATATTAAACTCCATCCTAAAATAAAACAAAGAAAAACACGAAAGTTGATGTTCCGGATCTGGATTTTTCCTTCAGCTGGTACATGTTCCATCTTTCTAGTCCTTGTCATTTTTCTTTTGCCAAGTCACTTGACCAGGTCAAAACGTTTGCCAGGCCTCGTGGTTCTTTTCACACTTGGCAGTTTTATTTCTTCACTTCATAACATCACCTTCTCCACTTTGACACGTACATATGACCTCATAATGAATCTTTGAGTGGATATGTCAAATCTTGTCAATGTGAAAGTCGAGGCGCCCATTTAGCCGAAATTTACTATGCTGCCCTGGGTTCTCACCTAGCCGCTCCGGGTTCCACCGCCTCTATAAATAGGCTGGCCAGTTTTCATATTCACTTTCTACCCCTTCAAGATCTTCTTCCTCTCCTAACTCTCCTTGTCCTTGCGGACAACGAGTCCTGCTACCTCAGCCGTCGACGAGGACCCCTACATCAATACCGTCACCAAAAATCCTTGGAGAATCGTGCGACTACACCGGCGAAGCTCAAGACCTTCAACTTCTTCCTATCAGATCTATGAGTACTCCATCTCTTTCACGGCATTCAGTCACCATAGTTCCTCTGTAGTTCATCGAGTTCATTGACGTTCTTTGCAATAGGAAGATGGCCAATGTTCACCCCTATATCTAGCGACCTGTTGGGGATATAACTGTTGAGTATGAACCGCCCAGGAGCGGCTGGTTATACTCATAAGGAATCATCCGTATTGAAGCCCATGAAGACAAGGAGTACGACGCTTTACTACAAGAGATTTAAAGGCCCGGGGCCCAAAGGCGGATTAGGGCCCGTAGACATAAACCGCCATGTACTATGTAGCTTGTGTTGTAAAATAGGAAAGGGTAGAAACTGAGCCGGACACGTGTATGAGCCGACGTCAGGATTCTGTAAACCGCCAGGCGTCAACCTATGTATATAAAGCGACGACCCGGCGGCGGTTCAAGGACAAGAAACAACCACTCGAGATCCAGGTAAAGCTGATTCGCTCCCTGATCATCGAGACCCCATCAATTCCACCACAACTGGATCGTAGGCTTTTACCTTCACCGCAAGGGGCCGAACCAGTATAAACTCCCCGTGTCCTTTGTCCGGTTTAACCCCTTTAAGCTAATCTCATTGCGATGGCTCCATGACTAAGTCCTCACACTAGGACATTTGACGTGATAATTCCAAGTTGACGCCCACCGTGGGGCTATCGCACGATGGTTTCGAGTTCTTAAAGGGCAACTTTGAAGGACTCAAGGGATACGCCATGGGCCGGTGGACCAAGACTCGTCGCGGCAAGCTCTACGTCGACGACGCAGGCTGGGGCCCCAACGCCGGCTCAATCGAGTACGGGGACCGGGCCCCCTTTGCAGGATTTCACGTCTTCATCAGCAAGATCAGCGAACTGGGCCCTGAGCCAGACATTTGCACTGACCTCATCGAGACGGCTCAGCGTGCAAGCCCTGCCCGGGTTCAGCCTGCCATGAAGCGTGCATTTGTAGGATTCATCAATGGTGCGGCGTCTGAACCGGGGTCCGATGGTGAGACGGTCGTTTATTCAGATGGCAAATCATCCACCGGTGAGACCGAGTCACTCTACCAACTGCAAGATGGCCGGTTTGGGGGCTGTTCCGATGGCAATACTATTCCGAACCCTCTTGAACCGCCGAGTCGGGTTGCGATCTTCATGGCCGGTACTCAGCCCACGTTGCACTCCTCAACTGCAACAACGATGATTTCCGGATCGGCAGCCGGGCCAGGAGGCCTCGCGCGCCCGCCGGCTCAAGTTTTGTCCGGTTTATTGGACGCCTGGATGACATTGTTGACCATAGAGGTTACTGCGGATAATCAAGATCAGCATAATGCAGAGGTCACAGCGCCGCGAGATCAGATAGCTCAGGCCAAGGAGGACTTGGCGGTTGAGGAAACCAGGATGGCTGAGGAGTGGGCCGCTTTAGATGCTCAGGCGTAGCGGATTCAAGCAGAAAATTACCGGCTCATGCCGGATCAGAACGCTTCAGACGACGTGTGTAGGAGGAGGCATCGGTCTCGTCTACCTCCGGTTTATGAAGCAATGAATCTCTTCAACACGCCACGAGCAGGGACCAGTAATCCGGCAGCGGTAAACCGGATTGAAGCACCCGGGACTGGAGCGCCGAATCAGCCATGGGCAATGGACCCGCCTCGACAGAACCATGACCCGCCTCAGTACATGCCGACACCATCGGGTCACTTCTCCACCCCTTTGGATAACACAATCGCTACGGTGTCGCAATTGGCAGCTATTCCAATGGAAGACGAGTCTCCAGCAGCGGTTGAGACGCGGCGTGCTAGAGATCTTCTTAAAACGGCTATGGTTCAATAGCAGACCTATTCATATAGTCGAGACAGAATTCATTCAACCACACGCCCGAGCCGGAGTTACAGCAGGCACATTGATGAACCGGCTGTGTCGAGCAGTGCGCGGAACCGTGATGCCTCTCGTGGACCTAGCCCGGCGGGCGGTGGTGCAAATGCTCAGGACGTGGTGGATAACGGTAGAGCGCGTCGAGAAGCCGAGTTAGCAGCACAGTACGCGGACCGTCAGCTTACTCTGGTTCGTCCGACAGCGTCGGTGGAAGGAGGTGTTGCTTTCAGCTCTTGTGGGCTGTTGTGTCTCACCCTAGCTCTACGCAATGTGCGCCTGCCTAAGGATTTCAAGGGTCTGTGTAAAGTGCGCAATTACACTGCTGACTTACCCCTAGAATCATGGGTCAAAAGCTATGAGATGGCAATGGAGATGCTGGACGTAGAGGAGGCGGCATGTGCTAAATACTTTACCATGATGTTGGATGGAACGGCCCGCACTTGGTTGAAAAGTTTGCCAGCTAATTCCATTGGGTCATTGGCCGAGTTAAAGGCCCGGTTTATAACAAACTTCAAGGACATGTGCAAACAACCCATGTCAATTGTGGATCTAGCCGCCTGTGTCCAAGAAGAAAGCGAATCGACAACCCATTGGGTGCACCGGGTTTCAGAGATTTTGCATTCATCGGCATCAATGCCGATGCAGCAGTTATAACGTTGGATGGCAATTGCCGGTTTAAACCTCTGCAGTTGAAGTTGGGTCGGCTCAAGCGTCACTGCAGTGACATGGGAACACTTATGGCAGCTCTGGTTAAGTACGCCGATTCTGATATTAAGAAGGACCCCGAGTCTGACGATGAAAAGCCGGGGAAGGGAAAGAAGAACGGCGGCACTAAAGGGCAGCAACATAACCAGGCGGGCCATGGTAACAATGGTAAGCGTAAAGCGGATAATAATTCAGATTTTGTGGCTAACACCAACGCGCGGATAATGGCCAGCATCGTAAGGGTAGACTGCCCCCGCGGAGTGGAGGATCGGGTGTCAATCTTGAGCGCCTATTAAATTAGCCTTGCCCGAGGCAGGGGACGCGAGAGAAGCTAGCTATGCACCTCTGGAAGGATTGATTTATTATGCGGGAGTTCAAAAACTCGGACCTTTTCCGATATGATCATGGACTGTCCAGCGGTTCAGGACCCGGGTCTCATGGTCCGTGTTATGGTGGAAGCAATTCCGGATCATGATTTCAAGGTAATCAAGGCGGACATGGCAATCAAGGCAATCAGGGCAACTAGGGAGGTTATAATCAACAGGGGAGTCAGCAGCAGCAATAGTCGGGTTACCAGAGCCACCCGAAGCAGTTGAATAGTGGGTAGTATCATGTCTTCACCACTAGCTTGTGCAAGCATGATCAGAAGCTTCATAAAAGGGTAGTGAACTCCGTTGAACCGGCAGTGCCCTGTTACTTGCGCTGGTCTGAACAGCCCATTGTGTGGAGTCGAGAGGATCATCGGCCCCGGGTAGATAATCTGGGTCATCTGGCGTTGGTGGTGGCACCTCAGGTTGGAGGTTTTAAGTTCACCAAGGTGCTCATGGATGGAGGGAGCAGCATCAACATTTTTTATTATGAAACCTTCCGTCACATGGGATTGACAAATAAGAATCTTAAACCGTCAAACCCCGTTTTCCATGGTATGGTACCTGGTAAATCGGCTTATCCTCTCGGTAAGATAGCTCTAGAGGTTGCTTTTGGAGATGATCATGATTCAAGATCAGAGACATTGACTTTTGAAGTGGGGAAAATCCGGAGCCCGTACCATGCCCTGTTTGGACGGCCGGCTTATGCTAACTTCATGGCAAGGCCATATTATGTTTATCTACAGCTCAAGATGCCGGGTCATAAGGGGACCATCACAGTACAAGGAAGCCAGATGATCGCTTTGGAATGCGAGGAGGGAGATGCGACCTATGCTTAGTCGGTTTGTGCGACAAAGGAGTTGAAGTTCTATAAGGACAATGTGGATCCGGCAGATATGACGTCTTTGAAAGAGCCAACTACAGAGCATGATCCGGCATTGAAGTTTAAATCGGCTGATGAGACTAAGTTGGTTGATTTTGTTCCTGGCGATTCATCAAGCAGTTTAGCATCAGTGCTAACCTGGATCCGAAATAGGAAGGCACGCTCATCAAGTTCATCCGTGAGAATCGGGACATCTTTGCATGGAAAGCTTCTGACATGCTAGGTGTACCGAGGGAACTCGCTAAGCACACCCTTAATATCAACCCCAAGTTTAAATCGGTCAAGCTGATAGAGGCGGGGTGTCCCGATCCTTCGATGAGATGATAACTATCGATTTGGTGGAGACGACTTTGACGATCCGACTACAAACGTGCACGACGTTGCGCCTTAGCAATCGCTAAACCAACTCCGAGAGGTTATTGACCACGCCGGAGCACAATCAACCTGACCACGAAGGTCTATTCCTGCAAGCAATCGAAGAACAAGCAAGAATATGATAAAAGCAATTTGAATATTGCGAGTATGTATGAAGTATGGATAAAGGTGGGGATCCGTAAGCGGTCTTGGTCTGGTCGTTGGACACAAACGAAGTACACGAAGTTGCAATGGCTAACTTTTAACTAAACAAATCCCAAGTAAAAAGCTACTAGATGGATCTACTTATATAGGAGCAAGGGGTGACGGCCAAGGAGGTGGGAGAACGTCCCAAGGCAGCCTAAAACTAACTCTAGGTCGTACAAGGCCAATGGGCCCAAGTGGAGGTGACGTAACACCTTTGGACTTGTAGTTTGACTCGGATTCTGGTGCAGCGTCAGATTGTTTCGTCCATAACTCAACGCCCCGGACGGCTTTTAAGGTGATTCCAACTGTGCTGGAAAAAGCATGAAATCTACTTTCCAACAAAAAAAGAATCACCCAATTCGGAGTCTGTATGAAAAAGTTGTTGACGTTTTGAGTCAGGTATGTCTGTGCAGTCCGAATCTGAATCCAAAACGTGAGAGACTTGGACTCTATCTTCTCTTGGCCCAAAAGTGACGTGAGAAGACTTTTTGAACAGCACCTAAACTTCTCCTTTTCCCTTATCTTCATATGTGGATTGTACAAATGTCCCATACACCTGCAATTAGACAAAACACGAAAGTATGTGAAGTATTTTTGTTCTGGATAACATAAATATATTATTGAATAGTTTGCAGTAGAAATCACCGACAAATATGCATGTATGCAATATTTTGGTCTTATCCAAGGTAGTCATGTCCTCATCATCCTCCCTTCTTGAAAATAAAGCCGCCCTCGGCGTTGCTTAATCTGAAATGTGGCTAACAAAAGAGACAAGGTGTACATGTTGTATATGTATACGCCATCCATTTTACTTAACTTGATTTTTGCATATATGACACATGAATAGATGAGTAACTTGCATAGTTCATAAAATCTAAAGCCAACAAATTAGCACAAGAACTAGAAGGCATGAAAATATTGCAACTCAGTTTGCACATATAAGTGAAGCTCTTATTTATTTCAAAAGTTTGACAATGTTCATCATTAAACCATCCCAACATTGGTGAATAAACCTTATTTGAATCAAATTTACATGCTACAACATGCTTAGATAAGCAAACATGCAATGAGTCATTCGACACAGAATCATCACCAAGATTAGAGATCATATCAAAATGATTAAACATTGATTCTTTTGCATCAACAGTTAATTCAATGGGTGCACTCAAAATTGTTGGTATTTCAGTTGTTTGATCACATGACGATTCATGACAATATCCAGATTCTCTAAAATAGGTGTTGTGCTCAAATCACTGGTAACTCAACACATGATGCATTCAAGTTAACTAGGGATGCATCATTCTCATGTGAAGTTATATCATCAATACCTTTATCTTGTTACCTTGTCGCAAAGACGAGCTGATGTAGTTACGCACGAGACAATGCACCATACTCTTGAGATGATGTCGCTCACAATCCGAGGTGGGGCTGCTCTAGTAGGTGCAACGGTGGAGGAACCAACCGCGGTGGTGAGCATGAACTAGAATAGTAGTTGTTGTAGTCACGCAATGCATCCTCCTCAGAATCGCTCTCAAAGGTACAAGCACGAACATACATACCAAGAATGCAACGAGGAATATACTGAAATCTTGCCTGAATATCATGGTTCAAACCACCAAAAATCTATTCATTGTATCATCCTCAGATTCTTCTATGTCACAATGATGCATATAAGATTTGAACTCTTGGTAGTAAGCATGAACAGTGTTATTGCCTTGTTTAAATTGTTCAAATTTATGAAGCAATTCACGATTTATAGTAAGGAGGGAAAACTGTTTTCTCATTACATCTTTCAAATCTTTCCAAGTTGTGGGTTGGTTATCAATGTTTTTCTTACAATGCACACTCCACCAAACAGAAGCAAAACCAGTAAATGCTCTAGTGGCAGCTCGTACTCGCTCAAGTTCAGAAAAAACATGGTGACTAAAAACTTGTTCTACTTCAAGCTCCCAAGCTAGATAAATAGCAGGATTAAATCTACTCTCAAATGACGGTAAAGAGCTAACCTGGCCATGTGCTTGTGTGTGTTGTCCCAACTCTCGTGATGGTGAAGATGTGTTCGTCGTCCAAGAACTTCTATCTCCGAAACCTGTCATGATTAGTAGAAACAAGAAACAAAATTCGAGAATAATGTTCCTATAACTACTAGGATGTGGTGGTAAAACGCTCACAATAAAGCAAATATCAATGTCTTACAAGTTCTTACCATGCAGCAGGCGGTGATCGGCAACCAACGGTGTCAAGTAACTCCGAATATTGAGTAAAGCGATTGCCAGGGGAGTGTATGTATACACGGTGTAGAAATATGTGGAGCTGGGTTGGCTATATATGGTAGCAAAGATTAGCAATAATCAATTCAAAGATGCAATGTTGAATAAACGCTAAACGACGGTACTGTGCTGGTCCTAGGCTAGACCGGACTAGAGACGCAAGCCTAGAACACTAATGAGGTCACGGCGTAGCACAACTAGCATCAATGAAGGATACTAAGTAGCTCTTGACAGCAAGATATAAGTGAAGATAATGATGAAAAAGACAACTGCCAAGCAGGATATACAACAACACTCTCTCCAACTTTCCTCTTGAAAAGTTTGAGCCAATTTTCTGATAAATTCTTGTAAAGAATGCTACTAACTCAAGCTTTCCAATGCAAAAAGAATCACTCAATTCCGAGTTGCTATGAGGAGTCAAAGAATTCTAAAACTAGCCTGAAAAATTGGAACAAGCTGTGTTCACGAACTTCGGAGGGCAAAAAGACCTATTTAGAAGCCGATTTTGAGGTGTCAAATATTGAACTAGCTTCTGCAACTATTTACATGCGGCTCGTCGCTAGCTTCAATTTGAGTACTCACGGAGCCAAACGGACTTCAGATGAGGAAGATACACCTGTTTTATCGAATAAAGGCGCAAAATGATTCTAATCCGAATTCGGTACAAGATTGATTCTAGATAGATCCGATTTTTTCTCTTTTTTCCTCACGGTTTTTTTTCTCTCTCTTTTTTTTTTTTCTTTCCTTTTTTTCTCTTTTTTTCTCTTTTTTTCTCTCTTTTTTCTCCTCTTCCCAAGACAAACTAGATAAGATGCAGATTGATCAGCTTAAGATGTGAATGACCTCAACTATGATTATGACAATGAACAACGGTAGCACGTGGTGGAAATTGATGGATGGGATGGTGGACAGCGGAAGGGATAATGATGCAGCGGCGGCGTGACTAATGTGAATAGAACTCGAAACTCTAAAGGAACTAGACACTAAGACCAGCAACTGACACGACGATGCAACCGATAATTCAACTATGCAAGCAATGAATAGAAAATTGCAAAGGCTCAGACTGGCTTGGATAAAGCATGAACAGATCTAACTTTTTTATGGCTTTTTCATGGACTGTAGGTATGAATGATAGATGCGATCTAAACTATGAAAAACTGTAAAATCTCACCGAGCAACCTGAAAACTGATACCACTTGATAGAGGCGGGGTGTCCCGATCCTTTGATGAGATGATAACTATCGATTTGGTGGAGACGACTTTGACGATCCGACTACAAACGTGCACGACGTTGCGCCTTAGCAATCGCTAAACCAACTCCGAGAGGTTATTGACCACGCCGGAGCACAATCAACCTGACCACGAAGGTCTATTCCTGCAAGCAATCGAAGAACAAGCAAGAATATGATAAAAGCAATCTGAATATTGCGGTATGTATGAAGTATGGATAAAGGTGGGGATCCGTGGCGGTCTTGGTCTGGTCGTTGGACACAAACGGCACACGGTTGCAATGGCTAACTTTAACTAAACAAATCCCAAGTAAAAGCTACTAGATGGATCTACTTATATAGGAGCAAGGTGACGGCCAAGGAGGTGGGAGAACGTCCCAAGGCAGCCTAAAACTAACTCTAGGTCGTACAAGGCCAATGGGCCCAAGTGGAGGTGACGTAACACCTTTGGACTTGTAGTTTGACTCGGATTCTGGTGCAGCATCAGATTGTTTCGTCCACAACTCAACGCTCCGGACGGCTTTTAAGGTGATTCCAACTGTGCTGGAAAGAGCATGAAATCTACTTTCCAAAAAAAAAAGAATCACCCAATTCGGAGTCTGTATGAAAAAGTTGTTGACGTTTTGAGTCAGGTATGTCTGTGCAGTCCGAATCTGAATCCAGAACGTGAGAGACTTGGACTCTATCTTCTCTTGGCCCAAAAGTGACGTGAGAAGACTTTTTGAACAGCACCTAAACTTCTCCTTTTCCCTGATCTTCATATGTGGATTGTACAAATGTCCCATACACCTGCAATTAGACAAAACACAAAAGTATGTGAAGTATTTTTGTTCTGGATAACATAAATATATTATTGAATAGTTTGCAGTAGAAATCACCTGACAAATATGCATGTATGCAATATTTTTGGTCTTATCCAAGGTAGTCATGTCCTCATCACATGCAGTTTCTCCGCCGCTTCAATGAAGAGAGACACAAGGCCATTGGTGAGGATGTAGCCCGGCTCTTGGCAGCAGGGTTTATTGTGGAGGTTTTTCACCCTGAGTGGTTGGCTAACCTGGTGCTCGTACTCAAGAAGAACGGCCCTTGGCGTATGTGTGTGGATTACACAGATTTGAACAAGTCTTGTCTAGCTGATCCCTTTGGTCTCCCTCGTATTGATCAAATTATTGATGCTACGGCGGGTTGTGAGCGTTTGAGCTTTCTGGATGCTTATTCGGGTTATCATCAGATTAAAATGGCAGTTAAGGACTAGGAGAAGAAGACCTTTATAACTCTCTTTGGAGCCTTCTGCTATGTATCTATGCCTTTTGGGCTCAAGAGTGCCCAGGCGACTTATCAGTGATGTGTGCAGAATTGTCTTCGTAGTCAGATTGGGCGCAATGTTCATGGTTATGTGGATGGTATCATGGTGAAGTCCAGGAAAGCAGAGACATTGATAGAGGATTTGAAGGAAACTTTTGATAATTTGCGGGTTTAGAAGATGATGCTTAATCCGACCAAGTGTGTTTTTGGTGTACCGGCAGGTAAGCTCTTGGGTTTTATGGTATCTAACAAGGGCATTGAAGCTAATCCGGAAAAGATCAAGGCTATTACGTCCCTGGATAAACCGGTGTGAATCAATGATGTTCAATGCCTAGCGGGTCGTATTGCAGCGCTAAGCCGGTTTATCAGCCGGTTGGTAGAGAAGGCTATCCCTCTATATCATATGATGAAAAAGACAGACAACTTTGTCTGGAGTGATGTTGCTAATGCGGCGTTTGAGGATCTGAAGAAGCGAGCTAGCGAGTCACCGTTTGCCGCCCTATTGATAAAGAACCATTGCTGTTATATGTGGCTGCTAACGCCCAGGCTGTCAGCGTGGCTATTGTGGTGGAGCGCAAGGAGGCAGGTAAGGAGTATCCGGTTCAACGGCCGGTTTATTATATCAGTGAAGTACTTATTGAGTCAAAGCAGAGATATCCACATTGGCAGAAGCTGGTGTATGGAGTTTTTATGGCAAGACAGAAGCTTAAGCAGTACTTTCAGGGCGATCCCATCACCGTGGTCAGTTCCGCTCCTTTGGGAGATATCATCCAGAACAGGGAGGCAACTGGCCGGGTTGCTAAGTGGGCTATCGATCTTGGACCTCACGGGTTAAAATATATGCCTCGTACAACCATCAATTCCCCAGCGCTCGTGGATTTCATCAACGACTGGACAGAGTTGCAGGCACCGGAGGATAAACTGGACAACACATACTGGACTATTCACTTCGACAGGTCTAGACAATTGGAGGGCTCGGGGGCTGGAGTGGTTCTTACTTTCCCTCGAGGTGACAAATTTTGTTATGTTCTCTGCTTGATGTTTCCTTGTACTAACAATGCAGCTGAGTATGAGGCCTTGCACCATGGTCTTCGGATGGCTAAGGAGATGAACTTAATCCGGGTACGATGCTTTGGGGACTCCGATTTGATGGCTCAGCAAGAGTCTGGTACTTGGGATTCTAAGGATCCACTAATGGCGGCTTATCGGCGTGAGGTGGATATAATTGCTCGTCACTTCAAGGGTTATCAGGTCGAGTACATTGATTGGCTCAAGAATGAAGCGGCGGATGCGTTAAGCCGGCTCGGGTCTCAGCGTAAATCGGTGCCGCCCATTGTCTTTCTTGACATTTTGCATAACATGTCGGTCAAAATACCAATGGAGGAGGATTTGGCTGTTCCCGACCCGGAGGCTCAATTGGTGGCGGTTCTTCATGCTATCCCTGATTGAACGGTGCCGTACCTGGCATATATGACCCGGGGCGAGTTACCCGAGGACGAAGTTTTGGCCAGACAAATAACCTGGCGGTCCAAGTCCATGACTATTGTCAATGGCGAGTTACATCACTATAGTGTCTCAGGGGCGTTTCAGCGCTGCGTTTCTCCTGAAGAAGGCTGTGAGATTTTGCGTGAAATCCATGAAAGGGATTGCGGTCATTGTCGATGTCAAAACCGGCGGATCTCGGGTAGGGGGTCCCGATCTGTGCGTCTAAGGCTAATGGTAACAGGAGGCAAGGGACACGATGTTTTACCCAGGTTCGGGCCCTCTCGATGGAGGTAAAACCCTACTTCCTGCTTGATTGATCTTGATGATATGAGTATTACAAGAGTTGATCTACCACGAGATCGTAGAGGCTAAACCCTAGAAGCTAGCCTATGATGATTATGATTGTCCTTCTGTGGACTAAACCCTCCGGTTTATATAGACACCGGAGGGGGCTAAGTTTTACACAGAGTTGGTTACAAAGAAAGAGATCTAATATCTGGATCGCCAAGCTTGTCTTCGACACAAAGGAGAGTCCCATCCGAACACGGGACAATGTCTTGAGTCTTGTATCTTCACGGTCTATCAGTCTGGCCAAAGTATATTGTCCGGCTGTCCGGATGCCCCCTAGTCCAGGACTCCCTCAGTAGCCCCTGAACCAGGCTTCAATCACGATGAGTCCGACGCGTAGATTGTCTTCGGCTTTGCAAGGCGGGTTCCATCTCCGAATACTCCAAAGCAGGTTAAGGATTGTGTCCGACTCTGTGAGATAATTTCCACACACCACCGTAGAGAGCATAACACTTTACAAATCTAATCCGCTGACAATCTTTTTACGGCGTGCCCTTACGCCGCGGCCTGGCTCAATACGAGCTGGTTTTTCTCGGCCTGCCTTGACATGCGTTGTGAGGCGGTTTTATTGGCACGCCTTTGTTGAAGCAGAGATCGTGTTCCCCTTATTGTGGGATCCTCCAATAATACAGGCGCGTGCAACCCCATGACGCCTGTTGGTATGAGTCCGTGTTTTTAGGTAAGTCCCAAGCGGTTACACCGAGGACGCTTGATATTCATCCCCTTTATAGAGGGGCCGAGGCCTATCCCTCTTTCCTACCATGCTTGTGCCTTTCCGCATTTCGAGTTCCAACACCCAAATCCCAAGCTTAGGCACTTCGGATCTTCAATCATGTCCGGATCCAACCTTCAAGTCCGGTGGATGGCCTCCTCCGTCACAGAGGAGGACATTGCGAAGCTTAGGGAGGTCAGATATTTGACCGCTGACATCAAGCACATGCTTCCTGCTCCAGGGCAGGTCATCCCTACTCCCGAGCCCAACGAGAGCGTCGTATTTGTTTCCCACTTCCTCCGCGGCTTAGGCTTCTCCCTTGATCCCTTTGTGAGAGGGCTCATGTTCTACTACGGGCTAGATTTTCATGATCTAGCTCCGGACTCCATCCTTCACATCTCGTCGTTCATCGTTGTGTGCGAAGCCTTCCTCCACATCACCCTGCACTTCGGCTTATGGCTTAAGACCTTCAATGTGAAGCCGAAGATGATTGACGAGAGACATGCGGAGTGTGGAGGTGCTGCAATAAGCAGGAACGCTGAAGCCCCATGGCCAGAGGGCTTCTTACCGGAGGGGTCTGATCTATGGCAGCGGAGGTGGTTTTACGTCACGGCTCCCAGAGGCACAAAGTGGGTGGCTGCCCCCGACTCCTGTTCGGGCCCTCCGCCTTAACTGGCGTCATGGGCTAATGTGGGACCGGATTGGGGGCCTGCTAATGATGTTCCAACATTGCAGAGCCACATTCGGGAGCTCCTTGAGAGGGACATTAGTCTTGTCAGTGTAATTCAGGTAATGCTAGTCCGATGGATCTTGCCGTGCAAACGTCGGCCTCTCCGGATGTGGGAGTTCAACCCAGAAGGTCCGCGGACTATTATGCACTTCTTCGGCATGATGCTCGAAGGGATGTGTATGTTATTCTTCGGACCACAAGTAAAGTGTCCGGAAACCACCGAGGATGCGGGCCTGAGCTGCAACAGCCCAGATACCCAAGCAAGTAACCCAGAAATCGAACACTTCATTTATATTTATCATAACATTGTTCTGAAAACCATCCGCGGCCAGGAATGGCTCAGCAAGGCGGAGATAATCAGGTGTCCGGCACCACTTCCCAAAGGCTCACCTAGTCCTGCCATTGCCAGGATGCTTAGTCGTGTGCTAAGTCAAGTGCCCTCGGGGAAAGATGAAGGGAAGAACAGAGAAGCAGAGCTTCACACGTTGCACATCCAAACCGGGGGAATTACAACCTCTACAAAGGAGGATAGTCGGGAAGGGGAATCTCCGGTATCCTCCCCCCGCGGGAAGAAGAGGGCCGCCTCCGAAGACTTGGAGATGGAGGTGCCTAGACAAGGGAAGA
Organism: Aegilops speltoides; assembly: GCA_021437245.1. NCBI lineage: Eukaryota > Viridiplantae > Streptophyta > Magnoliopsida > Poales > Poaceae > Aegilops > Aegilops speltoides. The sequence goes on from CM038141.1 coordinate 135,954,528, forward strand.
AAAGTTCACCAGGGGGCCCTGCCCCGAAGGGCGTCCTCACCGCACCATACCCGCAAACGGGCCAGCCCTCGGCCGAGCTGTAAGTTAATCGTAAACACAAAGCTACTACTTCCTCCTCCGAGAACAATAACCAAGATCCATTCTTTGCAGTCCGGCTAGCAGATCTTCTCGACAGAGTTCGTCTTCGGCGGATCTTCTTCTGGAGATGATGGAGAGTGAAACCCCACCAGCCTCTCCGCCTCATGGGGCGGGTGACCCCGAGGTATCGTCACGGAGTAGTCCAGATTTGCCGAGGCCAGAAGCTAATACTTTGGCCGCCCTGAGCCCGGAGCGTTCAGCTCCAACAGTGGGTGATAAGAAGGGTCCGGCATAGTTCGGCGACCGGCCGGACACGCTGACGGGCCTTCTGGAGCAAGCTGCTCTCTCGGAGGATCACCGTTCATTAATGAGCATGGTGCTTGAGAAGATTGAAGGAAATATGCCCTATAGGCAATAATAAAGTTATTATTTATTTCCTCATATCATGATAAATATTTATTATTCATGCTAGAATTGTATTAACCGGAAACATGATACATGTGTGAATACACAGACAAACATATAGTCACTAGTATGCCTCTACTTGACTAGCTCATTAATCAAAGATGGTTATGTTTCCTGACCATAGACATGTGTTGTCATTTGATTAATGGGATCACATCATTAGGAGAATGATGTGATTGACATGACCCATTCCGTTAGCCTAGCACTTGATCGTTTAGTATACTGCTATTGCTTTCTTCATGACTTATACAAAGTTCCTGCAACTATGAGATTGTGCAACTCCGCTTACGGAAGAACACTTTGTGTGCTACCAAACGTCACAACATAACTGGGTGATTATAAAGGTGCTCTACAGGTGTTTCCGAAGGTACATGTTGAGTTGGCATAATTCGAGATTAGGTTTTGCCACTCCGATTGTCGGAGAGGTATCTCTGGGCCCTCTTGGTAATACTCATCACCTAAGCCTTGCAAGCATTGTAACTAATGATTTAGTTATGAGATGATGTATTACAGAAAGAGTAAAGAGACTTGCCAGTAACGAGATTGAACTAGGTATTGGATACCGATGATCAAATCTCGGGCAAGTAACATACCGATGACAAAGGGAACAACGTATGTTGTTATGCGGTTTGACCGATAAAGATATTCGTAGAATATGTAGGAACCAATATGGGCATCCAGGTCCCGCTATTGGTTATTGACCGAGAATGGTTCTAGGTCATGTCTACACAGTTCTCGAACCCGTAGGGTCCGCACGCTTAACATTACGATGACAGTTTTATTATGAGTTTATAAGTTTTGATGTACCAAAGTTTGTTTGGAGTCCCGGATGTGATCATGGACATGACGAGGAGTCTCGAAATGGTCGAGACATAAAGATTGATATATTGGAAGCCTATATTTGGACATCGGAATCGTTCCGGGTGAAATCGGCATTTTACCGGAGTACCGGGAGGTTACCGGAACCCCCCGGGGGGTTATTGGGCCTACATGGGCCTCGAGGGAGAAGAGGGAAGGAGCCGGAGGGGCCGCCCCCCCCTCCTAGTCCGAATAGGACAAGGGAAGGCGGCGCCCCTTTCCTTCCCTCTTCCTCCTCTTTCCCCTTCTCCTACTCCTACTTGAAAGAAGGAGTCCTACTCCCGGTCGGAGTAGGACTCCCCTGGCGCGCCCTCCTTGGCGGCCGCCTCCTCCCCTGGCTCCTTTATATACGGGCGGGGGCACCCCATAGACACACAAGTTGATCTACGGATCGTTCCTTAGCCGTGTCGGTGCCCCCTCCACCATATTCGACCTCGGTCATATCATCGCGAGTTTAGGCGAAGCCTCGCGCCGTAGAACATCATCATCGCCACCACGCCATCATGCCGACGGAACTCATCTCCGGAGCTCGGCTGGATCGGAGGTCGGAGATCGCCATCGAGCTGAACGTGTGTGAACTCGGAGGCCCCGTGACGCTCGGTGCTTGGATCGGTCGGATCGTGAAGACGACGACTACATCAACTACGTTGTGCTAATGCTTCCGCCTACGGTCTACGAGGGTACGTGGACGAACACTCTCCCCTCTTGTTGCTATGCCATCACCATGATCTTGCGTGTGCGTAGGAATTTTTTGAAATTACTCGCTCCCCAACAAAGGGCATCCGAGCCTAGGTTTTATGCGCTGATGTTATATGCACGGGTAGAACACAAGTGAGTTGTGGGCGATACAAGTCATACTGCTTACCAGCATGTCATACTTTGGTTCGGCGGTATTGTGAGATGAAGCGGCTCGGACCGACATTATCGCGACGCTTTCACGAGACTGGTTTCACTGCTACGAGCACTCGTGCTTAAAGGTGGCTGGCGGGTGTCTGCTCTCTCACTTTAGCTGAATCGAGTGTGTCTCGCCCGTCCTTGTGAAGGTTAAAACAGCACGAACTTGATGAACTATCGCTGTGGTTTTGATGCGAGGTAAGAACGGTTCTTGCTAAAGCCCGTAGCAGCCACGTAAAATTTGCAACAACAAAGTAGAGGACGCCTAACTTGTTTTTGCAGGCATGTTGTGATGTGATATGGTCAAGACGTGATGCTATATTTTATTGTATGAGATGATCATGTTTTGTAACCGGTTATCGGCAATCGGCTGGAGCCATATGGTTGTCGCTTATTGTATGAAATGCAACGCTCTGTAATTGCTTTACTTTATCACTAAGCGGTAGCGATAGTCGTAGAAGCAATAGATGGCGTAACGACAACGATGCTACGACGGAGATCAAGGTGTCGCGCCGGTGACAATGGTGATCACGACGGTGCTTCGAAGATGGAGATCACAAGCACAAGATGATGATGGCCATATCATATCACTTATATTGATTGCATGTGATGTTTATCCTTTATGCATCTTGTCTTGCTTTGTTTGACGGTAGCATTTTAAGCTGATCTCTCACTAAAAATTATCAAGTAGTGTTCTCCCTGAGTATGCACCGTTGCCAATGTTTGTCATGCCCAGACACCACGTGATGATCGGGTGTGATAAGCTCTACGTCCATCTACAACGGGTGCAAGCCAGTTTTGCACACGCGGAATACTCAGGTTAAACTTGACGAGCCTAGCATATGCGAGATATGGCCTCGAACAGGAGACCGAAAGGTCAAGCGTGAATCATATAGTAGATATGATCAACATAGTGATGTTCACCATTGAAAACTACTCCATCTCACGTGATGATCGGTTATGGTTTAGTTGATTTGGATCACGTAATCACTTAGATGACTAGAGAGATGTCTGTTTAAGTGGGAGTTCTTAAGTAATATGATTAGTTGAACTTAAATTTATCATGAACTTAGTACCTAATAGTATTTTGCTTGTCTATGTTTGTTTGTAGATAGATGGCTCGTGTTGTTGTTCCGTTGAATTTTAATGCGTTCCTTGAGAAAGCAAAGTTGAAAGATGATGGTAGCAATTACACGGACTGGGTCCGTAACCTGAGGATTATCTTCATAGCTGCACAGAAAAGTTATGTCCTCGAAGCACCGCTGGGTGCCGAACTCGCTGCCGATGCAACCGACAACGTTAAGAACGTCTGGCGAGCAAAGCTTATGACTACTCTATAGTTCAAGGTGCCATGCTTTATGGCTTAGAACCGGGCCTTCAACGACGTTTTGAACGCCATGGAGCATATGAGATGTTCCAGAGTTGAAGTTAATATTTCAAGCAAATGCCCGGATTGAGAGATATGAAGTCTCCAATAAGTTCTATACCTGCAAGATGGAGGAGAATAGTTCACAAGGAGCATATACTCAAAATGTCCGGGTATAATAATCACTTGATTCAACCGGAGTTAATCTTCCGGATGATAGCGCCATTGATGTAATTCTCCAATCATCGCCACCAAGCTACAAGAGCTTTGTGATGAACTATAATATGCAAGGGATGAACAAGACTATTCCCGAGCTCTTCGCAATGCTAAAAGCTGCGGAGGTAGAAATCAAGAAGGAGCATCAAGTGTTGATGGTCAACAAGACCACTAGTTTCAAGAAAAAGGGCAAAGGGAAGAAGAAGGGGAACTTCAAAAGGAACGGCAAGCAAGTTGCTGCTCAAGAGAAGAAACCCAAGTCTGGACCTAAGCCTGAAATCGAGTGCTTCTACCGCAAGCGATCGGTCACCGAAGCGGAACTGCCCCAAGTATTTGGCGGATAAGAAGGATGGCAAAGTAACCAAAGGTATATGTGATATACATGTTATTGATGTGTACCTAACTAGAGCTCGTAGTAGCACCTGGGTATTTGATACTGGTTCTGTTTCTAATATTTGCAACTCGAAACAGGGACTACGGAATAAGCGAGCACTGGCCAAGGACGAGGTGATGATGTGCGTGGGAAACGGTTCCAAAGTTGATGTGATCGCGGCCGGCACACTACCTCTACATCTACCTTCGGGATTAGTTTTAGACCTGAATAATTGTTATTTGGTGCCAGCGTTAAGCATGAACATTATATCTGGATCTTGTTTGATGCGAGACGGTTATTCATTTAAATCAGAGAATAATGGTTGTTCTATTTATATGAGTAATATCTTTTATGGTCATGCACCATTGAAGAGTGGTCTATTTTTATTGAATCTCGATAGTAGTGATACACATATTCATAGTGTTGAAACCAAAAGATGCAGAGTTGATAATGATAGTGCAACTTATTTGTGGCACCGCCGCTTGGGTCATATCGTTGTAAACGCATGAAGAAACTCCATACCGATGGACTTTTGGAATCACTTGATTATGAATCACTTGGTACTTGTGAACCGTGCCTTATGGGCAAGATGACTAAAACGCCGTTCTCCGGAACTATGGAGCGAGCAACTGATTTGTTGTAAATCATACATACTGATGTTTGTGGTCCAATGAATATTGAGGCTCTCGGCGGGTATCGTTATTTTCTCACCTTCACAGATGATTTGAGCAGATATGGGTATATCTACTTAATGAAACACAAGTCTGAAACATTTGAAAAGTTCAAAGAATTTCAGAGTGAAGTGGAAAATCATCGTAACAAGAAAATAAAGTTTCTACGATCTGATCGTGGAGGAGAATATTTGAGTTACGAGTTTGGTCTACACTTGAAACAATGTGGAATAGTTTCGCAACTTACGCCACCTGGAACACCACAACGAAATGGTGTGTCTAAACGTCTGTACTTTACTTGATATGGTGCGATCTATGATGTCTCTTACTGATTTACCGCTATCATTTTGGAGTTATGCTTTAGAGACGGCCGCATTCACGTTAAATAGGGCACCATCAAAATCCGTTGAGACGACGCCTTATGAACTATGGTTTGGCGAGAAACCAAAGTTGTCGTTTCTTAAAGTTTGGGGCTGCGATGCTTATGTGAAGAAACTTCAACCAGATAAGCTTGAACCCAAATCGAGAAATGTGTCTTCATAGGATACCCAAAAGAGATCATGGGTACACCTTCTATCACAGATCCAAGGCAAGACATTCGTTGTTAAGAATGGATCCTTTCTAGAGAAGAAATTTCTCTCGAAAGAAGTGAGTGGGAGGAAAGTAGAACTTGATGAGATAACTGTATCTACTCCCTTATTGGAAAGTAGTTCATCACGAGAACCGGTTCCTGTGACAACTACACCAATTAGTAAGGAAGCTAATGATAATGATCATGAAACTTCAGATCAAGTTTCTACTGAACCTCGTAGGTCTACCAGAGTAAGATCCGCACCGGAGTGGTACGGTAATCATATTCTAGAAGTCATGTTACTTGACCATGATGAACCTACGAACTATGAGGAGGCGATGATGAGCCCAGATTCCGCAAAATGGCTAGAAGCCATGAAACCTGAGATGGGATCCATGTATGAAAACAAAGTATGGACTTTGGTTGACTTGCCGATGATCGGCAAGCCATTGAGAATAAATGGATTTTAAGAAGAAGACCGACGCGATGGTAATGTAACTGTCTATAAAGCTCGACTTGTTGCAAAAGGTTTTCGACAAGTTCAAGGGTTGACTACGATGAGACTTTCTCACCCGTAGCGATGCTTAAGTCTGTCCGAATCATGTTAGCTATTGCTGCATTTCATGATTATGAAATTTGGCAAATGGATGTCAAGACTGCATTCTTGAATGGATTTCTAGAAGAAGAGTTGTATATGATGCAGCCGGAAGGTTTTGTTGATCCAAAAGGTGTCGACAAAGTGTGCAAGCTCCAGCGCTCCATTTATGGACTGGTGCAAGCATCTCGAGTTGGAATAAACGCTTTGATAGTGTGATCAAAGATATGGTTTTATATGCAGACTTTTGGAGAAGCCTCAGATTTACAAGAAAGTGAGTGGGAGCTCAGAGCATTTCTAATTCTATATGTAGATGACATATTATTAATTGGAAATGATATAGAATTTCTGGATAGCACAAAGGGATACTTGAATAAAAGTTTTTCAATGAAAGACCTCGATGAAGCTGCTTACATATTGGGCATCAAGATCTATAGAGATAGATCAAGACGCTTAATAGGACTTTCACAAAGCACATACCTTGACAAAATTTTGAAAAAGTTCAAAATGGATCGAGCAAAGAAAGGATTCTTGCACGTGCTACAAGGTGTGAAGTTGAGTCAAACTCAATGCCCGACCACAACAGAAGATAGAGAGAAAATGAAAATGTTCCTATGCTTCAGCCATAGGCTCTATCATGTATGCAATGCTGTGTACCGCACCGACGATGCTTAGTAATAAGCTTGGCAGGAAGGTACCAAAGTAATCCAGAGTGGATCACTAGACAGCGTCAAGAACATCCCAAATACCGAAAAGGACTAAGGATATGTTTCTCGATATGGAGGTGACAAAGAGCTAGTCGTAAATGGTTACGCCGATGCAAGCTTTGACACCGATCCGCATAATTCTAAATCGCAAACCGGATACGTGTTTTTATTAAACGGTGGAGCTGTAAGTTGGTGCAGTTCTAAACAAAGCGCCGTGGCGGGATCTACATGTGAAGCGGAGTACATAGCTGCTTCGAAGCAGCAAATGAAGGAGTCTCGATGAAGGAGTTCATTTCCGATCTAGGTGTCATACCTAGTGCATCGGGACCAATGAAGATCTTCTGTGACAATATCGTGCAATTGCCTTGGCAAAGGAATCCAGATTTCACAAGAGGACCAAGCACATCAAGAGACGCTTCAATTCCATTCGGGACCAAGTCCAAGTGGGAGACGAGAGATTTGCAAGATACATACGGATCTGAATGTTGCGCAACCCGCTGACTAAGCCTCTCTCACGAGCAAAACATGATCAGCACCAAGACTCCATGGGTGTTAGAATCATTACTATGTAATCTAGATTATTGACTCTAGTGCAAGTGGGAGATCAAGGAAATATGCCCTAGAGGCAATAATAAAATTATTATTTATTTCCTCATATCATGATAAATATTTATTATTCATGCTAGAATTATATTAACCGGAAACATGATACATGTGTGAATACATAGACAAACATATAGTCACTAGTATGCCTCTACTTGACTAGCTCATTAATCAAAGATGGTTATGTTTCCTGACCATAGACATGTGTTGTCATTTGATTAATGGGATCACATCATTAGGTGAATGATGTGATTGACATGACCCATTCCGTTAGCCTAGCAATTGATCGTTTAGTATACTGCTATTGCTTTCTTCATGACTTATACAAAGTTCCTGCAACTATGAGATTGTGTAACTCCCGGTAACCGTAACAACACTTTGAGTGCTACCAAACGTCACAACGTAACTGGGTGATTATAAAGGTTCTCTACAGGTGTTTCTAAAGGTACATGTTGAGTTGGCATAATTCGAGATTAGGTTTTGTCACTCCAATTGTCAGAGAGGTATCTCTGGGCCCTCTCGATAATACTCATCACCTAAGCCTTGCAAGCATTGTAACTAATGAGTTAGTTATGAGATGATGTATTACGAATCGAGTAAAGAGACTTGCCAAGAACGAGATTGAACTAGGTATTGATACCAACGATCAAATCTCGGCAAGTAACATACCGATGACAAAGGAACAACGATGTTGTTATGCGGTTTGACCGATAAAGATCTTCGTAGAATATGTAGGAATCAATATGGGCATCCAGGTCCCGCTATTGGTTATTGACCGAGAATGGTTCTAGGTCATGTCTACACAGTTCTCGAACCCGTAGGGTCCGCACGCTTAACGTTACGATGACAGTTTGATTATGAGTTTATAAGTTTTGATGTACCAAAGTTCGTTCGGAGTCCCGGATGTGATCACGGACATGACGAGGAGTCTCTAAATGGTCGATACATAGAGATTGATATATTGGAAGCCTATATTTGGACATCGGAATCGTTCCGGGTGAAATCCGCATTTTACCGGAGTACCGGGAGGTTACCGGAACCCCCCGGGGGGTTATTGGGCCTACATGGGCCTCGAGGGAGAAGAGGGAAGGAGCCAGGAGGGGGCCGCGTGCCCCTCCCCCTCCTAGTCCGAATAGGACAAGGGAAGGGGGGCGGTGCCCCCCTTTCCTTCCCCTCTTCCTCCTCTTTCCCCCCTTCTCCTACTCCTACTTGAAAGAAGGAGTCCTACTCCCGTGGGAGTAGGACTCCCCTGGCGCGCCTCCTTGGCGGCCGCCTCCTCCCCTGGCTCCTTTATGTACGGGGCGGGGCACCCCATAGACACACAAGTTGATCTACGGATCGTTCCTTAGCCGTGTGCGGTGCCCCCCTCCACCATATTCCACCTCGGTCATATCATCGCGGAGTTTAGGCGAAGCCCTGCGCCGGTAGAACATCATCATCGTCACCACGCCGTCGTGCTGACGGAACTCATCTCCAGAGCTCGGCTGGATCGGAGGCCGGAGATCGTCATCGAGCTAAACGTGTGCTGAACTCGGAGGCCCCGTACGTTCGGTGCTTGGATCGGTCGGATCGTGAAGACGTATGACTACATCAACCATGTTGTGCTAACGCTTTCGCTTACGGTCTACGAGGGTACGTGGACGAACACTCTCCCCTCTCGTTGCTATTCCATCACCATGATCTTGCATGTGCGTAGGAATTTTTTTGAAATTACTACGTTCCCCAACAAAGATTTCATCCGCCACAAGCGGGTTGAATGAAGCTTTTACGAGCCTGCTCAAAGGCTTTGAGGTATGTAATGAAATACGTAATTTTTTGATTGTGGCGCACGCGCTAGGTGTGCTCCGTATAGATAGTAGCCCCTGAGACTCTTGTTGCCCGCCCTAGGCGGCCAACGGAGGATCACATTGTTAAGTAATGATCGCACTGTATTCATGTGCAGGTGGCTAAGGGTCCGGCGGCCGACCGGTCCGTTGAAGTCGCCGAACTGAGGCGACAGATTGAAGTTGTGGATGCCGACATCACACTTGTGAACAAGTGGCTTAACGAGTCACAAAGTATGTGCTCTGCTTTCCTTATTTTTATAGGAAATATTTAAGAGGAGAATAATGTTAATGATATGCTTCGACTACAGGCGGAGCTGCTACCGTGGAGGCCCTGAGGGCGGAGCTTGCCCTAGCCAAGGAGCAAGCCCGGGCTAGCAATGCGGCTGCCCTAAAGGTGGCCAGAGAGTTGAGAGCCAAACAGGCTCCTCATCGCCGAAGCGAAGATAAAATAGCCGAGATGGCTGTGGAGCTGAAAAACACCGCCGTCCGGTATGAGCTCCTTGAGAAAGAGAATCAGGCGAAGTTGGCTGACTTTAAGAAGGCCCTTGATGTGGCCAAGGAGACGCGTTCCGAAATTAGGGATGCGCGGGAGGAGCTTCGACAGGCCGGAGAAATCGCGGCTGGAAGCCCTTATTTGTTGCGAATGAAGTTCTTAGATCCAAAGTACGCTCCTCTGGATCGGCGCTGGAGCCCTGCGGACGCGTATGCAGATCTGGCAAAGAGTACGGCTGATGCGGCCAAGTTTTTCGAGGATCAAAAAGATAATGAAGTGGAAAGGTTGTTCTGGTCGCAATTCAGTGCTCCAACACGCCCGTTGCCATTGAGTGAAAGGATGGCCACTGTGGCCGAGCTCCATTGGTTGTCCGGTCTTGCAATGAGGTATGTAATAGACCATCTATGGCCGAAGGGGCCGAAGCCGGACAGTTGTTTTGGTTTAGTGCTACAATTCCTTGGTGCCGTATCACGAATCGATGCCATGAAGAGGTCGGCGTGCATAGAGGGTGCGCGGATGGCTCTTGCCCATGCTAAAACATATTGGACAGATATGGAGGCCACCATCATTGCGACCCAGAATCCGGCGGGAAGCCAGGATCTAGCCGAGCACTACTTGGAGCAGGTAACAGAAGGTGCTCATTTAATAGAGGCTCAGTGCTCGAAGAATATCATGTTCGAGTGACAAATCGTTCGGTTGTAAAAACAATTGTATTTTAATTATAGAGGCTATATTTATACTTTCGCCCGAAAGTGTTATTGTGCCTCCTATGCGGCCGTTTGATGTGTATATAACCTGAAGTTAGCAGTCGTTGGCTTCAGCCCCCATGCATACAATGCGGGGGTGTTCGCAAAAAGATGCGTAATCACACTTGATCCAACGTCTTGGTCCGTTAAGGAGGTGATCGCATGTCAAACTAGGCAACCGGACTATATAGCTTTAACACTTTCACTTAGCCATAGGAGTTCGACGGTGGGGCTACTATGTAGCCCCTGGTACCTTTGCGTGCGTCCGGATATAGGCGCGTGTGTACATGACCAGGGAACGACCCTTCTTTAATGCGGAGGAAACCTAAAGATTCTGATGAGTCCTCGAGTGGTTGACCAATCTCTCGCTATATCATGACAGTCAGTTTTCGGCTTTCTCTATTGAGGTGCTCATCCGGAATAACCAGGGCACAATCGCAGTAGTTCTCCTTTGGCCGCCTTAGCCGATAGAAACGGAACGTAAGGCGGCAAACCCAGGAGCCGGGCAAACCCAACATTTGACCAAAGACATGATTCGGAGCTGATGCATATAAGGCCAAACTCGCGACGCCGAACACCCCTGAAGGTATTCGGACTTTATAACATATACTGGGCTGAGTAACGCCCTTTATTATGAACCCTGTATTTCCAGGTACGTGCATTTGTCTGTCGTGGTGAAATGCCAATAACTCTAGTATCCCCTGTGGGTGTAGTATCCATGGGATGTTAAGCAACAAGAGACAATAAAGAAGGTTTACACAGGGGCTTAATCTAAAGAGAAAACTTTGAGCGGGGCCCTGCTGCACATCCGCGCCTTTGTCTCCGTTATGCCGTGTCCTGGGCGGGTATCACACGAATGGTGTCTGTAAAAAGGAATACTCATGTAAAAGAGTATGACGTAAGCATGCGAAGAATTGGTTATTATCAATGGATAGTATAAGTGTAAGACATTGGCCTGTTAATAAGGTCAAGCCAAAAGGTGGGCTTTATTGAATATCTGTAGCCCTTGGTGTCCTCTATGGGATTACATGTATAGCACCCAGCTCAGGTTTATCTAGGCGGTTGCCCATGGTGGTGTGCCGGACTCGTCTAACCGTGTCCATGGTCTTAACGACCGATCATGCGTTCTGATATTAGAGGCCGCTTAGTGTCCGGCTGCTAGAGCCGTCGCATACTCTTCCGCACGTAAGGAACACTCTGTATTTCCATCAACGGTGATGACGCCACGTGGACCGGTCATCTTGAGTTTAAGGTAGGCGTAGTGCGGTACTGCGTTGAAGCGGGCGAAGGCCATTCTTTCGAGAAATGCATGATAACCACTTCGGAGGGGAGCGATGGTGAAGATTAATTCTTCGCTTTTGAAGTTGTCTTGAGAACCGAATGTCACCTCTAAAATGAGGGATCCCCTGCAGCGGGCCTCAACGCCTGGTATCACCCCTTCAATGGTGGTGTTACTTTGGCTGATTCTGGATGGGTCTATCCCCATCCTACGGACAGTGTCCTTGTATATTAGATTGAGACTACTGCCGCCGTCCATGAGGACACGAGTGAGATGGTATCCGCCGATTATTGGGTCGAGCACCAAGGCAGCCGATCCTCCGTGCCGCGTACTAGTCGGGTAGTCCCTGTGATCAAAATTGATCTGGCAGGACGACCAGTGGTTAAGTTTGGGGGCGACGGGCTCTACAGTGTATGCATCTCTGAGCGCGCGTTTGAGCCTTCTCTTGGGTATGTGAGTCGCGTAGATCATGTTTACTGCCTTTACCGATGGTGGGAATTTTTTCTGTCCCCGAGTGTTCGGCTGGCGAGGCTCATCCTCGTCTTCACTTGGTGTTTCCCTTCCCTTGTGTTTGGCATTTAACTTGCCGACCTGCTTAAAGACCCAACATTCTCTGTGAGTGTGGTTCACAGGATTTTTGGGGGTGCCATGAATTAGGCACAGTCTGTCCAGGATGTCGGGGATATACCTCGCGGTATGACCCGGCCGCAATTGGCGACTCACTGGTGACCCGCCCGGAGCTTGGCGATTCACAGATAACCTGCCCGATCTTGGCGACTCATTAGTAACCCGGCCGGCGGGTCAGATGGACAACAAGGCCCAAAGGCCGGCTCACGTTGTGATGGGCCGGATTAAGAGGAAAGGGATGACGAATATTTCCTTTACAAGGAAGCAAGACCCGGACTTGTAATCAACTTGTAAGAGAAGATACACTAGTCCTAGTCCTACTAGGACTCCACATGTAACCCGCCCCTCTAACTTATATAAGGAGGGGCAGGGCTCCCCAAAGAGGGACAAGAAAATAATCTCTAGGGCTAGATACATCTAAGAGGAGAGCCGGTTTATCGGCAACTCCCTCATGAGCATAATGAGACCTAGCCTCAAACAACATGTAGGGCTATTACCCGATGATGTTTCCCGGGGCCCGAAGCTGTCTAAACCCTTGTCTTGTGTGTTGATCCGCCCTGTGTCTCTCATCCCACTCAACCCCTCTCAAGCTACCACATAGATGCGTAGACCTAGCGACTAAGTCCTGACACTAAGGACATCTGCCGTGACAATTCCACGATAGTTGGCGCCCACCGTGGGGCCTGCGCATGGTGGTGTTGAGTTCTTGAAGGGATCTGTTCCTAGGGTTTCAAAAAGTTTGCGATTAGCTGGATGAAGATGAGCGGGCATGAAAGTATTACGCAGAGTAACCCGGCGTGGGACAACCTTAGACAGAGCCGGCAAAAGTCAATTTTCTGCGAGAAATTATGGTTTTTTCTGAGTGCTTCCGCCGCTACGATTTTCCTGTCGAAGATCGATTGTGCTGCAAGCTGCTGTACGACGCTGCAGCAGCTGCACGTCAAGACTGACAAGAGTTCCATCACGCGCGTCAGGTTCGGAAGCACGGACACGTGTCCACCTCAGCTGTTTCCGAGGCGCTCCCGACGCAGAGTACCAGCGGCCAGGAAATCAAGTCGGACTCCTGGTTAAAAAGGAAAGGGAAAAGGGGTTACTAGCCCACGTGAGATACATCAGGAGGACTATTCCTTACTCCCTCCGTCCGGGTTTATTAGGCCTCTCAGCATCACAAGCATGTCTCCTTTTATAAGGCCCCGCTTTGGAAAGGTGCATGCATGCAACCATTTCATTGGTTGCATTGAAAGCCATTGTTGTTGGTGCCATGGCTGGAAAATTAATACACTTCATGCATGTTTTTTCATTGGCTGCATGCATGTGAGAGAGTGCATTGGGAGTGGAACGGATAATTAATGTGAGCAAATTACTATGTGTCTTGGTCTAAGAGAAATTGTCTTTGGGCCTAATAAACCCGGACGGAGGGAGTAATTGATTAGACGCTTGAGCTAAAAAGTGAACCGGTCTGATCCAAGTACAATTCACATTTTTTATTCCGCCTAGAATCGAGAGCGGGCATCAGAGACTAATCGGGGAAGAGCTCAAGAACTACTATTGGATCATCAACAGGGAGAAGGGGGCCGAACACCCCGAATTTCAAGGCTACAGTCTCGGGGTTTACGCCTCACGAGCAGGCTGTGCATGCATGCGCTGAATCATTGGCAGTAAAAAAAATTGTGACGGCCGCCGATGGATCATGTGCATGCACGGCTGCTGCATCAATTGAGAGGATGTCCAAGTGGATCAAGGAAAAAGAAAACCAAGCCAGCTATGTACGGATTGTACTACTAGTAGGCTTGTCATAGTGGAAGTAACATAGGTAGTAACTTACATGCCACATAAGCAAAAACGATGAGGTGGCAAGTAGTTAATGACGAGAGAGGCAAATAGAGTAACATAATATGTTACCATCACATAGCGCTTCCCAATGCAAATGAGTTTACAAAGTAATAAATGAAGACACCTATGTTACGACATATATAATACTACCCACTATGAATGTAGTAACATAGACTAGTAACATATGCATGTTACTAGTCTAAGTTACTCTCCTCTATGACCAGTCGTACAATACAAAATTGGACTGAGGCGCCATCACAAAAGCCTATGTGATTTGCACTATTATCGTATTTTTCGAAGACCCGGAGACCAATTTTTCTTTTGCCAAACTCAAGGGCCGAAGCCAATACTAAAAGCTGTGCGTGCAGACTTTCCAAGGGCCGCAGCCTGACCGCTGTCGCGTGTCTCCATGGCGGTTGCTCTCCAAAGACTTACTACTAGTGCTAAATAAAAAGCACAATGGTCATCACCAAAAAGGATCATCATCCATCACGTGAAAAACAATATTGGTCAAAGTGATGAACCAATTACTTCATTACTGGTGATACTTTGTTACTACTATTTATTTGTCCTGCTCACGATGGACATAGGAAGGCCATGCGAAGATCATGGTGCAAAAATACGCGTCCGGGGATTTAAAAGGCCGGACAAAGTTAAAAATGCGTTGCGTGGAGCCTGAGCCACTCACCTCCGCGGTCTCCCCTTGCTTCTCAGCCGCTATGCTTCCAAAGCTGCTTTCACCTCCGTCCGTCAGCCTCTGCTGTGTTGAGCTGCCGGGGCCGCTTTGAGCCACCTCTGCTGTGTTGAGCCGCCAAGGCCGTGTTGAGCTACATCTACTGTGTTGAGCCGTCGGGGCCGCGTTGGGCCGCCTCTGCCGTGTTGAGCTGCCTGGACCATATTGAGTCGCCGACCAGCCTAAGCCGCCTCTGTCGCGATGAACGGATCATTCGTTGTCCGAACAAAAAACATCAGGTGATATCCGTCCGGTTTGTTTTCATAGCACATATTAATTTTTGTGTGAACAATTACTTTGGCATGTGATATTTTTTGATGCAGGACAATTGTTCATTACAAATGAGGCGTTATATTATGGGCACGAAGCACGCGCTAGCAACATTCTGCACTGGCGTTTCATCCATGTCCTACCACCCAGTGAATGAACGCGAGCAAGTCGCCGTCCATGTGGCCCGGTTTTCATCAGCTTGTCGGGACCGCACCCGCGATTAACTCGCCCGTCCGTGCCGGTTTACGATACCGGTGCCGATTTTCCCCGTCTGCACCGGCTTACAATGCCGCGGCTGACTCATCTGTCCGAGTTGCCTCTGATGTTGCGGTCGTCTTTGTCGTCCGTCTCTCCCGACCTGGTCTACATTAACACACCGGGCCGCACCTGTCTGCATGAGCTGTTATTGAGTCTGAACAAGTCACCACTTGGGAAGCCCGGTTTTTTTCCAACAAATTAGAGGCAAATTATCATATATTATCAGCCATCGTCTGCACTGGATGGTTCAATGGGCAGGCGCACAAGTCGCCGCCACTACAGTTTGGTTAACTTCAAATAGTCACTTGGAAGTAACCATTGGCCGAGTTGCTGACACAGCTCATACGGGATCATTTATAACCCGCCGCAGTCACCTCAACCTTCTGTGGATTCACATTGTGCTATCAACACCAATGATATACAAGTTATGCCGGTTTATATCACGGTCAAATATGGAGAATCTCAAGCCAACTCCTCGAGTCACCTTGAGACTCGGGCGCTACAATGATATGACTCAGCAAATGTGGTCGGTTTCAATAAATTTAAGAACTCCGGGTCATTGAAGGAAAAAATAACCCGGCCCCGGATATTACTGCTAGATCGATGAAAATTTAAAAGCCATCAAAAGATTTCCGGCTCAAAATAAGGATTCTTGTTTTAAAATCCGGTTCAAGAGACATGTTTCTCCCACAAAGCTTTGAAGCTCTTCAATCCGGTTCAAAATCTGGCTCAAGGTAAATTTATCTCTCACAAAGTTTTGAAGCTTTCAAATCTGGTTTAAAGTTCCGGTTCAAGAAGAATTTATCTCTTGCAAAAAATTAAAGGTTGCCAAAAAGAGCTTGCTGCCATGATGCGCGGTTCAAACATAGGTATCCTGCCTTACAACTTATCTTATTATGGTCACTTGGGGGCTTCCTGCTCATAGAGCATAGCTGTCGGTACCCTCTTGATCGGTGCAATGTTAATATATGGTCACCGGGGCTTCTGCTCAAACATAGGTCGATTCAACCAAAGAGAACATAGTCTGTTTAAACCCTTTTGATCGGCACACTGCCAAACTCAATAGGGGGCTTCTTGATCGTCTCTGAATCATAGCTTAATCTCTTTTGAGTTCGACGTGGATCGTATTCGAATCAGCGTCGTTAAACAACACTCAAGATCATTTGGGGGCTTCCTGTTCAAACATAGGAACCAAAGAAAACATAGCTGTCGGTACCCTCTTGATCGGCAACGCCAAGGCCACTGGGGCCTATATGATCGTATTCGAATCTTAGCTCAACCCCTTTGGAACGGTTTTCCGATCGTATACGAATCAGAAGCCTTAAATTTTTTAAGTATTTTTTGCAAACAATTTTGTTTTGACTTGAGACCTTTTTTGGATTATATCTCAAATGTATATAAGTGTTTTTTGCTTAACCCGACTTGACTTTTGACTATAAGTCGCCAGTTTATGACAATCATCATCTAGGTGGAAGCATTGGCTTCTAAGGATTGGGTTATCACCGTTACTGCACAGATCATGTAAAACCGGCAGTACAAATTCAATATCACAGTGGTTATATGTGAGGTATTATGACCCGCCCTGCGGTAAACCGCCAAGGGTTCTTGTGATCTACTTGTGTGCAGGGTAAGACTACATTTGGGTGGTTACCCGCCCAGGCTCTTGACGTTAAGTCACTAGGGCATATGTTGTTTAAACTCTGTGTAGGGTTTGGAGAACTATGACTTATATAAATGCTTCAGTCCAAGCTCATCACTAAAATTGGTGTCTCAAAAGGGTTATCAATTTTTGATTTTCTCAAGGGCTATAGGCCACCGGTTTACAAAAATTCCGGCTTACAATGAATGCGCATTAAGTCGTCATCGGCCAAGAGCCGCCAGGTAATTTAAACTCCGGATTTACTTGTCAACCAATGAGGTATTCAAATCTTTAATAGCCAAAACCGACTGGATTTTCATGATGATATTGAATGATTGAGGTTTTCATATCGGATTATATTATTCAAATCTTGAATAGCCAACATGGCTGGATTTCTATTGTGATTATCAATAACCAGTGTTATGATTGAGGTTTTCAAAGTCGCTTTAGCGCAACAGCTATTATTTTGATCAATGGGCACGATTTATTTCACAATGGAGGAAATAGTCCCGAGTTGCTGCATGCTTACGACCCGGCACTTGGGGGCTACATTGTTCAAATAGAGATTACATCGAATATACAAGTCCCATGTCACTGCCAGCATGCACCATGGCCCTTGGGGGCTAATGCAAAGTCCTTTTTTGCTCAACTTATTAAAGACCCGACTCATCACATTTTAAATGAGCCGGCCCTTGGGGGTTACCAATTGCTCCTGTCGGAAATTCAAGGTACACAAGCCTTAATCCATTATATTGAAAGATCCATTATTCAGTTGGTAGAGTACAAAGCTCTTAACCTTATGGACGTGGGTTCAAGCCCCATGGTGGAGATTACATCATTTGATGGTATTATCAATGAATCATATACAAATTCCCAGCTCAGTAATATCTTATTGAGCCGGCCCTTGGGGGCTACACGTTGTTGCTCAAGTTTACATGATCATATTTACAAAGTCCCTACTCATTATTGCATAATGACCCGGCACTTGGGGGCTACAGGTGATATGCATATAAGGGAGGAATAACTTCAAATTATCAGTTCTGAGCAAATCAGCCGGCAATTTTGAGCCGCCAGCCTCTACATTTTTCAACCGGCGGATCACCAGATGAATCTTGAGTCCAATATGTTTATTAAGCCGGCGCCTTGGAAGCCGGTTCAAGTGGATTATTTCTTACAATATTTCTCTATAAGAGATCAATGCCAACAAATTGACTCTGAAGCTGGCCTATTGACCCGGATTTCTCAAAAGAAGTATCTGGATTTTTGCATTCACAAAGTTTGAACATATCTACTATCTACTAAAGGATATTTGCTATGAGTTCATGGGCATGTATCGAGAAGGAAATGACAAGGATTTAAAGATGATCAGGTGCCGGCTTACAAAATTTAACCCGGAGCACAACCTATCAAGTTTGTTCTTGTGTTTATTTTACAGGATTAGTCTAACATGGATAAATCCAAATTAAACTAGGGGCTAATGTCGGGGATATACCCCGCGGTATGACCCGGCCGCAATTGGCGACTCACTGGTGACCCGCCCGGATCTTGGCGATTCACAGATAACCTGCCCGATCTTGGCGACTCATTAGTAACCCGACGGGCGGGTCAGATGGACAAGAAGGCCCAAAGGCCTGCTCACGTTGTGATGGGCTGGATTAAGAGGAAAGGGATGACGAATATTTCCTTTACAAGGAAGCAAGACCCGGACTTGTAATCAACTTGTAAGAGAAGATACACTAGTCCTAGTCCTACTAGGACTCCACATGTAACCCGCCCCTCTAACTTATATAAGGAGGGGCAGGGCTCCCCAAAGAGGGACAAGAAAATAATCTCTAGGGCTAGATACATCTAAGAGGAGAGCCGGTTTATCGGCAACTCCCTCATGAGCATAATGAGACCTAGCCTCAAACAACATGTAGGGCTATTACCCGATGATGTTTCCCGAGGCCCGAAGCTGTCTAAACCCTTGTCTTGTGTGTTGATCTGCCCTGCGTCTCTCATCCCACTCAACCCCTCTCAACCTACCACATAGATGCGTTGACCTAGCGACTAAGTCCTGACACTAAGGACATCTGCCGTGACAATTCCACGACAGTTGGCGCCCACCGTGGGGCCTGCGCATGGTGGTGTTGAGTTCTTGAAGGGATCTGTTCCTAGGGTTTCAAAAAGTTTGCGATTAGCTGGATGAAGATGAGCGGGCATGAAAGTATTACACAGAGTAACCCGGCGTGGGACAACCTTAGACAGAGCCGGCAAAAGTCAATTTTCTGCGAGAAATTATGGTTTTTTCTGAGTGCTGTCGCCGCTACGATTTTCCTGTCGAAGATCGATTGTGCTGCAAGCTGCTGTACGACGCTGCAGCAGCTGCATGTCAAGACTGACAAGAGTTCCATCACGCGCGTCAGGTTCGGAAGCACGGACACGTGTCCACCTCAGCTGTTTCCGAGGCGCTCCCGACACAGAGTACCAGCGGCTAGGAAATCAAGTCGGACTCCTGGTTAAAAAGGAAAGGGAAAAGGGGTTACTAGCCCACGTGAGATACATCAGGAGGACTATTCCTTACTCCCTCCGTTCGGGTTTATTAGGCCTCTCAGCATCACAAGCATGTCTCCTTTTATAAGGCCCCGCTTTGGAAAGGTGCATGCATGCAACCATTTCATTCGTTGCATTGAAAGCCATTGTTGTTGGTGCCATGGCTGGAAAATTAATACACTTCATGCATGATTTTTCATTGGCTGCATGCATGTGAGAGAGTGCATTGGGAGTGGAACGGATAATTAATGTGAGCAAATTACTATGTGTCTTGGTCTAAGAGAAATTGTCTTTGGGCCTAATAAACCCGGACGGAGGGAGTAATTGATTAGACGCTTGAGCTAAAAAGTGAACCGGTCTGATCCGAGTACAATTCACATTTTTATTCCGCCTAGAATCGAGAGCGGCATCGAGACTAATCGGGAAGAGCTCAAGAACTACTATTGATCATCAATAGGGAGAAGGGGCGAACACCCCAATTTCAAGGCTACAGCCTCGGGTTTACGCCTCACGAGCAGGCTGTGCATGCATGCGCTGAATCATTGGCAGTAAAAAAAATTGTGACGGCCGCCGATGGATCATGTGCATGCACGGCTGCTGCATCAATTGAGAGGATGTCCAAGTGGATCAAGGAAAAAGAAAACCAAGCCAGCTATGTATGGATTGTACTACTAGTAGGCTTGTCATAGTGGGAGTAACATAGGTAGTAACTTACATGCCACATAAGCAAAAATGATGAGGTGGCAAGTAGTTAATGACGAGAGAGGCAAATAGAGTAACATAATATGTTACCATCACATAGCGCTTCCCAATGCAAATGAGTTTACAAAGAAATAAATGAAGACACCTATGTTACGACATATATAATACTACCCACTATGAATGTAGTAACATAGACTAGTAACATATGCATGTTACTAGTCTAAGTTACTCTCCTCTATGACCAGTCGTACAATACAAAATCGGACTGAGGCGCCATCACAAAAGCCTATGTGATTTGCACTATTATCGTATTTTTCGAAGACCCGGAGACCAATTTTTTTTTGCCAAACTCAAGGGCCGAAGCCAATACTAAAAGTTGTGCGTGCAGACTTTCCAAGGGCCGCAGCCTGACCGCTGTCGCGTGTCTCCATGGCGGTTGCTCTCCAAAGACTTACTACTAGTGCTAAATAAAAAGCACAATGGTCATCACCAAAAAGGATCATCATCCATCACGTGAAAAACAATATTGGTCAAAGTGATGAACCAATTACTTCATTACTGGTGATACTTTGTTACTACTATTTATTTTTTCGGCTCACGATGGACATAGGAAGGCCATGCGAAGATCATGGTGCAAAAATACGCGTCCGAGTATTTAAAAGGCCGGACAAAGTTAAAAATGCGTTGCGTGGAGCATGAGCCACTCACCTCCGCGGTCTCCCCTTGCTTCTCAGCCGCTATGCTTCCAAAGCTGCTTTCACCTCCGTCCGTCAGCCTCTGCTGTGTTGAGCTACCGGGGCCGCTTTGAGCCGCCTCTGCTGTGTTGAGCCGCCAAGGCCGTGTTGAGCTACATCTACTGTGTTGAGCCGTCGGGGCCGCGTTGGGCCGCCTCTGCCGTGTTGAGCTGCCTGGACCATATTGAGTCGCCGACCAGCCTAAGCCGCCTCTGTCGCGATGAACGGATCATCCGTTGTCCGAACAAAAAACATCAGGTGATATCCGTCCGGTTTGTTTTCATAGCACATATTAATTTTTGTGTGAACAATTACTTTGGCATGTGATATTTTTTGATCGCAGGACAATTGTTCATTACAAATGAGGCGTTATATTATGGGCACGAAGCACGCGCTAGCAACATTCTGCACTGGCGTTTCATCCATGTCATACCACCCAGTGAATGAACGCGAGCAAGTCGCCGTCCATGTGGCCCGGTTTTCATCAGCTTGTCGGGACCGCACCCACGATTAATTCGCCCGTCCGTGCCAGTTTACGATACCGGTGCCGATTTTCCCCGTCTGCACCGGCTTACAATGCCGCGGCTGACTCATCTGTCCGAGCTGCCTCTGATGTTGTGGTCGTCTTTGTCGTCCGTCTCTCCCGGCCTGGTCTACATTAACACACCGGGCCGCACCTGTCTGCATGAGCTGTTTATTGAGTCTGAACAAGTCACCACTTGGGAAGCCCAGTTTTTTTCCAACAAATTAGAGGCAAATTATCATATATTATCAGCCGTCGTCTGCACTGGATGGTTCAATGGGCAGGCGCACAAGTCGCCGCCACTACAGTTTGGTTAACTTCAAATAGTCAGTTGGAAGTAACCATTGGCCGAGTTGCTGACACAGCTCATACGGGATCATTTATAACCCGCCGCAGTCACCTCAACCTTCTGTGGATTCACATTGTGCTATCAACACCAATGATATACAAGTTATGCCGGTTTATATCACGGTCAAATATGGAGAATCTCAAGCCAACTCCTCGAGTCACCTTGAGACTCGGGCGCTACATTGATATGACTCAGCAAATGTGGTCGGTTTCAATAAATTCAAGAACTCCGGGTCATTGAAGGAAAAAATAACCCGGCCCCGGATATTACTGCTAGATCGATGAAAATTTAAAAGCCATCAAATGATTTCCGGCTCAAAATAAGGATTCTTGTTTTAAAATCCGGTTCAAGAGACATGTTTCTCCCACAAAGCTTTGAAGCTCTTCAATCCGGTTCAAAATCTGGCTCAAGGTAAATTTATCTCTCACAAAGTTTTGAAGCTTTCAAATCCAGTTTAAAGTTCCGGTTCAAGAAGAATTTATCTCTTGCAAAAAATTAAAGGTTGCCAAAAAGAGCTTGCTGCCATGATGCGCGGTTCAAACATAGGTATCCTGCCTTACGACTTATCTTATTATGGTCACTTGGGGGCTTCCTGCTCATATAGCATAGCTGTCGGTACCCTCTTGATCGGTGCAATGTTAATATATGGTCACTTGGGGGCTTCCTGTTCAAACATAGGTCGTATTCGAACCAAAGAGAACATAGCTGTCGAAACCCTTTTGATCGGCACACTGCCAAACTCAATAGGGGGCTTCTTGATCGTATCTGAATCATAGCTTAACCTCTTTTGAGTTCGACGTGGATCGTATTCGAATCAGCGTCGTTAAACAACTCTCAAGATCATTTGGGGGCTTCTTGTTCAAACATAGGAACCAAAGAAAACATAGCTGTCGGTACCCTCTTGATCGGCAACGCCAAAGCCACTGGCGGCTATATGATCGTATTCGAATCTTAGCTCAACCCCTTTGGAACGGTTTTCCGATCGTATACGAATCAGAAGCCTTAAATTTTTTAAGTATTTTTTGCAAACAATTTGGGTTTGACTTGAGACCTTTTTTGGATTATATCTCAAATGTATATAAGTGTTTTTTGCTTAACCCGACATGACTTTTGACTATAAGTCGCCAGTTTATGACAATCATCATCTAGGTGGAAGCATTGGCTTCTAAGGATTGGGTTATCACCCTTACTGCACAGGTCATGTAAACCGGCAGTACAAATTCAATATCACAGTGGTTATATGTGAGGTATTATGACCCGCCCTGCGGTAAACCGCCAAGGGTTCTTGTGATCTACTTGTGTGGAGGGTAAGACTACATTTGGGTGGTTACCCGCCCTGGCTCTTGACATTAAGTCACCAGGGCATATGTTGTTTAAACTCTGTGCAGGATTTGCAGAACTATGACTTATATAAATGCTTCAGTCCAAGCTCATCACTAAAATTGGTGTCTCAAAAGGGTTATCAATTTTTGATTTTCTCAAGGGCTATAGGCCACGGGTTACAAAAATTCGCCACAATGAATGCGCATTAAGTCGTCATCGGCCAACAGCCGCCAGGTAATTTAAACTCCGGATTTACTTGTCAACCAATGAGGTATTCAAATCTTTAATAGCCAAAACCGGCTGGATTTTCATGATGATATTGAATGATTGAGGTTTTCATACCGGATTATATTATTCAAATCTTGAATAGCCAACATGGCTGGATTTCTATTGTGATTATCAATAACCAGTGTTATGATTGAGGTTTTCAAAGTCGCTTTAGCGCAACAGCTATTATTTTGATCAATGGGCACGATTTATTTCACAATGGAGGAAATAGTCCCGAGTTGCTGCATGCTTACGACCCGGCACTTGGGGGCTACATTGTTCAAATAGAGATTACATCGAATATACAAGTACCATGTCACTGCCAGCATGCACCATGGCCCTTGGGGGCTAATGCAAAGTCATTTTTTGCTCAACTTATTAAAGGCCCGACTCATCACATTTTAAATGAGCCGGCCCTTGGGGGTTACCAATTGCTCCTGTCGGAAATTCAAGGTACACAAGCCTTAATCCATTATATTGAAAGATCCATTATTCAGTTGGTAGAGTACAAAGCTCTTAACCTTATGGACGTGGGTTCAAGCCCCATGGTGGAGATTACATCATTTGATGGTATTATCAATGAATCATATACAAAGTCCCAGCTCAGTAATATCTTATTGAGCCGGCCCTTGGGGGCTACACGTTGTTGCTCAAGTTTACATGATCATATTTACAAGGTCCCTGCTCATTATTGCATAATGACCTGGCACTTGGGGGCTACAGGTGATATGCATATAAGGGAGGAATAACTTCAAATTATCAGTTCTGAGCAAATCAGCCGGCAATTTTGAGCCGCCAGCCTCTACATTTTTCAACCGGCGGATCACCAGATGAATCTTGAGTCCAATATGTTTATTAAGCCGGCGCCTTGGAAGCCGGTTCAAGTGGATTATTTCTTACAATATTTCTCTACAAGAGACCAATGCCAGCAAATTAACTCTGAAGCTGGCCTATTGACCCGGATTTCTCAAAAGAAGTATCTGGATTTTTTGCATTCACAAAGTTTGAACATATCTACTATCTACTAAAGGATATTTGCTATGAGTTCATGGGCATGTATCAAGAAGGAAATGACAAGGATTTAAAGATGATCAGGTGATGGCTTACAAAATTTAACCCGGAGCACAACCTATCAAGTTTGTTCTTGTGTTTATTTTACAGGATCAGTTTAACATGGATAAATCCAAATTAAACTAGGGGCTAATGTCGGGGATATACCCCACGGTATGACCATGCCGCAATTGGTGACTCACTGGTGACCCGCTCGGAGCTTGGCGATTCACAGATAACCTGCCCGATCTTGGCGACTCATTAGTAACCCGACGGGCGGGTCAGATGGACAAGAAGGCCGAAAGGCCTGCTCACGTTGTGATGGGCTGGATTAAGAGGAAAGGGATGACGAATATTTCCTTTACAAGGAAGCAAGACCCGGACTTGTAATCAACTTGTAAGAGAAGATAGACTAGTCCTAGTCCTACTAGGACTCCACATGTAACCCGCCCCTCTAACTAATAAAAGGAGGGGCAGGGCTCCCCAAAGAGGGACAAGAAAATAATCTGTAGGGCTAGACACATCTAAGAGGAGAGCCGGTTTATCGGCGACTCCCTCATGAGCATAATGAGACCTAGCCTCAAACAGCATGTAGGGCTATTGTCGGATGATGTTTCCCGGGGCCTGAAGCTGTCTAAACCCTTGTCTTGTGTGTTGATCCGCCATGCGTCTCTCGTCCCACTCAACCCCTCTCAAGCTACCACATAGATGCGTTGGCCTCGCGACTAAGTCCTGACACTAAGGACATCTGCCATGACAATTCCACGACACAGGACTTTGTTCAAGCCGGACGGTCCATCTTTGCTACCTTTAAATGGCTTCTTTTGTTGACCGGGTTGAGAGCCCCTGAATCCGGCGTTGACCGCTGTCTTTTCTGGACTTTCTTCCATGTTTCGACGCTTGTTTTTATTTTGCCGTGGCTTCCCGTTGCCATCCCTGATTTCGGATGTGCCTGGGTAGCTGGTGCCTCTACGGGCCAACTAGTTGTCTTCACTAGCGCAAAAGCGGGTCATAAGGCTTGTTAAGGCTGTTATTGTCCTCGGCTTTTCTTGGTCGAGGTGTCTGGCAAGCCACTCATCCCGGATACTATGCTTGAAGGCTACTAGGGCTTCGGCATCCGGACAATCGACAATTTGATTCTTCTTAGTGAGGAATCTATTCGAAAGCTTGCGGGCGGACTCTCCGGGCTGTTGAATTATGTGACTTAGGTTCCTTGAAAATTGGCCCTGAAAGCGTCCTCAAGTTCCTCCCAACTTCCGATTATATTTTCGGGGAGGCTTTTAAACCAGTGCCGAGCTGGTCCTTTCAACTTGAGGGGAAGGTATTTTATGGCGTGGAGGTCGTCTCCAAGAGCCATGTGGATGTGAAGGATAAAATCCTCAATCCAGACCCCGAGGTCTGTCGTTCCGTCATATGCCTCTATGTTCATGGGTTTAAAACCCTGTGGAAATTCGTGGTCTAGTACCACTTCGGTGAAGCACAGAATGTGAGCAGCCCCTCTGTATCTGGACATGTTGTGGCATGCTGTCAACTGTTGTTGTGTTGGGTGCTGATTCCGAACTGGTATTCGATCAATCTTATCGTTTTGGTGACCATAATCCTGCACTGGCCTTTTTGTCCAGGAGCTCACGTCAATCGTGTGCGGCGTCAGTAGCTGCTCTGTCACGGTCATGAAGTGGCTGGTCCGGCCTACTGGCCGTATTGTTCTTCGGCGGAATGGCCTCATCGTCGAATTCTGGCAGCAGCTTGAGCTTTGGATAGCTCTTTGTGTGGCGATCGTCGCCGTATTTTTCTTCAGTGTCTAGCACTTTATTCCATCTGCGGTTGAGCGTTTCCTGTGTGGCCTTAAGTCTTTGCTTCTGCTTCTTTAGACTTCTCGCAGTGGTCATAAGCCTTCTGTGGAGGTTATCTCGTTCCAAACGTTTTTCCGTGATGATGAATGCATCGTCGTCCGGACTATGCTCCTCTCCCGGGGCAGGTTGATGAGTTCGGCCCTCGGGATCGCTGTGATCGGGCGTCTGCTCCGGGCGGTGTTTGGCATGACCTGGCTCATCTTGCTCCATCACTGGGTCCTTATGGTCGTTGTTTCCTAGGGTGTCGATCTTTCTAGCGCTGTGATCACTATTTTTACTGTGGCTGGACTTAGAGCGGTGTTTGCGCTGTCGTTTTGGCTTTTGTCCGGGTGTTTTATCCTCCGTTTGGTTGCCATCGTCCTCCTTAGGCATGTCCACCATGTATATATCATATGATGAGGTGGCAGTTCAGCGCCCCGTGGGCGGTGGTTCTGAATCGTCCCCTGCGCCAACGTCCATACCGTCGGTGTCATTGGAGTCGAAGTCAAGCATGTCTGTTATGTCATCGACAGTGGCTATGAAGTCGGTGGTGGGTGGGCAACGAATTTCTTCGTCGCCGTCTTCCCCCTCGTGTCGGACATAGTTCGGCCAAGAGTCTCCTGACAAAGAGAGAGACCTTAATGAATTCAGCATGTCGCCAAAGGGCGAGTGCTGGAAGATATCCGCAGCGACGAACTCCATTATCGGAGCCCAAGCAGATTCGGCGGGCTCGGGGGCGCGCGGTTTGGGCCTCAGAGCCGGACACAAGTTCGGGAGTCCGGTGATACAAACTTCCTTGGGGGCGGAGTTTGTGTTCGGCTGTACCATCGATGAGTGTTCGGCCTCTGGGGGCGGGGTCCATCCACCCATCCTCGGGTGACGCGATCTGCCCCGGATTTAGGTCCGGTGCTATTGCAGGTGCGATATCCCGCGTATTGTCTGACAGCAGGTCTATGCCGTGCTCGTCATGACTGTTCGGCGCTCCTGGCGTAGGCCCAAATCCATCAAAGATGAAGTCTCCGTAGAACTCGGCCGTGTAGTTCAAGTTTCCGAACCTGACCTGATGGCTAGGGGCGTAGCTGTCGATCTGGTCCAGATGGCCAAGCGAATTGGCCCGCAGTGCGAAGCCGTCAAACACGAAGATCTGTCCGTGGGGAAAAGTCTCACCCTGGACCGCGTTGTTGTTGATGATTGAAGGAGCCATCGAGCCTTGCAACAACGACATCGAGGAACTCTCAATGAAAGCACCAATGTCGGTGTCAAAACCGGTGGATCTCGGGTAGGGGGTCCCGATATGTGCGTCTAAGGCTAATGGTAATAGGAGGCAAGGGACACGATGTTTTACCCAGGTTCAGGCCCTCTCGATGGAGGTAAAACCCTACTTCCTGCTTGATTGATCTTGATGATATGAGTATTACAAGAGTTGATCTACCACGAGATCGTAGAGGCTAAACCCTAGAAGCTAGCCTATGATGATTATGATTGTCCTTCTACGGACTAAACCCTCCGGTTTATATAGACACCGGATGGGGCTAGGGTTTGCACAGAGTTGGTTACAAAGAAAGAGATCTAATATCCGGATCGCCAAGCTTGTCTTCCACGCAAAGGAGAGTCCCATCCGGACACAGGACCAAGTCTTGAGTCTTGTAACTTCACGGTCCATCATCCGCCAGTATATAGTCCGACCGTCCAATACCCCTAGTCCAAGATTCTCACCATCATGCCGGTTCAAAATCCCTTGTGGCTAAGGCTTTCCGACACGGTTTTTACTGGCTAACAGCTCATGCTGATGCTGAGGATTTGGTCAGGAAGGGTGACGGTTGTCAGAAGTTTTCACGCCGGGCCCATGTTCCGGCTGAGGACTTGAGGATGATTCCAATCACCTGGCCATTTGCAACTTGGAGGCTTGATATGGTTGGGCCCTTCAAGATGTCCAAGGACAAGAAGACCCACCTTTTGGTGGAGGTTGATAAGTTCACCAAGTGGGTGGAAGCAGAGCTAGTCAGCAAGTGTGATGCAGCCAGGGCAGTTCAATACATGAAGAAGGTGATTTTCCGCTTTGTTTTCCACACAACATCATAACAGATAATGGCACGAACCTCTCCAAGGGTGCTATGGAAGAGTTCTGTCAACATGAGCACATCCAGCTTGATGTGTCATCAGTGGCTCACCCCTAGTCTAATGGTCAAGCAGAGAGAGCTAATCAATAAATCCTGAAAAGGTATCAAGCCCCAACTTATGGTCCCTTTGTAGAGGCCGCCGGGTTGTTGGGTTGAAGAGTTGCCTTCTGTATTGTGGAGCATTAATACTACCCCCAATAGATCTACGGGTTATACACCCTTCTTCATGCATGGAGCAGAAGCAGTTCTCCCAAGTGATATTCGCCATGACTCTCCCCGAGTGGTAGCTTATGTTGAAGCAGACAACGAAAGAACACGCAAAGATGCATTGGACCTGTTAGATGAGAAACGGGACATAGCGGCAGCTTGTTCGGTGATTTATCAGCAAGACCTGTGGCATTATCACAGCCGCTGGGTTAAAACCAAAGCTTTTCAAGAAGGTGACTTAGTGCTCCGGCTTATCTAGGATCATACCGATATGCACAAGTTATCCCCACCTTGGGAAGGGCCCTTTGTGGTCAGCAAGAATCTGAACAACGGGTCGTACTACCTTATCGATGTTTTAGAGCACAAAGACTCACGCAAGTCAGAGGAGGAGACCCGCCGGCCGTGGAATATTGCTCATCTTCGGCCTTAGTATACGTAAGCCATAGGCTCCTATTATGTACATATTCTTGACAATGGATATATTATGATCAATATAATAAACCGGCACCCTTGCTAAAGCGGGACCTCTGCCGTTCGTCTTTAAAAGTTTTCTTGGTTACATGGGGGCTTCTGCTTATAAAGCGGAGTTCTGTTTGTCCATTAATCCGGCTTATAAAGCTATAAAAAAGAGAGCTTGGGGGCTTCATACCCAATATCATAAAGGAGCCAAAGAGAGTTCATTGCACAGCCTTCAACTCAAACATAGGCGCCCATTGAGAAGAGCTCAAAATATTGCTTGGGGGATCTTTTCTTCTACAAGAACAAAGAATCTACACCTCGTAATAGGCTATAAAAGCCAGGCTTGGAAGCCAGGTGTATTCACCTAAAACCCCGGGTTAACCTGCCTTCATTAAGTAAGTCACTCCGTCCAGGTAATCCTGGTATGACCCGCCGAACGTTTGGCAAGTCAATCTTATACAGACTCTGAACTTGTCAAAGTTAAAACGACGATTGGTTATGTGAGGTCCATCGTAAAAGGCTTTGTAAAATGGTTTAACTCAGTGACCTTGCAGCCCATGAAAATCCTTGTCTTTTTTGCATATTTTCTTTGCAAATCTTTCTTTTCGATGTTTATTTCGATGAGGTTTATATTAAAACCAGTGTTTGCTAAACCGGTCTGGCTTTTGAGTTGCCAACTACAAACTTACAAAGATGACCGGTGTCAATTGACCCGGCTTGGTTTTCAACTATAAGTTCTGAGTACACGATCAATTATAAACCGGTGTTTGTTAACAATGTCTGGCTTTGACTATAAGTCGCCAGTATGATCATCCGATGTTTATTATAACCCAGCATGGCTTCATTGTAAACCAGCAAAGCATGGTGGGAGTTATCAGCACTCAAGATTTGGGTTATCACCCTCACTATAATAAAGTTGATAAATCAACAATGTGATTCAGTGTCACAGGTATGATGTATTTCATATTTAATTATTCTTGAAAATACAGCCTTGGTTATAAACCCTGGCTTTATATAGGGTGTTATAACCCGTCTAGCGGTAAACCGCCAGGACAATTTTAAGTTTATTATATGTAGAAACATGATTGCATAAAGCTGCTAAGGATCATAAGCAGACATAGCATAATCATGACGGATTAACAGTATTGTGCAAAGTAAATATGCATGACGGCCTAGCAGACCAAGTGTTTAAACTAGCCTATTACATGGCGCTTTGACAGCCCAAATGAATAATTGTTTATCACACGGATGACAGTGTGCAAAAGATAAACCAGCCTCCGGATCATGATTCTTCCTCAGGCTGGCTTGAAGGTTGTGGATCATCCTGCGCCGGTTCAACCTCCGCCACTCCACCCAGTGGCTGGAAGTCAATGGTTGCCCAGTCAATCCCAGTTAAAGCTCGAAAGGCAGGTTCATTGCTTATAAGATCGGACGGTTGAACATTAGGAGCGTAGGTATGCTTACGGATTGGCGGGATACGATTTTGCACATCATATACAGATGCATCAACCCATTTGTTGTCTGCGTCATAAATTGACCGGTGGAAACACAAATCAGTCTCTTCAGCCAGTTTACTTGCAAGTGGACACATTTCCTTCGTCAAAGCCTTGAGGTCGTCATTGTCAAAATCTGACCCTTCTTCTTTTTGGCTGGGATAACTGTTTCCAATGTCCTCCGGATCAAGATCAGATATCCAAGCCTTGGCCCGAGTCAGTGTAGACAGAGCACCGACCCTTGCAGCAGATTTCTTCAATTCCTCAAGCTGGGCAGGCGTCATGGATAGATTTTTCAATGTTTCCTTGATTAAAGTTGCGGGCGGTTTATTATATGAAGCTGTGCAGATGACCCGTTGAATGCCGGTATATAACTGCTCTATCAATGTATAGGCAGCCTTCAGTTTTTTCTGCATATCCGAGCCAAGATGAGTAACACAGCTACCTGCAATGGTCAAAGTATTATTAAACCGGCAGTTTCATGGCTGTTATTTGTTTAAAGCTTATGAAGAGGGTATTTACCAAAGACAACAGAGGTCATAGCATTGATCTGCCGTTTCAAGCCAGTCAGTTCTTCGGTTACCAGTTTAAGGGATGCTTCAGCATCCTCCGCCCGCTTTAGCAAAGTTGCTCCTTCAGCTTCCCAGTCAGCCCGTTCGCCTTTAAAGCCATCCTTCAATTGTTCCATGGATGTTAAAGCGCCGGTCAGCTCTTCTTTAGCCTTGGAGGTTTCTGCTTGCTGGGACTTGATATTTTCCTGAAGTTCGGTGATTTGAGATTCCTTTTTGGTCAGATTAGCCTGAAAGTGACAGTTAATGAGTTGGTAATACATCTTTGAAGTCCCAAGCACATAACAAGTTATACACTTGGCACTTGGGGGCTAATGCGGACTCATATTTATCAACTGACATTTTAAGTCCCAAGCATTTAACAAGTTATACACTTGGCACTTGGGGGCTAATGCATATCGAATCAATTCAAAGTTATGGAGTTTTTCCCAATAATCGGATTACAAGAAAGATGGTTATCAAAAAATTTGGAACCTTCATGACAGGAAAGGTACCAGTTCATCCTAAAGGTATAAACTGGCCCTTGGGGGCTACGCAAGCAAAATTCAATATTATTCTACTACAAGTCGCGATTCACATTAATATTATGAACCGGTACTTGGGGGCTACTAGAGTTGATAATTTAAGCCGGTTCTAAGGAAAAATAACTTGTGCAAAGTAATTGATATTTACCTCATATCGCTCCTTCATCAGACCTACTAAACCGGCTTCATAGTCATGGCTTGTGTACAAGCGGTTTAAATATCCAGAATGAATGTCCTGAGCATTGAGGTGGGCATAGCTTGATAAGTCTGTTTTCCACTTGCCCTTGTCAATAGCAGAAAACTGTTCCTTGGCACTATGTTTTGATAAAGCGACAGGGTTGCCAGGAGCAGTATGACTAAAACGGTAATCACAACATCATCGGTGGTGTCATCAATTGTTTTGGCTGGGCTTGGCGGTTTAGTAGTTGTTTTTGCTGGGCTTGGTGGATCAACAGATGGGCTTGTCGGATCAGCAGACTGGCTCGTCGGATTTATCTCTACCGGTTCAACTAAAGTGTCCTGAGCCTGAGGTACTGTATCATCCAGGATAGTGTCAGCATTCGGATCGAAGGCCTCTGTGGTCTTCTCCGGTTCAGTGGCCGGATTATCATCGGTCGGTTTATTAAACTTAGCCTTCTTGCTAAGTCTGGCTTTGGCACTGGAAAGGATAGGCACAAAAGTTAGTATAATAAACAAATACAAGGCATAAAGGGTTAAGTGTAATATGCTTACCCAGGAACAGTTTTGAGGGGAGGAAGTTGTGTGGATGATGACTCGCCGGATGATGAATGGGAGGTTCCCTGATAATTTGAGTCAGACGGATTAAGAGGATATCGAAAGTAACCGTCTTTAGGATAAAGTGTGTCAGGAGTACAAGAAACCTCTTGACGGCGTTTACGAATCGAAGAGTTCGGTAAACCGGAGGAGGTCACCACTTGGCCGCTATGCCGAGTTGCGTGGCAAGCTTCATGCTATTGTGTCTTCAAAAGAATGTGCGGATCTGAATAAGAAAGAGGGCGTGAAAATTTTACATTCCGGACTGCTCGACGGATTTTTTGTGTTGGCATAGGATCTAGGTCGGAAGAAAGAATAATTACCTCTACCTCACCAGCACGGCTAGCCTCCGCATCATCCTGATAATGATCATTGTCAATGAGGTGTATGAAAAAAGAACCAAGAGAGTCAAGTTCTACCTCTAATTCTAGATTATCAAATTCTTCTTCATTGGGCAAGTCAGGGGACTCGGCGGTTCTCTTCTTCGCAGGTTTCTTTGTAACTCCGGTCTTGACGCGAGGCACTCTCACCGGTTTATCTTGCGGCTTTGCCGGTTTATCCTGCGGTTTCCGCCTCCAAAATGGATCGTCGCCCTGCAAGGTTTAGCAAAGGTTATAATAAAGTGTTTAAAGGAGGACGGATTAAAAAGAGTGATGCAATTCTTATAGCTGGCGGTTTGTTGGAAGTGCAGAAGGGACTGAGCCCTACTTTGCTGCATACAGCCACCGGTTCATCAAGCATTTTCTTGATAGATCCGTCAACTTCGTCATTAGTGAGCTGGATATCAACATGACGTTGAGGATCTTTCAGATCCCCTATGTATTCACACATTAAACTAGGGCGCCGGCTTAAAGGCATAATGCTCCAAGAAACCCAGCATCGAACGAAGTCATCGCCTGTTAATCCGTTTGCAACAAAAGCTCTGAGCTTTGCAAGCTGGGGTGCATAACTAGCTTGTTCCTTTGCGGTGAGTCATTGAGGGACTGGATGTTTATTGGTAAGCCGGTGTGGACGATAACCCGGGAGAGGATTTTTGCCGTCTAGAGCTATGTTTCTGCAATAAAACCAAGTTTGATTCCAGTCTTTGGGGTGGCTATGATGCTTGGCGTGAGGGAAATTGACGTCTTTCCTCTTCTATATTGAAACGTCGCCAAGTTCAGTTTTGGGCCCGTCTGTAAACTCGGTACGGCGGTTTAAGTAAAAGAAGTCCCAGAAAAACTCAACGCTAGGTTCTTCTTGTAGATAAGCCTCGCAAAATACTTGCCAATTGCAAATATGGACACGGAATTCGGTCCAATATCTTGAGGGCGGATCTGGAAGCTAGCAAGCACATCACGAATTTTTTTTGATCCAGGAGGGCTAAACCCTCGGCTCAGATGATCAGCAAACATAATCACCTCTCCATCCCTAGGCTCAAGAGGATTTTCTGGACCGGGAACTCTCCTGTGTATGACTTCCTTCTTCACTAAAACGCCAGTGGCAACAAATTGATCCAATTGTTCTTCAGTAACTCGGGAAGGGACCCAATTACAAGCATGGAACTGTTTGGCCATTTCAACGGCAAGCTGGAAAGGAGGATCAATGCCGATTTAAGATTTATGACTGACATGCATAAACCGGCGTAAGGACGGAGGGAAAATATATTGAAGCATATGTACGTGATAAACCAGATTCTGACATTAAGGTCAAGTTGGTGGTTTAAGAGAGGGCTAATGGTACCTGGCGGGTTATCATTTTCTAAAGGTTAAACCGCCTACAATTGTGTGGAAGTTACAGATCTAAAAAATTTCTCAGTGTTGCATAAACAAGTTTTACAGGTTGATATTATAATTTTGGATCTATCGCAGTTCAAAAAAGGGAGAAAAATACAAAACCCTAAGTAGTGGCAGTGGAGCAGTTAAGGTCTAGATGGGATCTTTTTATTGAAAAAGAGATGCTGTGATGAGGAAAAATGGATTATGGCTACGGCCGCACAAGGAAAATATCAAGTTTTTATCAAGTGCTCATGTGCTAGTGAAGTACAACAATGAACACCAATGAACACTGAAGAACATCGAAGAACACCGAAACCCTAGTGGTAGATCTGAGGTGAAAAGGAAGAAGACTTACTGAGGTTGATGGAGTAGAGGAGAGGCGCCGCGTTTTTCTGATCGAATCAGGTTGATGCAGCGGCCATTGTCGGGGCAAAGACGAAGGTCGACGGCGGCGGCTGTGCTCGAGCACTGAGGCGACGCAAGGTGTTAGAAAGACAAAGAGGCATTGGAGAAAAGGAAAGGGACCCTTGGCCCTATTTATAAGACGAAGGGATAAGCGACAGGCGCGGGAATCGAGGAACATAAAAAATGGATATGTGATAGAGTTGTCGCCTTGATTTTCGGAGGTTTATTAATAAAAGGGAAGTATATACGATTTTAATAAGCAGGTGACGTCATGGCGGTTTATTACAATCTTGGAAGATGATGTCACGGCGGTTTACAAGTTCACATGAAGAGGACATCATGGTGGTTTACAAGGTTCACTTGAAGATATTCGAGAAGAAATTTTCTTAAGTCTGGAAGATTGACATGAACAGGTTCAAATCAATCTGGGGCCTAATGTTGGGGATATAACTGTTGAGTATAAACCTCCCAGGAGGGGCCGGGTTATACTCATAAGGAATCATCCGTATTGAAGCCCATGAAGACAAGGAGTATGACACTTTACTACAAGATATTTAAAGGCCCGGGGCCCAAAGGCGGATTAGGGCCCGTAGACATAAACCGCCATGTACTATGTAACTTGCGTTTTAAGATAGGAAAGGGTAGAAACCGAGCCGGACACGTGTATGAGCCGGCATCAGGATTCTGTAAACCGCCGGGCATCAACCTATGTATATAAAGGGACAACCCAGCGGCGGTTCAAGGACAAGAAACAACAACTCAAGAGCTAGGTAAAGCGGATTCGCTCCCTGATCATCGAGACCCCATCTATTCCACCACAACTGCATCGTAGGCTTTTACCTTCACCGCAAGGGGCCGAACCAGTAGTCCCCATATCCTTCGTCCGGTTTAACCCCTTTAAGCTAATATCATTACGGTGGCTCCATGACTAAGTCCTCACCCTAGCACATCTGACATGATAATTCCACGATAGGACCATTGCATGTTGAATCCAATCCACAACCACTTTAAGCTTGATTTGAATCATTTTACTGTAGAAGTAGACCCTCTTTGTAGCAATCTCATAGCCGTCGCCATAGTTAGGTCTTTTTGTTCCCCTTTTTCTTTGTATTTTTAGATCTGTAGCCAAAACTAAATCTGAGCGGTAGTTGTTTGTAGCTGTCGTGAATCAGGAATTTCTTTTGTGATCCTATCGGCTTACACTTTAGATATAATTTTGCCGACTCTCGAAAACTTCAGCAGGCTTATACTTATACCATTCCTTTGCCAGCTCTTGGTTTCACAATAACCCCTTAGCGGGCTAATAATGTTAAGTCACTAACTGCCTTTGACTCCTATGATCCTTATGCCTTCAATCCGGCTTATAATTTCTTCCTTTTCACCTTGTAGTTGCGCTTTATTGCAAATCAAATTCATTGGTCCCAAGATAGGCAAAGCCGCCAACTGGACCAAGTCATGCATGACAGAGCTCATGCTCAATGATTTTGTAAGGGTTGGCACTTTTCCTGCCAAAGACGAGCCCCTGAGGAAGAGACTCGGCCCCAACCTGCTCAGAACGAGATTTTCATCTTTGCGGATCACCTAAACAGAGGTTTTCATCCTCCAGGTTCCAAGTTCTTCCATGACATCCTTCACTATTTGACATCAGGCCACAAGATCTCGCTCCTAACTCGGATCTCAATTTAAACAACTTTTAAGTCTTTTGCGAAGATATCTCCATATAGAGCCAACTATTAGTCTCTTTCAAGAGTTCTTTTATTGCAACCGCCAGATTCAATGCAAAGGAGGGCCGAGTCTAGAATGTGGACGAGTCACAATTCAGCGAAGGAGAAACTCTGCTTTTCCTGACATGGTGCTGGCAAGTCATCCTAAAGGATGGCACGAGACTTGGTTTTATTGCAAGGACACATGCATTCCCGAACCAACAACATCAATTGTCGGGTTATAGACTAGACCGGCTTGACTCCGCCCAGGAAATTTGCTGCTTATGCCTCTACTGAAGAGAGGGCGACACTGGAGCCCTTTTACTCTAAAATCAATGCTTTGATAGCCCACGCTCTTATAGGGGTTGACTTGGCCCGGTGCTGCATGAGCTGGCAAATTCAACCCCTTAGTCTCACGGGCTGACTCATGCATGAGTACACTGGTGAGTTTACCAACGACTTACATTTCAGCAAGCATGACTTGTTCTCTAGTGACTTCATGAAGGCCATCAAGAAAGTTCGTGGTGAGACTAGTTAAAAGATCGCAATCGGGGGCCTTGCCCCCTTCTTCGCCGGTGACCCGGCGCCTGAGGTGAGTCGCCTTTTGACATTTATTCTTAGAAATATTCGTATTTTTTCTTTGCTTCATTGGATTTGTCGGCTATTGTTATGTGAAGAAAGATGCCGACTAGTGGAAGACTGAACCCCGAGTTCCCACTCCTCCTACAGACAGCAACCTGGAAGAGGTGGAAGAACAAGATGAGGTAAAACTTGACTCTCTTGGTCATGTTCATAATAAGCTTGCTTATGCTGATTCTTCTCGCGAACACACTGAAACTAGCAGAGCCGATGAGGCAAAGGTAAAGCCATCTACTTCTAACTTGGAAACACAAGGCCAAAGGAAAACTCGGCATGAGGTCTGTAAGGTACCATTTTCACACCCAACAACTTACATAGACAAAAACTTGTCTTTGAAAAAAATCTGGCACGCTGCAAGCCTGAAGAGGAAGACCCGGAGCAGCTCCGGAGAACTTTCTGATGGCTTGGCATATCAGCCTTCTCTGTGCCAGATGCAGACTCAAGAGCAACTCAGCCCGATACCTTCTTGCCAGAGAGCCGAGAAACTCAAGAGGCCACTGTGCTTCTCAAACAGGGAATACCAGACGGCTTCACCCTCATCTGACGAGTCCAGTGCCAACCAACTGCCAGATTTCAACATCAACCGCGGGTAAGTCTTATATAAATTTGTTAACTCATACCTTTCTTTATCCATGTAAGGATCACCATGTCTTTGTTGATCGAGATCCAATGCCCTTGTGAAAAAAGTTGGTGAAGCTTCAACCGCCATGGAAGAAAATGAAAAGGAGGTCCCTTCCCATGATGTTGCAATGGACAACCAAGAGACCCAGGATGAACCGACTGGTCAAGACGAGCCAGCTCACCAGTACAACCTGGTCATCCCTCCTCACGTTTCCACTCCTCCCCTGTTGTGGAGGAACAAAAAGAAAAAACAAAACCAGAGCAGCCAACTGAGGAGACTCATGACGACGTGGTTATCACTGGTGAAACCCATGGCGCTCCTCCAGAAAGTTTGACTACCTAGGCGAAGATACTAACAATGGACGAGTTGCCACACTCGGACAAAGGAAAAGCCAGCCTTCACCTAAAGGCTTTGGAGACTTTGGGTATGGACTCTCTGCCTCAAAGTTATCTGACCCAACTGTCTAAGAGCCGGGAAACTTAAGGTGCAATGGTCAACCTTCTTAAGAGAAAATATGAGGTAAATTCGTTGTTTCCGCTCTTATAAATGTGTAGCCTCCAAGTCTTAAGTTAAGAAAGCAGTGATTGCTTGAGACTTGCTGGAATATCATAAATACTTTGTTGCTACTCACCATTATTTAGTTGAACAACCATGTAGATCCCAAGTGCCGAGTTGATACAATTAGTGACCTGGGACTTGCTCTGTAAAATAGGCATCCATTCTAAGATAAATCTGTTATTGATAATCCCAAGTATAAGGAATTATCGTAGCAATTTCTAAAGGTGGAAATTATAAGTATGGAGTGTCGAACCCACAAGGAGCTAAAGGTAAGATCAGTATTCTCTCAAGTCCTATCTGCCACTCCTACGACTCTACGTACATTGAACGTTTGCTTCCATCTAGAAACGAGAAATAAAACTACGTTGTGGGTATGAAGAGGATAGCTTTGCATGATATCGGAGAACTAAAATATAAAAATAGGTGTTGTTATCATAAAGTTAGAATATATCACAATATTTCCCCAATAATAAAGCACGAAGTGCTTCTGGTCGTCCATCGCATCTTTTTGCAGAAAAATCCTTTCCTTTTCTATTAATTAACCTAGAGTTCATTTTTAAGAGAGAACGAATCATTTTTTTTGCATTTTACACAAACCCGCTTGCCTTTCATACTAATCAACACGATGTCCATATTTAAGTCTGATGAGTCATTTTTTGTTTTAACAGAAAACCCCCTAACTTTTCTATTAATCAATCAGTAGTTTATCTAAAACAAAATTATACATATCTTTTAAACCGTAACTCCGATTCTAACATGTTATATATGAAATTTGATTAAAAATGTGTAGAATCTAAATATGATGTTATTTCTAGCAGTTAAATATTTCTGAAATATTATGTTTAGTGCAAACTTAATATATAATGCACTATCTGTTTTTCTTTCGTACCAGCGCTGATCTAAATTGCAAATAAACACTCATTAAAACCAGATTGAGAGAAAAGAAAACATCGATAACCATGCATGCACACCTGTGAAAAACCTTGCCGGGAAAACAACATATTTCTCGTTTTATTCTAAGCAAGTGTGCGTTCGCACGCAAGAGAGATCGATAGAAAGGCGACTTAGGACTGAGCGCATTCAAACATGTTCTCGTTGTGTGAGCACTGAGGCTACCATCGACAACACAAATGTGATGCCATGTGAAAATAAAGGGTGTTGACCTATTAGGGTCTTGAGTCATGATTATTGAGTTAAGAGTGTGTTATTTTCTCTGTCATTGCAACGCACGAGCTCTTTTGCTAGTATATACAAATAGCGAGTGTGGAATAATGATGGAACGGTGTGCGGAATTGTCCTAGGCAAATGTTAACAAGATCGGTAATCATTATTGAAATTTTATATGAGCGAGAAGCATAAGCTAACATACTTTCTCTACTTGGATCATATGCACTTATGATTGGAACTCTAGCAAGCATCCGCAACTACTAAAGATCATTAAGGTAAAACCCAACCATACGATTAAAGTATCGAGTCCTCTTTACTCCCATACGCAAATAACCCCCTCACTCTGGTTTAAGCTTATGTCACTCTAGCAACCCACTATAAGCGAATCATGAACATATTGCAAACCCTAAAGCGGGATCCCTCATGTGTGCGCGGTACGACACCATAGGACAACACCAGAATAAAACATGCGACTCAAACCAATCTAGATCATCAATCAACCCAAAAGACAAAAGAAATCTACTAAAAAAATCATAGGATGGCAACACATCATTGGATCATAATATGTGGCATAAATCACCATGTTCAAGTAGGGGATTACAGCAGGGTGCAGGAGAGTGGACCGCTTAAAAGAGATGAGGAAGGTGATGAAGAAGGTGACGTTGATGAAGACAATCACCGCGGCGATGGTTCCTCCAGCGGCACTCCGGTGCCACAGAGAGAGAGAGAGAGGGTAAGAGAGTCTCCCCCTTGTGATTTCTCCTCCATGCCCCCTAGATGGGGAGAGGTTCTCCCTCCGGTCCTATGGCTTCCTCCTCCATGGCCTTCGATGATGGACCCCTATGGCTTCCTCCTCCATGGCCTTCGATGATGATGGCCCCCTCTGGCAGGGTGCCAGAGTAGGGCTAGATTGATTTTTGTGGGTATAGAGGCTTGCGGCGGCGGAACTTCTCGTTTAGGGTTCTTTAAGGAGGTCACTAGATATATAGGGGTACCTGGCATTGGAATCAAGTCAGGGGGACACCCGAGAGGCCCACAAGCCCTTGGGGTGCGCCCCTGGCTTGTGGCTTCCTCGGTCACCTCCTGGCACAGCTCTAGCACTTCGTGGGTCTCTTCTGGTCCATAAATGATCACCGTAAATTTTCAGCCTATTCCGAGAACTTTTATGTCAGCACAAAAAACTACACCGTGATAGTTCTACTGAAAACAACATCATTCAGGGTTAGTTCTAAGCAAATCATACCTAAACCATATAAAATTGTTGTAAACATGGCATGGATACTTCATAAATTATAGATACGATGGACACATATCAGCATCCCCAAGCTTAATTCCTGCTCGTCCTCGAGTAGGTAAATGATAAAAGAAATAATTTATGAAGTGTGAATGCTAGCATAGTGCATAAATTTGATAAATGATAGCTCCAAACACTTTTTTCTAGCATCATTATATATCATAACCTATAGCTCTTCTCATAAAACTTCTCATGATCATGTACCAAGCTATTCACATGTTAAAGTATAGACGATAAAGTTTCTGGAAAACTAACAAACTATGTTCTCAGTCACCGAGCAATTGCAATTCATCTTACTTTCAGGAAGGGTCTATGTAAGAGCTTTGATTTAGCAAATTCCAAATACTCAACTATCATATAGTATTCCATGATTGCTAACACTCAAAGCATATTTTTAGAACAAATAGCATCCGCCAAACATAGAGAAAGATAGGGGCTTATTTTTTTGCCTCCCAACTTATTTATCATATAGATAATTATCAACAACAATAATTCATGATCAATATATTTGAATGGCAATATATGCTTGGATCTTTCCCCAATACATGATGCTTGCCAACTAAAGAAAAATTGAGGTTGAAATAAGAAAGAATGCTATCACTCTTGCATAAAAGTAAACACATGAAAACAAAAGATAGGCCCTTCGCAGAGGGAAGCAGAGGTTGTCATGCGCTTTTTAATTTTGGATGTGAAAACCCTTAATGCAAAGTAACGTCATGTTGTATTACCCTTTGTGATAGCAACCTTTATTATGCAGTCCATCACTTTTATTTCTTTACCATCACAAGTGCGTACAACACTTATTTTCCCTTACAATAAAAGATCATAAATATGTAGGAGCAATTTTTATTGCTTTTTGCACCGATGACAACTTTCTTGAAGGACCTTATTCAATCCATAGTTATGGTGGACACTCATGGCAAGTAAGGGGGTTTAAGGGTTTTTGGATGCACAAGTAGTATCTCTACTTAATACAAACTTTTGGCTACCAAAAGATCCTAAGTAAGCACCACATGTTGGAGGATCCATAACAATATTACATCTATACAAATATACCCAAACGTAACTCATTACGTTGTCTTCCTTGTCCAACTTCAACTGATTTGCTCAAGTTTGAAAATAATTAATGGGGCTCACAATCATAGAAGATGTCCAAGATAGTGTATTTATATGTGAAATCTCTCTTCCTTCAATATTCTTTCATGAATTGTTCAAGTGACAAATGCAGTGTTTGCTAACTTTCAATCAATTTTACCACCTATACGTCTTATATGTGAAGTCATTACTCCCCATAGGATAAGCATATAAAACATATATAATTTCAGATTTATGATATTATATTCATTCATCCATTTACTCATAGGTGTCGGCATTCTGGGAACGGGGTACCAGACTTGCTTACTATGGCTTTGTGGCGTGGCTCAAGGTGGCCCTCGGCCCATCTTCGCTCAACGATCTTTGAAGACCCTCGCGAGGGGCCAAGCCTCGCGGGGCGGACGATAGGAGGCTTCCTCAGGCGCGGCCTCGTCAGACTGGCTCGCGAGGAGGCGGAGAGATCAAGGCGGGGTACCTCACGAGGTGCCCGTGACGCAAGCCATGACGACCAAGGCCAGGCGGGCGCCAGGCAGGCGCCGGCCTGCGCAGAGTCCTTGTTTCTCCTTTGGTGCAAAGGGGGCAAGCGCAGGCAAGGGTATCAAACAAAGGCAACCATTTCCGTGCAACAAGACCAAGACCAGCAGGATGGCAGAACGGAGGTCATCGTGGAGCCCAAGCCAGCGTCATCGTCAGGGTCTTTGGCAGGCGAGGACCAACTTTAGTCAGGATAAGTGTACTAGATGTTCCCTTTCAAAATGGCCAATTGTTGGCGCCCTTCCCGCTCAATATATGGGAAGAGGCCCGGGGCATTCGCCTATAAATAGGACTAGCCACCCACAGGGTAAGGCATCTGGATCTGATCGGATCCGCATCCAAGACATAGAGAAAGAGGCGACTGAACCTCCCTAGCAGTTCATCACACCAACCAAGAACGGACCCTCGCGAGGTTGTTCTTCCCTTGTACTATTCCTCATCAGCCCCAGAGGCAATCCAGACACCACAAACTGGAGTAGGGTATTACACCACAATGGTGGCCTGAACCAGTATAAATCTCGTGTCCCTTGTGTTGTTCTTTGCGTAGTTTAGATCCTTACGAGGCGGTAAGACATGGGTAGGCTGGGGGTGTAATCTCCGCGTGCACCCCAGTGTTCGAACCTCAATGGTCTGTTGGAACCCGAAATCCGACATTTGGAGCGTCAGGTAGGGGTGTGCCGGAATCTGCCTTCCATTGCCTCGTGCTTTCACCGCCCCTCCCATCCATGTCAGATGCACATCGCACCCGCGCCGAGCGCCGGGCCTCTCTCCCCACTCACGTCGCCCAGACGGCCCCTGTCGGCGGGCGCCCCCGTCGTTCCCCGTCGCTTGCCGTCAACGCCGCCACCAGCCCGGCGGGGAACGAGCAGCAGGCGTCGTCCCTGCATCCATCAGTGCGGCGAGAAGGCCGCACCGCCACTGCGTTGCTGACTTCGGTTGGCTCCTCGTCCCACGCCCGTCGGGCTCCTGCGGACGCGCACGCCGTGCTGCTCCTGGCGCGGGAGCTCCTGCATTACCGTCTCGTCGACGACCTCTACGACGAGTGGCTCGCCCGCATCACCGAGCTCGTCCGCGCCGCTGGGAGCTCCCCTGCACCGTCCCTCTCGTTTTACCGCACACCGCCCTGCGCGGGCGATGAAGCTCCGGGGGCGCCTCAGCCGCCTCCCCCTCAAGAAGGCGCCTTGTCTCCAAGGCGCATGGCCCCTGGGCGGAATCCACTCCTCAGGCGCCAGCACAGCAAGAGAAGAGCTGCCAAGAGATCCCTCATCCCCAGGAAGCCGCCCGTGTGCTCCCCGCACCGGCTCGGCACGAGCGCGCACCTGCTCCGGTGCATCAAGACCTCGCGCTGCACCTCGCCGCAGCGCATAGAGACCCCCAAGATCAAGCTCTCCGCCACCAAAGGGCTCCCGCGGCCACTGCAGGCTGCCGTGCCTTCTCCACCGAGTTGCGCAGCGTGGCTTGGCCGGGCAAGTTCAAACCAGTCCTGCCCCCGCGCTACGACGGCACGGCTGACCCTGCTGAGTTCCTCTAGCTCTACGAGCTGGGCATTGAAGCCGCCAACGGAGACAAGAAGGTCATGGAGAACTGGTTCCCAATGGCGCTCAAGGACGGCGCCCGCACCTGGCTCCTGAACCTGGCTCCTGGCACGATATCCTCCTCGGACGAGATGCGCACCCGATTCATCGCCAACTTCCAAGGCACCCGCAACCGGCCCCCGACCATGAGCGACTTGCGCCGCATCAAGCAGCAGCCGGGAGAGACCCTGCAGAAGTTCATCCAGCGCTTCAACAGCGCTCGCCTTAAGATCCCCAAGGTGTCTGAGGAGGCCATCATCTCAGCCTTCTCCGACGGCATGCGTGACGTCAAGATAAAGGAGGAGCTCACGATCCATGAAGACTTGTGCACCTCCCTGGAGCTGTTCAATCTGGCGACCAAGTGCGCTAGGGCTGAGGAAGGGTGCCTGTCCCTCCTCGAGCTGCCAGCTGCTGACCCGGAAGAGAAGAAGCCCAAGACCAAGGACGTGAAGCGCAAGGGGGCTGCCGTGCTTGCGATAGAGCCAGACACCAAGTGAAGCAGGGATCAGCCTGAGTCATCCAAGGGCAGCCGGTACTGCGTGTACCATGATCTCCATATCCACAACACCAATGAATGCGAAGAGCTCAGAGCCGTGCGGGACGTGCGTGCCGGCCGAGGCCCCGAGCGCAGCGACAGGGGATATGGCTGAGGAGGAGGAAGAGGTGGAGGACGATGGGAAGATTGT
This sequence comes from Aegilops speltoides, assembly GCA_021437245.1. Lineage (NCBI taxonomy): Eukaryota > Viridiplantae > Streptophyta > Magnoliopsida > Poales > Poaceae > Aegilops > Aegilops speltoides. The sequence continues at coordinate 135,999,118 of CM038141.1, forward strand.
GGCCCTCGCCAAGGGTGGCGTGACCGACCTCGCGAGGACCGCTGGCAGGACCAGCCTCGTGAGGGAGGTTGGAGGGACCCACCTCACGAAGGGGACTGGAGGGATCAGCCTCGCGAGGATCGCCCACAAGGCAATGCAGGCCTCCCTCCTCTGCCACCATAGCCAAGGAGGAATGAAGACCATCATCAGGACGAGGGGGCTGGAGGCTTCCAGGAGCCGCGCGCAATCGCTTGCACCTTGGGCGGCGCACACGCCCCGGCCTCTCAGCGCATCTTCAAGCAGTTTGCTCGCGAAGTGAATGCGGTCCTCCCCAAGCGTGAGGCCACACGCCCTCTCAGGTGGTCATCGTGCTCTATCACATTCAGCTCAGCGGATCAGCTCAAGTGCGCGGCCACAGCAGGAGTCCTCCCGATGCTTTGTTCCCCAATCATCAGCAACGTGCAAGTCACCAGGACCCTCATCGATGGCGGAGCAGGGCTCAATGTCCTATCCGTCAAAACATTCCACAATCTCCAAGTTCCATACAATCAGCTGCAGCCAACCAAGCCCTTCTCAGGAGTCACTGATGGTTCCACGGTTCCGATAGGGCAGGTCCGCCTTCCTTTTACCTTCGGGAAGCGCGACAACTACCGCACCGAGCTCATTGACTTCGACGTCGCTCACATCCGCCTGCCGTACAATGCCTTCCTCGGGTACCCAGCCCTGGCCAAGTTCATGGCCGTGACCCATCACAGCTACAATGTCCTCAAGATGCCAGGGAGCGGTGGAGTCATCACGCTGCCCTGTGAAGAGAGAGACGTTGTGTGTTCCCAGGAACGTGCCTTCAAAGCCGCATCAATTGAAGACCCAGATCACAAGAACGGGAGGCCTCCCGAGGCTGCTCCTAAGAAGAAGAAGACATTGCCTGGTCCGACCCCTCGGGAGGCAGGCCCTTCAGGGTCCGCACCCGTTCAGGGGGCACCTCCTTCTGTTGCATAGGAAGGCGCGCCCGGCGCCCTCCTTGAGCAAGGCTCGGGGGCTCTCTTCTGGAGGGTCATCGACTTTGCTAAGATTACGAGGGAGGCGCTCGGGCACCACTTGGAGGCGTGCTTCAATGCATATTTCCCTTAGGAGGAAGCAAGGCAAGGAGGGCCAAACCCTCAGGAATTCATCAGCGAGATCATTCAGGAGCTGCAGGAGTCAAGGGTCATGAGTGGCAGCCGCCGCTTGCCCGCCGTAGCTCCCCATCCAGGCGAGGATGGTGGGCTGCGCGTCTGCATCGACATACCAGGACTCAACCGAGCCGCCTCTTAGGAGCGCCTCTGGCCCTCACGCGTGGGGCGCTGCGAAGGCCCACCCCACAGCTATGTTCGCATGCCTTGCGGCCTGCCGAACGTGGCTGCGGTGCATCAGCACCTCATGAGGAGCATCTTGGAGGCTAAGGCGGTCAGGCATTCCGCAGTCCTGGCGGAGATGGAGATGGTCCGCGAGGAGCCGCCAACGCCTCCGAAGCCTCCCGAGGACCCTGGGCCTGGGGGCTCGTGAAGATCGTCTCGCGCAGCGCACGCCGTCCGCTACTTCAGCATCCTTCCATCTTCAGCATCATTAGGTGACATCCTTCAAGTTTCATTTTCAGCTGGGAGAGCCCCCCAGGGCTGCATCATTCCCAGGCCGCGTGGGTCCGTCCTTGTGGCGTGTATCCCCTTTAGTTCATGTTTTCAGCTTGCTTTATCGGGGGTGCCCCTCGGGCTGCATTATCCCCAAGCTACTCGGGCCAGACCCGGTGGCATGTATCCCTCTCGCGTTTATTCGGGTCGTGCGTTTGACCCATCATGATCGTTGTTTGATGCTTGCCTATGGCACCCTTCTTTCTTCATGTCGGCTGCTTGCACATTAAAGGGGGGTACCTGAGCATCGCGACTCATGGGCTCTTACTGGCTCTCCAGCCCTCACCCTCTGGCCTTGTCCACGGCATCGCGACCTCGCATACCGGCGACGGCTGAGCCCCGCTCGAGGGCCAGGACCCGAGGACGTAGAGCACCGACATATAACCAAATCTGCAGGAACACATCACAAGCAAAGGCCCAGAGCCAGGCGCAACCCGCCTTGAGGTAGGGCCCCGTGAGTCCCGCGCTGGCTCACGGGTGCCCAGATACACCTCGTCAGGCCCTACCGTGCCAGCCACGTTTCAGGGCGGGGCTGTACATGCCCCGGGGGTTCCTCTCGGAGGGGAGCCCCCTCCCACGCACCAGTGGAAGCCCCTTGCTCCGCGCTGGCTGACGACATTGCCGAGGAGCGGCTATGCCCGTACACATACGGAAGCGCTATGCTCCGCGCTGGTGATAAACAACTGAGGGTGGCCCCCAGCTGCATCAACCTCAGGGAGCCCAGAGCTCAATGCCCGGCCTCATCGTAAGGCATCCCCTCAGGAGTGCTGCGCGAGGGGGCTGGGCACGGGGGCTGCACCCGGGTCACGCCCAGGCGCACGCGACCCAGCCAGGCCCCTCGGGCCTAGTTCATCGCACGCCTCTCCCCGAGCGGAGCCAAGGTACAAAGGCCGTTTGAATGTCAAGGGGGACACCTGAGCATCGCGACTCAGGAGCCTAACTGGTCATGTAGCCCCTCACCTCTTTGTTCTGAAAGGCTAACGGCGGTTGAGGTATGCGCGGGGCCGGGCTCTGCCGACATAGAACGGTAAATTCACCCATGCATCTCACCTCCCTACTTGTTGTTCGTGCGTCAAGGGGGACTCCTGAGCATCGCAACTCAGGAGCCTAACTTGTCACGTAGCCCCTCACTCCTTGGTCCCGCGCGTCCTGGTTTCCGGTCGGGGCTAACGGCGGCTGAGGTATGCGCGGGGCCGGGCTCTACCGACGTAGAACACAAGCAAGTAGGAAGGAAAAACACAAATGTCAAGAAATTCAAAAGCAAATATTACAGTCCATACAGTACTTTGACAATGCCAAACACAAGTTTAAACGCCTCCACGAGGCAGAATGCATGTTGCAGGAATTAAAAGAAAGACGGGGGCCACGAAGGGGTCGCTCTTTGGCGGCGCCATCACTGGTCACGGAGCTGCGCTGGGCAACTTCGCCTCGTGGAGCCGCAAGACCGGCAGCGCCTCACTTTGGCTTGGTGCTGAAGGCCCGGAACTTCACCAGTAGAGCCTCCGCGCGACGCTTCACGGCCTCGGCAGCGACGGCGGCAAGCTCGCCACTCACAGGATCCAGCAGGCTGTCAAGGTCAATGCTGGGGTCGCGGAGGTAGACATGGGTGAAGACGCGCGTTAGCGCCGCAGAAGAAAGGACGCGTGCCTCAGCCTCAGCCGTGCGGCCAAGGCCGAGGGTGACATCTTCGAGGGCGCGGACCACGAATGGAAGCAGCTTGGCGGGGCCCTCCTCGGCGCTGGCCAGCGGGATTTCCAGGCCGCTGTCATAGAGCGACTTCAGCAGGGTGCAAGCCTTCACCTCCAGCTTCGCGAAGGCCACGTGTTCCTCGGCCAGGACCCGCGTGTTGCCGTCCATCTCAATCTTCTTCGCCTCCAACGCCTGCTCCAGCGCACCCAAGCGGCCTTGGCGTTCGTCAAGCTCGGCATCCCGGTCCTTGGCGGCAGCCTCACGAGCCTTCATGTCTTCCTCCGTCTCCTGGCCGACACAGGCCTCCTTGACAAGCTGGTCGCGCAGGCCTTGCAGTTCGCTCTCCAGCACCTTGTAGCAACCCTGGACATCCACAACCTCATCCAAGGCGGCGGCGCGAGCGGCCTTCGCCTCAAGGACGGCCTGCTTCTCCTCGTCGCAGGCTGTCGCGGCCTGAGCCAGCGCCGCTCGGACTGAAGCATCAGAGCGGACCCAGCCAGAGACCAACTCCAGGCGCCCAGACACCAAGCGAGGGTTGGTGCCCAGAAGATCCTTCCGCAGCCGGTCCAGCTCGGCAGCAGCATGATCCAGAACAGTAGGAGGAGCCGGAGAGACGGCAGTTGGCGGAGTAGGAGGAGAAGATGGCAGCGTAATCACAGCACCATGAGTCGGGACCTTCTGCACCCCGACGACTGCGGCAGTGGCATCAGGCAAAGACACCGCGGGAGTCGCTTGGGCCATGGGGGCTGAGCTCGCTCTAGCTGGCCCTGCCAGGCATCACGAGGATGACCGGGCAGGAGAAGCTCGCGTCTTGCCGCCCCCTTCTCCCACGGATGGGGGTGCTTCCCTGGACGAGGCCTCAGGAGCCCCCTTCAGCTTCTTCGCCGCAGGCACCGGCCTAGCCAAGGAATATGGACGTCAAGCCTCAACAACAAAGCAAGAAGCAAAACGAGAATCGAGCACTTACTCGTCGTCGCTAGCGGGCTCAAGCAACCTCTGGCCGAACTTGAAGCCCGAGAGCCGGATGCTGGGATCAGCTTCAAGAGGCTCGGGACCAAGAGGCGTGTCTGCGGATCGCCTCGGAGTCGGAGCGGACCCACGGGGAACCAGCCCCGTCCTGTCCTTCTTCGGGATCAGGGGCGAGCTCTCGCCACCCCGCTCGTCGCCATCCTTGTCGTCATCCGGCATGAGGCGAAGAGTGCGGGACCTACGCCAAGGGAGGGGCGTTCTCGACTCCCCGTCGGTCGCCTCAGAATCGGGCTCCTCGTCCTCCTCTTCCACTTCTTCCTCCTCTCCGCTGGAGTCACTGGAAGATATGTTCACCATCACCAGGGCCGTCGGGTCCTCAGGAACCTCCGCGGGCACAGGCCCGACCTCGTTGAAAGCGAACATGGAGTTCACCACCTGCTCCCAATCATCCCGAAGGAACAAGGGCATGGGAGCATCCTCCAACCTCGCCATGTTTCCCCCAACCAAGGACTGGAGGACCGCGGCCAGATCCTCGTCAGCCATGACTTCGGGGTTCGAGCGAAGGGCGGCATCGACCCCCCAAGCTTCCACAGCGGAAGCGACTGTTCCTGGAGCGGAGCCACCCGATGCTCCAGGAACTCCCTTAGGAGCGACGCCCCGGTCAGTTTCACCGTCGCCATGTTGTCTGGCCACAGGTCCGCGTCCATCTTCTCCAGCAACGGCCTCGCACGGGGATCAATGAGCTCCGTGCGGGACCAAGCGTCAATGGACATGGGTTGCCCCGTAGGCAGAATCAGCCGGGAGTGGGTGCGCCCAGCATCCACCATGACCCACTTGCTCCAGAAGCCCTCAATGCTCTTCCCCGGCTTCGACATGGCGTTAGAGCTGCCGTGCGCGACAAAGCTCGTGCACGCGGTGATGGGGCCGCGGGAGACCCGGAGGTAGAAGTAATGGCGCAACAAGGCCACCGAAGGCCTCACCCCGACATGAGCCTCGCAGTAGTATGCGAAAATCGCCAGGAGAAGAACGGAGTTGGGATGGAGGTGCAGCGCTTGTAGATTGTAATGGTGAAGAACAGAAAGGAAGAACTCGGAAAAAGGGGGGACCAGACCGGCGGTGATGGTGCTCACGAAGAGCGGGTAGAAGGTGCTTCCTCTGCCCTCAAGAAGGGCGGTGTCGACCTTGAGCACGGCCGCCCCGTCGTGGCCTTACGCCGCCATCATCTGGCGCATCCAGCAAGATTCTTCTCCGACACATTCGGAGGATCCAAGGCGGGTGAGTACCATGTTCCGGCTGGGGTCTGGCGAGGCGGCATGCCTTGCTAGGATGCCGTGTTGGAGTAGATCTAGGGATTTCAGAAGCAAGAAGGACAGGAGCAAGAAAGGAGATCTGGGCAGTGAAGGAGAAGGCAAAGAAGGTAAGCCTAGACAGGTACCGCTCCCTTATCAGCTTGTGTAGTTGCCGAGGCATCGTGGGGGATCCAGGACGCCCGCGTCCAATCAACCGCCACGCAGCTCCGAAGGCCGCAGGCTATTGGGCCCCGCGGCGCTTTGCACTTGCCTCTTCGCTTCTGTGCTAAGCCAAGTCCAAGCGCGCCTTGGGCCCGGGGGCTACTGTCGGCGTTCTGGGAACGGGGGTACCCAGAGTTGCCTGCCTGCGGCCTACGGCGTGGCTCAGGGAGTGGCCCAGTACGGCCCATCTTCGTCAACGCATGGTCAAGACCCTCGCGAGGGGCCAAGCCTCGTGGGACGGATGACAGGAGGCTTCCTCAGGCGCGGCCTCGTCAGGCTGGCTCGCGAGGAGGCGGAGAGATCAAGGCGGGGTACCTCACGAGGTGCCCGTGACGCAAGCCATGACGACCAAGGCCAGGCAGGCGCCAGGCGGGCGCCGGCCTGCGCAGAGTCTTGTTTCCTGTTTGGTGCAAAGTGGGCAAGCGCAGGCAAGGGTATCAAGCAAAGGCAACCATTTCGGTGCAACAAGACCAAGACCAGCAGGATGGCAGAACGGAGGTCATCGTGGAGCCCAAGCCATGGTCATCGTCAGGGTCTTTGGCAGGCGAGGACCAACTTTAGTCAGGATAAGTGTACTAGATGTTCCCCTTCAAAATGGCCACTTGTTGGCGCCCTTCCCGCTCAATATTTGGGAAGATGCCTGGGGAATTCGCCTATAAATAGGACTAGCCACCCACACGGTAAGGCATCTGCATCTGGATCTGATCAGATCTGCATCCAAGACACAGCGAAGGAGGCGACTGAACCCCCCTAGCAGTTCATCGCACCAACCAAGAACAGACCCTCGCGAGGCTGTTCTTCCCTTGTATTGTTCCTCATCAGCCCCAGAGGCAATCCACACACCACAAACTGGAGTAGGGTATTACACCACAATGGTGGCCTGAACCAGTATAAATCTCGTGTCCCTTGTGTTGTTCTTTGTGTAATTTAGATCCTTACGAGGCGGTGAGACATGGGTAGGCTGGGGGTGTGATCTCCGTGTGCACCCCAGTGTTCGAACCTCAAGGGTCTGCCGGAACCCGAAATCCGACAATAGGATATAAGTGAAGCACGAGAGTAAATGACAAAACTACTCCAAAAAGATATAAGTGAATATCAATGCGTAGTCAATTAGTTAAATAGCCATGCGAGGACTCTCTCTCATTCAAGATTTCAGATCCAATGATTTTATTCCAACAATGAATAAATGAGAATACGCTCCAAGCAAAACACATATCATGTGTGAATAAAATTATAGCTCCAAGTGAGGTTATCGATAATATTGGTGACGAAAGAGGGGTCCCAAGCTTAGTTTCTTGGGTGTTCCTTGAATATTACCTTGGGGTACCTTGGGCATCCCCAAGCTTAGGGTCTTGTCACTCCTTATTCTTCTCATATCGACATCTCACTCAAAACATGAAAACTTCAATCACACAAAACATAACGGAACTTTGTGAGATGGGTTAGCATGATAAAGATAAATCATTCACTTTGTACTATCAAGATAAGATTCATAATTTTTCTCACACAATGCCTACTTTACCATATCATTTCTACAATTTATATTGAGCAATATAAGCCACAGAAAGTATAAAACAAGCAAACTATGCATTGAAAACAGAATCAAACTATCAAGATAAGATTCATAATTTGTCTCACTCAATGCCTACTGACCATATCATTTCTACAATTTATATTGAGCAATATAAGCCACAGAAAGTATAAAACAAGCAAACTATGCATTGAAAACAGAATCTGTCAAAAAACAGAACAATCTGTAGTGATCTGATTAACCATACTTCTTTTACTCCAAAAATTCTGAAAAAATTAGGAAAACATAGAAAATCTATATATCCATCATTTGTAAAATATCAGAATTTTTTGACCCTCCAGTAGTTTTAAACAATTATGTTACTGGAAGCAATTTCTGTTTTTTGCATAGAATCAAGTCAACTATCATCCACACTATCCCAAAGGCTTTACTTGGAACTTTATTGAAACAAAAGCTATAAAACATGATTACTACATTAGCTTAATCATGTGAACACAAAAAAACAATATGTATAAATATTAGGTTGTCTCTACATATGAACATTTCTTTAAAGCTTTTTACCTAAGCATGATGATTTACTGATACTCTTCCAAGCCCAATTTCAATGATAATTTTATTCATACTCCAAAATATATAAGTGAAGTTCATAGAGCATTCTACAATTAATATAGATTGACCAATATCCAAGATCAAAATATATAAGTAAAGCACACAAAGCATTCTATAAAGCCATACTCAAAAGATTTAAGTGAAGCACAAAGAGCATTCTGTAAAGCCATACTCAAAAGATTTAAGTGAAGCGCAAAGATCATTCTATAAAGCCATGAAGGACTATCTCATACTAGCATGGTGCATAAAGGAAAAGAAAAAAACAAAAGACGCATATCATGTGAACAAAACAAAAATCAAGGTATACCAATAATTGTTGAAGAATAAAGATGGGATGCCTTCCAGGGCATCACCAAGCTTAGATGCTTGAGTCTCCTTGAAATATTTACTTGGGGGTGCCTTGGGCATCCCCAAGCTTGAACTATCGCTTCTCCTTATTCTTCTCATATTGATAACTCCTCGATCTTCGAACACTACATCCGCACAAAACTTAACAAAACCCTTGTGAGGTCCGTTAGTGTAATAAAGCAAATCACTACCTTTAGGTATTTGTTGTAAACTCATTCCAATTTCATATTAGCATTATATCTACTGTATTCCAACTTCACCATGGTTCATACCCCCCGATACTACACATAGATTCATCAAAATAAGAAAATAGAACAGTCTATAGAAATCTGGAAATTTCGTATACTTCTGTAACTCCAAAAATTCTGAAAAATTAGGACAAAATAAAAAAATGCACCGCAGTACTGTGTAAATATTTCAAGAATTTATCACATTCTAGCAGCTTAGATCAATTCAGTTATTGGGTGCAAAAGTTTCTGTTTTTGCGCCGCACATACCAAACAAGCAATCTAATCATCCTAAAGGCAAATCTTGTCACATTATTTTTATAATACAAAGGATTTGTACAAGGGGATGATTATTTTTGAGAAACTTCCATGAAAAGTTCTACATTGTTTCCATGAGCATGAACACAGGTGTTCAAGGTCAACCCTCACTTCTCCAGTGCATAACCTTCCAATCACTTCTCTTTTTGAAAAATGTATTAGCATAAGAGCAAGTAAAAAAATTGTATTTTGCATTCTTTAATTTTTTTTGTTTCACCCACAACTAAAGAAAACAAAGACAAAAGGAAAACAAAATCTACTTAGTGAAGAAAGCAAACAAGCACACATGAGAATATCAAACCCACGCTATTGCTCCCCGACAACGGTGCTAGAAAAGAGCTTGATAACCCCCAAGTGCAAGGAATCATCATAGCAATTTCCAAAGGTGGAAGTGATAAGTATGGAGTGTCGAACCCACAAGGAGCTAAAGCTAAGATCAATATTCTCTCAAGTCCTATCTGCCACTGATACGACTCTACGTACACCGAACGTTTGTTCCATCTAGAAATGAGAAACAAAACTACGTTGTGGGTATGAAGAGGATAACTTTGCATGATATCGGAGAACTAAAATATAAAAATAGGTGATCTTATCATAAAGTTAGAATATATCACAATATATTACACATAGTGAGTGTGGGCTAATGATGGAACGGTGTGCGGAATTGTCCTAGGCAATTGTTAACAAGATCGCAATCATTATTATAATTTTATATGACGGAGAGGCATAAGCTAACATAATTTCTCTACTTGGATCATATGCACTTACGATTGGAACTCTAGCAGGCATCTGCAACTACTGAAGATCATTAAGGTAAAACCCAACCATAACATTAAATTATCAAGTCATCTTTACTCCCATACGCAAACAACCCCTTTACTCGGGTTTAAGTTTCTGTCAGTCTAGCTACCAACTATAAGCGAATCATGAACATATTGCAAACCCTACAGTGGGAATCCCTCACGGGTGCGCAACACGGAGGGCACCGTAGGACAGCACCAAAATAAAACATGCAACTCAAACAAATCTAGATCATCAATCAACCCAAATGATAAAAGAAATCTACTCAAAACATCATAGGATGGCAACACATCATTGGATCATAAAGCACCATGGGATGGCAACACATCATTGGAGTTCACCATAGGGGATTACAACGGGGTGCGGGAGAGTGGACCGCTTAAAAGAGATGAGGAAGGTGATGTTGATGAAGACGATCACTGCGGTGATGGTTCCCGCGATGGCACTCCGGCACCACTGAGAGAGAGGAGGAGAAAGTCTCCCCTTGTGATTCCTCCTCCATGGCCTCCAACTAGATGGGGAGAGGTTCTCCCTCTGGTCCTTGGCCTCCATGGTGATGATGGCCCCCTCCGACTTCCTCCCCCATGGCCTCCAGTGATCAGGGCCCCCTCCGGCATGGTAGAAGTCTTGCTATTAGTAGTCATGTGAATTTGGTATTCGTTCGATATTTTGATGAGATGTATGTTGTCTCTCATGTAGTGGTGTTATGTGAATGTCGACTACATGACACTTCACCATTGTTTGGGCCTAGAGGAAGGCATTGGCACTACTAGAAAAACGGCTATAACTAATATGGACATTAATGGTCCACCACGTATGTGGTGCGCCACTGCTATATAGGTACGCCATTAAACTCCAAATACTAATGGCGCACCACATCCACGGTGCGCCACTACTAACAATTTTTTTATTTTTTTCAAAACTAGTAATGGCGCACCAGGGGATAGTGCGCCATTACTAGTTAAACTAGTAATGGCACACCACACCCTTGGTGCGCCACTACTAACAAATTTTTTTTATTTTTTTTTTCAAAACTAGTAATGGCGCACCAGGGCATAGTGCGCCATTACTAGTTTTAACTAGTAATGGCGCACCACACCCTCGGTGCGCCACTACTAACAAATTTTTTTATATTTTTTTCAAAACTAGTAATGGCGCACCTGGGGATTGTGCGCCATTACTAGTTTAACTAGTAATGGCGCACCACACCCACGGTGCGCCATTACTAACTTTAACCAAAAATTCCACCGAATGCACCCCCCCTCCCCCCCCCGGTGGACCGCCTTTTCAGTTAAAAAAAAGAAAGTGATGGAAATGTCAAAAAAATAAAAGAAAATAAGTGTCCCATGTGATATGTGGTCTATTTGCTGGGAAAATTTACAAATATGAATTTCGATTTTATTTGCAAAATCTCTCTAGAATTTGTAAAATTGGCATAACTTTTGCATACGAACTCGGATTAAAAAGTTTTTTATATGAAAAATCATCTACTCGAAAAGTTACATCCGAATTCAACCGGAGAACCCCATTGAAGATTTTTAGAATCCACATAAACCTAAAAGAGTAAAAGATACGTGGCTTTTAAGATCTAGAAGGTGAAAAACAGAAAAACAAATCCATATGTTGGGTTGAAAAACCTAACAGAAGCTTTTAAGATACGGGGCTTTTAAGATCTAGAGGGTGAAAAACTTAATAGAAGCTTAAACCCTAGTTTATACGTTGCTTCGTAAGGGGCTGATTTGGGTCCATATGTTTCATGCTATGGTTAGGTTTACCTTAATACTTCTTTTGGAGTTGCGGATGCTTGCAATAGGGGTTAATCATAAGTGGGATACTTGTCCAAGAAAGGGCAGTACCCAAGCAACGGTCCGCCCACATATCAAACTATCAAAGTAACGAACACGAATCATATGAGCGTGAGGAAAACTAGCTTGACGATAATTCTCATGTGTCCTCGGGAGCGCTTTTCTCTATATAAGAACTCGTCCAGGCTTATCCTTGGCTACAAAAAGGATTGGGCCACCTTGCTGCACGTTATTTACTTTCATTGCTTGTTACCCATTACAAATTACCTTATCACAAAACTATCTGTTACCGATAATTTCAGTGCTTGCAGAGAATACCTTACTTAAAACCGCTTGTCATTTCCTTCTGCTCCTCATTGGGTTCGACACTCTTACTTATCGAAAGGACTACAATAGATCCCCTACACTTGTAGGTCATCAAGACTCTTTTCTGGCACCGTTGCCGGGGAGTGAAGCGCCTTTGTTGAGTGGAACTTGGTAATGAAAAATTTACATAATGTGCTGAAATTTACTGTCACATGTTACTATGGAACATAATCCTTTGAGGGGCTTGTTCGAGGTATCTTCACAACGACCAACAGAGAAAATAGTTGCTCCTCAACCTACTGAAATTGTTTACTTTGAAATTCCTTAGGGTATGATAGAGAAACTGCTAGCTAATCCTTTTACAGGAGCTAGGACATTGCATCCCGATTTGCACCTAATCTATGAGGATGAAGTTTGTGGACTTTTTAAGCTTGCAGGTATGCCCGATGATGTTATCAGGAAGAAGGTCTTCCCTTTATCTTTCAAGGGAGATGCATTGACATGGTTTAGGCTATGTGATGGTATGGGATCATGGAACTACAAATGATTGAAATTGGAATTTCATCAGAAGTTTTATCCTATGCATCTTGTTCATCATGATCATAATTATATATATAATTCTTGGGCTCGCAAAGGAGAAAGCATCGCTTAATCTTGGGGGAGGCTTAAGTCAATGTTATATTCATGCCCCAATCATGAGCTCTCAAGAGAAATGATTATTCAAAATTTTTATGCTCGGCTTTCTCTCAACAATCGCTCCATGCTCGATACTTATTGTGTTGGGTCTTTTATGATGAAGACTATTGAATTTGGATGGGATTTATTGGAAATAATTAAATGCAACTCTGAAGATTGGGATCTTGGCGAAGGTAAGGTGTCAGGTATGACACCTAAGTTTGATTGTGTTAAATCTTTTTTGTATACCGATGTCTTCCGTGAATTTACCACTAAATATGGACTTGACTCTCAGATAGTAGCTTCTTTCTGTGAATCATTTGCTACTCATGTTGACCTCCCTATGGAGAAGTGGTTTAAATATAATCCTCCTAGTGAAGTAAAAGTAGTTGCACCTATTAAAGTCGAAGAAAAGACTATTACTTATAGTGATCCTATTGTTCCTACTACCTATACTGAGAAAGCACCTTTCCCTATTATGATAAAGGATCATGCTAAAGCTTCAACTGTGGTTCGTAAGAGTAATACTAAAACACCTACACCACCTGAGCAAATTAAAGTTGAACCTAGTATTGCTATGGTTAAAGATCTCTTGGCTGATAATATTGATGGGCATGTTATTTACTTCTGTGATGAAGCTACTAGAATTGCTAGACCCGATGCTAAACATAAACATAGACCTGTTGTTGGCATGCCTGTTATTTCTGTTAAAATAGGAGATCATTGTTATCATGGATTATGTGATATGGGTGCTAGTGCTAGTGCAATACCTCATTACTTATACAAAGAAATTATGCATGACATTGCACCTGCTGAGATAGAAGAAATTGATGTTACAATTAAGCTTGCCAATAGACATACTATTTCACCAGTTGAGATTGTTAGAGATGTTGAAGTTTTGTGTGGGAAAGTTAAATATCCTGCTGATTTTCTTGTTCTTGGTTCCCCACAAGATAGCTTTTGTCCCATTATATTTTTTAGACCCTTCTTGAATACTATTAATGCTAGGATAGATTGCGAAAAGGATGTTCTTACTATTGGTTTGGGGGATATGTCTCCTAAGTTTAATTTTGCTAAATTTCGTAGACAACCCCAAGATAAAGAATTGCCTAGTAAGGGTGAAATAATTGGTCTTGCTTCTATTGCCGCGGCTCCTAATGATCCTTTAGAACAATATTTGCTAGACCATGAAAATGATATGGTTATGAATGAAAGAAGGGAGATAGATGAAGTATTCTTTAAACAGGGGCATATTTTGAAACACAACTTGCCTGTCAAAATCCTAGGGGATCCTCCCCACCCAAGGGTGATCCCGTGTTTGAGCTTAAACCATTACCTGATACTCTTAAATATGCTTACCTTGATGAAAAGAAGATATATCATGTCATTATTAGTGCTAACCTTTCAGAGCAGGAAGAGGAGAGATTATTGAAAACTCTGAAGAAGCACCGTACTACTATTGGATATACTCTTGGCGACCTTAAGGACATTAGTCCCACTCTATGCCAACACAAAATTAAATTGTAGAAAGACGCCAAACTAGTTATTGATCACCAACAACAGTTGAATCCTAAGATGAAAGAAGTGGTAAGAAAAGAAATACTAAAGCTCCTGGAGGCAGGTATAATTTATCCCGTTGCTGACAGTCGGTGGGTAAGTCCTGTCCATTGTGTCCCTAAGAAGGGAGGTATTAATGTTGCTCCTAATGATAAAGATGAATTGACCCCACAAAGAATAGTTAGAGGTTATAGAATGGTAATTGATTTCTGCAAATTAAATAAAGATACTAAAAAGGATCATTACCCTTTAGCTTTTATTGATCAAATGCTAGAAAGATTATCCAAACATACACATTTTTGCTTTCTAGATGGTTACTCTGGTTTCTTTCAAATACATGTGTCAACAGAGGATCAAGAAAAGACCACTTTTACTTGCCCTTTCGGTACTTTTTCTTATAGACATATGCCTTTTGGTTTATGTAATGCACCTGCTACCTTTCAAAGATGCATTATGGCTATATTATCTAACTTTTGTGAAAAGATTTGTGAGGTTTTCATGGATGATTTCTCTGTTTATGGATCCTGTTTTGATGATTGCCTAAGCAACCTTGATCAAGTTTTGCGGAGATGCGAAGATACTAGTCTTGTCTTGAATTGGGAAAAGGGTCACTTTATGGTTAATGAAGGCATTGTCGTGGGGCTAAAATTTCTGAAAGAGGTATTAAAGTTGATAAAACAAAAGTTGATAAAACTAAAGTTGATGTTATTGAAAAGATGCCATGTCCCAAGGACATTAAAGGTATAAGATGTTTCCTTGGTCATGCCGGTTTTTATAGAAGGTTCATTAAGGACTTATCTAAAATTTCTAGGCCTTTGACTAATCTCTTACAAAAAGATATTCCTTTCATTTTTTGACGATGATTGTGTAGAAGCATTTGAAATACTCAAGAAAGCTTTGATGTCTGCACCTATTGTTCAGCCACCTAATTGGAATTTACCCTTTGAAATTATGTGTGATGCTAGTGATTATGTTGTAGGTGCTGTTCTAGGACAAAGAGTTGATAAGAAACTAAATGTCATTCAATATGATAGTAAAACTCTAGACAGTGCCCAGAGAAATTATGCTACTACTGAAAAAAAAAATCTTAGCAGTTGTATTTGCTTGTAATAAGTTCAGACCTTACATTGTTGATTCTAAAGTAACTATTCACACTAATCATGCTGCTATTAAATATCTTATGGAAAAGAAAGATGCTAAACCAAGATTTATTAGATGGGTTCTCCCACTACAAGAATTTCATTTGCATATTATTGATAGAAACGGAGCTGAGAACCCCGTTGCAGACAACTTGTCTAGGTTCGAGAATGTTCTTGATGACCCACCACCTATTGATGATAGCTTTCCTGATGAACAATTAGCTGTCATAAATGCTTCTCATACTGCTCCATGGTATGCTGATTATGCTAATTACATTGTTGCTAAATTTATACCACCTAGATTCACATACCAGCAAAAGAAAAAGTTTTTCTATGATTTAAGACACTACTTCTGGGATGACCCACACCTTTATAAAGAAGGAGTAGATGGTATTATTAGGCGTTGTGTACCTGAGCATGAACAGGAATAGATCCTACACAAGTGTCAATCCGAGGCATAGGGAGGACACCACGCTGGAGATAGAACTGCGCGCAAGGTATTGCAATCCGGTTTTTATTGGCCTACTCTATTAAAAGATGCTCGTAAGTTTGTCTTGTCCTGTGATGAATGTCAAAGAATTGGTAATATTAGTAGACGTCAAGAAATGCCTATGAACTATTTTCTTGTTATTGAACCATTTGATGTTTGGGGCTTTGATTACATGGTACCGTTTCCTTCCTCTAATGGGTATATACATATTTTAGTTGATGTAGATTACGTTACTAAGTGGGTACAAGCTATTCCAACTAGTAGTGTTGATCATAACACCTCTATTAAGATGCTTAAAGAAGTTATTTTTCCGAGGTTTGGAGTCCCTATATATTTAATGACTGATGCTGGTTCACATTTTATTCATGGTGCTTTTCGTAAGATGCTTGCTAAGTATGATGTTAATCATAGAATTGCATCTCCATATCACCCACAATCTAGTGGTCAAGTAGAATTGAGTAATAGAGAGCTTAAGTTAATTTTGCAAAAGAAAGTTAATAGATCTAGAAAGAATTGGTCTAAGAAACTTGATGATGCGTTATGGGCTTATAGAACTGCATATAAAAATCTGATGGGTATGTCTCCATATAAAATGGTCTATGGAAAAGCATGTCACTTACCTCTCGAACTAGAACATAAGGCATATTGGGCCATTAAAGAGCTCAATTATGATTTCTAACTTGCCGGTGAGAAGAGGTTATTTGACATTAGCTCACTTGATGAATGGAGAACTCAAGCCTATGAGAATGCCAAACTATTTAAAGAAAAAGTTAAAAGATGGCATGACAAAAGGATACAAAAGCATGAGTTTAATGTAGGTGATTATGTGTTGCTATACAACTCTCATTTAAGATTTTTTGCAGGAAAAATTCTCTCTCAATGGGAAGGCCCTTACGTTATCGAGGAGGTCTATCATTCCGGTGCCATAAAAATCAACAACTTCAAAGGCACAAATCCGAAGGTGGTGAACGGTCAAAGAATCAAACATTATATCTCAGGTAATCCCACAAATGTTGAAACTAATGTTATTGAAACCGTAACCCCGGAGGAATACATAAGGGACACTTTCCAGAACGTTTCAGACTCCGAAAAGGAATATGTATGTGGTACGGTAAGTAAACCGACTCCAAAACAGTTCTAATAGCAATTTTTCTCCGTTTTGGAATATTTAAGAAAATAGGAAAATAAGTAGTCCGGGAAGGACATGAGGTATCCACGAGGGTGGAGGGCGCGCCCTACCCCTGGGTGCGCCCCCTGCCTCGTGGGCACCTCTTGTGCTCCCCGGACTCCATTTTCTTGCACGATATTTCTTTTGGTCGGTAAAAATTTGTTATATAATATCTTGAAGGTTTTGACCACCGTATCACGCAAATATCCTCTTTCTTTGTGTTGAGCTGTTTTCTGTCAGAGTTGTCAAGGCCAGGCATCATGTCGTCACCCTCCTCCAACAATGAAGACAACAAAGCTTGGCTACTTAAGATAGAGCTGAAGAGAGAAGAACTCGGGGAGACCAACAAGGATGATGGGATCAAGAAGGTCATGGAGGATCAAGCTCCGGCGGCGGAAAAAGAAGACATCCTCCTACCTCTTCCCAACCTCTTTACCCCAACTAAGATTGAAGCTTTCAAGATGATTGAGTTAGCTCGCATACAAAACAAGTATCTCACACGTGAAAATATTTTGTTGAAGGATCATATCACCGCACTCAAGGGCATTATCGGCAAACTGGAGGAGCTTTTACACTCGATGTGCGACTATCCACCACCATGATCATCACCACCTTCATCACCTCCGAAAAACTAATCACATGGGTATGGGCACTCCCTTTGGCAACTGCCAAGCTTGGGGGAGGTGGCCCGGTATCGTATCACCATCACACTCCTAACTTTACCGTCTTTCTTAGTTACATCCTTTTAGTAATATCATGATCTAGTAGAATAAAGTTTTTGGTATGATTTAGTTTTGAGTTTTGCCTTATGATCCCTCTATGTAATCGAGTCTGTGAGATATATATATATATAATAAAGATTAGTATTGAGTCAAGGGCTTTGCTATCTGCTATGATCTTGAGGGAATAAAAATAAAAGAAAGAATAAAAAAATAAAGAAAGCATATTGATCTTATGGAGAGTAATGACCTCACATATAAGAGTATGATGATTAAAAGTTGTTGAGAGTTGGCAAACATAGTTTTGGTCATCGTTGCAATTAATAGGAAGTAATAAATAATGAGAGGTTCTCACATATAAATATGCTATCTTGGACATCTTTTATGATTGTGAGAACTCATTAAAATGTGACATGCTAAAGAGTTGATGTTGGAAAAGGAAGACAACGTAATGGGTTATGTTTTCTTATATCCGAAATAAAGTATATTGTCATGGATCATCCAACATGTTGAGCTTGCCTTTCCCTCTCATGCTAGCCAAATTCCTTGCACCAAGTAGAGATACTTCTTGTGCTTCCAAATATCCTTAAACCCAGTTTTGCGATGAGAGTCCACCATATCAACCTATGGATTGAGTAAGATCCTTCAAGTAAGTTGTCATGTTGAATGCAATAAAAATTGCTCTCTAAATATGTATAACTTATTAGTGTGGAGAAAATAAGCTTTATACGATCTTGTGATATGGAAGCAATAAAAGTGATGGACTGCATAATAAAGGTCCGTATCACAAGTGGCAATATAAAGTGACGTTCTTTCGCATTAAGATTTCGTGCATCCAACCATAAAAGCACATGACAACCTCTGCTTCCCTGTGCGAAGGGCCTATCTTTTACTTTTGTTCTATACCTTATGCAAGAGTCAAGGTGATCTTCACCTTTCCTTTTTATATTTTATCCTTTGGCAAGCACGTTGTGTTGGAAAGATCCTGATATATATATATATATATATATATATATATATAGGTGGGTCTATTATGATAACACCCCTTAAGACCTTATTCTGCACACCAAAACACCTTATTCTGCACACCACCAACAGATCGCGCCACCGCCCCTCCCTCCGGCCTTCTACATGGCCTTTGGGCTATCCGCCGCCCCTCCCTCCGGCCTTCTTTCAGGCGGCGGCTTTGGGAGCGATGTCGCCCTCCCTCCCTTTCTCCCAGGCGGCGGCTCGAGCGACGTTGCCCTCCCTCCCGGCCTTCTTCATGGGCGGCCGCAGTGACGCCGCCCCTCCCCTCCCGGCCTTCTTCCGCGGCGGCGGCCAGGCAGCGACGCCGCCCGTCGCCTCTTGGCCTTCTTCCGTGGCAAGCACCGAGCAACACTAGCCTATCGGCCTTCTTCCACGGCAGCAACTCGGTAGCGCCGCCACCGAACTCCTCAGGGCCTGCAATTAGCTGTAATTCATCAGATGTGGATTGGTGCTGCCTCGACATCAAACCAATTCGAGCAAGGAGGAGTGTGCGCAAGGTTGCTTCATCCACGGTAGCTTCTTGGAATAAGTCTGCATCAACCTTCAGAGCAAATCCTCCTTCCCCATTCACATTGAGCAACGTCCAGACCGCCCATGAACTTCTGAAGGGCAAGTGGACTGCACGGGCGAACGTGAAAGTTGTGCAGGCGGACGAGAAGGGAACTTCCTCCTATAAACGCAAGAAATAAATGCATCACGAGGTAAGCAGTACACTTCCTAAACCATCTTAGTGTAGTTATCATAGACAAATCAGTACAAGCAGTACAACGCGTGATTATGCAGTACAAAACTTTTGCAGTGCGGTTGCTTCAGTTCGTTGTGGGGGAAAATGCAATACGCTTGTATAGGTTCATTACGTATAACAATGCAGTGCAGTTGCTTCAGTTCACCTTGAGGGGTGATGCAGTCACCATGCAATGCTTCGGCAGTGCCATTTTGAACACATTGCAGTTCGCATGATTTAGTTCATTTAACCTGACAATGTAGCTCGGTCATTTTGTGTGCAGGAGATGACGTTCAGCAGATACAAAATGCCGCGCATAATTGACAGCACTGAGAACAACAACTTTTAGAAGAGTGGATATTCTTCTGAAAGAGATACTGGCTGGGTTACCCTGAGATTCCTCATGGATTCTTCACGACGACAAACAGGGTGCAGTACTCTCCACAAGAAGATTTTTCCCAGGAAGAAGATGTAGTTGAAGATGAAGATGATGTCACATTCGTCTGGGAAGGCACTCACCAACGCGATGATGAAGACGATGACGATGAAGATGAGCCAATAACAGTTCTCAACCCAGAGTATAAGCACGAGTTCACTACGTTTGGACAGCATGTCCGAACAGATAATGATGACACAGTTGAACACAATGTTGCAGTAGATGATGATTATGTCTATGATGATGTGCCACTGCTCCAAAATTTTCAAACCAATCCACCGAGACATCGTCACAACACTGGATTACCACCACGTCCACCTGCCGCACCCCAAAACAGAGCTCAGCATCCACCTGCTGCACCGAAAAACAAAGCTCCAACCAGACCTGCTGCATCAACTTCGACGCTGCGACCACCAACGGTGCCTTGGTCAAAAGTAAATACAGGTACAAATCCTCCTCACTGTTACCACCGTGAGATCCTCAACTACACACATCTGCTATAACCCGCCATGTCCAATACAACCCGGCGAGCTGCAAACACCATCAGGCGAACGAATCTACACACATGTAAGTTTATGGTCTGAAAAAAATAGTTGCAGTCCATTCAGATACCATTGTAGTGCACACTGATATTTCTTGTGAGCTTTGGCTAGGAACATTGCAAATGCTTTATTAAACTCGTATGCACTCCTCGTATTCAAAAAACAGAACAGAACAAATTTTCTCATATAGCATTTCAATTAATGCAGGATAAAAACATGCCGCTCAACCTCGTACCTGCTGCTGGAATGAAGTTCACCACGTATGACAAGGCATGGGACTTTTACAACAATTATGCAAGATGTGCAGGGTTTGGTATACGCAAGAGGGCAAAACACAGGACAAATGCCTACATTGTCTGCTCAAGAGAAGGGGTCCACAAGCAGGCTGTGTCAGATTATCACCGGGTATGTCAGAAGATATCAAAAAGGATTGGCTGCAATGCAAAGATTAGAGTCAAAAAAAGGAAGGATGGCAAATTTGTGATAGAAATGGTTCAACTCAACCACAATCACAAGATGCTGGAAAGCCCCGGGATGCTTTTGCACATGCAATCGCACAAAAAAGACGATCCTTTGATAGACCAGTTAGTGAAAGACATGCAACTGGACAACCACACACATGCTCAGATGATGTCGACGCTGTCGCGTATGTCCGGTGGCCTGCAGTACATGGGACATACTAGCCGCGACTGGGTAAACAGGTAAGAACGTAACAAAGCATATCTCTTGAGCATTCTGTCTGTAATTATTCCCTGATTGGTTAGATAAGTTTGAATTGTCTATGAAAATGCAGGAAACAGAAGTTTGCCAGAGAAGAGTCTGAAGATGATCTCAAGAAACTTCTGAATTTAGTCGAGAAAATGCAAAAGATAAACCCAGAGTTCTTCTATGATTATGACGTTGATGCAGATAACCGTGTAAGAAAAGTCTTTTAGGCGAACGCAAGTTGCAGAGGATCGTATGAAGATTTTGGAGACTGCGTTACATTTGACACGACGTATAAAATTAACAAATTCCACATGCCGCTGGGAGTGTTTGTGGGGGTGAACCATCATCTACAAAGCACCATATTTGCTGTTGCACTCGTGCGAGATGAAACAATACCATCATTTGAGTGGGTTTTCAAAACCTTTCTGAGGTGTATGAACAACAGGCCGCCAATCTGCATGCTCACAGGTACAAAAAATAAAAAACACCTGCATACTCACGTTTTGTTTTGTTTTGTTTTGTGTACTTATATTTCTTCCATCTATCTTGCAAACACACAAACAACTTAATAAAAAAAACATTGTTTGTCTCTTCTCAGACCAGTGTTCTTCGATGAAGGCAGCATTAAAAACTATCCTCCCACAAACTCTGCATAAGCTGTGTCGATGGCATATCATGAAGAAGTACAAGGACCACCTCGCCTTGCTGTATAAGGCACACGAGAAGCTCAAGGACGAACTCAATGCAGTGTTGAACCACCCACTAATGCCGTCAGAATTTTAACGAGCATGGAAGAATCTCATTTAGAGGTACAACTTGCAAGACGACGAAGTGATGAATTCACTGTGGGATGACAAGCACGAGTGGATCTCAGCTTACTACATGGAAATTTTTTGTGCCCGGATGACTTCCACACAGAAAAGCGAGAGCATGGACCGCATACTGAAGAAAAATTTTGTCAGGGAGAAGCTTGATCTCCATCTGTTTGCTTAGCAGGTGGACAAGTGCATTCAGACCAAGAAGGCCGTCTAGCACGCAGAGACAGTAGCAAATGAGGTAAACAAAATGTCAATCAAAAAACTGCTTAAAAAATATGACTACAAAAACAAACAATTTTTTCATTTCTCTGGATCGTAACAGTGCATTTGTGATCATGCAGTCAGAAGTAAAAACAACAACAAAGTTTGGCTCCGAAGTTCAGCTATCAAAAGTGTATACAAGGGCAGTGTTTGCAGATTTCAAAGAAACACTCTACCTAGCACTTCATTCAGAGCAGAACGGTGCCCTGAGAACCCGACAAAGTATCTCGTACACCACTACAATAGATCGGATGCATTTGACTGGGCAAGGCATAATTTCCAAGTGGTCGCCGATGAAGAGAAAGGTGTCTACGAATGTGAGTGCAAACTCTGGACACACACAGGTGAGACTCCTAGCAAAAAAAATTTCTAGATTCTCATAGTCATGCACGAAAGCTAACTTTCTGAACTTTAAAAGTACATATGCATGTGTAATTCACAAAACCAAATGAAGTTCACTTCTTTAAAAAATGAACAAATAATGAAAAAAATATATGTTTACTAATTTCATGCAGTTCACTTACAGAACAAAAAAATGTGTTTGTCTGCAGGCCTCTTCTGCGTCCATGTCTTATGCATGCTTTCTCATTTGAGAGTACTCAACATTCCTGAGGTGTACATCATGAAAAGATACACCTGTAACGCAAGATCAGATGCAACGTTTGACAGAAGAGACTACGAACAAACAGCACCAGATGGAACCTCCCTTTTTTGCCATAGAAAATTGCTGACAGAAACAGCAATGGACCTTGCAAACAGAGCGACAAGGTCAGACGCTGGGTGCCACAGAGCGTTGTCTGGTATGAGGGCACTGATAGAGGAAGTTGACATGCTCAATGAAGAAGAAGAAGAAGAAGCAGGAAAACTAAAGCAAGCAGAGAAATACCAACATGACAATAAAGCCGGGCAAGAAGAAAAAACTGAAAACATTGGAACTGGTGCTATCAAAAAAGAAACAATTCTTCCACCTCCTGTTTCAAACACAAGAGGAAGAAAGAAAGGGGGAGACGCAAACCAGAAAAAGGTGGCATGCAAGGAGAAAAATGATGACAAAAATAGTAAGCCACAGCCTGAGCTGGACAGTGATGGTCGCCCACTAGGAGTGAGAATGTGCAGAACATGTAATGAAGTCAGCGGCCACAATTCCAGGACGTGTACAAAAAGAAATGAACAAGAAAAACGAGGACATGGAGATGCACAACAAAACAGAAATTCCACTCACAACACTAAGAAATGGACGAAACCGAGACGTTGTAGCATCTGCAAAAAGAGGAAGAGACACAATTCAAGAACCTGCCTCAAAAGAAAAAGGAAAAGATCAAAAAATGAGGAAGACGAAGAAGGTGAGATCAAAGAAGAATATGATGACACAACTGAAGAAGAAATGGCCTATGAAGAAGTAGATGGAGAAGAGGAGGAAGAAGAAGAGAGTGAAGAGGACGAAGAACGTGAAGAAACTGAAGAAACAGTGGCTTATGAAGAAACAGATGATGAAGGTGATGAAGAGGAAGAAGAGAGTGAAGAAGAGAGTGAAGAGACTGAAGAGAGTGAAGAGGACGAAGAACATGAAGAAACAATATCAACAAGACCACCACGAGGAAATGGTTCAACCAGCGCGCGGGGATCAAAGAAGGATGCAGTTTACAGCACTGGAAAACGAAAACCACCATCAACCAGCACGCGGGGATCAAAGAAGGATGCAGTTCTCACCACTGGAAAACGAAAGCAGCCAACAACCAGCACGCGGGGAGCAAAGAAGGATGCAGTTCACAACAGTAGAAAACCAAAGCAGCCATCAACCAGCGCGCGGGGAGCAAAGAAGGATGCAGTCCACATCGCTGAAAAACCAAAGCAACCATCAACCAGCGCGCGGGGAGCAAAGAAGGATGCAGTCCACATCGCTGAAAAACCAAAGCAGCCATCAACCAGCGCACGGGGAGCAAAGAAGGATGCGATTCACAGTATTTGAAAAAGCAAAGCAGCCATCAACCAAAGACGCGAGGGCTACAAACACAAAGGTGCAGAGACAAGAACCAACAACACCGCCATGGAAAACAAAAGAAAGTGCAACATTAGACACGCTCCAGTCACCGCGCAGAAGCAGCAGGTTAACGACCAAATAGATGAACAAACAATAAATTAATCGTATGCATAGCAATTTGCTTAACTCTATGACTTATGTATCAGTTTAAATTTTGTGTAAACCATGCAAGAAGAAAATGGTATATAGAGTATACCATATATATAGCAGTCTTGAGTAAAACATTGACACATTTTGATTCAAAAACCATTTAAAAATGCTGTTAGTTCACTGCAGTCCAACAAGTAGTACATATAAAACGCATTTCAATATGTAGTATGGAACTTGCAAAAATGCAGTACGCTTAGAACTATCATGCAGTACTATAGACTAACTACATGTAGTACACACCATGCAAATTGGGAAAAAATGTGGAAACATGTAATGCTCAGCTGACATATAAGCAGTTCACATATTGTAACCATGCAAACACAAATTTACCGTTGAATAATAATTGAAGTGGATCAGATCACAAAAGTGCTTATTACAAAACACATCACAAAGATGAAAGCGTTCAACACGTAGAAGTACTTATTACAAATCAACCTCATAACCTTAGCCAATCACGTCAAACGTGATTCTAACAGTATGATCCTCGAGTTCAAAGAAGTTGAGGACAACAACTTGCTCAGACTTCAGGCCGCTATCAATGACAAATTCCTTCCACCCTTTGTGCAGACACACCCGCCTGTCAACGCCTACACTGTACTTGGCTGGTTTAAGGTATCCATTACCAAGAACAACTTCAAGAATTCCTTTCTTCTTGAGCCACACATACCTAACAGCTCGCTGAGGAATTTTTTGTAAAAAATAATAAAATTGTTTGAGAACGAAACTAGCAGTACAATTCTCATGTTTTGAACAGAGATAGATGAAGTGCACAACAGTTCAACAAGTAGTACATATAAAACGTTTTCAATATGCAGTATGGAACTTACAAATATGCAGTTCTCTTCGAACAATCATGCAGTGCTATAGACTAGCTACATGTAGTACACACCATACAAAATTGGAAAAAAATGTAGAAATATGAAGTGCTCAGCTAATATATAAGCAGTTCACATATTCTAACCTGTAAACTAAAACATAAGCTACATGCACACGAGCAAAAAAACAAGAAAATAAGAACACATTGCAGTACACTTCAAAAAACACAAAGACAAAAGTGCGTTCCTAAAATACTACAAGTTCAAGATACAATGGAATTATACAAAAAAACACTAAGAAAAATATCATATCTAACGAAATATACCATCTTGTAGTGAGTCTCCACATCTGTTGGCGTAAGCTGATGGACAAAAGGACTCGTGCAGCCAAGGCCACGGCAAAGCAGCGCAGAATAGAATGCAGATACGTTGATCTGGCCCATATTCAATCCTTCTGTGAATACTGTACCATATGCAAGCTGCTCGGCTCGCCCAGATCGGCACAATACCTTCCCACCACGACGAGCACGACGGGCCTGCGAGCAAGCTGAACAATTGCAGTACGTCGACACACCACAACCATGGCCACAGTAGAAGAGATACGCACAGGGGCCTGGAGCCATCGCAACAAAAACCTAGAGAAGCAAAAAAAATAATAGGCTGGAGAAAGGAGAGAACTTGCGGCTAGAGGAGAGAAATGAAATGCAAACGAAGGGTATAAGTTAGCCTTCATTTATATAAGAGGAATGCAAAAAGGTCAAAACTGAAAATTAAAGGGGACTTAATGGAAATTATGTTCCCAAGAATAAAGGACAATCAATGAAAGCTTATGTTACCAAAGAAAGAGGAACGAAAAAAGAAGGTGTACTTTGACTGCAGAAATTCCCACGAACAAAACCACAGATCATTAAAAAATAATACTCTAAAAAATTATAATCCACGGACCATTTCATGTGTGCAGTTCTCCAAATTTGTACCAGGAAGTTCACTGGATGTGTGCATGAAGTGCAGTACGTGCTTTTTGGCACAAAGAAGGATGCACGTAGTGCAAGATGTGTACACCTACAGCACAGAACTATGACGAATCTAGTGCGCATAGGGGCACAAAAGCAGTGCACACCCGTACACTAAGAAAAAAAGGATACGAAAGAGGAAAAATAATAAAGAAAAATGATACCAATGAAGTGCACAAAAATGCAGCCCAGAAAATGTGCAGTACGGTATGAGTGCACATGCAGTACTGAAACAAATCAATGCAATTACACGATGATTTACTAAAAAAGCGATTACGCCCTAACGTTGAAAAAAGTAACAAAGGAAAAAAAATTGACCACCCAGTGCTACCGCCCCAGACCGATCTCAGTAATTGGTCCGCACCCACGGAAGAAGTCGTTACGAGCCCACGATGAATGGGGCCGGTTGCACGTGGG
The DNA here is from genome assembly GCA_021437245.1 of Aegilops speltoides. Classification (NCBI taxonomy): domain Eukaryota; kingdom Viridiplantae; phylum Streptophyta; class Magnoliopsida; order Poales; family Poaceae; genus Aegilops; species Aegilops speltoides. Next base: position 136,025,580 of record CM038141.1, read on the forward strand.
CCCATAGGTCATAGAGCATATAGCTACGAGCGCCGTGTATAAGCGCCCAGATAAGTATACAGAGGAGTTCGACCAGTATGCCTCGCCAGCGCTTATAAACAGGTCGGGCGCGCCTTCCGCTGGCGAGGTGGGACTAAACATTAGGACGCACACACAGTGAATCGGGAACCAAGACGTGCTCACAGGCCGACTTGGACCCAAGTATGTGTCTAAACTAGCCGAACAAAGGCCCAACAAGGCCGACTAAGAAAAAACAATAAGTTAAAAAAATGGGGGGGGGCACCCCCCCCCCCTTTCCCTACCCCTCCCGTACCAGCGATTGCAGTAGGTACAAGCAAAAGCAAGATGCAGTATGTAGCTGTAAACAATACAATGCAGTACGTTACACGATGCAGTGCGGTATGGCAATCTAGTTCCCGATTACCCCTACACGAATAAATAAACTCAAAAAACAATGAAGTACGCACATGTATACACTAGTGCAGTACTGAATTCTAGAAGATGCAGTGCAGGACTATATACTAATGCAGTTCATTATCGCACAGGATGCATCTACAAAACGTAACAAAATGCCCGTTCGCATAGAAAAATGGTGGTTAAAAAAATGTGCTGATCAAAAATAAAACAAACCCACCTTAAAAAAACCACGTTGGCATACAACCACCCGATCGGAGCAGTTCCATCGCCACAAGCCCACGATCACAGATGCAAAACCAACCCACGATCCGCACAACCGCATCATCAGCGCGATCGTGCAGTTCATCCGACGAGGCCATACCACCCCGCGCCCTCCGCTTAAATTCAAACCCCTGCCAAAGGCCTTCTCATCCACAACAACACAAGTATCCATTGCGCTCCCACCAAAAGCACCAAGCCTGCCACCCGCGATGACTTTCACCGACGAGTACAAGGGCGACAACGCCGTGGAGGCGCATGACAACACCAAGTTGCACGTCATCCACACGAACGACAAGAAGCAGATGACGATCACCCTCGCGCAGTACGAGCGCCACCTCAGCCTCCAGCGCCACAAGATCATCGGCATTGACCTCGAGTACGACAACGAACCTGAAGCGACACAGAAACCCGCCCTCTGCCAGCTCTCCATCGGCAAGAATCACCCGGTGCTGCTCTTCCAAATGAGCGACACTGAAAGGTGCACCGTCTTCGACAACTTCCTCGCCGACCCCAAGTACACCTTTGCAGGCTTCTCCATCGACGGCCACAAAACCAGGCTGGAGCGCGTCAAACTGGAGGTCGCCAACTTCGTCGACATCCAGAAGGAGTGGAGGGTGCCCGAGGCAACCAAGCCGTTGGACTTCCTCGGAGACGTCTCCGGCGTGCTCATCGGCGACTACTACAACTACATGAAGAAGAAGATCACCGACAACGAGCACCAGCGCTGGGCCATCCTGCCTCTGTCCAGGAGGCACATCGAGTACGCGGCAAAGGACGCCTATGCAGCGTACGAGATATGAAACCGCATCACCCTCACCCAGGACGGCCTTCGCCGTGCAAAGCTGGAGAAGGAGGAGCCCCCCAAGAAGCGTGCTAGGAGAAGCTGGGGATGGGGAGAGCCTGACTGGTGAAGAAGAAGATGGTGCCGGCCAGGAGCCAAGAATGCCAGCGTTCTTTTAGAATTATCATCAAATTTGCTTTGTGTTGTTTGCTTTTGTATCGTTAGTTTGCTTTGTGTGCTGAACCTAATTTGGTTGCCATGCACAATCACCTGTAATGATGAACTTAGATCATGTTAGTTTGCTTTCTGTTCAACTTGGCTTGCTGGTGATGAAATTGTCGTATAGAATGCAAACAGGACGCATGCAGTGCAAGTTGCGCACGAACGCAGTACACTAAATTTGTCGAATGAAGTCTTAACATACCCAACAAAGCAGTGCACGAACATAAATTTGAAAAAAGGAATACATAAGAGCAAAAACACAAATAGAAAAATGCAAAACACGTAAAATATTTCAATACAGTCCGGAAGTACACGAAAGTACAACACAGAACCATAATGTGTGAAGTACAGGTATGATTTACTAAGCAGTGCACTCCCATACATTGGGAAAAAAGATTACATAATAGCAAAAAGGCGGAAGCAAAAAAAATGGCAACTATACATGCAGTACGCAATGCATACACATGCAGTACGGAACCTTGATCAATGCAGTGCACACTCCAACCTTGAAAAAAACACATAGGGCAGAAAAATAATAAAAAAATGACCACCCAGGTGCTACCGGCCCCAGCCAGTCTCTTAATAGGCCTGCACCCACAAAAGGTGAGTCGTTCTGAGTCACAGTGCATGGGGCCGGTTACACATGGGCCCACAGGTCGTAGAGCATATAGCTGCGAGCGTCGTGTATAAGCGCCCAGATAAGTATATGGAGGAGTTCGACCAGTATGCCTCGCCAGTGCTTATAAACAGGTCGGGCGCGCCTTCCGCGGGCGAGGTGGGACTAAACATTAGGACGCACACAAAGTGAAACAGGAACCAAGCCGTGCTCATAGGCCGACTTGGGCCCAATTACATCTTCACTACCCGAACACACGGCCAACAAAGCCCACTAAGAAAAAACAATACGTTCAAAAATAAAACATTAAAAAGAAAAATGACAAACATTTTTTAAATGAATAACAACAAACAAAATAAAATGTGCGTCGGCACTGTAAGAATATTAATAAATAAAACGCAGGAAGCCCAATGTCAACGTACAGATGATGTCAGCGACGTACAACAACGCAGTTCTCCACGTGGAAACACAAACTATTTTTTTTTCTGAATTGCAGTTATCTTCGCTCTGCAATGCAGTATGGCTGAAATAAGAATGCAGCCTTGTTACTTAACCAAAGCACTCCGACAACACCTAGCCACATTACCCTCCATCCACACAAACGCTGTATTACCGCAAAGATCAAGAAAAGAAAAGAAAGAACACCATCAAGAGAAAAAAAGTACATCTGTGTGAATCAAACAGCAGTACAATACGTGGACCTGAGCAGTTCGTTTATGATAGAAAAGAAGTGCACTGGCTTGGACAATTGACCAAAAACACAATCATCACATTTTCTGACAGTTGCGTCAATACATTGATCTAATCACGAAAAAAGAGGCGACGACATTCCTGATTTCCAACGCACTAACAAGAGCCTCCTCATAGCAGAACCTCTTGGCAGTTGCCACGTAAAATTTAAACAGAGCCCCACCACGCTAACGCCCCGCTCCACCTCTCCCACGTCCTGTCAAGGAGTGCAGAGGAGAAAACACAACTGCTTCGTCCCCCCCCAAAAAACCCAATTGCATCTTCTTCTCCGCTCTTCCTTTCACTAACCCCTCTCTCTATAACAAACACCAGAGAACACAGGAGAATCATGGCGGATGCACCTCTATACAAGCAGCACCGCAAGTACACCAGGGAGCTCCACGACGTCGACCTCCACGGCAATCACAAGCTCCACGTCCTTTGCACAAGCAAGGGCAAAGACGTGGACAAGATGCTGTCCACGTTCAGGAGGAAGGTCGGCGGAATGCCCGTCAAACCAGTCGGCATTGATGTCGAGTACACACACTACGAGAAGCCACAGCATGCAGCGGTACTACAGCTATGCGTAGAAAAAGAATGCCTTGTCTACCACATTTCTGCAGCTAAAGACAGGTAATAATAATTGTTGCTTGTCAATATTGATTTTAAATTTTCTTTACTGCAATTGCCATAATATTTAACCTTTGGTTCTCATTCTTGAAAAAGCGTAGCATATGAATTTATTGATAGTTTTGATCTGGCTCCATGCATGTCACTCATGTGTTCAATTCTTGAATTATATTATCTAGCAATACACGCAGTTTAATTATAGTTTCTTCACTGCAACATTACCATACAAAACATGTACGAAATTAGGTTCAGGAATACAAGCATACACAAAACATGCATTGTTTATGCAATCTATTATCAGATTTAATAGTTATGCTGAACAAAGTATTAGCAACTGCTCAATGCAACATATTCAGATATCCATATTGCAGTTCAGTTTCAGAAAAACACAAAAAAACATTGCTATTTCTAAAGAAATAAAATATATTCGCTCTATACAAATATATTGCAGGCCAATGGAACTAGACAAATTCCTGATGAATGATGAGTACACCTTCGTTGGATTCGCTATTGAAGGAGACAAAAGCAAGCTGAAGGTATCTGGTTTGGAGATCAACTCCAACAACTACATTGACATTCAGATGGAATGGAGAGACCCATACAATAAAAAGAAGTTTGACTCTTTGGCTGATGTTGCTGGCAGGATGATAGACATTAACTACCATGACATGAAGAAAAAAAATTAACCGCAAGGAAGACCATACTCTGTGGGGGTTTTGCCCGCTACCAAACAAGCTTATCAAGTATGCAACAATAGATGCATTCGCAACATATGAGTCATGGAGAATCATCTACGATGTTATAATGGGACTGGACAGGGAAAAAGAGACAAAGAAGAAAAGAAGAAGAAGAACAAGGCTATAATCCAATACAGAAACTAGAAAAAATCAGGGCTGTGTTTAGTCTCACTTTACTTTAAGCGTTATGTTGTTCTTTGTTTCATGTATGCAAGATTTTGATAATGTCCGCTTCATATCGAACATTTCTTTTATAAAAACAATGTAAGTTTGCTTGTGATCAATTGCTTTCGTAGAAATTAGTTTGCATTAGAACAAGTATATACACAACTTTGAAAAATTTAATGAGTGACACCAAACATAGTATGCACATACAAAACATAACCGTCCACAGAAAATAGTAATTATATAAAAATAAATATTAATATTGATATATCTAAAAAAGTATAATCCGTATACATTTCTAAACAAACATCAATACAGTTCACAGAACGAACATAAGTGAAGGAAATATGCCCTAGAGGCAATAATAAAGTTATTATTTATTTCCTTATATCATGATAGATGTTTATTATTCATGCTAGAATTGTATTAACCGGAAACATAATACATGTGTGAATACATAGACAAACATAGTGTCACTAGTATGCCTCTACTTGACTAGCTCGTTAATCAAAGATGGTTAAGTTTCCTAACCATAGACATGAGTTGTCATTTGATTAACGGGATCACATCATTAGAAGAATGATGTGATTGACTTGACCCATTCCGTTAGCCTAGCACTTGATCGTTTAGTATGTTGCTATTGCTTTCTTCATGACTTATACAAAGTTCCTACAACTATGAGATTGTGCAACTCAAGTTTACCGGAGGAACACTTTGTGTGCTACCAAACGTCACAACGTAACTGGGTGATTATAAAGGTGCTCTACAGGTGTCTCCAAAGGTACATGTTGAGTTGGCATAATTCGAGATTAGGTTTTGTCACTCCGATTGTCGGAGAGGTATCTCTGGGCCCTCTTGGTAATACTCATCACCTAAGCCTTGCAAGCATTGTAACTAATGAGTTAGTTATGAGATGATGTATTACGGAACGAGTAAAGAGACTTGCCAGTAACGAGATTGAACTAGGTATTGGATACCGACGATCGAATCTCGGGCAAGTAACATACCGATGACAAAGGGAACAACGTATGTTGTTATGCGGTTTGACCGATAAAGATCTTCGTTGAATATGTAGGAGCCAATATGGACATCCAGGTTCCGCTATTGGTTATTGACCACGAATAGTTCTAGGTCATGTCTACATAGTTCTCGAACCCGTAGGGTCCGCACACTTAAGGTTTCGATGACAGTTATATTATGAGTTTTGATGTACCGAAGGAGTTCGGAGTCCCGGATGAGATCGGGGACATGACGAGGAGTCTAGAAATGGTCGAGGCATAAAGATCGATATATTGGACGACTATATTCGGAGTTCGGAAAGGTTCCGAGTGATTCGGGTATTTTTCGGAGTACAAGAGAGTTACGGGAATTCGCATGGGAGAAATATTGAGCCTTATTGGGCCATACGGGAAAGAGAGAGGGGCTGCCTAGGGCAGGCCGCGCGCCCCCCATGGCCTAGTCCGAATTGGACTAGGGGGAGGGGCTGCACCCCCTCCTTCCTTCCCTTCTCTCTTCCCCTTCCTTGTCTCCTACTCCTACTACTTGGAAGGACTCCTAGTTGGACTAGGAAAGGGGGAATCCTACTCCCGGTGGGAGTAGGACTCCCCTAGGGCGCGACATAGAAGACGGCCGGCCCTCCCCTCCTCCACTCCTTTATATACGGGGGTAGGGGGCACCCCATAGACACACAAGTTGATCTATGGATCGTTCCTTAGCCGTGTGCGGTGCCCCCCTCCACCATATTCCAGCTCGATCATATCATCGCGGAGTTTAGGCGAAGCCCTGTGCCGGTAGAACATCATCATCGTCACCACGCCGTCATGCTGATGGAACTCATCTCCGGAGCTTTGCTGGATCGGAGGCCGGAGATCGTCATCGAGCTGAACGTGTGCTGAACTCGGAGGCCCCATACGTTCGGTGCTTGGATCGGTCGGATCGTGAAGACGTACGACTACATCAACCGTGTTGTGCTAACACTTCCGCCTACGGTCTACGAGGGTACGTGGACGAACTCTCTCCCTCTCGTTGCTATGCCATCACCATGATCTTGCGTGTGCGTAGGAATTTTTTGAAATTACTACGTTCCCCAACAATAAGGCAGTTCAACAAGTGTATCCGTGAATTGCAGTACATGCATAAATGAAGAACGACAAGGGCCCCAACACACACACTTGCTACACGAAGTGCAGTACTCAACGTTGGTGAAAGCAGTACAAATGACAAGGGCCCCAACACATAAATGAAGAACGACAAGGGCCCCACCCCCTTCTCGGCCTCGCGCTAACGCAAGCAGTGCGCTTGGTTGACAGGCGCAGTGCGGACATTCTGTTTTTTCCATCAAAGGGGACACACGCAACCCCCCACACACACACCCTAAGATAGACAGGGGGCGACGGGGTTTGACGGACTCGCCTACGCATGCGGCGCCGCGGGGAAGCCGCGTCGCCGCCTGCTCTGGCTTGTTCCAGGCTCGGCCTCGCAGGGGAATGTGGAGGGGGGTCACGACCCCATCCCACCTGCCGGCCTCGCTAACGCACGCAGATGGGCTTGGTTGTGGCAGCGGTCACGGACATTCTGCTTTTCCATCAAAGGGACACGCAAGAAAACCACCCCCACACCCTAAAATAGACAGGGGGCGACGGGGTATGATGGACTCGCCTACGCATGCGGCACCGCGGCAAGCCGCGTCGCCGCCGCTACGCTCGTTCAGGCTCGGCCTCGCGAGGATGTGGAGGGGTCACGACCCCCTCCCCACCCCCTACTCGGCCTCGCGCTAACGCACGCAGTGTGCTTGGTTGACAGGAGCAGTGCAGACATTCTGTTTTTTCCATCAAAGGGGACGCGCGCAAAACCACCCCCCCACACCCTAAGATAGACAGGGAGGCGACGGGGTATGATGGACTCTCCTACGCATGCGGCGCCGCGGCAAGCCGCGTCGCCGCCTACTTCAGCTCGTTCCAGGCTCGGCCTCGCAGGGGGATGTGGGGGGGGGGTCACGACCCCCCCTTCCCAGCCCTGCCGCCACGCTTAACGCACGTGTGCGCTTGGTTAACAGCGCAGGCGGACATTCTGTTTTTTCCATCAAAGGGGCGCACAAGAACCCCCACACACACCCTAAGATAGAGCAGGCGGCGACGGGTATGAAGGAGTCGCCTACGCATGTGGCGCCGCGGCAAGCCGCGTCACCGCCTGCTCCGGCTCGTTCCAGGCTCGGCCTCGCAGGGGGATGTGGAGGGGGGTCACGACTCCCCTGCCCACCCCCTGCTCGGCCTCGCGCTAAGGCATGCAGTGCGCTTGGTTGACAGGCGCAGTTTGGACATTCTATTTTGTCCATCAAAGGGGACGCGCGCAAACCCCCCCCCCCACACCCTAAGATAGACAGGGGGCGACGGGGTATGACGGACTCGCCTACGCATGCGGCACCACGGAAAGCCGCGTCGCCGCCTGCTCCTGCTCGTTCCAGGCTCGGCCTCGCAGGGGGATGTGGAATGGGGGTCACGACCCCCCTCCCCACCCCCTGCTCGGCCTCGCGCTAACGCACGCAGTGCGCTTGGTTGACAGGCGCAGTGCGGACATTCTGTTTTTTCCATCAAAGGGGACGCGCGCAAAACCACCCCCACACCCTAAGATAGACAGGGGGGCGACGGGGTATGACGGACTCGCCTACGCATGCAGCGCCACGGCAAGCCGCGTTGCCGCCTACTCTGGCTCGTTCCAGGCTCGGCCTCGCAGGAGGAAGTGGAGGGGGGTCACGACCCCCCTCCCCACCCCCTGCTCGGGCTCGCGCTAACACATGCAGTGCGCTTGGTTGACAGGCGCAGTGTAGACATTCTGTTTTCTCCATCAAAGGGGACGCGTGCAAAACCACCCCCACACCCTAAGATAGACAGGGGGGCGACGGGGTATGACGGACTTGCCTATGCATGCGGCGCCGCGGCAAGCCGCATCGCCGCCTGCTCCAGCTCGTTCCAGGCTCAGCCTCGCAGGGGGATGTGGAGGGGAGGTCACGACCCCCCCTCCCCACCCCCTGCTCGGCCTCGCGCTAATGCATGAAGTGCGCTTGGTTGACAGGCGTAATGCGGACATTCTGTTTTTTCCATCAAGGGGACGCGCGCAAAAACCACCCCACACCCTAAGATAGACAGGCGGCGAGGTGCAGCGGACTCGCCTCGCATGCGGCGCCTTGGCAAGCCTCGTCGCCGCTGCTCCGCCTCGTTCAGGCTCGGCCTCGCGAAGGATGTGGAGGGGGTCACGACCCCCTCCCCACCCCTGCCGACCTCAGCCTTCTTGCATGCAAAGGCGCTTGGTTGATAGGAGCAGTGCAGACATTCTGTTTTTTCCATCAAAGGGGACGCACGCAAAACCACCCCCACACCCTAAGATAGACACGGGCGATGGGGGTATGACGGACTCGCCTACGCATGCGGCGCCGTGGCAAGCCGCGTCGCCGCCTGCTCCGGCTCGTTCCAGGCTCGGCCTCGTAGGGGGATGTGGAGGGGGGGTCACGACCCCCCTGTCGCGGTTCTAAGTCTGACAGTAGAGTGGGGGTAGGTATGGAGAGGCAAGGTCCTAGCTATGGAGAGGTTGTGAACACAAGCGATGTACGAGTTCAGGCCCTTCTCGGAGGAAGTAAAAGCCCTACGTCTCGGAGCCCTGAGGCGGTCGAGTGGATTATCTGAGTAGGTGTTACAAGAATGCGAACCCCTCTGCCTGTGGAGGGGGGTGGCTTATATAGAGTGCGCTAGGACCCCAGCCAGCCCACATAATGGAGAGGTTAAAGTACATTAAGCCTGGGGCGTTACTGGTAACGCCCCTCATAAAGTGTCTTAACTATCATTAAGTCTATTCAATTACAGGCCGTTGCATTGTAGAGTGCCTGCTGACCTTCTGGTGGTCGAGTGTGTCTTCATGGTCGAGTGAGTCTCCATGGTCGAGTCCTTCTAGCCAGTCGAGTGGGTTCCTCGCTGGTCGACTGGAAGGTGATCTCTTCTAAGGGTATCCTTGGGTAGGACGTTTAGGTCAGGCCTATGACCCTACCCTAGGTACATGAATCCATCATTAGCCCCCGAATGGGTCGAGGCTTGAATGAGGAAGGAGTTGATGCTGTTTCCGATTGAACTTTGGCATGCTGGTTATCCATCTTCTTTGACCAAGATTTTCTTTGTTTGATAATGAGCAACTTTTCTTCAGTCGACTCGATCCATTCTTGTTCTCTCGTCGAGTGATTTTTATACTTTGCGGTTCGGCGACGGATCGCGAAATCTACTTTTGGCAGACCGATCGCGCTCGCGGATTCCACGGGATCTGAAATTTGGGGAAGCACTTGGCCAGAACGGACCGCGGCGCTCGGATGGGACAAGACATGGACGCCTCGATCTCCGCGCCGCTTTTTCCGCCACGTATCGTGTCAATGCAACTGTTTCGGGATATGATTAGATTGCCCGGGTCCACCTGTCATCCACTCGGAAGGGATGTTATAAATGCGATTCGTGAGGGTTTCTGAACAGTACCCCATTCTTCCTCCTCCGCTCTCTCCGTCTCCACCCAGCGCAACTGTTGTCGCCCCCGCAACGCTCTCTCTTGCGCACCTCGCCGGCGGCCATGGGCAAGGAGAAGATGGCGGTGCTGGAGCGCGCGAAGAAGGCGTCGGCGGCGGAGAAGGCGTCGGCAGCTAAGAAGGCGAAGTGGAGATCCACCAGCCGCAGCGGGTCTTCATCGAGATCCCGCCTGCCGAAGGGCTGGGTCCAGGGAGATTGGATCCAGTCGACCATCAGGGAGAAGGATCTCCTCGACATGGCCGACGACGGGCTGATCCCCCACGGCGCCGCAAGACTTCCTGGCAAAGAGTGGCAACCTCAGCCGGAGGAGGGTGAGTGTGTGCTCCTGGCCACCCATGTCGATCGAGGATTTTCCCTGCCGCCGAGTGTTTTCTTTCATGGCTTTTTGAAGTCTTTGGAGCCCAGCTCCACCATTTTACTCCAAACTCCATCGCGTATCTTGCTGCATTTGTATCCATGTGTGAAAACTTCCTGGGTTGTCGACCGCATTGGGGCTTGTTCAAGCACATCTTCACATGTCGTTCTCAGACTGTGAAGAAGGCGAGTCCAGGTGATGAGAAAACCCAAGTGGTCCAGATGTGCGGGGGCTAGGAATCCAAGTGAGGAATAAGAGCACCTTCCCACTATGTCTTTTCCCGAGTCGGTCGAGTGGCGGTCGACCTGGTTCTCTTGCTGAATGAGCCGACGGAGACGATCAGTGGACTTCCTCCATTCACCATGAGTCGAGTGAACAAACCCTCCTCTCTGAAGGTGGTTCCGGAGGAGAGAGCTGATGTGAAGATGTTGATGGATCGTGTGGTGCAGCTGGTGCGGGACGGTGTGACTGGCATGGACCTCTTGGAGGTTTTCCTCCGGAGGCGAATCCAGCCTCTTCAGTTCCGGAGTCACTGCATGTGGCTGTACTGCGGAACCAAAGACGAGACTCGAGTCCACCCGGAGGCAGTCGACGACGCCATAGTGGAAAGGTGGATGGCCGCGATCACTAGGAACAAGGACAACCCTCGTGGATCCAGGAGGATTTCTCCACTCGACCACCACAACGTTCCAGAAAAGGTATATTTGTTCTGCTTTCCATTGTATGTCTGTTGAATGTGTTTCTGTATGTCCTGCAATTTGGTCGATTGAACTCTGTCTCGACGCTTTCCAGGCTCTTACCGAGCTGTACTCGATGCCCAACGGAGCTCAGGCTCCAACTGAGGAGGGAGAAGCCAGCGGGGGTGAGAGCCAGGAAGAGTGGGATTCAAACGCTCTTGAGGGCGATGATGGCGGCGGCAGCGATGATGAGGATGGCGTAGAGGAAGAGGAGGAGGAGGTTGCACCACCGCGTTCGGAAAGGCGGTCGAAACTTATTCATGACCCTTCGACTGAACGCGGTAAGGGAGTTGCGACTGCCTCACAGTCGACCAAACGCCCTCGGACCGCTTCTCCGGTGCCGGCGAGAAGGCGCCCGAGCGATCGAAGTAGCTCCGTCGAGGCCAACCAAGCCTCTGCCAAAAATGAAGGGTCCATCCCCACCATATCAGGGTAAACATATTACTTAAGTCTTCTGTTACGTACAAGCTTTATCTCCGGTTGATACTTGAATTAATCGGTGATTCTTTGGAACTTGGTCTTTGCGACTTAAACCTCGGGCAAGGCCGAGGACCATGAGATGGAGGGCGCGCAACCTCAAATCCTGGTACTATATCCTTAATTCTGTTCTTAGTCGACTGACTCATAGTTTCAACCAATGACATTATCACCCTTCCTGATGATGATGATGAGGATGAGGAACCATTGAGGTATAGGAGGAGCGAAGGCGTCCTTTGGTAAAGCAGCCCAAGATGTGACGGCGCCGAGACTGTTGGCACGGAGGGGAGAACACCACTCGTCATACCGTGTCTTCAGCGGTGCCGTTGTGAGTGCTCAACCCACTTCGTCGAGTGCTGGGCAACCTTCGCTCTTCACCATGCACCACGTCCGGAGGACCAAGCTAGTCTTGCTAAGGAGGCGTCGCCAGCAGGGATCATGATGGAGCGGTGAAGATCGTCCGGGATGCAAGCCAAGCAGCTTATGATGCCAGCTCCGCTCTTCAAAGCAATGTTCAGGTCAGTCGACCACCGCCTATTCTGTTAGGATATGCTATCAAAACTTATTTTATTTCTGAAATCCATAGCAATCACCCGGGGGTGTGTTGATAAAAACTCCGTGTTAGCGGGGCACGCTGAGTGCACCCGCCGGGTGTAATCCCCAAGGCTAAGGTCGATTGCTGGCGATCGGCCTTAAACTTTATAAGTAAATTGATCATCATTCGACTAGAGCGAATGGGTTTACGAAACCGGTGGGGGCACGCCGAGTGCACCCACCGGTGTAATCCAGATTGTGGTCGATTGCCGTAGTTGATTCTGATCTGAAGAAATTTCCCTTTTTTTTTGGTCGACTGGTCGACTCTCTCTTGAATTGGACCAGTGGGGGCACGCTAAGTGCACCCACTGGGTGTAGTCCTCGAGACTACGATCGAGTGCTTGCATTCGACCGTGGTCTTAGAAACGTATGATTTTCCTTTATTCACTCGGAAGTGAATCATCTTTGACATTCTGTCGATTGATTCCTCGTAGAAATCCTGTGATCTTGCGGCGGGCTATACCGAACTGGAGCAGAAGCATATTCAGCTCGAGTTGGACTTGAAGCTGGTGCAGGAGAATCTGACGAAGGCGAAGGAGGAGACCAAAGGTATGTTCGGTGAGACTTCGACGACTCCTTTCTCCTCTCATTTGTTTCAAATCTGACTTTGCTGTAATTTGCAGGTAAGGTGAAGGAGGCCCAGAGGAAAAAGGATCTTGAGCTGTCTGAGAAGATCAAGCTTGGCGACGAGAAGTTAGCCACGTCCAAGCTCGAGCAGACAACACCAATCAAGGCTGCTCGGCAATTGCCACCAAGGATGTTGACCGACTGAAAGCTGATAAGACCACTCTGACTGAGAAGATCAACCAGTTGACTTGGAAGAAGAATGACCTGGAAGGCTTCCTGGGTGGTCTTGCTAAGAAGTTGTTCCTTATGCTTGAAGGTAATCTTTTACACTCGACCAACTCTTCCAACTGTCGTGTTCCCATTCGACCATTGTCTTGACTCGGGACTTTGTCTTTGCAGAATTCTGTCGCAACTTTGAAGAAGAAACCAGCCAGTTGGAGCTGAACCTTGACCCTGTCAATTCCCCGGTGAATGATGAAGTTGCCATGAATATCTTCCGACTGGAGTCCCGTGTTGCAGCTGTCGTGGACTACCTCGCAAGGCTGAAGGTTGCTACGTCCCGCATCGACTCGACGCTCTGGCCCGGGGCGACACTCCAAAATGACCTCGAGTCACGATGGCTCGATTGAGCGCCGTCCTGACCGAGTGCGAGGAGTGGAAGAAGTCCTCGGCTCGGTGTGGCGCAGATGTCGCCACATGCTGGCGCGAGTCCACTGCAAGGATGCATGAGAAGATAAGCTGGCGGCTCTCCGAGTGGCCAACACCAAGAAACACGACTTGAGGTCCTTCATGGAAACTTTCATCGCTGCTGCTACCCGGATCGCAGATGGGATCGACCTTGATGAGTTCGTTGCCCCTTCCAGCCCTCCACAGGAGGGGTAAAAAAATTTCCTTTAAGTCTGACACTTTAAATTTGCCTCGGTATGCCGAGTGGAATTGCAACCGATAAAACCTTAACAGGCTTAGTGCCTGAGCACTCTCGGTTCCTTTAGGTATCGACCTAACTTGGATTTGATGTTTGGATATGATTGCTTTTGGCTCGAATTGCCCTTTGCAGGTTCACAGCAAGATGCCCACTGCAGTCGACTTATTCCTTAGGCGAGCACTGGGCTGCAGCTAAGCCCCCGAGTGAGAGGTTTACTCTTCACTCGGTAGGATTTTTTATACCTTAGGCGAGCACTGGGCTGCAGCTAAGCCCCCGAGTGAGAGGTTTGCTCTTCGCTCGGTAGGATTTCTTATACCTTAGGCGAGCACTGGGCTGTAGCTAAGCCCCCGAGTGGGAGGTTTGCTCTTCACTCGGTAGGATTTTTTATACCTTAGGCGAGCACTGGCTGCAGCTAAGCCCCGAGTGAGAGGTTTGCTCTTCACTCGGTGGGATTTTTATACCTTAGGCGAGCACTGGCTGCAGCTAAGCCCCAGTGAGAGGTTTGATCTTCACTCAGGGATTTCTTATACCTTAGGCGAGCACCTGGCTGTAGCTAAGCCCCGAGTGAGAGGTTTTCTCTTCACTCGGTAGGATTTCCGTTGTATTTGTGGCGGCTTCGGGAGGAGAGGTCGCAGTCGACCTGCACCTCGTCTTCCTTGCGAGCGCACATTATACTTATGGTGTAGCTCAGAGGAGAGGGTCGCAGTCGACCTGCACCTCGTCTTCCTTGTAAACCCACACGTTATACTTATGGTGTAGCTCGGAGGAGAGGGTCGCAGTTGACCTGCACCTCGTCCTCCTTGCGAGCGTACGTTGCACTTAGGCGAGTACTTGGACTTCAGCTAAGCCTCCGAGTGGAAGTCTGGCTTACCACTTGGTAGGATTTTTAGTTACTTAGGCGAGCACTGAGCTGCAGCTAAGCCTCCGAGTGGAAGTCTGGCTTACCACTTGGTAGGATTTTTAGTTACTTAGGCGAGCACTGGGCTGCAGCTAAGCCTCCGAGTGGAAGTCTGGCTTACCACTTGGTAGCATTTTTAGTTACTTAGGCGAGCACTGGGCTGCAGCTAAGCCCCCGAGTGGAAGTCTGGCTTACCACTTGGTAGGATTTTTAGTTACTTAGGCGAGCACTGGGCTGCAGCTAAGCCCCCGAGTGGAAGTCTGGCTTACCACCCGGTAGGATTTTCATAACTTAGGCGAAGCGGATTCGCGGCTAAGCCTCCGAGTGGAAGTCTGGCTTACCACTCGGTAGGATTTGTACAAACTTAGGCGAAGCGGATTCGGCTAAGCCACCCACCGGGGAAAATTTTCTTGGACAAAAGAAAAAGTGACAAAAATTATGAAGGAATTATGACACTATTATTTGAAATCCATGAACTACGTAGTATTTTATTACAACTCATCCGAAAGTGAAAAACTTTAAGTGTAAAGCAGGCGGAGCAGATCCGCATTCCAAGCTCGGGGCTCTTCGATATTGTGTTCGACGTTGTAGAGACGATATGCCCCGTTGTGGAGAACCTTTGTGACGATGAAGGGCCCTTCCCAAGAGGGAGCGAGCTTATGTTGTTTCTGCTGATCCACTCGGAGAACTAGATTCCCTTCCTGGAAGGCTCGACCTCTCACATTTCTGGCGTAAAGTCGACGCAAGTCTTGCTGGTAGATGGTCGAGCGGATCAGAGCCATCTCCCTTTCCTCCTCAAGAAGGTCGACTACGTCTGTGACGCTTGCTCAACTTACGCCGTTGTAAAGTTCAATTCGGGGAGCGTTGTGAAGAAGATCACTCGGCAGGACTGCTTCAGCTCCATAGACCAAGAAGAATGGAGTTCTTCCGGTCGACCGATTAGGTGTGGTCCGCAATCCCCAAAGCACCGAAGGGAGTTCGTCGACCCATGCTCCAGCCGCATGCTTGAGATCTCACATCAGTCGGGGTTTCAGACCCTTGAGGATTAAGCCGTTGGCCCGTTCTGCCTGTCCATTCGACTGTGGATGGGCGACTGAAGCGTAGTCGACTCGCGTGCCTTGAGCGTTGCAGAAATCCTTGAATTCTTCTGAGTCAAAATTTGACCCATTATCTGTGATAATGCTGTGCGTGACTCCATATCGGAACGTCAGCTCTCTAATGAAGGAAACAGCAGTACCGGCATCAAGACTCTTGATTGGTTTAGCTTCAATCCACTTAGTGAACTTGTCGACTGCTACCAGCACATGCGTGAAACCGCTCCGACCCGTTCGTAAGGGACCGACCATGTCTAACCCCCATACTGCGAACGGCCAGACAAGTGGAATGGTCTTCAGAGCTGACGCGGGAGTAGAATTGACATCCTTCGCACTTGTCCACTATTTCCTTCGCCATCTCATTCACCCTAGGCCTGTAAAATCCAGCTCGGTATGCTTTGGCTACAATGGTCCGAGAGGACGCATGGTGACCACAGGTCCCCGAGTGGATATCATTGAGAATGACTCGACCTTCTTACGGCGTTATGCATTTTGACCAACTCGGTCGGACTTTCTCTATCAACTGTCCTTTGATAACGGTAAAGGCTTTGGATCGACGGACGATCTTCCAGGCCTCTTCCTCATCCTCTGGGAGCTCTTTTCTCAGGATATATGCAATATAGGGAATTATCCAATCGGGAGTGACCACTAAAACCTCCATGACCAAGTCGACCACTGCCGGGACCTCAACCTCAGTCGGATCTGTGGCACTCTTGGGCTGTGGAGCTTCCTCTGTGAAGGATCTTCTTTAATCGGCGGAGTGTGTATATGTTCCAAAACACACCACTGGAATGGCTTCTCTTTTGGAACCTATCTTTGCGGTCATCTGCTGCTTGATTTTTCAGTCGGGGATGTGATGGAGCTCAATCCTCGAATTTCTTTTCCAGCTTCCTCATCTGCATTGCAAGATCCAGTCATGGCTGGGCTTCTCGCCCCACTCCTTCATCACCGTTGACCACTAAATCTGAATCGCCATAAACCATCGAAGCGACGGACGCCGAGTGAGATGGCCATGCATGCAATCCATATAAAAGGGCCTCATATTCTGCCTCATTGTTGGAGGAATCAAAGTGAATCTGGAGCACATATCTAAGCTTATCTCCTCTGGGGGAAACTAGAACCACCCCAGCACCAGAACCATTCAGCATCTTAGAGCCATCGAAGAACATGGTCCAATGCTCCGAGTGAACTTCATTAATTTTGTTGTTCAATCCACTCGGCGAGGAAATCTGCTATTGCTTGGGACTTAATGGCTTTCTTTGCCTCAAATTTGATATCAAGGGGAAGAAGTTCAATCGCCCATTTTGCCACTCGACCAATTGCGTCTCTGTTGTGCAGAATCTCTGATAAAGGAGCGTCGCTGACGACTATGATAGAATGATCAGAGAAATAATGAGCAATCTTCTTCGTGGTCATGTATATGCCATACACAAGCTTCTGATAATGAGGATATCTCTGCTTGGATGGAGTCAAGACTTCAGACAAATAATACACTGGGCGCTGAACTTTGAAGGCCTTTCCTTCCTCTTCCCGCTCGACCGTAAGCACTGTACTGACGACTTGTCCTGTGGCTGCAATATAAAGCAACAGAGGCTCTTTGCTGATTGGAGCAGCAAGCACCGGTTGGGTGGAGAGCAGAACTTTTAGCTCGGCAAACGCTGCATCATCTTCTGGAGTCCACTCGAACTTGTCTGCCTTCTTCATCAGTCGGTAAAGAGGCAATGCCTTTTCACCGAGTCGTGAAATGAATCGACTTAAAGCGGCCAAGTATCCAGTAAGCTTCTGGACATCGTGCACTCACACAGGGCGTTTCATTCGGAGAATAGTGCCGATCTTCTCTGGATTAGCATCGATCCCTCGTTCGGAAACAAGAAAACCGAGTAATTTTCCACCAGGAACTCCAAATGTGCACTTTGACGGATTGAGCTTGATATCGTACCTTCTGAGGTTGACAAATGTTTCGGCGAGGTCAGAAAGCAGGTCGGAACCTTTTTGCGACTTAACGACGATATCATCCATATACGCTTCCACATTCCGACTGATTTGAGTGAGAAGACACTTCTGAATCATTCGCATAAATGTGGCTCCGGCATTCTTGAGGCCGAATGGCATGGTGATATAGCAGAAGCACCCGAATGGAGTGATGAAAGCTGTTTTTATTTCGTCGGGTCCATACAGACGGATCTGAGGATACCCGGAATATGCATCTAGAAAAGACAATCTCTCACATCCCGCGGTCGAGTCAACAATTTGATCTATCCGAGGGATAGGAAAATGATCCTTCGGGCAGGAGCAAGTTGTCCTTCTTGGGAACCATGACGACATTAGCGAGCCACTCGGAGTGGTATATCTCTCGGATAAATCCTGCTGCCAACAGTCAGCCACTTCTTCACCAATAGCCTTTCTCTTCTGGATGGCGGACCGCCGAAGATGCTCTTTGACTGGTTTTGCTGACTTGTCGACTCGGAGGCGATATTCAGCCAGTCCCCTGGGAACACCTGGCATGTCAGCTGGCTTCCATGCGAAAATGTCCCAGTTCTCACGGAGGAACTGGATGAGCGCTTCTTCCTATTTCAGGTCGAGTGTCGTGGAGATGTGGGTCGGGGCTGCATTGGGGTCGATCGGTGAATATGAACTAACCGTCTCACCGGGCGGTGAAATCTGATTCTGTGGCGGCTTCTTGGATCGCAACAAATCACTCGGATCTGCGTTTTGCTTGTATTCTTGGACCGACCGCTGTCACTTGGGAGTCGGCAATCTTGAGCCCTTAAAGCACTCTTCGCCTTTTCCGATCGCGGTGATGGTGATCACCCCTTGGGGCTGGCATTTTCTGTTTGAGGTACCGTAACATGGTCGAGCCATGAATCGTATGTGGCTAGCCTCCCCAAAATGGCGTGGTATGCACTCTAAAATCCACAACCTCAAAGGTCAATTTTTCCTTGCGAAAATGCTTGGAATCACCAAAACCACGTCGAGCTATTTGGCGAGTGAGTTGGCCTTCTTCCTGGTATGACTCGTGGAAACTCATGTTCTTTGGTGGTCGGTCGGGACATCGGAATGCCCATCCCTTTCAATGTGTCGCATATAACAAGTTCAGTCCACTACCACCATCCATCAAGCACTTTCGTCAATCGAGTGCCTTCGACAATTGGATCGACCACCAAAGCTTGCCGCCCGGGGTGGCAATATGAGTCGGATGATCAGTTGGTCGAATGTGATGGGTGTTTGGGACCACTTCACATAACTTGGTTTTTTGGGGCAACCATGTTCACCTCACGGTTAATGACTTTCATCGACTTTTGCTTTCCACATCTGCGAAGATCATCAGTGGAGTTGACATGTGGATATTCTTCCTCCTTGTCCTCTTTGTCTCTCGCCTTGTCCGGCTCCTTCTCCTTGTCCTTAGACTGTTTTCCCGAAATTCTTTGGATCGAGAGTCGACCTTTGGCAGTGGTGTGCTTTGGGTAAATGATGTTGCCCTCTTCATATTTCTTCGTGTGAATATGGCATGGCATATCCATCACGTCATTTCCTTCTTTATCCTTTACTTTCTTAGGATTCCGGATCCTTTGGCTTCCCTTGAACTTCCCCTGAGTCACGGCTAGGGCCTCACCAGGAGCTGCCGGCTCGGCTTTCCGCTTGCTTTTCCATTGGAATTTCCCTTCTCCGATGACTTGGCTTATACTTGCAGCCGAGTCGGTCCTCTTCCTCGCCGTTGGCGTACTTGGTAGCAATCTCCATCATTTGACTCAAGGTCATGTCTCCGGTTCGACCAAACTTCAAACTCAATTCCCTGTTCTTGATGCCATCTTTGAAGGCGCAAACTGCCTGATGGTCGGACACATTTTCCACAGTATGGTGCAGGGTAATCCACCTCTGAATGTACTCTCGGAGAGTTTCATTGGTCTTCTGCACACAGACTTGCAGCTCTGTGAAACCAGCTGGTCGCTTGCAAGTTCCTTCAAAAGTCCTGACGAACACTCGGGACAAATCTTCCCAAGTGTATATCTTGCTAGGAGGTGGCAGATTCAGCCATGCCTGGCGTAACCTTCCAACATGAGGGGAAAATGTTTCATGGCCACCCCATCGTTCCCACCACCAATCTGAACAGCCACTCGGTAATCTTCAAGCCAAGTTTCGTGCTTGGACTCCCCGATGAATTCTTGACTCCTGTTGCCAACCTGAAATTGGGGGACCATGCGGCTCGATTGCCTGCTAAAACACTCCGACCGTAAACATGCACTGATTTGCTTGTGGTGTATCCCTCTCGGGTCCGCCTCGATGGGCTCTGTTCGGTCGACCAAGCCTTGCACGATAATGGATCGCGTCGAAGCTCGGTTCCACAGGGTCGACCGAACTCTCCGCCCGTCTTGGCGACGTCACATCCTGCCGCCGAGGCGTAAGACCCTTCCCTCGGAGAAAGCGGGCACTCGGCGCTGTCATCCCGGTTGTGTCGGTCTCCATACTGATCTCGCCATTGTCGCGCCCTTCCCGCCCTGAGCGTCTGGGGCCCGGAGCCGATCGAACAGATTCGCAGCGACGGATCGACAGTGAATTCTGTTGTGCGACTGCGACACGGCTGAGTTCTGGTCTCCTGCTGCTCGGAGGAAATCTTTGATCTGCATCAAGCCCCTCCCAGCTTCCGGCTGAGAGGGCTGGATGGACTCTGCTATACGGGTTGCAGCTACTAAATTCTGAATTGGCGTGCGGTATACCTGAGTCGGCGGGAAGAGTCGACGTCGACTGTCTTCAGGAACTCGTTGCCGCGCGCGCTCGTCGAGTGCTCGCTGAAGGTTCTCCAGGCGAGCGCGTTCGGCGACATTGGCCAAACGTGCCTCCTCAAAGGCGCGAGCCTTAGGGGTTTCTCCCGCAATGGGAGTATGCAGGGCATCCATATTCCTGCGGCGAAGCTCCTCTCTCTGCAGAGAGTCGAGTGTTTCGGGCTGGTACTCTTCGTGGTCTTGCGCGGGGTCGCCTCCCCCGCCTACTCCACCCCCATGAGCGAAGCCGGGAGGACTGCGGGGACCGTCGACCATGAGGATTTCCGCCGCTGGATCACTGCTATCGCATTCGGATGCAGTCTCTACGGAGCCAGTCGACAGGTCAAACAGGCCTTAGAGGGACTCGTCGCGCTCAATTGCCGCGACCTGGGCGATGGCTGTCTGGCGAGCCACCGCGTGCTTCACCCACCGCTGGAGTCTCGACCGACCAGAGCGCTTGCGCTAGCCGGAGACCGGGCGGGCAACCGATAAAGGAGTCGACCGATACGGGGTCGACGGTTGCCGCAGCAGAACGCCGCGGACACATGCGCGAAAGTGCGTTGCACCGCAGACGGGGAGCGCCTCGATGTCGAGTGGAGCCTCCTGGAGCCACACGGAGTCGTCGGCGACAAAGGTGAGAGCGCCGAGACGGATCTCGCGCCCCTCAACCAAAACTCCAACAGTCATCATGATGAAAGTACTCGGAAGTACTGCAACTTCTCCACAAATCGCTAGAACACCTGCCCCACGGTGGGCGCCAAGTGTCACGGTTCTAAGTCTGACAGTAGAGTGGGGGGTAGGTATGGAGAGGCAAGGTCCTAGCTATGGAGAGGTTGTGAACACAAGCGATGTCTGAGTTCAGCCCTTCTCGAGGAAGTAAAGCCCTCGTCTCGGAGCCCCGAGGCGGTCAGTGGATTATCTGAGTAGGTGTTACAAGAATCACGAACCCCTCTGCCTGTGGAGGGGGTGGCTTATATAGAGTCGCCAGACCCCACCAGCCCACATAATGGAGAGGTTAAAGTACATTAAGCCTGGGGCATTACTGGTAACGCCCCTCATAAAGTGTCTTAACTATCATTAAGTCTATTCAATTACAGGCCGTTGCGTTGTAGAGTGCCTGCTGACCTTGTGGTGGTCGAGTGTGTCTTCATGGTCGAGTGAGTCTCCATGGTCGAGTCCTTCTAGCCAGTCGAGTGGGTTCCTCGCTGGTCGACTAGAAGGTGATCTCTTCTAAGGGTATCCTTGGGTAGGACGTTTAGGTCAGGCCTATGACCCTACCCTAGGTACATGAATCCATCACCCCCTCCCGACCCCCTACTCGGCCTCGCGCTAACACACGGAGTGCGCTTGGTTGACAGGCGCAGTGCGGACATTCTGTTTTTTCCATCAAAGGGACGCGCGCAAAACCACCCCCCACACCCTAAGATAGACAGGAGGGCGACGGGGTATGACGGACTCGCCAACGCATGCGGCGCCGCGGCAAGCCGCATCGACGCCTGCTTCGGCTCGTTCCAACCTCGGCCTTGCAGGGGGATGTGGAGGGTCACGACCCTCCCCACCCCTGCTCGCCTCAGCTAATGCACGCAAAGGCGCTTGTTTGACAGCGCAATCACGGACATTCTGCTTTTTTCCATCAAGGGGCGAAGCGCAAAACCACCCCCACACCCCAAGATAGACAGGCGGCGGGTATGACGGACTAGCCCTCGCATGCGGCGCGCGGCAAGCAGCGTCGCCGCTGCTCCGGCTTCGTTCAGCTCGGCCTCGCGAGGGGATGTGGAGGGTCATGACCCCCTCCCCACCCCTGCTCGCTCTCGCCTTCTTGCACGCAAATGCGCTTGGTTGACAGCGCAGTCTGCAGACATTGTGTTTTTTCCATCAGAGGGGACGCACGCAAAACCACCCCCCACACCCTAAGATAGACAGGGGGCAACGGGGTATGACGGACTTGCCTACGCATGCAGCGCCACGGCAAGCCGCGTCGCCGCCTGCTCCGGCTCGTTCCAAGCTCGGCCTCGCAGGGGGATGTGGAGGGGGGTCACAACCCTCCCCACCCCCGCTCGACCTCAACGCTTAACGCCGCAGGCGCTTGGTTAACAGCGCAAGTCACGGACATTTTGTTTTTTCCATCAAAGGAGATGCACGTAAAACCACCCCCCCCACACCCTAAGATAGACAGGGGGGCGACGGGGTATGACGGACTCGCCTACGCATGCAACGCCGCGGCAAGCCGCGTCGCCGCCTGCTCCGGCTTGTTCCAGGCTCGGCCTCACAGGGGGATGTGGAGGGGGTCACGACCCCCCCCACCCCCTCGCTCGCTCGCCTTCTTAACGCACGCATCGCGCTTGGTTAACAGTGCGGTCACGGACATTCTGTTTTTCCATCAAAGGGGCGCTAAGAATCCCCCGCACACCCTAAGATAGATAGGGGGCGACGGGGTATGACGGACTCGCTTACGCATGCGGCGCCGCGGCAAGCCGTGTCGCTGCCTGCTCCGGTTCGTTCCAGGCTCGGCCTCGCAGGGGGATGTGGAGGGGGGTCATGCCCCCCCTCCCCACCCCCTGCTCGGCCTCGCGCTAGCGCACGCAGTGCATTTGGTTGACAGGTGCAGTGCGGACATTCTGTTTTTTCTGTCAAAGGGGACACGCGCAAAACCACCCCCCCACACACACCCTAAGATAGAAAGGGGGGCGACGGGGTATGACGGACTCGCCTACGCATGCGGCGCCGCGGCAAGCTGCGTTGCCGCCTGCTCCGGCTCGTTGCAGGCTCGGCCTCGCAGGGGGATGTGAAGGGGGGTCACGACCCCCCCTCCCCACCCCCCTGCTCGACCTCACGCTAATGCACGCAGTGTGCTTGGTTGACAGGCGCAGTGCGGACATTCTGTTTTTTCCATCAAAGGGGACGCGCAAAACCACCCCCCACACCCTAAGATAGATAGGGGGCGACGGGGTATGACGGACTCGCCTACGCATGTGGCGCCGCGGCTTGCTCCGGCTCGTTCCAGGCTCGGCCTCGCAGGGGGATGTGGAGGGGGGTCACGACCCCCTCCCCACCCCCTGCTCGGCCTCGCGCTAACGCATGCAAGGCGCTTGGTTGTGACAAAGCAGATCACGGACATTCTGTTTTTCCATCAAAGGACGCAGCAAAAACCCCCCACACACACACCCTAAGATAGACAGGGTCGACGGGGTATGACGGACTCGCCTATGCATGCGGCGCCGCGGCAAGCCGCGTCGCCGCCTGCTCCGGCTCGTTCCAGGCTCGGCCTCGCAGGGGGATGTGTAGGGGGGGTCACGACCCCCCTGCCCACCCCCTGTTCGGCCTCGCGCTAACGCACGCAGTGCGTACAAGAAAATACAAAAAAATATATAGATAACTAAAAAATTGGGGGGGACCCCCCCATGTACCTTAATGTACAAACAAATAAAAAAACAACTACAAAACGCAACTATAGGCAAAAAGTAATGTGTTTTTTGTTTTGGCAAAAAAAGCAGTTCGGTGTCATAAAGCAATGCAGCTTCGGCATGCACACACGTGGAGCACTTTGCTTGAATGCCAAAAAAATGCAGTTCTCTTATATTGGACAAAGAAGTTCGGCATCAAATGCAATACAGTTTATCGAACACATATCATACATATAAGCGTGACAAAATGCCAGTTCGCATAGACCGTGGTCGTCAACAAAAAATTAAAATTATACACTTATATATATTGTATCAGTTATTGATATAAAATACACATACATATACAAATTCATCCACATGCACTGCCGCATAAACGAACAAGAAGAAACACAACGACAAAAAAAAGTCTTTTTCATACATAGTTAGCACACACAAACACAACATCATAACCTAGCTATTGTCCACGCACAGCCTTTTGCACCCAGTAGAAAAACAATGCCCCAAATGACTATTACTGCGTCTGCGACTGCGTCTGCATTGCGACACGGAAGTGAGCCCGAGGTCCGCAATTAGTTCACGTAACTCAAGCGGCATGTCTTCATAACACAACATGTTCATAGGATTGAACAACAGCTGGAACATGTACTCCGCCTTCCAATCTTCAGCAGCAGGATGACAAAAAGAAAACAAATGCAAACAAGTGATTAAAAAAAGATTGTCACAAAGAACAAAAAAGTAAAAAGCAAACAGAGAAGCTGTTACGTCGGATTTCGAAATTTTCTCTTAACTAGACGTTGGCCGTCATACAACTGCGTCATCCTCAGAACTTAGATTCCACACTCATTTGCTCCCTGCACTGGCACGACCAGGTAAGATGGCTTCTCTACCAATTTAACTCAGTCAGGAAGGTTCCTCGATTTATACATTTTTTCACCATAAATCACCTTCAGCAGCTGAGTCATCCTCCTCATCTGGCAAAAAAAAGAAGCACAAGGTAAGAATAACACACATCACGGATCAAAAAGTTGATATTCAAACGAACCCAAAAAAAGTTGTTCTCAAACATCTAAACAATCCCTCTTTTAAATGCACGTGAGAAAATGCAGTTACATCGCAAGATATGTTGAAGTTCACTACATAAACAATTGCAGTTTATAAAAAAATACAGTGGGAGAAACACAAAGAAAGCTTTACGGTTGGCAAAGAAAAAATAACATACCATTTCAGTGCAATCTGCGTGGTAGTCAGTCCTGCGCCACCTTGTCGTGACATCAGGATGGCCAGTGTACTTCCTACTGTCATGGATATCAAGGGTCTGGTGATGCTGGTTCATCGTGTATAAGGAATAATGACCATCCTTGAATCACAGCATCATAATCTGTTCGCATAAAAAAATGAAATCAAAAGTTCTTTCGACACGTACCACCAGGACCACTGTTCCAAAAATAACTATAAAAAGAAATGCAACAAACCAGGAAAAAATAAATGACAAAAAACAATGAATTTACCAGTTTTGCATCCAACAGGTTTGCGCCTTCGTTCACAAAAAATTTGAACTGATTAACTGCATCTTCTAAAACAAACGAGCTATGCACAACTAGCAACACATGATTTCCGTCATTATCTCTCGCCACAGACGTTTCCGTTTGAAGAACGTACCGTACAAAAAAAAGAACAAAAAAAGGACATGAAAAAAAGAATAAACAATGCAAGCAGGCATGGACATGAAAAAGCCAGTGCAGTAGGAAAGAGTGACAACAAACGTTTACCGTGATAAATAAAGGTGAAAGTAGCAAACGTTCACCGGATTGATAAGCTAAACCCAATTCAGGGTCTTGCTTCCAGTACTTGATGACAAAATCCATGATATATGAATCCATTAAAGCTCCTTTGCCAAATGTATCATAGATATAGTCGATATTGTAAGTATCGACATCATCACCAAAAGGACCATGCACCATAAAGAACGCGTTCCTGCAGTAAACATACACAGATGGGATCAATAAAATTAGAACTAAAATCAAAACAAAAAAAAGCATGAAAGGGCACACGCATCACATAAAAAACTTACTCGCGTTATTTGGTTACAAAATCTTTGCTGAGAACAAGATCCTTTATTTTAATCACCTCATCCATATATCTGAACCTCGGAGGCTTCAATTTCTCTATAGAGCATCTCAACTTAAAAGCCCTCTCACCTGCCCTCTTGTTCGAAAATACTTCAACCTCATCCAGATGAGGACGATTAATTGTTGCACTCCTAGTCCTAGTTACACGTGCACACGGTGTAACAAAATCATCATCATCAACATCATATACATCATGTGGAGAGCTAGGTCGAGAGACACTTCCACCATCAGGTCCAGACGCCACGTTTGTGTTCAAACCAGAATTATCTAGAGGTGACACAATCCTCCATAACCACATCAGAACCCTGGGACTCAAACAGTGACGTACAACCTTCATGAAGCCCCCAATCAAAACCTAAAAACGTGCAGAAAAAACATGGAAGCACTCAGTACAAAACACAAAAACCTAAAAACATGTATAGTGAAAAAATAGAATGCAGCCCACTGTTGTATACATCAATGCAGCCCACATCTCTATAGCAATGCAGCCCACATATAAATAACAATGCAGCCCACTTCTCTACATCAATGCAGCCCACACTTGTATAAAGCAATGCAACCCACATATAAAAGAACAATGCAGCCCACTGTTGTATACATCAATGCAGCCCACATCTCTACAGCAATGCAGCCCACATATAAAAGAACAATGCAGCCCACTTCTCTACAGCAATGCAGCCCGCATTTGTATACAGCAATGCAGCCCACATATAAAATAACAATGCAGCCCACTTCTCTACAGCAATGCAGCCCGCACTTGTATACAGCAATGCAGCCCACATATAAATAACAATGCAGCCCACTTCTCTACAGCAATGCAGCCCGCACTTGTATACAACAATGCAGCCCACATATAAATAACAATGCAGCCCACTTCTCTACAGCAATGCAGCCCACACTTGTATACAACAATGCAGCCCACATATAAATAACAATGCAGCCCACTTGCCCATAAAAAAGCGGAACCAAGCAGTAGTCAAAAATAAAATAAAGCGAGGATAAAGAAGTTCAATAAAACAACCTTTATCTGCAAAAATTAGAAGTGATGTTAAATCAAGGCAACACTTCCTCGATGTTAGCCAGCTATAGAGCATGGCCTTTCTGATGTAGCCAATGTGCTCCACCCCAAACTTAGCAACTCGAACACCATCCCATGTCTGCAAGAATTGAAACATATAGATCCACAATCATGCCTGCAATAAAAAGAATAAAAAACATCAGTTTCACAAAAATTAAGTGAAAAAAAACTTGAACGGTATGACACAGAAGGGCTGTAAAGAACGCACCCATTTGGCTGCAATGGGACAATGACATGTTTCAACACAAATCCATCAAGTGTGGGAGGATTTAGCGGCTCATCAGAACTCAAGCTACCTTATTTCCAAGCACGCTTGATATTTTTAACCATCCTCCTAAAAACCCTGACCGCATCAGGGCTGCCAGGTTTGTTGAGCGAGTCAAGAAATTCAAACCGCCTTTCTTTCACATTTAACGCAACTACACAATAATGACCAACACCATCCTCGATCTCATGGATCAAAAGTTGCAAAAGGACCTGTTGGAAGCATGAATAAATAAATAAAATTATTATAACAAGAAAAAACAGAACGCTATAAAAACAAAACAGGCAAAATACACATAAAAAAGTCTCTCACAATATCCTTTTTATCAACACGCTCCTCGGCTTTTGAAGAGAACATCATTTTAACACTCCTGCCTACAGTATCACCATTCCAAATATTTGTTTGCCAAATCAAAACCAAAAATCAAATAAGCAAAACAAGTCGTCGCACAAAATTAGAAAAGAAAATGAAAAAAATAAAACAAAAATTTCTGCATTCTTACACAAATATGGTATGGGACAACCATTGTCGGAGATCTCTTAAACTTATCTACTAGCAAAGAAACCCCAAGATCTACAAGCCTTGTAGTGAGCATCCCTTTATCCCAAAAGGATTGACCAACTTAGCCAATGCTAATATCACCCATCTCAGTTTTAAAAGCAATCATGTCCCTGAATTTTTCATGAAAAACTCAAACATAAGATACTAAAAAAAACAACAACAAATAAAAACGGATAAATACAAAAATTAGATTATACATATGAACAAAACAATTTCTAAAAAACCATACTTCTTCTTCCTGTCCTTCCGAGCCCTTGTAACAGCAGCGTACAACTCATTGTATCTTTTCAGAAGAGCTGGATCAATGCTCGACGGTGTCACAACAGGGAGTTCACCATCTGTAATAAAAAAGATGAAGTTCACTTATCCAAAAAATGAAGTTTAAATATTAAGATAAGGGAATTCCGCTAGCTATTTTGAAAATCATAGACAAAAGATCAAAGTTTCACTTATCATTTAACATCTAATACATATAACATAGTAATTAAACAACATGAATGAGAAAAACATCAAACTGCACCGTTAAAAAAAATCTCTTGCCTTCAGTGTTAGAGTCTTCAGGCAGCTGTTCTTCAGAACTGAGAAAAATATTTTCTTGCATAGGTTGCGACGAATCCACCACAACCTCACTGGACTTTCCTTCTGCAGCAACATCAGGATTCTCTCGATTTACAACATCCGTCAACAAAGAACTTCCTTAGATACTTCAACTACATGAGGCTCCACTATCAATACTTCCGGAACATCATTGGACACCAGAGACACAGGGGAAGCAACAACACTAGCAGCAGGGGCAACAATCTCCAGTGGCTTTTCAATGCCAACATCAGAATCTTCATGCCGATTGGTGGGAACAGCATCATGGGATCCTTGAGCTACAGAAGGATCTGCACACTCAACGGCAACCGATACAGAAGCATCAACACTGGCACGGCTATCAATAGCACAACTGCCCTGATTTAGATCAACGTGGACTTCCACGTCTTGTTCTCCAACCCGTGGAAAGTTTAAAAAACACCCAGTAACACAAAAATAAGCATGGGGATAACTAACAGAACAACACACAACACACTTATGTCAAAAGACTGCTGGCAACATACACATAACAACTACAGTCCACATATACAAAACAGCACGAACACACTTGTCTCAAACACAACTACAACTGCAACTCACGTATACATAAAAAAATGCAGTTCGACTGCACTTCAGTTATGTTAAATACTGAAGCTCACTTATGTAAATAAGTATGGATCACGCATGCCAAAAAGAACTGCAGTTCACTTCTGTCAAACAATGAAGATCACACATGTAAAACTATTGCAGCTAACATACGCAAATGAAAATGCATATGGATGAACATAACAGCGTACATTAAGTTTATAACAGACAACAAAAAATTAGATTACAACACATAACAGAACAACTAATACAACTATACCTTATCAGCTACAACATCCAGAGGGGACGCTGCATCACCCAAGACCTCATCCTTCCTAGAGCCATCGTAAGTCTCTTTGTCTCTTTGTGCACATCACGAGCAGCGACACCAGTCTACGGGCATAGAACAAACCAAAAAAGAGAAATAAGATGGTACCGACCGAAAAAGAAAAAACTCCAACTATGCACAAGTAGTACACACTTCACAACAGAGAAGTACACAAAAAAAATATGGGAACCAAACAAATGTAAGTTCAAAGAAAAATGGAAGCATGGCAGAACAGACATGGCAGGAGTATTTATACCTGACCAACTCCATCGTCTCTACTTCCATCGACACCAGAAGATTCCACTCCAGCCTATAACAAAAAAACAGAAATAGTGAGGAGCAGTCAACATAATACACAAAAAAGAGGTCCAAAGCCACAAAAAACATAGAACATACATTATCAGCGCCAACGCCAGCGTCCTGACTGATCATTTCATCCACAATATGCCCAGCATCCTTCTCATATCGACCACATTTTTCTTCTTGTGAATGTCTCAATTGAGCATACGAAGAACGAACATTTGTCACTGCAATCTTCAGGCTTCAATAACACCACAATCAAAATTGTGAGCAACAACAATATCTTCATCTCGTGGGCCATGGCCAACAGGGAAAAAACCAGCAACTGTCCTCAACCTGTCACCAGAGGATGGCGAATCTTCAGTCAGCTTCAAAACCTTCAGAAGAAGCTCATCAATCTCCTCATGCTTTTTGCTGCCAACAAATGTCTGTTTATAAGAGCTTGTATTATCAAACATCTGTCGAGGCATGAAACCACGAGTATGCGGCACCTCATCATCACAGCCAGGAAGCTGACTACAGATAGGCTCATAAAACCTATCATGAGTGTTAGGCCCCGCATCAGAGCTACCGTGTACAACTGTAACAGGACAGTTGTACACAATAACACCTGACGCCTTCCACTGCAAAAAAAGAGAACACACAAAGAGAAGTACACATGTGAGTACTAGAATAGTTCACATTTATAATGACTGCACATTTTTTTTTAAAAAAAATCTGATATTAAAAAAATCAGGTGCACTAACTAGCAGCTTCCCAAATTTGTAACTTTCCAAGTAAATCTTTCCCTTCACAAGCACATCCTCATTGTACAACTTCATCAGGTCCTTGGTCATCAGGTATGACGTGCGTGACGTCAACGTGTGCATGACTGAAAATTTGCGAAGCTTCAAGCAGGCAAGATACATAATCAGGGGGACAATGGCACAACCCTCTGCACAATTCTGCTTGCTGCCTTCTGATTGCCACCTAACCACAGCTGCCTGCAACTCATCAACAACAAGCTGACAAAACTCCATCTGAGCCATAGCCGCATATCCATGTTCTCTACCATCGCAGCAACTCTACCCAAATGAACTGCAGGCCCGCACAAAGAAATTCGTAAAGTATCGTGAAGAACACCTTCACAGCAAGGTCAACACTCACATAATCATCTTCCTGCACCAACACCTTCAACTTCTCAAGCAAGTCCTTGACACCTATACTTTTTGAACGGTCAAAGCCAAGCTCATCCTTGAGGGCAGTCAACGATTCATCATGACCGCTGGAAGCAGGCATGGGTGGAGTGTGACTTCCCATAGGTAAATCAAAAATGTGATGAGCTGCATCACGATTGATTCGAAGAACCCTGCCATTCCCAAAGTCCATTAACATAGTGGCAGGGTCAATCACTCCCATCAAATAGCACATAAGAATGCGCAACACATTTTTCTTTACTGTCAGATCAGAGACAACACCAAATCCAGCATCCCTAACATGGCTGCAATGCACCTCTTTCAACAAAGAAGCAGCCTTGCAAACAGTGGGAAGCGACAAACGCACGGTCTTGTTAAATCGAGAATCATCTCCCTCACCATCATCTTGAGTTTCATTGCTCTTACTAGATTTCTTCCTCTGTGTAAAGGGAAATGCACTTCACATTAGAAGATTAGGCATAAAAAAAGAAAATACAGAAAGAATAACAAATGAAGGAAACAAATGTAGTGCACTTCAACAAACCTTTGGAGCAGCATCCACCTCGTCGCCAGAATCACCACCAACATCTTCGTCGACATCATCATGGGCACGCTTGGGTACACTCTTAGATGAACCACAGTCTTTGCGTCTAGAAGGATGAACACCCTTCACATAATCAGCAAGCACAAAGTCGTCGTCATCAGAATTGGGACCTTCAATGACATGTAGTCGCTTATACCGAGGATCATCACTTCCACCAACTTCAGCCGGTTCTCTTGCCAAGATTCTTCTTCATTCCAAAGAACACGTGGAGTCCGCCGAGGTGTACCACCTTCCTCAAAGAACAAGATTCAACCTCTTCTTCACCTTGCCAAATTACCACCCTTGGCACCATCTACGATCTCCTCCGCTTCTCCTTTTCAAAAAACTCTTTTGACTCAATTTCAAACCTCAACTTCTTCTTGCTTTGCTTCAACTCATATTGACTAAGCTGTTCCGGACCATCTAATCTCGTAACTTCCTCTCGTACCATCAACAGATCAGGATCGTGTTTTAGACAAGACAGACGCTCGATCAAACCTCACACCAACATTACCCTCGCAAAATAATGGTCAATCAATTGAGTAACCTCCTCAAACCCAGGCGCGCCAAAGATGGAAAAGACATCATCGTCAAAATAAAGTTTGTCTATGCTCATTAAAAATTGCACAAAAGAACAAATGCAGTACTGTTAGACATATAAATGTAGTGCTCAACCATAAACTCAAAATAAAAAATAATGCATTGTACAAAAAAGTTGAATAAAACAACAATGCAGTTCACAAGTACATACACTGGAGTTCACATACAAAAATAAAATGCAGTGCTGCATATACTAAAATCACAGATATTCGCAACAAAAATGTCGAACTAGATAAAACAAAGCATACACAAAAATAAACAAATTAATCACATACCAGAAGGAGGGGCCACACTTATAGGAGAAGATTCAATCGGCGAATTCACTTGATGTCCTCCCTCAACACCAGGATCCTTACCACCAGGACAAGGAGAGACAATTGGTGTATCATTATGAGCACTGCAATCACCTGCTGGATTCAAAAAAACAAGAAAAAAGAAATTACAAAAACATCACATGACAAAATAATGCAAACGAATGCTAACAACTAACAGAGCATAACCCAATATGCAGGATGAGTTAGGAAACTAGATAACCACCAAACAAAATAAACAAAGCCTAAGGAATAAGCACTCCACATACCCTAAACTCCTTCTCCCGGCCTGCTCGGCGAAGACATAGCGTTTCCCTGCAACACAAAGGATGAAGTGACAGACATAAGCAACAAAATTGGCAAAAATCTCATGAAACCCTAGATCCGCATTGCTACACACAACTATCGACTTCAAAACGAGATAAAATTGACTGCCTACGAAAAATTACACAAGCAAAAAGAGCTATAGCAACTACAAGAATCACAAAAACAAGGCGAGGGGACAATCAACACCGAGCCAAGCAGAACGTACTGAAGAAAAGTGTGCGGCGACGGCGGCGGGAAGGGGAAAGGAGGGGCAGCGACGGGAACAGACAGGAAAGGGCTGCGGGAGCGCAGCGGCAAGGGCTCACGGAGCGGACAGCGACGCCGAATGCAGGAATAAGGACCTCTTGAGGGCGACGGTTCTCCGGGCGACGGCGATTGCTGCGCGCGATGGCGGTTTTGCTCGAGGGAGAGATGCCTCGGGAGAAAATGCAAGAGAGGAGAGGGGATTGTTCTCGGTCTCTTTCTCTGACAGTGGAGCGGTGGAATAGCATGGAAACGACACGCAGGAGGCCCGCGTTTCGAAAAAAGGATCACAAATAACGGGCCGGCCCAAAAACAGCCCGGACAAAATAAGCCAGTCTACATAAAAACGCACATATTAGTAAAAAACAACAAAAAAACACATGATGCAGTTCTCTGTGAAGAATCATGAAAGTTCAAAACGGTAAAACAACAAATAAAATACATACAGTTCGTAAAAAAAGTTAAAATCAAAAACAAAATGCATGTTAAGAAAACACATCCGGAAAAAAAAGTCTACCTTCAATTATGCCACACAAAAAATGTGCCCTCCGCTCTCCCTTGAACCTCCCGTGCATGCTGAAGTAAGCACAGGCAAAAAAACAAATGCAGTACACACTGCTGAAAAAATGCAGTGCATTTCTATACGGGATGCAGTACGCCATTATGCATTTCTTTTCGGGATGAAGAAAAACGCAAACACGGAATAAGTTAACGCAGTGCGGAAGTACACGAACTTGTAGTACAGTATCATAAACAATGTAGTACAGTCGTAATTTGCTAAGCAGTGCAGTCCCATACATTCGAAAAAAAAGATTACAAAAAAAGTAAAAACACGGGATCAAAAATGAGAACTGTACATGCAGTAAGGAATGAAGTTCACATCTAGTACATAACCATGATCAATGCAGTGCACTGATGATTTACCAAAAAGCAGTGCACTCCACGTCATTAAAAAGCATACAAAGAATAAAAACTGATCACCCAAATGATACCGGCACTAGCCACACAAAAATTGACAATGTACATGCGTCTCTGAAATACCCGAACACAGGCCCAACAAAACCGACCAAGAAAAGACAATAAGTTCAAAAAAAGTGGGCCCCCCATCCCCCTCCCATTTCCTATCTGTCCCGTGCCAGGGACTGCAATAAGTACCAGCAAAAACAAGATGCAGTATGGGTCGGTAGAAGTATGCAGTGCATTCCGGTGAGCAATGCAGACCGCCGAAGCATATAGCAAAGACACACAAAAAACGATGAAGTACGCACATGTATACAATGTTGCAGTTCTAATTTGTACGCGACGCAGTGTGTAATTGTAAGCAATGCAGTTATGTTGTCATGAAATATACATCAATAAAACATGACAAAATGCCCGTTCGCATAGAAAAAGGTGGTGGTTAAAAAAATGTGCTGATAAAAAATAAAACAAACCCACCTTAAAAAAACCCACGTTCGCATACATACACCCAATCGGAGCAGTTCCATCGCCACAAGCCCACGATCACAGATGCAAAACCAACCCACGATCCACACAAACGCATCATCAGCGCGATCGTGCAGTTCATCCGACGAGGCCATCCCACCCCACGCCCTCTCCTTAAATTCAGACCCCTGCCAAAGGCCTTCTCATCCACAACAACACAAGTATCCATTGCGCTCCCACCACCGGCGATGACGTTCACCGACGAGTACAAGGGCGACAACGCCGTGGAGGCGCACGACAACACCAAGTTGCACGTCATCCACACCAATGATAGGAAGCAGATGGCGATCACCCTTGCGTAGTACGAACGCCACCTCAGCATCCAGCGCCACAAGATCATCGGCATTGATCTCGAGTACGACAACGACCCTGAAGCGACGCAGAAACCCACCCTCTGCCAGCTCTCCATCGGCAAGAATCACCCGGTGTTGCTCTTCCAAATGAGCAACACTGAAAGGTGCACCGTCTTCGACAACTTCCTTGCCGACCCTAGGTACACCTTTGCATGCTTCTCCATCGACGACGACAAAACCAGGCTGGAGCGCGTCAAACTGAAGGTCGCCAACTTCGTCGACATCCAGAAGGAGTGGAGGGTTCCCGAGGCAACCAAGCCGTTGGACTCCCTCGGAGACGTCTCCGGCGTGCTCATCAACGACTACTACAACAACATGAAGAAGAAGATCACCGACGATGAGCACCAGTGCTGGGCCATCCTGCCTCTGTCCAGGAGGCACATCGAGTACGCGGCAAAGGACGCCTACGCATCGTACGAGATATGGAACCGCATCACCCTCACCCAGGACGGCCTTCGCCGTGCAAAGCTGGAGAAGGAGGAGCCCCCCAAGAAGCGCGCCAGAGCAGCCGGGATGGGGAGAGCTCGACCGGTGAAGAAGAAGATGGTGCCGCCGAGCCAAGAATGCCAGCGTTCTTTTAGAATTATCATCAAATTTTCTTTGTGTTGTTTGCTTATTTATCGTTAGTTTGCTTGTGTGCTGAACCTAGTTTGCCTGCCATGCAGAATTGCTTTCTAATGATGAACTCTGATTATGTTAGTTTGCTTTCTGTTCAACTTAGTTTGCTGGTGATGAAATTGTCGTATAGAATATCTGTGATAATTTGTTTTCTGTTGTCTGCTAATGTATCATTAGATTCGAGTAGTGCAGAAAACGAAAACTGAGTTGCAGTGTGCAAACAGGATGCATGCAGTGCAAGTTGTGTATGAATGCAGTATAGAATCTGTCCAACGAAGCATTAACATACCCAACAAAGCGGTGCACGAACCTAAATTTGAAAAAAGAATACATAAGAGCAAAACCAGAAAATGAAAAATGCAAACACGTAAATAATCAATGAAGTACAGAAATATATGAACGTGCAGTACAGAATCATAATCAACGCATTACGCGTATGATTTACTAAGCAGTGCACTCCCATACATTGGGAAAAAAGATTAAATGATAGCAAAAAGACGGAAACAAAAAAATGACAACTGTACATGCAGTACGCAATGCGTATACAATGCAGTACAGAACCCTAATCAATGCAGTTCACACTCCAACATTGAAAAAAACACATAGGGCAGAAATATAAAAAGAAAAAAATTGACCACCCGGGTGGCACCGGCCCCAGCCACTCTCGTAATAGGTCTGCGCCCACAGAAGGCGAGTCGTTCTGAGTCACAGTGCATGGGGCCGGTTGCACATGGGCCCACAGGTCATAGAGCATATAGCTGTGAGCGCCGTGTATAAGCGCCCAGATAAGTATACAGACGAGTTCGACCAGTATGCCTCGCCAGCGCTTATAAATAGGTCGGGCGCGCCTTCCGCGGGCGAGGTGGGACTAAACATTAGACCGCACACAACGCACCGGGAACCAGCAGTGTGCTCACAGGCCGACCTGGGCCCAATTGCGTCTTCACTACCAGAACACAGGGCCAACAAAAAAAAAGAGGCCACTGAAAATTTAAAAAAATGCTACATACCATACACAAACACAGGCCCAACCACGCGTTCGCAGTTCGTCGTGATATGACAATGCAGTTCGCTATTCTCAAGTAAGCAGTACTGTTCCTTCTTGAATGCATTCATGTTCACTGAATCAGACCCAATCCACCACCTAACGCCAACCACAACATTTATTACTTCCATTGCTCGATTGGTTGCATAAAAACTTATCCATTCGTGCTACAGACTAACACAACTCCTCCCCCCGTTCCTCATTTTCCTCAAAACGTAGATCTAGGGTTCATCACATCCAAAGCTCTTCTCTGGAATTCCACTGAACCCGCCATGGACTGCAAGTGCGGGTGCTTGGCAAGGATGGCGCCGGTAGCGGACACATGCGTCTACGCAGAAGGCCTACAGCTCACCAACACCGAGTGGCGCATCATGCTCGGCCGCTTGATGATACCCAACAGGGGGTTTCGTGCGCCATTTCTTCATCGCCTCACAACCACAAATCTACAGGAAAGTTGGGTATGTTTTCCACTCACAATTTTTGAACATAATCTAGACTGCAAATACACATGTGAATATATAGTTCAATCAATTTGTGCAGTAATATCAACAAAAATACAAAACAGAATGTGTATTGTTGTTCAGATCTGTTAGCTATTAAGACTAGATGCTTCCACCTATCTTTCTTCAGTACCACACCATGTATCGACATATGTACAAAAAAAGGGTCAGTAGATAAGCGTTGCAGTTATATTAACATGCTGGAGAAGTACATTGTTACTAACATTGCAGTGCACACATGTTGCAGTATAATATATATCCTAGTAAAACTAGGAGTCAATTGCGTATATAAGTTTGTTCATACATTGCAACTACTTTACAAAATACAATCATATGTATGTAACTATTTAAGTAAACATAAACAAATCATCCAAGTATAAAACAAAAACATTTGTTGTTTACTTATAAATTCTTTTTCCACCCATTAAAATATGCAGAAACTGCCATCCGCAATAAAAATTCATGCTCCGAGTTTAGGGAAGCTTACTTTGGAGACAAAACACAAGAATGGCTATGGAGACATGGAAGCTGACTACCACATCGACTCTGAAGACTGCATCAACATAACTACTGGTTGGAAAGATTTTGTCTCCCACAATGGCTTTGAGGCCGGAGAAGTGGCCATGGTTTTTTTCTACAAAGAAGAAGACTCCATCAAGTTTACAATATTTGCACTCCACGCCGTCTTATTTGAAGCAACAAATATTTCTAATGCTTTGATTATGTTGTATGCTTTTAAAATTATGTCCAACAGACAATTTGAACGATGCCTATTTAAAGTATACAACCTCAACTACGTCATTTTATTATCCTTTTTAGGCAAAGTTGTTGTTGGCAGTAATGTAGTTCTCTCGAACACATAGTGTGGTACTAATAATAACAAAAAGCAGCCATCTGAACAGTAACAAGGAAATGCAAATGGTAGAAACTTTCACTTAACATATGATGTTCAAAAACAATTCTCATAGTATGCAGTTCAAAAAAAAAATCTTATAATAACTATTCAGCTAACACAAGCGTATCATGGACCATACATTGTAATAGCAGAATAGAAAATTAACAACACCGCTAGTGCAAGATGTAAATGCATATTATGCACTCATCTAGAACACGTAATGTAGTAACACGTAATGTAGTTTACGAAAAGGAGAAATCTCATAAACAGCCATAACCATCGTAATAAAGCTACAATGAAGCACGCTACTAAAGAAAATGCAAGGCACTACAACGTATGCCGCGACTACAACAAATAAAATTAAAGCAGTAAAACTACGACAATGTGATAGACTGATAGAGGTGTCAATTTCACTCGCACTTCCATAACTCGCCTAAAAATTCTATAGCCACTAAACCATCTAAAAATACACCCGCAAAAATTTACATGGAAGATATGGCAACTTGACGAACAGCATCACCTTTCATTTAAAAAACGCGATTCAAAAAATGACAATTATACCCGCAATACAAGGAATTCAAACCTACAGCAACAGTAATTGCAATATTCAAACACGCGTGGACGGGCAAAAATCAAAAAATCAAGAAGAACAGAGGAGCGGACGAAGCTCACCCGCCCGCACAACCAAAATAACAAGAATTGAAAACTAACTCCTAAAAATTAACAAATTATAGAGTGAACGGACCGATTAAAACGAACGCAATCAAAGAATTCATACTAAATAACAACATCCGAGCACAAAAAAATCGTGATCCGACGCGAACACAAACGTAACAGAGAAAGCTCGTCCGCCAAATCCTCGACGGTAAGCACTCTAGTATATTTTCCTCAGAAATCGAAAGAATAAAGCTAAAATGAGATGCGACACAACTGAATCATCCCGAACACCCGATTCCACATAGAACGCGTATGAACACCGAAAATGAAGCAGCTTCTCTCGTGAAGCATTGCGAAGGCCCAACGAAGAAGATGCAAAGTGCACTTGCGCTTGAGCGTGCAAAGTCGGAAGTGGTGTGCGTAATAGACCGTCTATATATATATATATATATATATATATATATATATATATATATATATATATATATATATATATATATATATATATATATAT
Organism: Aegilops speltoides; assembly: GCA_021437245.1. Classification (NCBI taxonomy): domain Eukaryota; kingdom Viridiplantae; phylum Streptophyta; class Magnoliopsida; order Poales; family Poaceae; genus Aegilops; species Aegilops speltoides. The sequence continues at coordinate 136,064,635 of CM038141.1, forward strand.
ATAGTTGGATGTGAGTTAGCATGAACTATTATTGTTGACATTACCCTTGAGGTAAAAGCTTGGGAGGCAACACTATAAGCCCCTATCTTTCTTTGTGTCCAATTAAAACTCCATACCTATAAGTATTGCGTGAGTGTTAGCAATTGTGAAATACTATATGATAGTTGAGTATGTGGACTTGCTGAAAAGCTCTTATATTGACTCTTTCCGATGTTATGACAAATTGCAATTACCTCAATGAAGTTTCTAATTGACTCTAAAAGTATGTGGACTTGACATTGTGAATATATTGTTACTTGAGCATAAGAAATCATATGACAATATTAACAAATGTTGTTGTTATAAGAATGATCATGATGCCCTCATGTCCGTATTTTATTTTATCGACACCTCTATCTCTAAACATGTGGACATATTTTTCAATTTCGGCTTCCGCTTGAGGACAAGCGAGGTCTAAGCTTGGGGGAGTTGATACGTCCATTTTGCATCATGATCTTTGTCGGATATAGGGTTTCGGCAAAACCCTTAAGGTTCGAACACTAGGGTGCGCACGAAGATCGCTTCCTACCGAATCTCGCTCTCAGCCTCTTCACGATCTCTAAGCTAGCTCGGTGAACAACACAAGAGACACAAGATTTATACAGGTTCGGGCCACCGTCGTGGTGTAATACCCTACTCCTGTGTGTGGTGGTGGATTGCCTCTTGGGCTGGTGATGAACAGTACAGAGGAACAACAGCCTTGCGAGGAGAGGTGTTCTTGAGGTGGTGTGGTGTTCTACTTGGAAAAGATTCGATCCCCTCCTACTATGGTGGCTAGCCCTATTTATAGAGGCCCTGGTCCTCTTCCCAAAATTTGAGCGGGAAGGGATCCAACAACGGCCATTTTGAAAGGGGACAACTAGTACAAGCAAGACTAAAGGTGGTCTTCGTCTGCCAAAGGCACTGGTGGTGACGCTGTCTTGGGCTCCATGGTGACCTCCGTCCTGCCGTCCTGATGGCCTTGGTCTCGTTGCACCGATATGGAAACCTTTGCCTGATGCCTCGGTACTCCGCGCGTGCACTTGCCCCCTTTGCACCAAAGAGGAAACAAGGACACTGCGCGAGTTGGCGCCTGCCTGGCCTTGGTCGTCATGGCTTGCATCACGAGGACCTCGTGAGGTACCCCTTGCCTTGATCTCTCTGCCTCCTCGTGAGCCTGCCTGGTGAAGCCGCCTCTGAGGAGGCCTTGCGTCGTCCGCCCCGTGAGGCTTGGCCCCTCGCGAGGGTCTTGAGTGTTTGGTTTATGAATAAGGGCCGTACTGGGACACCGGTTGAGCCACGCCGCAGGCCGCAAGTAGGCAAGTTTCGGGACCCCCGTCAATAGAACACCGACAGTAGCCCCCGGGCCCAAGGCGCGCTCGGACTTGTCTTAGCAGCAAAGCCAAAGGGCAGTGCGGTTACCAGGGGCCAAAACTCTGCGCCTTGGTTGCCACGTGGCGATCGATTGACGCTTGCGCTCCGCTTCCACACGCTGCCTCGGCAACCGCCCGATTTAACGAGGCCTCGGCTTCCACACGCTTTCTGCTTGCTGCTCCCTTGGGACAACAACGGTGGGATAGCTTGTACATTGGGGCACACATTCAGGTGATGCTCAATCACCTCCCTTGGGACCCCTGCTTGCTGCTTGCGTTCCCATGCGGCCACCTCCTTGTTCGAGCGCAAGAACTTCACCAGCACCTCCTCTTTGTCGGGGTCGAGGTTGGCACCTATGGTGAAGGTGGCTCCTGAGGACCCATCTTCCTCAACTGGCACCTGCTTGGTCTCTGTCTTGTCCTGAGTGAGCAGCTGCTTCTTCTTGGTCGGTGCAGCCCCCTTGGCCTCGGAGGTGTCCGTGCCAACAGGCTGTGTTGTCGCGACGGTCTTGATGGCTAGCTTGAGTGCCAGCAGAGCCTCCTTGGTATCTCCAGCTACGGTGAGGACGCCACTGCTCCCGGGCATCGTCATGAGGTTGTAGGCCGGATGGGTCGCTGCCATGAATAGAGCCAAGGCAGGGTATCTGAGGATGGCGTTGTATGGGAGGCTGATGTGGGTGATGTCGAAGTGGACCAGCTCCGTGCGGTAGTTGTCGTGGGTGCCGAAGGTCACAGGGAGGCGGATCTGCCCAAGGGAGAAGGGCTTGCTGGGTCGAAGCCATTCCAACGGTACATGGAGGAGGCTGAAGGCCTCCACCGAGAGCACATTGAGGCTGGCGCCACCGCCGATGAGGGTTTTGGTGACGGCCACCTGGTAGATGGTGGGCATGCAGAGCATCGGGAGCGTGCCCGAGCAGGCGGTGTTGATGGGGTGATCGTTCGAGTTGAAGGTCAGGTCGGCCTTGGGCGCCACCCAACCCGGGGGAGCTCCTTGCCGCGCGAGGGCGACACCGATCTGGCAAAAGAACGGCTTGGCGTGGCGATCTGAAGGTGGTGCCTGCGAGCCACCCAGGAGAGCTGCGACGATCGGGGGGCACCGGCGCCACGTAGTGGGCGAGGAAGAGGTTGCGCAGCTCCTCCCAGGAGGCCACAGAAGATGCTGGCAGGTAGAGGAGCCAAGCGCGCGGGGCACCCGTGATGGCCATGCGAAGCCAGTTGGCCATGATCTTGTCGTCGCCTCCAGCCTTGAGGACGGCCTCCTCGTATGCCAGCAGGAAAGCCAGCGGGTCCGCCGCACATTCGTAGCGCGGTGGCATCTCTGGCTTGAACTTGTGCGGCCACTACACCTGTTCCAAGGCGGGGGCCAAGGCTCGGAGCCCCCTGGCCCCGGTGCTGGCGCCGATCGCCGGAGCCGGAGGCGCGATGCCCGCCATGAGGGCGAAGCGCGGTGCTGGTGGAGAGCAGGTCGACGGAAGGAAGAACTCCAGCACACCCCTACCTAGTGCGCCAAATGTCGGATATCAGGTTCCGGCAAAACCCTTAAGGTTCGAACACAGGGGTGCACACAAAGATCTCCTCCTACCGAATCTCGCTCTTAGCCTCGTCGCGATCTCTAAGCTAGCTCGGTGAACAACACAAGAGACACAGGATTTATACAGGTTCGGGCCACCGTCATTGTGTAATACCCTACTCCTGTCTGTGCTGGTGGATTGCCTCTTGGGCTGGTGATGAACGGTACAAAAGAAGAACTGCCTTGCGAGGAGAGGTGTTCTTGAGGTGGCGTGGTGTTCTACTTGGAAAAAAATTGATCCCCTCCTACTATGGCGGCTAGCCCTATTTATAGAGGCCCTAGTCCTCTTCCCAAATATTGAGCGGGAAGGGATCCAACAATGGCCATTTTGAAATGGGACAGCTAGTACAAGCTATCCTGACTAAAGGTGGTCTTCGCCTGCCAAAGGCACTGGTGGTGACGCCGTCTTGGGCTCCATGGTGACCTCCGTCCTGCCGTCCTACTGGCCTTGGTCTTATTGCACCGATATGGAAACCTTTGCCTGATCCCCTATTACACTGCGCCTGCGCTTGCCCCCTTTGCAACAAAGAGGAAACAAGGACACTGCGCGAGCTGGCGCCCGCCTGGCCTTGGTCGTCATGGCTTGTGTCACGAGGATCTCGCGAGGTACCCCTTGCCTTGATCTCTCCGACTCATCGTGAGCTTGCTTGGTGAGGCCGCCTCTGAGGAGGCCTTGCATCGTCCGCCCCGCAAGGCTTGGCCCCTTGCGAGGGTCTTGAGTGTTTGGTTGATGAAGACGGGCCATACTGGGCCGCCGGTTGAGCCACGCCGCAGGCCGCAGGCAGGCAAGTCAGGGGACCCCCGTTCCCAGAACGCCGACACTTTTATATCAATATTTATTGCATTATGGGCTGTTATTACACGTTATGTCACAATACTTATGCCTATTCTCTCTTATTTTACAAGGTTTATATGAAGAGGGAGAATGCCGGCAGCTAGAATTCTGGGCTGGAAAAGGAGCAAATATTAGAGACCTATTCTGCACAACTGGAAAAGTCCTGAAACTCCACGAAAATTAATAATAAATATTAAGCAGAAGAAGTACCAGAGGGGGCCCACACCCTGGCCACAAGGGTGGCGGGCTCCCCCTACCCCCTGGGCGCGCCCCTGCCTCGTGGGCCCCGTGGCAGCCCTCCAGTGACCATCTTCTGCTATCGGAACCTTGACGGAGACAATCTAGGGCTCCGGCAGAGCTGTTCTGCCAGAGAAACTTCCCTCCGGGAGCGGGAAATCATCTCCATATTCATCACCAGTGATCCTATCATCGGGAGGGGGTCAATCTCCATCAACATCTTCACCAGCACCAACTCCTCTCAAACCCTAGTTCATCTCTTGTATCCAACTTTGTACCAAAACCTCAGATTGGTACACATGGGTTGCTAGTAGTGTTGATTACTCCTTGTAGTTGATGCTAGTTGGTTTATTTGGTGGAAGATCATATGTTCAGATCCTTAATGCATATTATTTGGTGGAATATGCTTTGTGAGTAGTTACGTTTGTTCCTCAGGACATGGGAGAAGTCTTGCTATTAGTAGTCATGTGAATTTGGTATTCGTTCGATATTTTGATGAGATGTATGTTGTCTCTCCTCTAGTGGTGTTATGTGAACGTAGACTACATGACACTTCACCATTGTTTGGGCCTAGAGGAAGATATTGGGAAGTAATAAGTAGATGATATGTTGCTAGAGTGACAGAAGCTTAAACCCTAGTTTATACATTGCTTCGTAAGGGGCTGATTTGGGTCCATATGTTTCATGCTATGGTTAGGTTTACCTTAATACTTCTTTTCTAGTTGCGGATGCTTGCAATAGGGGTTAATCATAAGTGGGATGCTTGTCCAAGAAAGGGCAGTACCCAAGCACCGGTCCACCCACATATCAAATTATCAAAGTAACGAACATGAATCATATGAGCGTGATGAAAACTGGCTTCGCGATAATTCTCATGTGTCCTCGGGAGTGCTTTTCTCCATATAAGAACTCATCCAGGCTTGTCCTTTGCTACAAAAAGGATTAGGACACCTTGCTGCACCTTATTTACTTTCATTGCTTGTTACATGTTAGAAATTACCTTATCACAAAACTATTTGTTACCTATAATTTCAGTGCTTGCAGAGAATACCTTACTAAAAACCACTTGTCATTTCCTTCTGCTCCTCGTTGGGTTCGACACTCTTACTTATCGAAAGGACTACGATAGATCCCCTACACTTGTGGGACATCAGGTCCCAATGTACCAGCTTAGCTATTATTAGCGACATGGACTTAATTATAGGATTTCAAACTGCCAAATAATTTAGCCCCCAAGTGCAGGGTTGTACACCTGCAGCAAATCGGGACTTTGTTTTCTTTCAGGTTTTGAAAATGTCAAATGATGTAGCCCCCAAGTGTCGGGTCGTCTACGTGCAGTGACTTGGGACTTTTGCAATGTAGTAGAATTTTGAATTGAGTAGCATAGGCCCCAAGTGCTGGGTCGACTACCTGCGGCGACTCGGGACTTTGCACTGATGAGTACCCTTTTTTATTTAAGAGTAAAAATCAAATAGTAGCCCCAAGTGTCGGATTGCCAACCCGTGGTGACATGGGACTTATAAATAACAAAAGCCACTTCTATTATGCAGGAAATGTTGGATCAAGCCAACTCAGAGATTGCTGGGTTGAAGAAAAGGCTAAAATATGAGAATAAATTGCAGGAGGCAGCTGAAATGTTGTCCTCAAATTTCCAAGAGTCCCTACTCAAGTCTACAGACACTTTGGAAAAAACCAAGACTTCCTTTGCAGATGAGAAAGCCGCCTTGTAGAAACGTGTTGAAGAGGCGGAGTTAAAGCTCGAGCCAGTGACACAGGAGCTGGCAAAGTTGAAGAGCCACATCACTAATATGTGCATAGCTATTTTCTATGTGTCTTGCTCTCTCCCTTTTTGTTTTAATTCCCTATGTTGAGAGTCAGTAAAAATCCGGTTTACTGATTAATTTGATTTTGATTGATAGGTAAGAAGTGCTCTTCTCTCCGAGACCTCCCACTTGTAAAGTTGCAAGCTGTCTATAAATTTTTGGAGCAGCTATACGTGGGAGTGAAAGGATCGACAAGACGGGACTAGAGGGGTGGTGATTAGACCCTCAACAAACAAAGTTGGCATTTTTTAAGTTTTTCAAGTTGAGGTGGTAGCTGAACACAATTTCAAGCATACACAATAGAATTCAAGCAAGCATGCAAAGAGTATATGAGCAGCGGAAAATAAAGCATGCAACTTGCAAGAAAGTAAAGGGATGGGATTGGATTGTGCAAATGCAATTGGGGACATGGAGATTTTTGGCGTGGTTCCGATAGGTGGTGCTATCGTACATTCATGTTGATTAAGACTTTAACCCACAAAGGGTAAGGGTTGCGCGAGTCCACGGAGGGCTCCACCCACGAAGGGTCCACAAGAAGAAACCTTGTCTATACCATCATGGCCATCGCCCACGAAGGACTTGCCTCACTAGGGTATATCTTCACGAAGTAGGCGATCTGCTTGCCCTTACAAACTCCTTGGCTCAACTCCACAATCTTGACGGAGGCTCCCAAGTGACACCTAACCAATCTAGGAGACACCACTCTCCAAAGGGTAATATATGGTGTGTTGTTGATGAACTCCTTGCTCTTGTGCTTCAAATGATAGTCTCCCCAACACTCAACTCTCTCTCACAGATTTGGCTATGGTGGAAAGATGATTTGAGTGGAAAGCAACTTGGGGAAGGCTAGATATCAAGATTCATATGGTAGGATTGGAATATCTTGGTCTAAACACATGAGTAGGTGGTTCTCTCTCTCAGAAAATGAGTAGTGGAAGTGTAAATATGTTCTGATGGCTCTCCTGTCGAATGAGGAATGGGTGGACGGGTATATATAGCCTCCACACAAAATCTATCCATTACACACAGATTCCCAAACTTAGTGGGACTGAATCAGCAAACTTGGTTAGACCGATTCAGGTCAAAACATGAACGTTAGAGTTTTTGGTGGGACCGATATAGTCATCCCGGTGAGACCGATGTGCAGGGCTTAGTGTAAAACTCAACTCGGTTTGAATGATTACTCAAACTTGGTGAGACCAATTTTGGTAATAAGCAAACAGAGGATTGGTCAAGCAAACTCAGTGCGACCGATTGCACAAACTCGGTGGGACCAATTTTGTTGCAATAGGTCATAGAGAATTTGCAAGCCCATCTCGGTGAGACCGAGATCCCATTGGTGAGACCGAAGTGACTAGGGTTTGGCAGTGGCTAAATAAGATGAAACTCGGTGGTGCCGGATAGACAATGTCGGTGGGGCCAAGTTTGACATTTCGGTTTAGGACATTTGTGGATGTGAGAAAGTGGCTGGGGGTTTTGGAGCATATCACTAAGCACTTTGAGCAAGCAGACCATTAAGCAACACCTCATCCCCTTTTAATAGTATTGGCTTTCCTATGGACTCAATGTGATCTTGGATCACTAAAATAAAAAAATGTAGAGCCTTGAGCTTTTGCCAATATTTGCCCTTAGCATCTTGAAGGGGTTCCACATCCTCTTGTCCATGTCCATGCCACTCCAACGTTGAACTTGTCTAAAATATACTAGGTAGAAGTATTAGTCCAACAAGAGATATGTTGTCATGAATTACCAAAATCACCTAGGGAGCACTTGTGCTTTCAGGGAGGCGTTCATTGCTTGATCGAGGTGAAGAAAGTGTTGGGGCTCCCACATAGAATCATGGACATAATCGATGAGTTCTCCACTGTGCCCGGCTCGATCAGAGGGCTCAAGATGTGAGCCTATAGGAAAGGGGTCATACGTGCACTTGCTTTGGTGAAAGCTTATCATCCAAAGTTAGAGACGACTCTACTAGCAGACAAGTTCTCCAAACTTCACGCAGACGACAGTCATTTGAGAAAGAAGATTTAACTCACTGTGTACAGGAGACCTAGCTTGCTACAACAAAAATTGCACAAAACTTATATCTCTCAATGTTCTAGGTTGGCTTCGATGAAGATGGCGGTCGGATGAGCATGCATCAACCGAAACCCATCAAGTTGATTCCACCACGTAGGCTTCCTTATGATTTACAAGCCGGCTCATCCTCAAATGTCATAAATGAAGATATGGAATTTGAAGCCTTGTCCTCAATGCAATGGGCGGTAGAAAGCCCCCAGACTGAAGAAGATGATGATGCACCTGAGGAGGCACAAGAGAACAAGGAAGAGCCACCGCGCTTCAACTCGAAGTCTGTTGAAGCAGAAGGGAGCCAACCTGACGCTAACCTAGAAAATCCAAATGCCGGGTCTCAGCAATCAACAACTCTACATGCTTAACCTTTTGTTGTGAAAAACTTCATGATGGAATTAGCCCAGTTGTGGCTTGTAATAACTTTTGTCTTAAAAAAACTCATGAGACCCGCCAATGTTGTTGAGCACTAAAATAAGTTGAACTGTTGATGCTTTTGATGGAATGAATCCTTGGCTGTGGTTGTAGTGCAACCTGACAATTTATCATTTCTATGAATATCTTCATGTAATGTCTTTTACTTAAGATGAATCTTAGGACGTGGTCGTAGTGCAACCCGGCAAATTATCTTCGTATGGAGATCATTTTTCCTTTGAATTTATAATTCGTATGATAATAAATGAGACCCGACCTCTGAAAGATAGAGGCGGCTTTTGCAAAAAAATAAGCAATATATACTGATCACGAATTTCTCATAAGTTAGAATTCATAGTAATTGGTAAAATAAACCAAATAATAGAGAATAAATCGAACTTAAATTTGAAATAAAAAGGCGGCTTCAAGCTTGACATGAAGACCGGCTTTCGAGGCTTGAGTCTAAAATTTGCTTTCTTGTGGAAGCCGGCCCTTGTAGCCTCTTTTGGTTTGTCCTTGCTATCTAGAAAGCTAGCTCTCACGTGACTTATGCCGGTGTTTTAGCTTTGCTGGGTTCAGGGTCAACACAGTACATAGTAGGCATCAGTGTGATTGACTTATCAAATGTACAGCCGGGTCAATTTGTTGTGAGTAGCATCAAGCTAATAGGCAAGTATAACCAAGTATATGATGGCTTATGCCAGGTCAAAAGGGATGCTATAGCTAAACTTAATGAGTTGGAAGCCCCCAAGTGACCAATGATCAGAGAATAAAGACTCAACACATAGCTTTGAAGTGAAATGACAAACTCCGGGGTCCAGAGATGCCGGCTTTATTTCATTGGTCATCATTTATATGTACATGACAAAAGTATTTTAAAACTGGAAATACAACTAAAGTTGTATCTTAAGTATAATAGGGACAAAGGTGTCCAATATTCCAAGGGATTCTACTCTCCTCTACGGAGGTACGTGATTATTTGCTTCACGTATATCAATGGCATAATATGACCCGTTGTTGAGATTATTGCTGATGACGACGGGTCCTTCCCATCGAGGTGAGAGCTTTTGCATACATGTATGCTCTTGTATCTGACGGAGCACTAAGTCACCCTCATGAAAGGTACGACTTCGGACTCAACAACTATGTTAGCGATGTAGGTCTTGCTGTTATATCAGTGACCGTGCTGCTGCAAGATCGCGTTCTTCCTCCAAGGCATCAAGAGAGTCGAGCTTGCTCACTGTTTTCCTTGACATATGTTGCAACTCTGGGAGAGTCATGATGGATATCACTTTGTACTACGGCTTCTACACCATAAACCAGGAAGAACAGTGTATAGCATGTTGACCTGTTGGGAGTAGTCCGTATACTCCAAAGTACCATAGGAAGCACTTCAACCCAGTAGCCAGGGGTGCACTCAAGTGGAACCATAAGTCTTTGTTTAATCCCTCGCAACAACTCCTGATTAACGTGTTCCGCCTGCCCATTAGATCATGGATGTGCAACTGAGTCGAGATTAAGTCAAATTTGTTCTCTTTGACAAAACTGTTCCATAGCTCCCTTGAACAAGTTAGTGCCACTGTTAGTAACAATACTATGATGATATCCAAAGCGACTGGTTATCTTCGTCAGAAACTTAACTAATGTTGCAGAATCACAATTGTTGACTAGCTCTGCTTCAACCCACTTGGTGTATTTGTCAACTTCAACCAAAAGGTGAGTCTTTTTGTCAGATGATTGCTTAAAAGGACCGACCATGTCAAGCCCACATACTGCAAAAGGCCATGTAATTGGGGTCATCCAAAGTTCTTGGCACATGAGCTTGACGTGCAAATTTCTAGCACCCATCATACTTGTGGATGATGTCCTCTACATCTGCATGAGCTATGAGCTAGTAAAAACCATGCCTGAAATCCTTTGCCACCAAGGACCTTGACCCGGCATGATGCCCACAGTCACAAGAGTGGATCTCTCTGAGAATCGCGTGACCCTTCTCGGGAGAAACACAACGCTGAGAAATGTCTGTAGTACTTCTCCTGTGTAGCTCGCCATTGCCCATTAACGATGGACATGTATTAGACCTCCTGATAGTCTACCGACCGATGATTTCCTCTTCAGGGAGCTAGCCACGGGTAAGATAAGCCAAGTAAGGTACTGTCCATTCAGGGGTGGCAGAACTACAGCCACTAAAGTAGATTCTGGGTCAGTAATAGCGATATCTTCCTCTTTCGGTAGCTTGAGGGGTTGTGCAGGACGTTCAAAAACACATTTGGTGGAACCGGCTTGCGCGGAGAGCCCAAGCGAGACAGTGCATCTGCTGCATGATACAACTTTCATATACTTTTGGCAACATTTTATATTATTTTTAGGACTAACATATTGATCTAGCGCCCAGTGCCAGTTCCTGTTTGTTGCATGTTTTTTATTTCACGAAATATCCATATCAAACAAAGTCCAAACGCGATAAAACTTTACAGAGATATATTTTGGGATATATGTGATTTTTGGGAAGAAGAGTCAATGCAAGCCGGTACTCGAGGGCCCCATAAGCCACCAGGGCGCACTCAGGTGGTAGGGCGTGCCGTGGTGGCTTGTGAGCCCCTCGTAAGGCGGTTGCAACTCTTCTTTCGCCGCAACAAAGATAATATCCGGAAAAAATCGTGTTAAAATTTCATCCCAATCAGAGTTACGGGTCTCCGGGAATTTAAGAAATGGTTTTCGTCCAGAAAACAGGAATGCAAAAAAGAAGAGAACACAGAGAGAGAGAGGGGGGAGAGAGAGAGAGAGAGAGAGAGAGAGAGAGAGAGATCCATTCTAGGAGGGGCTCTTGCCTGCCATGGGGACCATGGACAAGAGGGGGAACTCTCCTCCCTTCTAGGGGGAGGCCAAGGAAGAAGAAGAAGAAGAAGAAGAAGAAGAAGAACAAGAAGGGGGGCTCTCTCCCCCTCTCTCCTGGTTGCATAGGAACGCCGCTGGGGCAACCATCGTGTGACAGCGATCTACTCCAACAAGTCCGTAACTTCATCAACACCTCCATCCGTAGGATCGAAAGTATGTCTAGAGGGGGGTGATTAGACTACTTGACCAAATAAAAACTTAGCCTTTTCCCAATTTTAGTTCCTGGCAGATTTTAGCAACTTAGCACAAGTCAAGCAATCACCATACAATTCAAGCAAGCATGCAAAGAGTATATGAGCAGCGGAAAGTAAAGCATGCAACTTGCAAGAAAGTAAATGGGAGGAGTTTGAAGGGAGCAAACGCAATGTTGACACGGAGATTTTTGGCGTGCTTCTGATAGGTGGTGCTATCGTGCATCCACGTTGATGGAGACTGCAACCCATGAAGGGTAACAATTGCACGAGTCCATGGAGGTATCCACCCACGAAGGGTTCAAGAAGAAGCAACCTTGTCCATCCCACCATGGCCATCGCCCATGAAGGACTTGCCTCACTTGGGTAGATCTTCACGAAGTAGGCGATTTCCTTGCCCTTACAAACTCCTTCATTCAACTCCACAATCTTGACGGAGGCTCCCAAGTTACACCTAACCAATCTAGGAGACACCACTCTCCAAAAGGTAATAGATGGTGTGTTGATGATGAAATCCTTGCTCTTGTGCTTCAAATAATAGTCTCCCCAACACTCAACTCTCTCTCACAGATATGGCTATGGTGGAAAGATGATTTGAGTGGAAAGCAACTCGGGGAAGGCTAGAGATCAAGATTCTTGTGGTTGGAATGGAATGTCTTGGTCTCAACACATGATTAGGTGGTTCTCTCTCAGAAAATGAGTAGTGGAAGTGTAGGTATGTCCTGATGGCTTTCTCCACAAATGAAGAATGGGTGGAGGGGTATATATAGCCTCCAGACGAAATCCATCCATTACACACATATTCCCAAACTCAGTGAGACCGAATGGTAAAACTCGGTCAGAATGATTCAAGTCCAAATATGAATGTTAGACTTTTCAGTGGGACCAATGCAATAAACTCGGTGAGACCAATACGCTAGGTGTCGGTGTCAAAACCGGCGGATCTCGGGTAGGGGGTCCCGAACTGTGCGTCTAGGCGGATGGTAACATGAGACAAGGGACACAATGTTTTTACCCAAGTTCGGGCCCTCTCGATGGAGGTAAAACCCTACTCCTACTTGATTAATATTGATGATATGGGTAGTACAAGAGTAGATCTACCACGAGATCAGAGAGGCTAAACACTAGAAGCTAGCCTATGGTATGACTGTTGTCCTGTCCTACAGACTAAAACCCTCCGGTTTATATAGGCACCGAAGAGGGTTAGGGTTACACAGAGTCGGTTACAATGGTAGGAGATCTACATATCCGTATCGCCAGCCTTGCAAGCCAAGGAAAGTGCCATCCGGACACGGGACGAAGTCTTCAATCTTGTATCTTCATAGTCCAGGAGTCCGGCCAAAGGCTATAGTCCGGCCATCCGGACACCCCCTAATCCAGACTCCTCAAGAGCCCTCGAACCAGGCTTCAATGATGACAAGTCCAGCGCGATATTGTCTTCGGCATTGCAAGGCGGGTTCCTCCTCGAATACTTCATAGAAGATTTTGAACACAAGGATAGTGTCCGCTCGCAAAATAAGTTCCACATACCACCGTAGAGAGAATAATATCTACACAAATTCAATCTGCTGACGTATTTCGTGGCACGACATCACACCACGGTCAAGCCTTTATTCGAATCGTTTTTACTGTCCCACCTCAGTGCGTTTAGCGAGGCGATTTCCTTGGCACGTCTTGTAAAAGCAGAGCTCGTGTCCCCTTATTCCGGGATTCTCACCAATACGGGTGTGGGTAACCCAACCGTGCCCGTTGGCATGTCTCCTCTATCGAAGGCGAGTCCCGAACGGTCACGGGGAAGGCTCTTGGTATTCAACCTCTTTATAAAGAGACCAAGGCTCCCTTCTTTTCTTTCAATCTCAATCGAATCCTCCCTTCGCCTCGAGTTCCAACACCCCAAGATCCAGATTCAGGCACTTCGGACCTTCGATGATGTCCGGCTCCGACCTGCAAGGTCGGTGGATGCCTTCCTCCATTACGGAAGAAGACGTGCTAAAGCTAAGAGATGCCAGGTATCTAACCGGTGAAATTTTGCATAGGCTGCCTGCCCAAGGGCAGGTTATTCCCACTCCCAAGCTTGGTGAAAGCGTGGTGTTCGCGTCTCACTTCCTTCGGGGGCTAAGCTTCCCGACGGACCCCTTCGTGAGGGGGCTCATGTTTTATTATGGGTTGGAATTTCACGACTTGGATCCGGAGTCCATCCTCCACATCTCATCGTTCATTGTCGTATGCGAAGCCTTCCTCTGCATTACCCCTCACTTCGGATTGTGGCTCAAGACCTTCAAACTGGAGCCCAAGATGATCAAGGGGCAACAGGCAGAGTGTGGAGGGGCTGTTATAAGCAAGAATGTTGATGCTCCGTGGCCCGAGGGCTCTTTTCAAGAGGAGCTCAGCCTATGGCAACAAGAGTGGTTTTATATCACAGCTCACAAGAGCACCAAATGGGTGGCGCCACCTGCCCTTCGCTCGGGTCCTCCACCGCGGCTGGCGTCATGGGTCAATAAAGGACTTGACTGGGGGCCGTCCAAGGACGTGCCCTTGCTGCAGGGCCGCATTCAAGATCTCCTAGAGAGAGAGAGATCACTCTGGTTGTAGTGGCGCAGGTCATGCTGATTCGCCGCATCCTGCCCTGCAAACATCGCCCCCTCCGCCTGTGGGAATTTAACCCGGAGGGACCACGAGCTCTCCAACATTTTATGGGCATGACGCCCGTGGAGATGTACAAGCTTTTCTTCGGATCACAAGCGATGTGTCCGGACTTGACCGAGGACGCAGGTCTGAGCTGCAATCGCTCAGATACTCAAGTAAGTAGCCCTGTACCCGGACACGCTATCCCATATTTATCATGAATTTGCCCTCAAAAGAGTTGTCCCTTGAACAGGAGTGGATAGCGAAAGCAAAGCTAATCAGGTGTCCGGCCCCCCTCCCTGAGACCACGCCAGATCCCATGTTAACCAGGATGCTGGAGGTTGCGCCTTCAGACGAAGGTAAAGGGGGGAACAAGGAAGCTACCGCCTCCGTGGAGGAGGTTGTCAGGAAAGGAGGGATCGAGAATCCCTCCATCCAGGGGAAGAAGAGGACCACCTCTAAAGACCCGGAGACCATGGTCTCAAAGCGGGGGAAGAAATCTTCGTCAGAGGGTCCTGCGCCGAGGGATGCCTCGGCCGCATTGTGCCCCCAAGGGGATCAGCCCTCCACCAAGCCGTAAGTAAAAAAGGGGAGTTCTTTTTAAAATAAAGGATATCCCTACCCTATTTTTGATGAAGATAACCGAAATTTTACCTTGTAGTTCGGATCTCAGCCCTTCTCAGCAGAGCTCATCTTTGGGGGATCTTCGTCCAGAGATGATAGAGAGCGAAACGCCTCCCCCTGCTGTACTGCCTTGCGAGGCGGGCGACCACGAGGTGTCGCCGCGAGGGTTTCTCCGAGTCCGCCGGGGCCGGAAGGTAGTCGTATGTCCCCTCAAAGCCCTCTGCGTTCGGCCTTCGACAAAGGCCATTGGACGAGTCCGGCACCACCTGGTGTACGGTCGGAGGAGCTGAAGGATCTGCCCGGGCGAGCATCTATCTCAGAAGATCACCGTGCGTTAATGGGCACGGTGATTGAAAGGGTTTCATCTGCTGAGAGCGGATTGCATGAAGCCGTCAGAAGTTTACTGACATGTTTTGAGGTACACAAAATGATGTACCTTCTGACAGTTCCGCATATAAAATGCGCCCTGTGTAGATAGTGGCCCCTGAGGCTCGATGTGTTGTCAAAAAATGACAATGCGCCGAGGATCACAATCCCAGGTATAATATGTCGCCCTTCCTATGTAGGTGGCGAAGGGTCCGGTGGCTGGCCGGACTGATGAATTTGCCGAACTAAAGCGGCAACTTGACGTGGCAGATGCCTACATCGCGCTTGTCAATAAGCGACTTGACAAGTCGCAAGGTAAGCAATTTCGCTGCGGAGACCTGGTAAGGGAGCTTGATGATCGTGCCTTACAACATGTATGCTTGATGCAGATGGTGCTGCTGCCATGGAGAACCTTCGGGCGGAGATCGCCCGAGCTAAGGAGCAGGCCAAAAATAGTGATGCGGCTGCCTTAAAGGCGGCCAAAGAGCTAAAAGCCGAATAGGCTGCTCACTGCCGAAGCAAGAAGGAAATGGTCGAGATAGCCGTGAAGTTGAAGAATGCTGCCGACCGCTGCCAGCTTCTTGAAAAAGAAGATCGAGCGGTACAAGAGGACCTGAAGAAGGCCACTACCGAGGCCAAGGATGCTTGCTCTGCGATGAGAGCTATGAAGGAGGAGTTGCGTCAGGACGGAGATATCGCAGCTGGAAAGCCCTTTATGTTGCGGAGGAAATTCATGGATCCTAAATATGCTTAGTTGGACCGGCTGTGGAGTGTGGAGGATGCTTATCTGGACTTGGCGGAAAGTGCGGCTGACACGGCCAAACACTTCCGAGATCAAAAGGATCACGAAATGGAAAAGGTTTTTTGGTCGCAGTTCCATAATCCAGAGTGCCCGCTTCCATTAACCGATCGCTTGGCCGAATGGGCGGAGCTGAATAGGTTATCTAGACTTGCCATGAAGGATGTCGTGAGTCTTTTGTGGCCAAAGAGGCCCAAGACGAAGAGTTATTTCGGTTTGGTGTAGCAGTTCCTTGGTGCGGTGCCGCATATCAATGCAATGAGGAGGTCGACATGCATAGAGGGTGCGCGGATGGCTCTTGCCCGTGTCAAGACATACTGGGCGGAGATGATGGCCACCGATGTTGCACCCCAAGATTCGGACGGAAGTCGAGTACCTGTCGAGCACTATTTTCAGGAAGTTCTGCAGGGCGCTCGTTTAATAGAGATGCAGTGCTCGAAGGATATTATGTACGAATAACATGTATTTATTGTGAAACAATGTTTTGATGAAATATAAAAGTTTTATATACTTGTGCCTTCAAGAATTAAAAAACCTCATGTGCGGTCGTTAATGTATATGTGTATATAACCTGAAAGATGGCAGTCTTCGGCTTCAGCCCCCACGCATATATTGCGGGGGTGTTTGCAAAAGGCGCGTTTTCATACTTGATCCAACGTCTTGGTTCTATAAAGGAGGTGGTAGCGCAGGAAACTAGGCAACCAGACTATAATGCTTTATCACTTTCACTTAGCCATAGGAGTTTGATAGTAGGGCTACTATATAGTCCCTAGGGGCACCGCGCTCTCCCGAATTCGGGGCGCGTATGTGCCTGACCAGGAAACAGCCCTTCGTCTATGTGGAGGAATCCTAAAGATTCCGGTGGGTCATCGAGTGGTTGACCAGTCTCACGCTATATCATGACAGTCAGTTTTTGGCTTTCTCTACTGAGGTGCTCGCCTGGACGAACCGGGGCACAATCGCAGTAGTTCTCCTGATGCCGCGTTAGCCGATAGAGCGGAATGTAAGGCAGCAAAACACAGGAGCCGGCAAACCCAACATTTGACCAAAGAAATGATTCGGAGCTGATGCATATAAGGCCTAACTCGAGACGCCGAACACTCCCTAAGGTATTCGGTCTTTATGAAAATGGGCCGAACAACGCCTTTAGTAATAAGCCCCGTGTCCGTGCACGCAAAAAATTCGACGTGGCCCATGCCAAAACGCCACCTCCTCCTTGGTTATAGCAAGAAACCAGGGATGTGTATCAACAAGAGACAAGAAAAAGGTTTACGAGGTCTTAATCAAAAGAATCCTTGCAACGGGTCCCTTATCGCATGTCTGCTACTGTGTCTCCGCTGTACAGTATCCTGGACGCGTGTAGCACGGTGTTCATCTGTAAAAGAGAGGAACTTAGTGGAAAAAGATCGTGCGAAAATGTACGTTATATTAAATAAACAAAGTACGATTCAAAATATGTATAAATTTGAGCTTTATTGTCTCTTGCTATATATGCGCGGAGCCCCTTGTGCGGGGGTATGCTGCTGGTAAGCCCTTGTATGTTTACGCCGGACTCGTCTAACCGTGTCCGGGGTCTGAACGACCTGTTTAGGTGCTTGGATTAGTGAAGCCGGTTTAGTGTGTGGCTGTCAAGGCAGTCACACAATCTTCCGCGGACCGGGCAGGAACACTCGATATTTCCCTTTAAGAAGATGATGCCTCGCGGACCGGGCATTTTAAGTGTAAGGGATGCATAAGGCGGTATTGCGTTAAAGCGAGCGAAAGCTTCGCGTCCCAGTAGTGCTTGGTAGCTACTTGTAAATGGGGCGAGGTGGAAGGTTAACTTTTCACGGCGGAAGTTGTCGGGTGAGCCGAACACAACTTCTAGAAGTAGAGAGCCCGTACAATGGGCATATGGGCCTGGCATTACCCCTTGAAAGGAATTGTTGCTATGGCGAACTTTGGTTGGGTCTATCCCCATTTTGCGGATTGTGTCCTGATATAGCAGGTTTAGATCACTGCCACCGTCCTTTAGGACTTGTGTAAATTGGAGTTCATCGATTATCGGATCTAATATCAAGGCAGACCATCCTGCATTCCGGATACTTCTAGAGTAATCTTGATGGTCGAAGGTGATTGGTTTTAACAACCAGATGGCGGACTCTTCGATAGGCCGATGGCGCGTATCTCTATGGGCACCATTCTGTTTTTCCCTTTTGTCACGTGAAGTGAGTTTACTGTTTTGACTTCTTGTGGGAAATTCTTTTGTTTTCCGGTGCTCTGCTTGTGGGGTTCGTCATCGTCCTCGCTTGGTGTGTCGAGCCCCTTGTGTTTGACGTTGAGTTTTCCGGACTGCTTGAAGACCCAACAATCTCTGTGGGTATGGTTTGCAGGCTTCCCGGGGGTACTGTGGATTTGGCATACCTTGTCCAAGATTTTGTTTAAGTTAGATAGCTCGTCCCCGTTATCCTTAGGGGGCAGTTTTTTATGATTCTGCCGTGAGTCTTTGAATCCGGCGTTGACTACCGTGCTCTTCAGAATGTTTCCCTTGGTCCGGCGCTGGTCCTTGCTGCGTCGCGGTTTCCCGTTTCCATCCCTAACTTCGGATGTACTTGGGTCGCTAGTACTGCATCTTGCCAGCCAACTATCCTCTCCCACGTAAAAGCAGGTAATGAGGCTTGTTAATGCGGCCATTGTTCTTGGCTTTTCTTGGTCGAGGTGTCTGGCGAGCCATTCGTCTTGGACGTTGTGTTTGAAAGCTGCTAAGGCTTCGGCGTCGCACGATCGACTATTTGGTTCTTTTTAGTAAGGAATCTGTTCCAGAATTTTCGGGCTGACTCTCCGGGTTTTTGAGTTATGTGACTTAAATCATCTGCATCCGGAGGTCGGACATAGTTCCCTTGAAAATTTGCCCGAAAAGCATCCTCGAGCTCTTCCCAACTTCCAATAGTGTTTTCGGGGAGGCTTTTGAGCCAATGTCGGGCTGGCCCTTTGAGCTTGAGGAGTAAGTATTTTATGGCGTGGAGGTCATCTCCTATAGCCATGTGTATGTGGAGGATGTAGTCCTCGATCCAGACTCCAGGGTCTGTTGTTTTGTCGTATGCCACTATGTTTACGGGTTTGAATCCCGCTGGAAATTCATAATCCAGAACCTCATCGGTAAAACATAGGGGGTGTGCGGCACCCCTATATTTAGGTGTGCCGTAATATTCGGATACTTGATGTGTTGTATTGCCTACTAGAGCTTGCTTTCTTGGCCCGTAGATAGATCTAACTGGGCCATCTTTTTGATGTGAATCCGTGTGCGGATCAAAGGACGGCTTGTGTGTGGCGCCGTTTGGCGCTCTATGTTTGACATGGGGTCATCTATCTGACCGGGTGGTCTCCTTGTTTTTTGATTGCGGGGGCTCTACGGCCTCCTCATCAAATTCGGCGTAGTTTTCGCCGGGTAGCTCTTTGTTCGCCACTATTGCCATATTTGTTCCATGTGTTGAGTACTTTGCTCCATCCGATTCGAGCGCATCTTCCTCTGCTTTTGAGCTTCGCTTCGCTTTTTTCAGTTACGCCAGCGGGCGGCATTTAGCCTTTGTGGAGGTTCTTCGCTCCAATAACTTGTCTGACATGAGATCGTCCGGACTGTTAACTTTGCCAGGGACGGGTTGTTTATCCAGATTGTCATGTTCAGACGGTTGCTCGATAGCATGTTCGTCGTCCACCGGTTCGCCCTGCTCTATGGCTGGGTCTGTATGGCTGCTGTCTTCGTCGAGGCGGGACTTTGAGCGGCACTTACGTCGCCGTTTTGACTGCTTTTCGAGGGAATGGTCCCTTGTGACGTCCCGTTGTTCCTCGTCGTCGCTTCCTTTAGGTGTGTTCACCATGTATACATCGTGGGATGAGGTGGCTGTCCAGTGCCCTATGGGTGCTGGTTCATGTTTGTATCCTACATCGTCGTCCATACCGTCGATGTCTTCGGAGTCGAAGTCGAGCACGTCGTTTAAACTTTCGACAGTGGCTACGAAGTGGGTGGTGGGTGGACTTCGAATTTCTTTGTCGTCCGCATCCCAACCTTCCTGACCATAGTCCGGCCAGGGCTCTCCTGATAGAGAGAGAGACTTTAGTGAATTCAGGATGTCGCCAAAGGGCGAGTGCTGAAAGATGTCCACAGCAGTGAATTCCATGATCAGCGCCCAATCGGATTCGATTGGCAGGGGCGCGGAAGGTTTGGAGTTCGGAGAGGAGTCTGGCACCTTGGAGTCACGGGCTTCGCAAAGGACGCGGTTGGTGTTTGGCTCAATCGCCATAGAGATAGCAGCCCCCGAGGCGGTGTCCAGCCACCCATCCTCGATTGGCGTAGTCGGCTCCGAGCTAAGGGTCGGAGCGGACACTTGTGCGGCCTCCAGGGCACTGTCCGGCAGCAGACCTAGATCATTCCCATCATGACAAAGGCGGCGCGCTTTGGCTGTGGCTCAACTCGTCAAGATCAAGTCTCCGCGACGCCACCGATAGTTCAAACTTCCAAATCGACCGATGGCCAAGGGCGAGCTTAATCTGCTCCAGATGGCCAAGCAAATTGCCCGCAGGCAAAGCCGCCGAATACGAAGATCTATCCGGGAGACAAGTCTCACCCTGGACCGCATAGTTGTCGATGATCGGAGGATCCATCGGGCCTAAAGATGACGACACAGAGGAACTCTCAATGAAAGCACCAATGTCGATGTCAAATGGCGGATCTTGGGTAGGGGGTCCCGAATCGTGCGCCTAGGCGGATGGTAACAGGAGACAAGGGACACGATGTTTTACCTGTGTTCGGCCCTCTCGATGGAGGTAAAACCCTACTCCGCTTGATTAATATTGATGATATGGGTAGTACAAGAGTGGATCTACCACGAGATCAGAGAGGCTAAACCCTAGAAGCTAGCCTATGGTATGATTGTTGTCCTGTTCTACAGACTAAAACCCTCCGGTTTATATAGGCACCGAAGAGGGTTAGGGTTACACAGAGTCGGTTACAATGGTAGGAGATCTACATATCCGTATCTCCAAGCTTGCCTTCCACGCCAAGGAAATTCCCATCCGAACACGAGACGAAGTATTCAATCTTGTATCTTCATAGTCTAGGAGTCCGGCCAAAGGCTATAGTCCGGCCATCCGGACACCCCCTAATCCAGGACTCCCTCACTAGGGTTAGGGCATAACGTAATCTCAGTGTGACCGATCACATGTACTCGGTGGGACCGATTTTAGTAATAGGCACATAGAGAGTTGGTCTGGCAAACTCGGCGGGACCGATTCTCTCACTTTGGTGAGACCGAAGTGTTACGAAAAGGAAACAGTGAATTTGCATTGCAGACTCGGTGGGAAACATTGAGTTTGCAATCCCATCTCGGTGAGACCGAGATCCCCGTTGGTGAGACCGAAGTGACTAGGGTTTGTGGTAGTGGCTGTGTCAAATGAACTCGGTGGCGCTGGATAGACCAAATCGGTGGGGCCGAGTTTGACTTTTAGGTTTAGGACATATGTGGAAATGAGAAAGTGGTTGAGGGATTTTGGAACATATCACTAAGCATTTTTAGCAAGTAAGCCATTAAGCAACACCTCATCCCCTTTTAATAGTATTGGCTTTCCTATGGACTCAATGTGATCTTTGATCACTTAAATAAAAATGTAGAGTCTTGAGCTTGTTGCCAATATGTGTCCTTAGCATTTTGAGGGGTCGACATCTCTAGTCCATGCCATGCCAATCATTGAACTTTTCGAAATGATCATCTTGAAAGAGCATTAGTTCAATGAGCTATATGTTTTTAAGAATTACCAAAACCACCCAGGGATTAGTTGCACTTTCACCATCACCTTTCCTCATCTATATTGAGCAGTCCACTCTCCCACAACCCGCAATACCCTCTACTTGACCGTGGTGCTTTATGCTTCATATTATCATCGAATGATGTGTTGCCATCCTATGATGTCCTAGTAGCTTTTTTGTTGTCCTTTCGGGTGATTGGTGAATTGATATGATTGGTTTAATTTGCCTGTGGTTATGTTGTTGTCCTTTGGTGCCCATCATATGAGCGCGCGTGTGGATCACACCATAGGGTTAGTTGTATGTTGATATGACTATGCATCTGAGGGCAAGAGTGACAGAAGCTTCTTCCTACCTTAGAAATTGATTTGTACAAGAGTAAAGGGGGACCAATATATCTTATTGCTATGGTTGGGTTTTACCTTGATGAACATTAGTAGTTGCAGATGCTTGCTAATAGTTCCAATCACAAGTGCATAGAATTCCAAGTAAGGGTTGACATGCTAGCAGTGGCCTCTAGCTCCCACATAAAAACTTGCTATCGGTCTAGTAACTTAGCCAATTGCTTAGGGACAATTCCGCAAATCCTACCACCACTTTTACACACTCGCTATACTAATTTAATTGTACTTTAATTATAAGAATAACTACTTTTTATTTCTACGTTCTTTACTATCTTGCAAACCTATCCCTTCACACCTATAGAGTACTTCTAGTTTTATACCTGTTCTAGGTAAAGCAAATGTTAAGTGTGCATAGAGTTGTATCTGTGGTCAACAGAACTTGAAGGTAATTTAAATCCCACCTTTAGCTACTCACTGGGTTCGACAATCTTATTTATCGAAAAATCTACAATTGATCCCCTATACTTGTGGGTTATCAAGACCTTTTTCTAGCGTCGTTGTCGGGGAGCAATAGCGTGGGGTGCATATTCTCATGTGTGCTCATTTGCTTTATCACTGAGTAGATTTTATTTTTTGCTCTTGTTTTATTTCTTAAGTTATGGGCAGGTAACATAAAATACCAAAAAAATAGTTGTACCTGCTAAACCAATCGTCGAAGAACCACCTAAAATCTATTATACTACTGAAGCTTTCTACTTGGATCATCTTTGATCCCTTTGTGCTCATGTTGAAAGACCAACTAGCTTAGTTGAGAGAAAATCATTAAATGAGCATGCTTATTTTGTGTGACACCACTTATCTCAAAAAGGGAAACTCTTATGGCATCATATTAATAATTTGCATTGATATGCTTGGAATATATGCGAAATATATGATTTTACTTGTTGTTCTAAAGACCCTAAAAAAACCTTACCTACCAATGTGAGTTCAGTGATAATGTAATCGTATCTTCTTATGCTAAAGGTGTTTATAATTAATATGATATTGAATAAATTGAAGAATTTGTTGCTTTTAATGGTGCTTATGAAATTGCTTCTTTGATTGAAAAGTATGATATTACTATTTCCAAATCTGAAAATTTTCCTATACTTCAATATTTCTATGAAAACTATGCTTCTAATGCTTATGTTAAAGATTATATTGAGGGTGCCTCCGCTGTCCAAGAAGAGACTAATATTATTCAGAAATCTACGGTAAGAAGAAATTACTGAAACTCTGAGCTCATTAGATGAAAAAGATGACGAGGAGAGCAAAGAACAAAAGGAGGAAGAGCGGATTGATCACTCATGCCTACCTTCTAATGAGAGTAACTCTTCAACTCATACATTGTTTAATTTCCCTTCATGCTTACCGAAGGATGAGTTATGATGATTGTTATGATCCTGTTGATTCGTTTGAAATATCCCTTTTTTATGAAATTGATGCTTTCTATGCTTGTGGTCACGATGTCAATATGAAATATGCATATGGAGATGAATTTGATATAGTTCTTTATGTTAATAATCAAAATTTTGCTATTGCACCCATACATGATAGTCCTATTATATTTTTGAATTCTCCCAACTACACTATATCGGAGAAGTTTGCGCTTATTAAGTATTATATTAATGGGTTGTGTTTTACCATTACACATGACGATTTTCATGAATACAATGTGCATGTGCTTGCTGCTCCTACTTGCAGTTATTATGAGAGAGGAACTACATCTCTACCTCTCTATGTTTCCAAAATAATAAAATTGCAAGAAACTACTTATGCTATGTATGGGCCTTTATTATGTGTTCATGAATTGTTATTTTATGACATGCCAATGCATAGAAAGATAGTTAGACTTTGTCATTGCATGATATATGTTGCTTTGTGCTCACTACTAAAATACAAATCATTGTTAATTAAAATTGGCTTTGATATACCTTGGGATCCTAGTGGATCAATTACTTGAGCACTATATGCCTAGCTTATGGCTTTAAAGAAAGCATTGCTAGGGAGACAACCCTAAAGTTTTAGAGAGTCATTGTATTCTGTTGTGTACTTCTAAAAAGATTTAAAAATCAAAAAATATAGAGGGCAACCTAAAACTTTACAAAAAGAAAAAGTGAAAGTGAGAAAGACAAGCACCGTTAAAGTGGGAGCTAGCCTTGAACTTTGTCCATGCCCATGGAAACTTTGTGAATCTTAACTAAAGAAAAAATTGAGAAAAAATAATTATCCCCTTGTACAAATCCATAGTGTTATAAAAAATAATGTGCCAAGAATTGCCTTTAGGATGTTTAAATTGCTTGTTTGGTATGCGCGGTGCCAAAATAGAAACTTTTAGTGTAGTGCGTGAATTTAAATTTTTACAGGAATGTGGAATTTTTTGAAATTTTTACACAGTACTGCTATGCAAATTTGTTTTTACGTCCTAATTTTTCAGAATTTTTGGAGTTACAAAAGTATGGTCATTGTTCTAATTGCTACAAAATGTTCTATTTTGGACTGATTCTGTTTTCATTGCGTTGTTCGCTTGTTTTAATGAATCTATGGATTGTATCGGGGTGTATAAGCCATGGTGAAGTTAGAATATAGTGGGTATGATGCAATAATAAAGTATGAATTGGTTTGCAATAGTACTTAAAGTAGTGATTTGCTTTATTACACTAATGGATCTCACGAAGGTTTGGTTATGTTTTGTATGGATGAAGTGTTCGAAGATCGAGGAGGTATTGATATAAGGAGAATAGGTAGAGGCAAGAGTTGATGCTTGGGGATGACCAAGGAACCCCAAGTAAATATTCAAGGAGAGTCAAGCGTCTAGGCTTGGGGATTCCTCAAAAGGCATCCCATCTTTCTTCAACAAGTATCAGTATGTTTCGGGTTTTATTTTGTTCACATGCTATGCGTAAATTCTTGGAGCATCTTTTCTTTTTATTTTTTACTTTTATTATGAACCATGCTGGTATGAGAGATTCCTTGGTTTATTTATAGTATGCTCTTTGCACTTCACTTATATCTTTTGTGTATGGCTTTATA
This sequence comes from Aegilops speltoides, assembly GCA_021437245.1. Classification (NCBI taxonomy): domain Eukaryota; kingdom Viridiplantae; phylum Streptophyta; class Magnoliopsida; order Poales; family Poaceae; genus Aegilops; species Aegilops speltoides. The sequence continues at coordinate 136,089,673 of CM038141.1, forward strand.
GAATGCTTCATGTACTTCACTTATATCATTTGAAGTTTGGATGCCTGCTTCCCTACATCTAGAAAAACCATTATTTGTAGAATGCTCTTTTGCTTCACTTATATTTTTTAGAGTGTAGCCTTTTGTATAAATAATTAAACTCTCTTGCTTCACTTATATCTATTTAGAGAGTCAACAGGAATTGTTCTCACATGGTTAGTCATAAATCCTACATAAAACTTGTAGATAACTGAATATGATATATTTGATTCCTTGCAATAGTTTTGCGATATAGAGATGGTAATATGTGGGAGGTACTAGTGAATGATTGTGGTTTAGTAAGACTATTGGTGTTAAGCTTTGTGATTCCTGAAACATGCACATATAGTCTCTAGTTATTCTAAGAAGTAGCAGCATGATTTATTATTTATTTTCTTCCTTTGCGTGGAGGTCGGGGCACGCGGTGGTTAACTCCTACCAACCTCCCCTCTAGGAGCATGCATGGTAGTATTTTGCTTCAAGGGCTAATAAACTTTCGCAATAAGTATGTGAGTTCTTTATGACTAATGTGAGTCCATGGTTATACGCACCCTCACCTTTCCGCAATTTGGTAGCCTCTTCGGTATTGTGCATTGCCCTTTCTCACATCGAGAGTAGGTGCAAACTTCATTCGTGCATCAAAACCCCATGATATGATATTCTCTATCACACATAAGCCTCCTTATATCTTCCTCAAAACAGCCACCATCCCTACCTATTATGGCATTTCCATAGCCATTCGGAGGTATATTGCAATGCAACTTTCATTATCATCATATACATGACTTGAGCATTCATTGTAATATTGATTTGCATGATCGTAAGATAGTGTAACGCCTCAGACACACCCGCCGGTGGTTGTTACTCCTGGCGGGATCTAGATGGGCCCCACAAATCAATACTAGTCTTTTTTGTGCACTTTGTCCTCACTCGTGCGCACCTAGGAGCAACTTCCCGATCGGTCACCCATCCTGAAACTACTCCAAGCTGAGCACGCTTAACTTTGCAGTTCTTTCTGAATGGTCTCCCGGAAAAGAAGGAATTCCTTATTGATATGAGTAGTCTATCATCCCTAATAAGCCAGGCTATCACATACACCCCCACTCAGAGGAACCGACGTCCTCGTTGGGCCACAGGAACGTTCCCTCTTGGCACATACTTCTGTGCTTCCAGTCCGGCACATGTGCCATGCCGTGTGCCACGACGGGTCACAAACGGCATGCACAACATGACCGCGCACCTGTCTGCAACCATCCGTGTGACCGCGAGGATCGGCTCTGATACCAAGAGGGAACGTTCCTGTTATGGCGTTTCCATAGCCATTCGGAGGTATATTGCAATGCGACTTTCATTATCATCATATACATGACTTGAGCATTCATTGTAATATTGATTTGCATGATCGTAAGATAGTGTAACGCCCCGGACACACCCGCCGGTGGTTGTTACTCCTGGCGGGATCTAGACTGGCCCCACAAATCAATACTAGTCTTTTTGTGCACTTTGTCCTCACTGCGCGCACCTGAGCAACTTCGATCGGTCACCCATCCTCAAACTACTCCAAGCTGAGCACGCTTAACTTTGGAGTTCATGCGAATGGGCTCCGGAAAAGAAGGAAATCCTTATTGATATGAGTAGTCTATCATCCCTAATAAGCCGTGCTATCACATACACCCCCACTTAGAGGAACCGACGTCCTCGTTGGGCCACGTGAACGCTCCTCTGGCACATACGCTCGTGCTTCGAGCCCGCACATGTGCCATGCCGTGTGCCACGACGGGTCACAAACAGCATGCACAACATGACCGCAAGACCTGTCCGCAACCATCCGTAACCGCGAGGGTCGGCTCGATACCAACTTGTAACGCCTTTACACACCCGCCGGTGGTCATTACTCCTGGCGGGATCTAGACTGGCCCCACAAATCAATACTAGTCTTTTTTGCGCACATTGTCCTCACTCGTGCGCACCCGGGAGCAACTTCCCGGTCGGTCACCCATCCTGAAACTACTCCAAGCTGAGCACGCTTAACTTTGGAATTCTGTCTGAATGGGCTCTCGGAAAAGAAGGAATTCCTTATTGATATGAGTAGTCTATCATCCCTAATAAGCCAGGCTATCACAGATAGCTAGCATGATATTTTCAAGGCTTGTCCGTTTTTTGATATCTTTGCTATGCACATCATGGTACACTGCTAGAGGCATTCATATAGAGTCATACTTTGTTCTAGGATTGAGTTGTAATTTTTTGAGTTTTAAGTAAATAGAAGTGGGATGGTCATCATTATTCATTATCAGAGCATGTCCCTTTAATTGTACTTTAATTAGAACATCACCTAATTTTTATTTCTACGTTCTTTACTATCTTGCAAACCTATCCCTCCACACCTACTCCCTCCGTCCAAAAATACTTGTAATCAAAATGGACAAAAAGGGATGTATCTAGAACTAAAATACATCTAGATACATTCCCTTTTATTCATTTTGATGGCAAGTATTTCCGGACGGAGGGAGTACAAAGTACTTCTAGTTTTATACTTGTTCTAAGTAAACCGAACGTTAAGTGTGCGTAGAGTTATCACTACAAAAAAATACACTTTCGTGATGATACGTGTTTGTCACAGTAGGTCAGGTTTTTTTTCATCCATGTACATCTATGACGATTTTATGACAGAATCAAGATAGTCATACATGTGTTATCGTAGAAGTGTTCCATGAGATTACCAAAATTGTCATCACGGAAGTGTCTACTTGCATGACGATAAATCGTGAGCCATGGAAGTGCTTTCGTCAAGGGTGACTGACACGTGGCATCCACCGTAACGGGTTGCCGTTAAGCTATGGGGATCCAGTTTTGGATCCTATAACCCGCTAACAGTCACGACCAATGGGGATTTTCCACGTGTAAATTTCTCATTGGCTAGAGGAACCACGTGTCGGCTCACCGTCGGGACAGATGCCATCCACTCATTGGACCGAAGGCGCCTATGATGCATCAACATGTGGCACGGCCCAACAGAGGCCCATATAGGTTAAAAAGGCCAGCCCAGTCAAAGGCCCGTAGTATTTACTGAGGTACTAGTGGGCCAGCCCAGTAACGGCCTGTTTAAACATGGTCCATTTACGACCCGTAGCTAGATCTGGCCCGTTAATTGTTCGCCGAATATTTGGGCCCAATTACGGCTTGCTAGAGGCCCGATGTAGACATGGGCCCATTTGAGCCTGGTGTGTCTTTCGGCCTGGGAATGGCCCGTGCTGCCCATGGGCCATATATGGTCCAAAGCGACATCCGGCCCTCTAACGGCCCGTGATAAAGGTGGCAAGAATTCAGCCCAACGTGACTTTGGGCATGTTAAAGGCATGTCATAAAATTCGGCCCGTTGATGCCTCTACAAAGCTTTCGGCCTTTTAAGGGCCCATGATATCAGTGGGCCAACTAAGGCCCGAGATATATTTCGGCCTGGTAATGGACCATCATATAAGTGGGCCAAAAAGGTCTAGTCTACATTTTAGCCTGTTGAAGGCCCATCAACGACTAGTGAAAATTGAGGCCCAACATGCATTTTGGCTTGCTAAAGGCCCATGGTTACTTCTGGGCCGTAACAAGCCAGCACAATGTTCAGCCTGTTGATGGCCCAAAGCTACATGGGCCCAACTAAGTTTTGAGTCCACTAAAGGCCCAACTAAACTATGGGCCGAATGTAAACCCGTGTATGTGGTGGGCCTGGCGCAAAGTGTGAAGGCCCCAATGGCCTTTCAGGCCCAAGAAAATTGCAGGCCGGCCCAATTGTGGCCCGCTAAAAAGCAGTCCAGTTAGAGGCGAATGTTTCGGCCCGGTCGACTACATCAGATTTTCTCCATTTATTTTTAGATAGCGAATGATGGCAGTAACTAGTAGGAATTAAGAACAAACCTACTCTATACAATAAAGAAATTACGGCATAGTAACTTAGAATAAACCTACACTATACAATAAAGGATTTATGGTGTATTACATCCACTGGGCATCGAAGTTCACCACCAGTGATCATAAAGCACAACGAAGAAGCAGATTACAAAAGTTGGGCGCCATTGAAGTGTAACAAAATAATACTGAACCAAGACCACTTCCAAGACAATTCAAGAAAGGTTAGCCTTGCGCGGGAACTGCTGCACAAGCTGCTGAGCAAGGCTGTGAGACCGGCCTAGCATGTCAGTCATAGCTTCCAGGTGTAGTTGTTCAGCAATGAGGTTCTCATTGGTGTTCTCCGCGATCTTTCTAAGAGATAGGACTTCAAGTTGAAGTTGAGTTGCAGAATGCCTTTCTACTAGAACTTGGAATTGAAGAAGTCAAACTGATTCAGATAGCAAATTTTGTGAGCTTGTCTGACTGCTAGTCTCAAGTAACTTGAACACTGCATCAAGACAAGACTTTGGGGTTGTCTCGCTTTCTTCAAGATGTTTTGCCTTCTTTGCTACAATATAGGTTGGGTTTGTCTCACAGCCTTCAGCAGACTTGTGCATGCCATCAGGCATCTCACCCTGAAACAAGCAGAGAGATGACAGGTTTTGCACATGTATAAACATAGATGATAATTGTGTTGTTAATTCCATTCAATTTCAAATTAGAAAATAAACAGTAAGTTCAATATATCAATAGCATAATTTGCCATTGTTCATAATGCGGGGAGCTTCACCACACTACTGGATTACCATGTCAACATAACAAGCATAGATGAAGGGCAAAGACAATTATTGTATCTATTTTGGTTAATGTGCATGGCATGTTGTTCATATGATCAGACACACCAGTAAGAAAAAACAGGAGATGACAAGGTGCAAAATTGGGCTGCTTCACCACATACTGGATTATAGGTCCACAAAAACAAGCATACATATATGGAGTATTGAGTAATGCGCATGGTATGAATAAGGAATTTGGTTTTACAAGTAAAACTTGGAACTTCTGGTGGTTGTGAACATGCATTTTGATAGAAACAACAAACTAAACAGCAGTAAACGATAGGGAGTATGAGGAAATTAAATAGCAGTTGAGGATAAAAGCTTTAGAAGGACTGACTTACATTAACAGTTAACACCGGCTTTATAATGCACTTCTCCATGTCAAGGGAAGGATAACTCAAGAATTTCAGCATAGAATCTTCTTTATAAGCATTGCATGTACTCTACATTTTGTAGAGAGTAATTATAGATATGATAATCCTGGAAGGGATAGAGGATAATGAAGATAAGATGCAGATTGATGCTACATAATGAACTACCAATCCCTGGAAGTACAAGTGTTACAGGACAAAATGTACTGACAAGAGCAATTGACTACACTTCTACACTGGCATTGTCTGTTTATTCAACTTTTTGGTAAGATTAAATATAGATCTGATATTTTTTAGTAAATGGTGGGCGAGGCAGATAAGATGCAGAATGGTACACAATGACCCAATCCCTCTTCCCATAATATAAGTGTTCTGAACACTGGTGTACTGTACAAAACATTCTTATATTATAGGACGGAGGGAGTTGCTATTAATGTAAGTACAGTGATAGATGACCTTCAGTCCTTACAAGAGGACTGCAGAGCTAAACCTCTTCAAAAGCATTGGTTTGATTCTAAATTTATGTAAGAGTCCATATGGATCTTATAATGTCCACCAAATGGATGATAACGAGGATAACATGTGCAGTGATGCTACGTAATCAAACCAGCTATGAAAGTAAGTATGGTCATACAGGGCAAGAGGTACTGACAAGAGCAATGTAGTGTGCAGTATAGTTGCGAGATTCTGTGGTCCCTTGAGAATGAATGTTCTTTGCAAACAGTTTTCGTACAAGTGATATGTTAAGGCACATGCTCAAATGTAGTTCAAATTGTGATGTGATATCATAGACAGTACCTTACGCCGCAGACGAGACCAATGTGTAACAAGATTATTCCAGTCAGTGTCTGATAAATGTAGCACCAGAGACTTTACAGAAATTTCATTTAGAGGCTTGCCATCGAACTGCTCTTGCCCCAGGTAGGAGCGATACTTCATAAATGAGTGCTTGAAAAGCACAACCAACCCTTGCTCGTCTTGACAATCCAGTTTGGTCCTTGCCTATTTACAAGAATGAAATCTTGTGTCTTTTGTCTAGAGAAGCATATGCAATAATTACCATGAATAACATTACATTACTTACGCATAAGTTGTGGAGGAAGATTGGAAACTGTTCTTTGTCTGTGGTATAATTTTCCATGAAGGAAAGATGTGCACAAAGTTACTGACAACAATATAAGCTTCATCTTGTAAACTAGGAAGAAGAGTCCTATTTGCTGCAATTGGGGCTCTCTCTCGTTCGAAAAGGGATTTGGCAACTGGATTTGGTGTACTCTTTGTTGGAATGGGGGTTTTGCGTCGTCGAGGTGGTGTTATTGCCGGGCGCGATGGGGCGCGACACCTATGGGGCCGGGGACGGCCCCTTCGTGAGTTCGGTACGAGGGCGGAGGATGCGCGGAGAGCAGATCGAGGCGATGCGCGCGGGGGATTTTTACCCAGCTTCGGGCCGCGATGGTCGCGTAAAACCCTACTGCTGCTTTGTGTTGTATTTGATCTTGCTCAAGAATGCGAGCGTATGGTGGTGTGGTGTTGCGAACCGAACCCCAGGCGCTAGAGTTGCCCAGGACCCGAACCTCCGAACCCTCTCTACGTTGTGCATGGGCCTCCTTTTATAGGGCAAGGGGTCACCGACAGGTGTCAACGTAGGAGAGAGGGGTAAAAACGTAAAAGAGGTGGTAGTTGTAACAAGTGGGGAACAAAGGCAGCTACAAAGATTGTGAACAAAGGATTCTACCTACTTTTGACAGAGGGGACAAGAGCATTAAATGCCCGCCGCCGACCCCAAAAGCTCCCGCCTTGCGTCTCCGCTTGCCACGGCGATGGAGCCGCCACCGTGGAGTGCCACCGCACCCCTCATGCAGCACAGCCATCCGCCACGCGTCTCTGGAGAGGGCTTAAGGCGACGCATGGGCGGATGAGCTGGAGTGCGGGCACACAGCGCGGCTCTCCCGGCAAGCACCTTGTCGGGGTCTTGATCTTGCCGGGCCCGGGAGCTTGTCGGGCTCAGGACTTGCCGCCTCCCGGGCCCTCGCCGACGCTGTGAGAAGCGCCGAGGCGTGTCTTCGTGATGTAGTCTTGAGCCTCGAACGGCCTTCCGGCAAGCTCCTCTTGCCGGGTCTCGAGCTTCGTCTTGTACACTTTGTTCTTGAATGGCTTGATATGGAGCAGAATGGTCTCCGCAAGCATGTGGTGGATCCAGCTGCGGGAGCTGCGATCGCCCGGCACAAGTTGGGGTACCGAGGTACCCCTACCTTAGTACACCGACAGAGCCCCGGGCTGGGCCACACACGGTGCCGAAGCGCTGTTGGGCCAGGCCCAAAACAAAGGCACGGCACACGAAGCTCACACGGCGCTACCGAGTCTACTTCGCATCTGCCGCCTCCCCTCCCGTAACGACGCGTCGATTGCGGCGTCGTGGGAGACGGGCGGCGATGCAGCCCTTAAGGCATCCACCCGTGATCGTGGCGCAGAGCGGGTCGCCTCCCGCCGCCCGGTTCCGCTTTTTCGCCACGCTGCCCTCATGCACGGGGTCGGGCGGCGGCGAAGGTGGGAGACCGAGCCGTCCGCGGGCGGAGAAGGCGAAGTTGGCCCCGCCTCTCCGCCTTCTCGCTTCGATTGGTCGAAGGGCGGTTGAGTTTCACCTCGCCCCTTTAAAAGGGGCGAAGGGGAGCACAATGGCCGCACTCATCCTCTTCTCCTTCGCCTTCATCTTCTATTCTTCTTGCCGCCATGGAAGGAGGGAACCCCGTCCTTCGACGGTGGCAGCGAGGGTCGCTTCTAGGCAGCGCACCACTCCCCATCCTGCTCCCGTGGCGGCGGAGCCGGCTCCGAGAGGGAGAGGGAGGGGGCGTGGCCTCGGACGAGGCCGAGGGCGTGGCCGAGGCGGTCGGGGGAGAGGCGGTCGTGGTGATGTGCCTCCCGTCTCCCGGCATCTCCCCCCACGGCGCGTCCATACCGAGATGACCCCGGGAGTTCTTCATCAAGCTTCGCCGGGCGCCTCGTCGTCGCCTCGGCTGCCGCCCCGTTCATGGGCGCAATGGGGCCGGATCCACCCGACGTGATGGAGTTGCGCATGAGGGGCTGCGGATCAGCGCACTCGGTGAGTGTCGTGTCCCCAGCCCCGCGTGATGTTCTTCGACCGAGGGTGGAAGACGTCGCCGGATCCATAGCTTGACGGCGGGTTCACCTCCATTTCAAGTTAATGGATGGTGACCTTCTCGCCAAGGTCTTCGGCGACTATGGGACCCGGCACGCTGCTGTGTGGACAGCTCCTCGGATAGCGAAGCTCCTCCCCGAGCGAGAGTGACGAGGAGGAGAGCGACAAGCGCGACGAGGGGATGGCGGGCCCGACTAGGCGTCGGACACCGCTGCCTCAAGGCCACCGGCGACCCCATCTCCGGTCGCCGCCTTCGAACTCCCCGGGCCGTCTTCTTGGCGGCCGGCGTGGGAGGCTGCGGAAGAGGAAGAGGGGAGTGACGGCAAGGCCGAATCGAGTACGAGGGCGAGGTGCCCTCGTGCCGATGTCCCACCACCCCGTCTTCAAGCTCGCCTCCGACGCCTGCCTCCGCCAAGCTCTGGCCGGCCCCGGGTGTTCTCTTGGTGTCTTCGCGCCTGTGGCTCTCCGGGTGCGTTCCCCATGCCCGTCACCTTGCGCAGCTCTCGGGCACGGCGGCCACCGCCACGCCTCCTAGGCGCCTCGCCCTTCCCGACAAGCTCCTCTTGCGGGGCCTCCTCCCAGCAGGCTTATCTTGCCGGGGCTCTTGACCTACCTCCCAACTCCCGAACAGAGAAACAGAGAAGGATCACGGCACCTTATCTTTTAATTTGTAAGCCCTCGCATTAGCTGCATTTAAGAACTTGTAATCCTCTCTATCATGTTTTTCATCCTCTATGGACTTGTACTAAGCTAGGATGTTTTATTAATGAAAAGAGGGAAAGTTTGCGGACCGAGTCTTTTACTTGATCTGCGTGCCTTGTGTGTTCTTACGCTATCGGAAGCTTGCCGGGCAAACACGCTTGCCGAAAAGGGACAGCCACCATGGCGGTGTTGCTTCCGACAAGCAACCTTGCCGGGCCGATTCGACGCTTAACTTGTGAAAGGCTCGAAAGCAAGATAAGGTGCAGCAGCACACTTGTGTTTGTTGAGCGGACTCGAAACAAACCAAGTGCGCGAATCGACCACGACTCGCCCTCCACGCACGGGTTTTAAAAGACACGCTCGTTCAAAGACGCAGCCCCGCCTTTCCCGGTCCATAGGAGGATGCATGACGAGGGATGAGAAACTTATCTGATACTGCAGCCCCCAGCAACTCTGTCTTGCCGGAGACGAATCTTGGCGCTCGCAGCCCCCAGCGAGGCTGGCTTGCCGAGGAAGAACCTTGGCACCCGCAGCCCCCGGCGACCCTGGCTTGCCGGGCCCCATGCGCTGGTGTGATCTTTCGGTTCCTCCTTGTTGCTGTAATTCCAGTCATGAAAACAGCTGAGGTAGATATGCAACTGCTTCATGTATATGTATGTGTATATAAATCTTGACTATGCAATACGATGTCGTGCCTTGCCCCTCGTATGTTTGTACTCTACGCTTTCGGGGAGCTTGCCGGGGCGAACACGCTTGCCGAGCGCGGGACAGCCCGCCGGCGGTGTTGCTTCCGGCAAACAACCTTGTCGGGCTGGGCTATGACGCTTAACTTGTCGAGCAGGCTCGAAGCAAGATAAGGTGCAGCAGCACACTTGTGTTTGTTGAGCGGACTCGGAAACAAAACAAGTACGCAATCGGGCCACGACTCGCCTCCTCTTGCGCACAAGTCTCTCATACGGCGACATCTCACGGCAGGGCTTGCCACGCTACACCCTCTACTCTACATCCTTTGTGCGTTTTTACCCCACGCTTCTAGGGAACTTGCGGTGCTTAACACACTTGCTGAGTCGCGAACATCAGCAGCCGCTGGCTGGTGTTGCTTCCGACAAGCAACCTTGCAGCCTAGTCGCGACGCTTAACTTGCCGAGCGCACTCAAACGTAAACGAGGGCGCTGGTTGGTCGCTGCTCACTCTTAACTCGCCGAGCGTGTTCAAGCAAAGTAAGGGTGCGACCATTCACAGGCAGGCTCCTCCGCGCACAGGTTTCGCGTACAAAGGACGAATGCGCGAGGGATATAACATATATAAAAGCATGAGATTAGGGAGTGCTCTGCGCAAGAGCTCGAGCAACTTAGCTTTTCTTTTTCTCGTTTCCTTGCACTCGCTGGCGGAGCCCAATGGCGCGTCCTTGACGGCGGCGCAGCACTCCGGAGAGGTGCGGTTGCCGGAACGAGCACCAGAGCTGCCCTCGCCGGGCTTAGAGCGCTCCGAGGAGCGGCGCTCGCCGGAGTGAGCACCAGAGTTGTCCTTGCTGGACCTGAAGCTCAATGGTGCGCCCTCGACGGCAGCGTAGTGCTCCAAGGAGATGCGCTTGCCGGAATAGAGGGGAGCGGGAGCGAGCGACGCGAGGAACAGGATATGCTCGGACTCCTAGTAGCGATAGGAGGAGCAGAGTCCTCCCCCGGCGCTTTCGCTTTGCTCTTGCATGGACAGCAGTCCGGAGCATCCCGCGAGCCTCCCGCATGTCCCTGCTCCAGCAGACGGATACCACCTCCCGTGGTATGGCGCTGCTGGGTCGTCGTGCGCTGAGATGGACGTGGATCCACGGAGACCGAGGCGCGGTCATCCGTCCGATCCCTGGATCTGGTGGCGCCGCGAGTGCCCTCGCCGGTGTCCACCCTTTCGACGGCGTCTCCTCCGCCTACCGCTGGCTCCGGTGGCGGCGGGTGAGACGCAGACGGGTCTGCAACCCTTGAGGCCCTCGTCTTCGGGGCCATGGCGCAGTTGTCGATGAAGTTGCAGACGAAATTTGGAGAGGTTGATGAAGAACGCAGCCGCGCGAACGCCGGATCAGGTCCGCACAACCTCGACGCCCCCTACCTGGCGCGCCAAAGATGCCGGGCGCGATGGGGCGCGACACCTATGGGGCCGGGGACGGCCCCTTCGTGAGTTCGGTACGAGGGCGGAGGATGCGCGGAGAGCAGATTGAGGCGATGCGCGCGGGGGATTTTTACCCAGCTTCGGGCCACGATGGTCGCAGAAACCCTACCGCTGCTTTGTGTTGTATTTGATCTTGCTCAAGAATGCGAAGTATGGTGGTGTGGTGTTGCGAACCAACCCGGTAGCTAGAGTTGCCCAGACCCGAACCTCCAACCCTCTCGCAGTGCATGGGCCTCCTTTTATAGGGCAAGGGTCACCGACAGTGTCAACGAGGAGAGAGGGTAAAACGTAAAAGAGGTGGTAGTTGTAGCAGTCTTGGAACAAAGCAGCTACGATTGCTTGAACAAGGATTCTACCTACTTTTGACAGAGGGGACAAGAGCATTAAATGCCGTCGCCGTCGACCCCAAAAGCTCCCGCCTTGCGTCTCCGTTTGCCACGGCGATGGAGCCGCCACCGTGGAGTGCCACCGCACCCTCATGCAGCCTGACCATCCGCCACGCGTCTCTGAGAGGGCTTAAGGCGCGCGGGCGGATGAGCTGGAGTCGCGGGCACACAGCGGCTCTCCGGCAAGCACCTTGCCGGTCTTGATCTTGCCGGGCCGGAGCTTGTCGGGCTCTGGACTTGCCGCTCCCGGGCCCTCGCCGGGGCGCGTATAGCGCCGAGGCGTGTCTTCTGTGATGTAGTCTTGAGCCTGGAACGGCCTTCCCGGCAAGCTCCTCTTGCCGGGGTCTCGAGCTTCTGTCTTGTACACTTTGTTCTTGAATGGCTTGATATGGAGCAGGAATGGTCTCCGGCAAGCATGTGGTGGATCCAGCTGCGGAGTCTGATCGCCCGATGCACAAGTTGAAGTCTTGAGGTACCCCTACCTTAGTACACCGACAGTTATGTCAACTGGTATCATCATACTATTTGCGGCAGTTGGGGTCTGCTGAGTTGGGGCATCAGAGATGACCAGTGTAGTAGGGCTAGAGTCTGCTAGAGTTGTAGGCGTGTTTTCTGGGTCTGGTGATATTGCAACTACACCTAATGGGCTATTTGATTTATCAGGTGTCACTACCTTTTCCAAATACTTTGATCGTGCTCCTCCGTGATCAGCAATCACCCTCTTCCTTTTGAACGTCTAATACACAAGAACATCTTTTGAATGGATAAATATGGTATGATGACATATGGAATATATACTGAAAATGGATAGGCAGGGCGTATTCACATACACAAAGTGTAAACTAAGCTAATGGCAGTGCAACAAAGTAGAAGCAATACAAAGCATCAGTTGCAAAATATGTGCGACCAATATAACCTTGGAAAGTTAGAGTAAGCACCTTGATGGGTGAATAAGATAGGACATCTACAATGACTCCTCCATTATGGAGTGATACGTCTCCAATGTATGTACAATTTTTGATTGTTCCATGCTACTTTATCTACTGTTTTAGGCAATATTGGGCTTTATTTTCCACTTTTATATTATTTTTGGGACTAGCCTATTAATCGGAGGCCCAACAAAGATTTGCTGTTTTATGCCTATTTCAGTGTTTCGAGGAAAAGGAATATCAGACGGAGTCAAAACGGAACGAAATCAACTGGAGAAGTTAATTTTGGAAGGAAAGCCACCCGATGGACTTGGAGTGCACGTCAGGAGATACGGGTGGTGCTCACGGTGGGGGCGCCCCCCCGCGCCCCCTACCTCGTGGGGGCCCCGTAGCTCCTCCGATGTACCCCTTGCACCCATATATACTCTTGTACCCTAAAACTTCCAGAACAGAAGATAGATCAGGAGTTCCACCGTCGCAAGCCTCTATAGCCACCAAAAACCTCTCGGGAGCCCGTTCTGGCACCCTGCCGGAGGGGGAACCCATCACCGGTGGCCATCTTCATCATCCCGGCGCTATCCATGACGAGGAGGGAGTAGTTCACCCTCGGGGCTGAGGGTATGTACTAGTAGCTATGTGTTCGATCTCTCTCTCTCTCTCTCTCTCTCTCTCGTGTTCCTCTACGGCACGATCTTGATGTATCCCAAGCTTTGCTATTATAGTTGGATCTTATGATGTTTCTCCCCCCACTACTAGGGAAAAGCCTATACACAGAATCTTAGCAGCAGCGCGGTTCAAAATAGAGTGCTGCTGCTAAGTAGTTGTAGCGCGGGTTACGTAAACTCGCTGCTGATAAATATTTAGCACTAGCGCCGACCGAAAACGCTGCTACAAATATCGACCGCGGTGTTCCCCAACTCTAAGTAGCGAGGCGCTGTCGCTGTAACAGCACTCTTGCTAAGTCACGTAGTAGTAGCGCGGTTTCCTCGAGATCGCTGCTGGTAAGTTTCAAATTGCCACAATTTTTGTCCCGATTAGCGATGGCGCCTTCAAAAGCGTGCTGCTGCTAAGTTATTAGCAGCAGCGCGCTTTCTCCCGCTACTACTACTAACCCCACCAACCCCCAACCCGTCCCTCCCTCCCCCTTCCTTTTTCCTTCCCCTACCTCCCCTCTCCTCTCTTCCCTCCACCACATGCTCCCACTCTCACTCTTCTTCTTCTCAATACTTCTCCCCCATTACTCTCTCTCTTCTCTATCCACCTTCTCTCTCTTCATTACTCCTACATAACTACACCACCTCCATTAATGCATCTCCTTTCTCTTTTCCTTCCCCCTCCACTAGTTGAAGTTGTCTCCTTCCAAATTAGGTAGCTAGGTAGATGTAGGATTTAGTTAAGTGACCTCTTTGCCCCCTAATTAGGTAGCAAAATGGAAATGTGTTTATGTGTATGTGTGATATGTTTGTGGAAATTGTGTGTGTGGCATGAGTTGACGCTGCCAAATTGTGCTTTTGAGTTGCCTATGTTTTGCCGAAATGTCGATTTATTTCCGTTTCGGCGAATTCCGGGCAAACTCCAGATCCATATATGTCCTATTTTTAGGGAAGGTCATGCCAAATTTTTTTATGACTTTGATGCATGCATGCATTTTACAATCAATTTTTTATTATTACCGTGCGAGTTGACGATGGTCAGTGGAACGATGGTGGACAGGTGGTTGCGGTCGGCGGTGCAAGACATGAAAGAAAATAACCGAACAGGGGTTTTATGTCTGTGTCGAAAATGCAAAGGAATAGTTTGGCTCGACCCCCATGACGATGGTCGTGTCGAAGCGCACCTGCTCATGACTGGTTTCATGGATGGCTATACTAGGTGGATAATTGAAGATGAGGATGACGATGTTGAGGATGCCGACGGGGCAGGCAATGATGACACGGGGCAAGACGAAGAGATGATCGATAATGGCAGCGGGGAAGAGGCCGGACATGGCGGCGGAGAAGAGGCCGGACATGCCGGCGGGGAAGAGGCCGGACATGGCGGCGGAGAGAACGATATGGACTCCACGCAGCAGAGTTCGTCGGTACTAAGTTCAATTGTGCGGGACCCTCATGTTCAAGCATTGCTTCGCAAGGAGACGAGTGCTGAGAGAGCTGCTTCTAGAGAGGAGGCTAAGCTGGAGCAACTGGTGGTAGACTCGAACACTCCATTGTATGATGGTTGCAATCCTGAGGTGACCCGGTTGAGTTTCACGCTCCAACTCCTAAAGACGAAGGCTAAAAACAAATGGACCGACACTAGCCTCGATGAGCATCTCAAGTACCTAAAGGATGTTCTTCCCGCGGGTAATTTATGTCCTACTAGTGTTGATGAGGCCAATAAGATCGTGTGCCCTCTTGATCTGCCACACGTTAGATACCATGCATGCATCAACGATTGCATAATTTATCGGAAGGAGCACGCGGAAAAAACAAGCTGTCCGTGTGCAATGCTTCTCGATACAAGAAGGCGGGAAGAAATGTCCCCGAAAGTTGTATGGTACTTACCGATCACTCCCCGTCTCCAGAGGTATTTTGTAGATCCCAAGGAAGCAAAGCTAATGCGCCGCACGCGGAGAGGAAGAAGCCCGACGATGGAGATGATCCGAAGCTGAGACACGTGAAGGATGGAAGCCGATGGAGAGCGTTGAACAGCTTCTATCGGTATTTTGAATGTGATGCAAGGAACATCGTGCTCGTGCGCGTGTACCGATGGCATGAATCCGTTTGGCAACCGAACACCAACCATAGTACATGGCCCGTGTTTGTATGGATGTACAACCTCCCCGGTTGTGCATGAAATCAAGTACATTCACATGAGCATGCTTATTCAAGGGCGAAACAACCAGGAAATAATATTAATTTGTATCCGGGCTACTTCAAGAGGAGTTAGACACGTTATGGAAAACACCGCCAAGACATGGGACGCCAAAGAAAGGTGAGTATTTCAACATGAGAGCCGTGGCCGATCACGACAAAGGCAGGACTATCTCGATTACGGATATGTGGCAGGCCAGTGTGCCATGGATATTGCGGATGCACGCGGTGCATGGATGATACAACGTCTCAGCAGCTAACATCAAGGAAAGATGGCGGGTCTGGGAAAATCGTGTGCATGGGGCATCGAAGATGGCTTGAATAGGACGACCCGTGGAGAAACTGTGGAGATCTGTTCAATGGTCACGCTGAGCATCGAAGACCTCCACGTAAGCGGAGCGGTGCCGAAATCGATGAGCTGTTGAAAAACTGGAATGAGTGCCCCGCGCCGGGAAAGACGATGAGAAAGGCGCCGGAGCCGCTGCTGAAGGTATGGAAGACGAGGTCGTGTTCGGGACTTGAGTATCGCACAAACTCGATACACCTCATTGCCTTGATCAAATGCATATCTGTAAGAATGTCCTTGAGAGCTTGCTCGCAACACTGATGAACATGCCGGATAAGACCAAGGATGGGCCGAAGGCAAGAAAAGACTTGCAAGATTTGAAAATCAGGGAAGATCTGCACATGCCGCCCGTAAAATGTCGACGAGACAAAGACGGAGACAGAGGCACGGAGAAGAAGGGCAAGAAATTAAAGAAAGAAGATTATTGCCCCCTCTTGCTTCACCTTAAGTCGCTGAGATCAATCAATTCTTTAAGTGCCTTACCGGAGTGAAAGTTAGTTCGATTCGTGGCAAGATAAGCAGATATCTAGACACGGACAAGAAAAGGTTCAGCGGGATGAAGTCTCATGACTGTCATGTCATGATGACGCATATACTACCTGTTGCCCTTAGAGGGATAATGGACAAGCACGTCCGTGACACGGTTATTGGTCTCTGCAACTTTTTTGACATCATCTCTCGAAAGTCGATCAGTGTGAAGCAGCTCCAAAGGCTACAGGAAGAGATCGTTGTGATATTGAATGAGCTTGAGATGTACTTCCCGCCCGTGTTCTTCGACGTGATGGTGCATCTGTGTGTCCATATTGTGGATGACATAATAGACCTGGGGCCATCATTCCTGCACAACATGATGCCGTTTGAGAGGATGAATGGGATCATCAAAGGATTCGTTCGTAACATGTCCCGTCCGGATGGAAGCATCGTCCGTGGCTATTTGGCACAAGAGTGCATCTCTTTCGTGAGAATTTTCTATATGGCGCAGACCAGCCGCTGGTGTTAGTGTTGGTTTGCCCGTTAACAAGCACGATGGGAGGCTCAAGGAGATGGTCATCAGAACGGTCGCGAGGAACTGCACGTGGCATACTCGGATCGACGCAATGACTTTGACAGAGCAAACTTGGTAGTGCTACAACACCTAGACGAGGTAGATCCTTTCGTGGCACCGCACAAAGAAATTATCGCAAAGAAGTATCGTGACGGGGGTATGCAGGACGGACGCCGGTTACTAGAGAGCACAACTCCACTTTCTGCATTGGTTCAAAGAGCATATTATTGCTAATCCCGGAGGAGGGCTCTAAGGACGGATTGCTCATATCGCCTTAGCACATGGCCCTCGCCCAACCTCGTAACCTATCGGGCATATGATATCAACGGATACACGTTCTACACGGAGGCAAAAGATATGGACGGTGATGATCGTAACTCGGGGTGACGATGGAATGCATGAGCGGCGACAACGCACAACCGAACGATTTTATGGAAGGGTCGAGGAGATCCGGGAGCTTGACTACTCGGACTGCACAACACGACGATGTTCCGTGTCGATGGGCTAAGAATGTCGAAAGAGAAAGCCGGATGTTCACTACCATGACTATACCCGACGCCAAGAGCGCTACCGTGAACGCTATCGCAAAAAACGAGCCATGGGTACACGCTAAGCACGCGACACAATGCTTCTTCATAATCGACCAGCAAATCCCAGCCGTGTTGTCATGAGGAGAGGCAAAAAGAACATCATTGGAATGGATGGAGTCGCCAACGAGGAAGACTATGATCAGTACGGCAACCCAATGAGGGAAGATGACAATGATGATGAAGTATACATCAAAAGAAGAATCAATACTACATTACCTAAGAAAAATCGTACTCCATGGAAAAGGCAAAGTCACAATGAGGGGCTCAATTATTCTTCGATGAACAAGAAGGGAAAGAAGCTGACTCAAAAACGAAAACGTCAGCACTGAGGAAACGTATGTTATGGGTCCAATGATGTGTAATATATATATGTTCCTATTTTGTATACACACTTAGCCATTATTATGCATGGGTCCAATGATGTGTAATATATATGTTCCTATTTTGCATACATATTTAACCGTCAAATGATGCAATATATATCGCCTCCCTTCGCTCAACGCCTCGGAAATAAAAGTGGGATAAAATAAAGGAAAAGAAAAAGGAAAACTGGCAGTAGCGACGGCAGTAGCAGCGCGTTTCCACAAAACCGCTGCTGCTACAGACCATAGTAGTAGCGTGTTTCTCATAAACCGCTGCCGCTATGCACCATAGTAGTAGCGAGTTCCCATAAAGCGCTGCAGCTACAGATCATAGTAGTAGCGCGTTTCTCTAAAACCGCTGCAGCTACAGAATATAGTAGCAGCGCGTTTTGACATAACGCGCTACTGCTACGTCCACTTAACCCAAAATTCTCACTCGCCCAGCTTCATCCCGCCATTTCCCCCCAAATCCCCACTCTCTCTCCGGCCCCCGTCGCTCCGCCGCCCGACCTGCCCCGACGCCGCCTCGACTCCGCCCGGCGCCAGCGCTTAGCCCCGCGCTTCGCCCTGTCCGGCCCTCGACCCGACTCGACGCCTTTCGCCCCGACCACGCCTCACCCCGACCCACCCGCTCGCCCCGACTCTGGCGGCGCTTCGCCCCGACCATGCCGCCGCCCCGACCCAGCCGCTCGCCCCCGACTCCGGTGCCGGCGCTCGCCCCCGACCCGTCGGCCCTCGCCTCCCTCCTCGCCCCTGCACTCTCTAAACCCCCCTCTCTGCTAGGGTTCTTCATGTTAATTAATTAGGTTATCTATTTAGTTATGAATTTAGCTAGGTTTCAAAATTAGCTGAATTTATATGGAAATTTGAACTGGACATGTGATATGTGCATATGTCATGTTTTGGACATGTCATGTTTGGAAAATGATCCGAGTGGCCTATGTTACGCCGGAATGTTGATTCATTTCCGTTTCGGTGAATTTCAGCGCTGGATATGTCCATTTTTAGCAAAGGTCATGCGAAATTTCCGTGAATAAAGGCATGATTTGTGCTACATAGTTGGCATATCGAGTCTTGGCACATAGATTTCTTTTATGTCATTTCTCATTTATTCATACTTTTAGAAATAAATGAGGCCACTTAATCATAGGAAACATGTCGAACAACGAAGAAACGGGCCTTCGACCAAGATGCGAGCGAGATGGATTATGATGGTGAACAAGAGTACCTCGACTATTTAACTGCTAAGCAAGGTTTGCGGTCGGCCTCGATGATGGTATCGACGCCGACATCGACACCGACGGCGCCGGCACCGACGGGCGCCGCACCGATGGCGCGCCGAGACCGGTGGGGAAGGTACCGGCGGGAAGGTACCGCCCCGATGCCGATACGTAAAAGAGGAAGCATAAGAAGCAGAGGATACGAAAACCTAACAAACTAGGGATTGGACGACTTGTGATCACAAAGATGGCACCGGCAAGTTTGAGCCGTTAGAGCGGAAGAACCTCGCAAGTGCTATGGGAACCAAGTAGGATGCATCCTACGGAATGCGCGAGCATCAACGATTTATGACTTAAGGAGTAAAGAACATTTGACGCAGTTGCTCCTAATGAAGTTGCA
This sequence comes from Aegilops speltoides, assembly GCA_021437245.1. Taxonomy (NCBI): domain Eukaryota; kingdom Viridiplantae; phylum Streptophyta; class Magnoliopsida; order Poales; family Poaceae; genus Aegilops; species Aegilops speltoides. The sequence continues at coordinate 136,108,932 of CM038141.1, forward strand.
CAAGAGATTCAAGTTCCCGACCGGGATGATAACATAGAACAACCATGGGATGATCCGAAGATGAAAAAGATTAACAATCACGCCATGGGCATGTTCAGAATGATTTGGCCTCCTGGAAAGGGAGGGTGAAACGAGCTATTGAGGCTGATGAACCCCTGTCCAAGATTCTGGAGGAAAATCCGACACTTACGGAAGAGGAGTTCGAAAAGTTCAAGGACACTTGCGCTACGAGGCAGCCAAGGCTAAGGCTGCGAAATTCAAAAGCCTTCAGCAAAGGAACACAGGGAAGCATCGCCTCGGAAGCCGTGGCTACCTCGGTAAAAGGCCCATATGGGATAAGGAGGACGCGAACGTGAAGCCGCGGGTCTCCTGCACTTTCACGAAGTTCACCAACCCCTAGGAGCATGACTTCATCGGGGCCCGCTACAAGTGGGACAAGGAGAAAAGGTTTTTACACGGACAAGATCACGAGGAAATTGATTAGACTCTCGAGAAGCAACACCGCTTGCAGCCGAAAGCCCTACTTCTCCGATGAGGCCCAAGTGGGACACCACTCTCAACCGGGCCTTGAACGAACTTAAGGGACTCCCGTTGGACCAGCGGCCGCAATATGGTCGTGTGCACGGCGCCGAGACGGCGCCACGTGGAAGGTGTTTACAACGACGCCCAGAGGCCAAGAAGCAGAAAAGAAGTTTAGTCAGCGGACATCGACGCAAAGGTGAAGCTTGCGGTCGAGAAAAAGCAGCCGAGGACGCGAAAAAGCAGCCGAGGACAAATATGAGTTGCTACAAAGAAAATAATGCAGCAGAATCGCCTGCAGAAATGATTTTGCTACTAACTTGGTTCCATTATCATCAATCGGGCGAAGGAAAATCCGCACAAGACGGTACATGATTTCCCGATGCCCGCCTTAATGCGAGCAACTCCATGAACAACAACACCATCACACCATCACTTGCTCAAGCAACCGGGCCTCCTCTCGCAGCCGCTCCCGCTCATAGCAGCCCGTCCTCAGTCTCAGGCGTGCTAGGTGGGCCTTCGTCTTTAGCTGAGCTCGACGCCGTCACGGTAATTACATGTCGCACCAACATATATATATATATATATATATATATATATATATATATTCCATTTTGTTGCCTTTCGTTGTTTTACACCACGTACATATGTGTTTGCAAAGCGAAAAAACCCCATGCACCATACTCTACTTGATCAAAGGCCGAAGGTGGACGTGGGAAGGGGATGATAATGGACCCTCTCAACGCACATTCCACAACCACCCGATCCCGCTAGGCACTTCAGGTTAGCTTGACCAGTGTGAAATCGGGCATGAGGATTTGCCTCCTCGATCAAAGATGTGGGAGCGGACGACGAGACCCCGCCACGGATTGGACGCTGCAAGGGTTGGGTGCTGCTATGGCCGAAGAATCTTATTCGTCTGGAGCCGGCCGAGAGCACACCAATAACTACCACACATCAACAAGCATGTGCGGAGACCACCACCCCACCTACGCAATTACCAGCTCATGTAGTAGTGCCGGGTGAGAGCGGCGGACGACATGATGAAGGGGGTGCAATAGTACTGGCTGATGTACCTGTAGAACAGAGAATGCATGATGAGACGGAGGTCGACCCTATGGATTACCTCAATACAAACGCGTATGACTGTGACATAGATATGATGAGTCAACCATATGACGAATCGGGCTATCAGCTTGCTAATGAGGATATGGATGATATGCCCGGGCAGGGCCGTACCATGGAATGCAAAAAGTCTCTCTTCATGAAATCCTCACAGGACACGCCTGAAGATGCCGCCAACACAGGCTCAACTAGCCGGGCGCGAGGGTCGTCTGATTTAGCCCGGGAACACTTGGCAGGGGTTAAGGAAGGGTCTAGAAGGTGTGCCCAAGAAAAGGAGAGGAAGAGATTGGGGAAGGTAATCGCCTCCAAACAAGCCGAGAGCACACAGCAGCCAGACGATGCATTCTCAAGAGCGTGTACCCGTGAAAGGTGCGGTCATGTTCCATCTCACGGGCGAGCCGATGCTACCGCCAAACCGCTGAAGGCACTATCAAGGATCTCGAGAGACTGCACGACCATGTGTTGTCGATCGAGAAAAACCTACTAGCCTCAAAGGATCCGGGATATCCGACATACGCGCTCGTGTGCACGAGGGAAGTGCTACGTCGACACACGGCCCATGGAGGTGTTCTTCCTGTGGTTTGACCATATCTTTGAGATGTTTCTAACAAGGCGGCTTGATTTTACCATCGTCCGCCTTTTTGCACTACATATGAGCTCCGTCATGAAGAGTGAAGAAGTCTCGCAAATCGTGTGGTGGATCCGCACTACATGCACGAGTCTTTCTTGAGTCTCGCGACTTTGAGCGTGAAACTGCTAGGGAGTACCTCCAAAACTTCATGGTACAGAATAAGGACCGGAAATTGACCTCGTGCCTTATCATCCAAAGTAAGTCGATTCGGACAACCCTTTCAGACATTTCAATCATTCCTTCTCTCTCATATGGGGAATAATTTGAGGTGTCTTTTCCCCGCAGCAACGGGCGCGCCGTCCTTATCGTTCTTTACCTGCAAGTCTCCCACGCCGTGTATTTTGACCCTTCGAGAGACTACGACAAAAAGGACAACACCCACATAATGAATATTCTAGATGATGCTCTCCAAGGCTTCAGCTATAGAGGTGGCCACGTGCATATCAGGAAACAAAGGAACAAGAAGATGGGTTTCGCGCATAAAACTAACTTCTCCTGCATCCATGTCCCAAAACCAAGCAAGAAGGATGGATTCTACATCGTCCATCTCATGATTCAGTTCAACACGGATCACCAAAAGCTTCGCATTAACAGCAGAAATGATGATCATATCCACAAGTGGCTAGAATCTCATGGAGAAACGAATTATAAACTTAGAGATGACTTCTTTCGCATCCAAAGTGACATTGCGACGATCATCATGAAAGAAGTCGTCGATGAGAAGGGGATGTTCCACCACGGCCCTATATCGCGAGCTGACGTCCGAACTCGCATAGGCATGCAACGTCTAGACATCACGCCGTTCAAGCAGCTAGGGTTCGTCCTCGATGATATGGAAGGATGGAACTTCTAGTGATTTATGATGCCGATGATGATGATATGTGTCGGTTGAACTTGTATACTTTTGTAGCGATGAAACTTTGTGATGTCCACGGTCCTGCCGAACTTGCGTAACGCTACTTTGTTGGTTGGCGACGATGACCTGCGTACCTCTAGTTAATTAATTTATGCTTCGTATATGTTGCATCTAGTTGCTAACCTTTCTTTTTGGTGTTGCTCTAGTATATTTTTTGCATATATATGATTGTACATCCTCTTCATGAACATGCATCTCTAACAGTACGTAGTTTCTTGATGGCGAGATGGAAATGCTATGTCGTGTACAAAGGGAAGGTTCCGGGTGTACAACGAGTGGCATGAGTGTCGTGCACAAGTGAATGGGTTCACGGCGCCAGCCATAAAGGCTTCAAAAGAAGACAAGAAGGAGAAGCTAGTTACTTGAGGTTCACGCTAGCGAGAGAGGACTCAGAACCGCCACCTCATGTATCTGCATGGTTCCGCTCTCACTCATAGTGATAGCACTTCTTGCGTATGCCTTTGTTTAGATGGATGACGTTGTTGTAGTTGCAAGTATTCGAGACTTGCATGTATTGCTATTTTCGAGATGATAACAAGATATCACTTTGTGTTGGATGATGATTATGAAGAGACTATTTGTATGTACATGCTATGATTACATTTGTGGTCTCGCAGGCATTTGTATGTGTGTCATGATGAAATTTCTATGTGCTAAAGATTCTTCTACAAAGCTGGTTCAAATACAAAACAAATATGCCAAAAAAACTACTTAAATTAGCACTAGCGAGTGTACAAAAGTTAGTAGCAGCACCGCAATAGCAGTAGCGCGTCCTGCCAAAGAGCGCTAGCGCTACTAGCGGTAGCGAGCTTCCCACAACCGCGCTGCTGCTACACTTGCATAGCAAGATGGCTGGGGTGGGCACGCCGCCATCGCTATGAGTTAGTCAGAAGGCCAGATTAGTAGCGCTGGTACCGCACCATCGATACATCTAAAACCCGCGCTGCTGCTAGCCTTTTCCCTAGTAGTGCCCTCTACTCTCTTGTGATGAATTGAGTTTCCCCTTTGAAGTTATCGTATCGGATTGAGTCTTTATGAGAACACTTGATGTATGTGTTGCCGTGATTATCTGTGGTGACAATGGGATATCATGTTCCACTTTATGTATGTTTTGGTGATCAACTTGCGGGTTTTGTGACATTGGGAACCTATGCATAGGGGTTGGCACATGTTCTTGACTCTTCGGTAGAAACTTTGGGGCACTCTTTGAAGTACTTTGTGTTGGTTGGTTGAATCTGAGATTGTGTGATGCATATCGTATAATCATGCCCACGGATACTTGAGGTGGCAATGGAGTATCTAGGTGACATTAGGGTTTTGGTTGATTTGTGTCTTAAGGTGTTATTCTGGTGCGAACTCTTTTATAGATTGATTCGAAAGAATAGCTTTGAGGTGGTTTCGTACCCTACCATAATCTCTACGTTTGTTCTCCTCTATTAGTGGCTTTGGAGTGACTCTTTGTTGCATGTTGAGGGCTTGTTATATGATCTATCTATGTTATTATTGTTGAGAGAACTTGCACTTGTGAAAGTATGAATAGGCCTTGTTTCCTATCATTGCAATACCGTTTACGCTCACGTTTATCACTTGTTACCTTGCTGTTTTTATTATTTCAGATTACAAATACCTCTATCTACCATCCATATTGCACTTGTATCACCATCTCTTCGCCGAACTAGTGCACCTATACAATTTACCATTGTATTGGGTGTGTTGGGGACACAAGAGACTTTTTGTTATTTGGTTGCAGGGTTGCTTGAGAGAGACCATCTTCATCCTATGCCTCCTACGGATTGATAAACCTTAGGTCATCCACTTGAGGGAAATTTCCTACTGTCCTACAAACATGTGCACTTGCAGGCCCAACAACATCTACAAGAAGAAGGTTGTGTAGTAGACATCATGGAGCTACATTGACTTAGGTCTCCCTGTAGCTTAGAATCACTCTTAGGATCATATTCTGAGCATGAATCTGTAGGTGGAGAGCGTTTGCATTGCATTGCATCAAGACTTGATTTTAGTCCCTTAATGCCAAGTTTGATAGCCATGGCATTGTTCTGCTTTATTATTTTCATGCGTGCAAGCTCATAATCATTATGATGTTGTTTAGTATATGAGATTCATGAAAACATAAAAAGTAGTCAGGTTATCTACAGAGTGCATTGCGGATTCAACTCAAAGAGTGTCGCCCTATAAACCCCTTCATATACAAAGCTTACCCCCCCCAACCGTGCTGACCAAACCACACACAGAAATACAAACCTCTTATGTCTCTATAACAGGCAGACACATTCAAAACTGAAGTAGGAACATTAGAATCATATCAAATTCGTATTTGAACAAATAAACTAAGGAATTATGATTGGCATAATGTTTAGCTTCAAGGGTGGAGTGCTGGTAGTGCGACACAAAGCAAGTAGGCAGATTGAATTCCATGTTAAAGATAGTAGTGTATGTAAAAGGTGGAAATGACACTCTCTTTCTATACAATGTAGTGTTACTTGCCCACACATGATGGAAGAGATCACACAGAGAAATACTATTCACTCATGTCTGCGGTTCCAGTATTTTATAACATGGTGATCCACCCAAAAAGAATATTGACAACAAATATGGCAAGGCAAGCATAGATGTAGTGAATCAATCATTAGTTGTGAGCTTACTAGGACAAGTATGCAGAATTATAACTGCAATAAGATACCGTCCAATATCTGAATCAAGAAGTTGGTCTAGTACTTATTGTTTGCAACTAATCAAGGTGAATAATTGGATATCATATTGAATGAGTAAGAAACACAAGTAAAATTGTCAATAAACTTGGCCTACAGTAGTAATCTGGGTCAATGTCACTATGGCCAACAATCCAAAATGACTGGTGTTTGTTCCTAGGGCCGGAATATTGAAACCTATGAACTTTACAGGTACCAAAGATTACTGAAATACATCTGAACCATTAAGTGTACATAGCACTTAGTACATAACAACCCTAATGACAGTCCTGCCTAATGAGTAATGAATCAATTAGAAAATGGGTGATGAGGAGTGGCTGCTGAGTGTTGAGGACGTATCTCAGGATAAATCAAGTTGGCTTAGTGGCTGCTGCATGCCTGAGCCTTGAACAGACTGGGAGGTAGGCACGGCGACGCACCGGGGCAGCGGTGAGGTTGTTGGGTGAGCGGCTCCTGATCTCCTGTTAGTCTGGTGTCTCCTCCTAGAGTCATGCCGTCCGGGGATGGCAAGTCACTGGTGAGGCAGGCGGCTGGGGGCAAGTAGAGATCGAAAGGGCAGCAGAATAGAGGGGAATCGGGGCCAGGGCCAACCCAAAATCCCAGGGTGGGCCGCGGCCCACCGTGGGTGCCCTGTAGATACACTCAAGCGGCGTACATGCATTTTCGAAACTAAATTAGGAACATTAAGCTGACCAATTAAACGACTTTGTTTTAATAATATCAGATTATTATTTTAACAACTAAGCTTGATGGGTGGAGTAGTGCTTTTATGACAAGAAGCACGTATGCTAATCATAAAAGAGGGAGACTCTAAGCATATGTTTTTGAGCAAAACAGGGTTTTCCCCTCCGATTTCTATTAAATAAACCACCACGGAACCAAGATGACCAATTAAACCCTAAGCATGATCAATTAAACCCTATCATGACTGTGCCATGGCAGATTTAAAGCTGCAAACTGCAGAAATGCTATTTACCATCCATTGTTTGCTTTGAACTAAGAACTAAATTCTAAGAGCTGAAAAGAAAGTACGATAACCAAGTTACAATCAATTTTCTGGTTGAGATCAAAAAGTTGAGCAGACATGAAGTACCACCTCTCTCGCGGCACCGTGTAAGCATCGGGGGTGCAATGGTTGTCGGTGGCATTGAAGCAGATCCGCGACGGTAGACGGGTGCATCGGGGGATAATTCCCGTTGCGGTGGACAAGAAGGCCGTGTGAGCGGCCCTGACAAAGAGGACGATGTCACTGATGAAGCGAGAGGACGTCATGCAAGGCTCCTGGTTTGTCGCCGTGGATGAGAAACGGCCATCTCTAGCAGTGGACGACATGGTCTTGGTAGGAGCTCCAGCATGGTGGATGACGGTGGCGCTGGATGGGGTGGAGGACGGCGGCGATGGATGGGATGGCGGACGGAGGAGGCTGGTGTGGGGATGGTGTTCTAGCACGGACGGTGTATGAATGGGAACATGGAGGGAGAGGTACGTGGAACCATGTTTTTGGGACGCGCCTATCTGAAATATGGGAAAGTTACGAACTTAGCCCCCGTTTAAAATTTGGACGTCACATTGGTTGGGGATAGCGCGGTAATCTCGCATCTCCCCAATATTTGCCCAAAGCGATTTCGAGCGAGGAGAGGGTGTTTTAGCACCCATGGTTGGCGCCCATTGTGTATGAACGGGGCTGACAGGTAGGGCGGTTGTGTCACGTCTGAGTGAAGTTACGAACCTGCCACTATTGAAAATATTTACCTACATCGATTTTGGCTGAGTCATGTTTGTTTTGCCGCCCACCATGTATGAATGGGGAAATGGAGGGAGAGATAGACGTCTTTTAGATGACCTTGAATCAAATGTGTTTTGCCGCCCACCTGTCGGAATCGCCTCAGAGGCGGTCGTGTCACGTCTAGTTGAAGTTACTAACCTACCCCTATTGAGAGCCGTGGAAATCGGGCAGATGCATTGTCCTGTTTAAGGGGTAGACAGTAATTTCCATCTCCCAAACACTGGCTTCGGGCAGCCGACGTGGGAGTGGACATTTGCCGCTTCTTTTGAATTTTGGGATAATAAGCATCCACGTTTACCATGGCAACTAAATTCGAATCCATTTTGTATTCCTATATGAATCTTTATAAATCATTCTATGTGTCTTTATATATCTTCAAAAGCTCAACAAAGATGTATTCCATTGTCATATATGAGTATGATTTACAAAAGCCAATACTTGAATTTAGAAGCTAGAATCCAGTTTAAGGAAAATTCAAATATTTGAAACCACTTTATGTCCATCTCAAGTGTCACACGCAGCATAACGTGTACTCCCATTTAGATATGTACACAACGATGTCTAAAGATTCAAAATACCGAGCCAATCAACCAATAATGTACAAAACTAACAGACTTATAAACACTTATAGAGTATATGGATCAATAATATCAACTAACATACATAAGCCAGGCCACTGTACATTTTTTTTGCTAGAAGAGCATCCTTTTTTAGCGAAGTTAGTACAACATCTTGGCCCTTTCAGATGCATGCCACTTAAGGACCATTTATACTACTATTATTACTGAATGCACATTCAGCCCGATTGGCATATTTGTAGGTCTGGCACAACAATCAAAATGAAATGTCTCAGAGTCTTACCAATTAATACAGACTTGTGCTAAAAAATTACAACCCAAAAAAACAAAAAACAATTATTACATGATCTCTAAAACAAATGGTTTGATCTATTACATGAACAAACAACACAAAGTTTATTCAACGATGGAAAGAACATTTCACCAATGATTTACCTAGTGGGAATTTAATTTCCTTTTTTCCTTCAGGACCTTAACAATGCGGTCAGTCTCAGCTTGCTTCGTTTTGAAATCCACCAAATATTTAGTGGTTGTCTTGAGTACTGCTTGTGATTGTGTTGTTTGCTTCCTCAACATGTCAACTTCATCTCTGAGTCCAGAAGCAGAATCTCTTTCTACCAATAGTGTAGCCTCTAGAGCATCAGCAATTGGCAATTCATGATGCACGATTGGGCCGGTGCCACTGCTGTGGGATGATACAACGTCCATGGGGACCTCGCTCTTTGATCTTGGGCTAGTTTTGTCATTAAAGTTCCGATTGGATTCTGAAAAGTTGAAGCTAGCAAAACATCTCAACTGGGAGTTATAACAGCAAACCAGTTAAACAAACAAGGAATTAAAGAGTTTCAATTGGATGCTGAAAAGTAGTTATTAACATCATTGTAACCGGTTGCAGCAGCAAGGCCGTTAAACAAACAAGTTTTGCAAAAGGTACCTATAGTGGCATTGGAGTTTATCTTGGATCCTGAAAAGTTGAGTAGCCAGCAACGTGATTAGAGCAACCAGTTGCATCAGCAAACCTGTTACACAAATATATTTTTGAAAATATACCTGCTGTGTAATTGGACTTCCAACTGGATCTTGAAAACTTGAAGTTGGTAAGATGATTACAACAACAAGTTACAGCAGCAAACAAGGTAAACAAGGAAGTTTCTAACAACATACCTGTTGTGCCAACAGAGTTTCAGTTGGATCCTGCAAACTTGAATGTTAGCAATCATAAATAAAGTGTTGCAAGAGCCATAGGAAACTAACATCAAACTTGTAAAAATAACCAGTTTTGGCAACGTATTAAAGTAACAAGTCGGTACCATTTACCAGCAACACAGACTTCTGTACATTTCTTTGATGTAAGCAAAATGACTCCAACACACACACACACACGCACACACACACACACACACACACACACACACACACACACACACACACACATATATATATATATATATATATATATATATATATAGACACACACATACACATATAAGATAAAAAGACAGTGTCCCTCATAGAAACCTGACAGTTGTCTATCTATGAACATGAAAACATTTAACATTAATAGTGCTACAAGTGATAACAACAAACCATTTAAATAAACAGGGTATTAGAACGTAAATTACACGTGAATTCTACTGCAGCCTGGAAGTACATATGACCAGCTATCTACGTTATTAAGTAGCTATTTAAGTTCAGGCAAATAGGTAATTCTTAATAGTAAGTATCAAACACATAGATAGGCGCAGTCTATAATAGGATTAACAGGCTATGGCATTTTTTAATCAGTAGCAAACTAAATTAAGCCAAGCAATGTAATTGAACAATTTTGCAATAAGTGGCTAACTAAAATTCCGAGAAGCAGATAACTGAACTTATGCTAGCTCTTTGTACAGGCACACTTCAACTTCTTTTTTGCTTACAAGGTTCTATGAAGGAGTCCATGGCATCAATGCTTGGATACGCAGTCCCAATACTTCTTTCTTCGCACACTGCATTGGTAAGTCCAATGGTTAATCTGATAAGATGGTGCGTCCTTGATATGTTATATGAGGACGGGTTGTCAGACTAGTTGTAGCCACCACATCACACTGGCTTTTACAGCATATTTCATGCGATTACATTTGGCATATCGAGATCTAAGCAATCTACAATAGGATGAAAAGACTGGCATCCTTTACATTATTGGTGAACTCAGTTCATAGAAACAAGAAATTCAACCATTCTGTGGGTAAATAAAAAGTGCCACTGGAGATTTTTCACTACCCCAATCATACACGCAAAAAGGGGCGACGCCATCGTAGGGGCTGGTATGGGCGGCCGCCTCGGGTGGCTGGAAAGTGTGCACCTAATTTGAGTCGTCCAGGTTGGCCCAGGCTAGTTTTTTTCGTCCCAACGCACGAGCAGGTGATACGTCTCCAACATATCTATAATTTTTGATTGTTCCATGCTATTATATTACCCCTTTTGGATGTTTATGGGATTTATTTTACACATTTATATCATTTTTGGGACTAACCTACTAACCGGAGGCCCAACCCGTATTGCTATTTTTTTGCCTATTTCAGTATTTCGAAGAAAAGAAATATCAAACGGAGTCCAAACGGAATGAAACATTCGGGAGCGTGATTTTTGGAACGAACGTGATCCGGGGAACTTGGAGTGCAAGTCAAGAAGCTTGCGAGGCCACCAGGAGACAGGAGGGCACGCCCACCCCCTCTGGGCGCACCCCTATCTCCTGGGCCCCATAGGCGACCACCGACGTACTTCTTCCTCCGATATATACCGACGTACCCCCAAAACATCCAGGGAGCCAACGAAACACAATTTCCACCGCCGTAACCTTCTGTATCCGTGAGATCCCATCTTGGAGCCTTCGCCGGCACTCTGCCAGAGGGGGAATCGACCATGAAGGGCTTCTACAACAACACCATAGCCCCTCCGATGAGTTGTGAGTAGTTTACCACAGACCTTCGGGTCCATAGTTATTAGCTAGATGGCTTCTTCTCTCTTTTTGGATCTCAATACAATGTTCTCCCCCTCTCTTCTGGAGATTTATTTGATGTAAACTCTTTTTGCGGTGTGTTTGTCAAGATCCGATGAATTGTGGGTTTATGATCAAGTTTATCTATGAGAAATATTTGAATCTCCTCTGAATTCTTTTATGTATGATTGAGTTATCTTTGCAAGTCTATTCGAATTATCGGTTTGGTTTGGCCTACTATTCGAATTATCTGAATTCTTTTATGTATGATTGATCTTTCTTGCCATGGGAGAAGTGCTTAGCTTTGGGCAGGGACGGAGCCAGAAAATTGAGATAGGGGCGGCGAGAACTGGAAGGATGAAAATCATAGGATACATTAGCACATACGGTAGTAAATATCATGGGATCTAAATATTAAATATATGTATCAGGGGCCATAGCTTGCTAAATGGCGCTAAATTGCACACGATATGTTTAGCGGGGTGCTCCTGCTGCTGTAACATCGAGATATTCGCCACATAATTATGATAAAAATACATATATCTACTAATTTGAAGTCAGCTTCGTGAGCACAATATCAACAATTTCTTCAGAGCTAAACCTGGCCGTTAATTCCTTGTCAATGATTGTAGTTTTTACAATTATAGACTGTACTTCGATATGGTTCTGAAATCACAGGCTAACCTAATTAGGGCTTCAATGTATTGGTCGAAATACCTTGTATACTCGTTCTGTTGCCGTTTGTCCATGCGGTCGGCCCACCGGCTACCGGCAAAGTGCCCGTGGATCGACGCTCGCCCGCAACCGTCCCTTCTCCGCTTTTCTTGATGGCGATGCGATGGAGTAGCGCAAGGCAGCGGCGCTATGGCAGGCGGCAGATGTGAATTTCGATCGGAGCAAGCGGTTGGGAAACGAAGGGATAGCGGCGCATGTGTGCGTGGGCGGGTAGGTGGGCTGCTGGACTGCTAATTGACCCCTTTGTCTACGGGGGATGGGCTGCGTGTTGGTAGCCTCCTAGTTGTACACATGATCTGTGGCTGTTTGTTTTGGGCTTTTAGGCTACTAAATTGCATCGTGTACATGGGTTGACTTGAGGCTTCACGAACTACACAGAGACAGGGGGCGAAGGAAGTGGCGGACAGTTGGCTGGCAAAAAAATTAGCGAACAAACTACTCGCTGTTAACAGGGAGATGCGATCGTCAGGGGGGGTCTCGCCCCCCTCGTCCCCCCTTGAATCCGTCCCTGGCTTTGGTTTCAATCTTGCGGTGTCCTTTCCCAATGACAGCAGGGGCAGCAAGGCACGTATTGTATTGTTGCCATCGAGGATAAAAAGATGGGGTTTATATCATATTGCTTGAGTTTATCCCTCTACATCATGTCATCTTTCTTAATGTGTTACTCTGTTCTTATGAACTTAATACTCTAGATGCAGGCAGGAGTCGGTCGATGTGTGGAGTAATAGTAGTAGATGCAAGCAGGAGTCGGTCTACTTGTTGCGGACGTCATGCCGATATACATGATCATGCCTAGATAATCTCATAATTATTCGCTTTTTTATCAATTGCTCGACAATAATTTGTTCACCCACCGTAATACATATGCTATCTTCAGAGAAGCCACTAGTGAAACCTATGGCCCCGGGTCTATCTTTTATCATATAAGCTTTCAATCTACTTTTATTTGCATCTTTACTTTTTGCATCTATATTATAAAATACCAAAAATATATTTATCTTATCATACTATATCTATCAGATCTCACTTTCGCAAGTGGCCATGAAGGGATTGACAACCCCTTTATTGCGTTGGTTGTGTGTTCTTTGTTTGTTTGTGTAGGTGCGTGGGACTTTTGAGGATCCTCCTACTGGATTGATACCTTGGTTCTCAAAAACTGAGGGAAATACTTATGCTACTATTGTTGCATCACCCTTTCCTCTTCAAGGAAAACCAACACAAGCTCAAGACGTAGCAAGAAGGATCTCGGGATCCCTTGCCGGGGAGGTCTTTGCTCAAGTCAAGACATACCAAGTACCCATCACAAACTCATCTCCCTCACATTTACATTATTTACCATTTGCCTCTCGTTTTCTTCTCCCCCACTTCACCCTTGCCATTTTATTTGCCCTCTCTTTCCCAACCTCCTCCTCTCTTTTCGCTTGCCTTTTTCTGTTTGCTTGAGTGTTGGGTTAGTTGTTGCCATGGCGCAACATAATACCAAATTGTGTGATTTCTCCAATACCAATAATAATGATTTCCTTAGTACTCCGATTGCTCCTCTTAATGATGTTGAGTCTTGTGAAATCAATACTGCTTTGCTGAATCTTGTTATGAAAGATCAATTCGCCGGCCTTCCTAGTGAAGATGCCGCTACTCATCTAAACAACTTTGTTGATTTGTGTGATATGCAAAAGAAGAAAGATATAGATAATCATATTATTAAATTGAAGTTATTTCAATTTTCACTTAGATATCGTGCTAAAGTTTGGAACAAGTGCAAACATGCTTTTATCTCTAAGTATTTTCCTCCCACTAAGATCATAACTCTTAGGAACGATATTATGAATTTTAAACAACTTGATCATGATCATGTTGCCCAATCTTGGGAAAGAATTAAATTGATGATTCACAATTGCCCTACTCATGGTTTGAATTTATGGATGATCATACAAAAATTTTATGTCGGTTTGAACTTTGCTTCTAGAAATCTTTTAGATTCGTCCGCGGGAGGCACGTTTATGGAAATCATGTTAGGAGATGCTACAAAACTTCTTGATAATATTATGGCTAATTATTTTCAATGGCACACCGAAAGATCTTCTAGTAAAAAAGTGCATGCTATAGAAGAAATCAATGTTTTGAGTGGAAAGATGGATGAACTTATGAAATTATTTGCTACTAAGAGTGCTCCTCTTGATCCCAATGATATGCCTTTGTCTACTTTGATTGAGAATAATAATGAATCTATGGATGTGAATTTTGTTGGTAGGAATAGTTTTGGAAACAATGCTTATAGATGAAACTTAAATTCTAGACCGTTCCCTAGTAATTCCTCTAGTAATTATGGAAATTCCTACAATAATTCTTATGGTAATTTTAATAAGATGCCCTCTGATTTTGAGAATACTGTGAAAGAATTTATGATTTCTCAAAAGAATTTTAATGCCTTGCTTGAAGAAAAATTGCTCAAAGTTGATGATTTGGCTAGGAATGTTGATAGACTTTCGCTTGATGTTGATTCTCTTAAACTTAGATCTTCCCCTCCTAAGCATGATATCAATGAGTCTCGCAAAGCAATGAGAATTTCCGTTGATGAGTGCAAGGAAAGAACCGCTAGATTGCGTGCTAAGAAAGATTGCTTTGTAAAGGCGTGTTCTTCTAGTTTCAATGAAAATGATGATGAAGATCTTAAAGTTATTGATGTGTCCCCTATTAGATCATTGTCTTGCAATATGAATCTTGATAATAATGGGACTGGAGATGAGTCAACTTTAGTTGGAAGGCGTCCCAAGAATTCGGAGTTTTTAAATCTTGATGCTAAATTTGGTAAAAGTGGGATTGGAGAGGTCAAGACTTTAAATAGCATTGAACCCACTATCTCGGATTTCAAGGAATTTGATTATGATAATTGTTCTTTAGAAGGTTGTATTTCCTTGTTGTAATCAGTTGTTAATTCTCCTCATGCTTAGAGTCAAAATAAAGCTTTTACCAAACATATCATTGATGCCTTGATGCAATCTTATGATGAAAAACTTAATTTGGAAGTTTCTATACCTAGAAAACTTAATGACGAGTGGGAACCTACTATAATGATTGGAATTAAAGATCATGAGTGTTTTGCTTTGTGTGATTTGGGTGCTAGTGTTTCCACGATTCTGAAAACTTTATGTGATAATCTAGGTTTCCCTGATCTTGATGATTGCTCTTTAAGTTTGCACCTTGCGGTTTCCACCATTAAAAAGCCAATGGGAAGGATCAATGATGTTCTCATTGTTTAAAATAGGAACTTGGTGCCCGTAGATTTTATCATTCTTGATATAGATTGCAATCTTTCTTGCCCTATTATTCTTCGTAGACCTTACCTTAGAACGATTGGCACGATTATTGATATGAAGGAAGGGAATATTAGATTCCAATTTCCATTAAAGAAAGGAATGGAGCACTTTCCAAGAAATAAATTCAAATTACCTTATGAATCTATCATGCGAGCTACTTATGAATGGAGTGCCAAAGAGGGCACTACTTAGATCTATCTTCGCTTTTATGCCTAGCTAGGGGCGTTAAACGATAGCGCTAGTTCGGAGGCAACCCAATTTTATTTGTGTTTTTTGTTTTTCTTTCTGTTTAGTAATAAATTTTGCATCTACCTTCTGCTTAGATGTTTTTTTATCTTTTAATTAATGTTTGTGCCAAGTAGAACCTATAGGATAACCTATGATGATAGTTGATTTGATTCTGCTGAAAAACAGAAACTTTGCACGCACGAATTTAGTTTTGTTAAATCACAGAAATGTGGTTTTGCGTTGATTCGTTTTTATGCTGATCAATAGACAAATTGTACAGGAGGTCCTATTTTAGTAGGATTTTTAGTGTTCCAGAAGTTTGCGTTAGTTACAGATTGCTACAGATTGTTCTGTTTTTGACAGATTGTGTTTCTCGTGTGTTGTTTGCTTATTTTGATGCATCTATGGCTAGTAAAATAGTTTATAAACCATAGAGAACTTGGAATACATTAGGATTAACACCAAAATAAATAAAGAATGAGTTCATTACAGTACCTTCTGTGGTGGTTTTCTTTTCTTTCACTAACGGAGCTTATAAGATTTCCTGTTGAGTTTTGTGTTGTGAAGTTTTCATGTTTTGGGTAAGGCTTTGATGTACTATGGAATAAGGAGTGGCAAGAGCCTAAGCTTGGGGATGCCCAAGGCACCCCAAGATATTCAAGAATAGCCAAAATCCTAAGCTTGTGGATGCCCCGGGAAGGCATCCCCTCTTTCGTCTTCGTTCATTGGTAACTTTACTTGGAGCTCTATTTTTAATCGCCACATGATATGTGTTTTGCTTGAAGCGTCGTGTATTATATTAGTCTTTGCCTTTTAGTTTACCACAATCATTCTTGCTGTACACACCTTTTGGGAGAAGCCCACTTGATTAGAATTTGCTAGAATACTCTATGTGCTTCACTTATATCTTTTGAGCTTGATAGTTTTTGCTCAAGTGCTTCACTTATATCTTTTAGAGCATGGCGGTGGCTTAATTTTGAAGAAATTGCTAGTCTCTCATGCTTCACTTATATTACTTTGAGAGTCTTTTAGAACAGCATGGTATTTGCTATGGTCACAAATTTGGTCCTAGAATGACGAGCATCCAAGTTGGATATAATAAAAACTATCATAGGAAGTGAATTGGATGCTATGATCAGTTTGATGCTTGATAATTGTTTTGAGATATAAAGGTAGTAATGTTAGGGTCATGCTAGTGGGTAATAATGAAATGGAGAAATACTTGTGTTGAAGTTGGCAAGTCCCGTAGCATGCACGTATGGTAAAAGTTGTGTGACAAATTTGTTGCATGAGGTGCTCTTTTGATTGTCTTCCTTATGAGTGGAGGTCGGGATCACGCGATGGTTAACTCCTACCAACCCTTCCCCTAGGAGCATGCGTAGTATTACTTTGCTTCGAGGGCAAGTAGACTTTTGCAGTAAGTATATGAGTTCTTGATGACTAATGTGAGTCCATGGATATACGCACACTCATCCTTCCACTTTGCTAGCCTCTATTATACCGCGCAACTGTCGCCGGTATCATGCACCCATTATTTACCTTCCTCAAAACAGCCACCATACCTACCTATTATGGCATTTCCATAGCCATTCCGAGATATATTGCCATGCAACTTTCCATCGTTCCGTTTATTATGAGACACTTCATCATTGTCATAGTGCTCTTTGCATGATCATGTGGTTGACATCGTATTTGTGGCAAGGCCACCTTCATAATTTTCATACATGTCGCTCTTGATTCATTGCATATCCCGATACACCGCCGGAGGCATTCATATAGAGTCGTATCTTGTTCTAGCTTTGAGTTGTAATTCTTGAGTTGTAAATCAATAAAAGTGTGATGATCTTCATTATTAGAGCATTGTCTCAGTGAGGAAAGGATGATGAAGACTATGATTCCCCCACAAGTGGACTTCGGACTTTACAAAAAGAAAAAAAGGAGAAAGGCAAAAAAAAGGCAAAAGAAAAAAAAGAAAAAGAAGAAGAAAAAAGAAAAAGAAAAAAAGGAAAAGAAAACAAATAAAATGAGTGAAAAAGAGAGAAGGGACAATGCTACTATCTCTTTTTCCACACTTGTGCTTCAAAGTAGCACCATGATCTTCATTATAGAGAGTCTCCTATGTTGTCACTTTCATATACTAAGTGGGAATTTTTCATTATAGAACTTGGCTTGTATATTCCAATGATGGGCTTCCTCAAAATGCCCTAGGTCTTCGTGAGCAAGCGAGTTGTATGCACACCCAATTAGTTTCTTTTGTTGAGCTTTCATATATTTATAGCTCTAGTGCATCCGTTTCATGGCAATCCCTACTCACTCACATTGATATCTATTGATGGGCATCTCCATAGCCCATTGATACGCCTAGTTGATGTGAGACTATCTTCTCCCTCTTTTGGTCCTCACAACCACCACCATATACCACCATAGTGCTATGTCCATGGCTTGCGCTCATGTATTGCGTAAGAGTTGAAAAAGCTGAAGCGCATTAAAAAGTATGAACCAATTGCTTGGCTGAAACCGGGGTTGTGCATGATGGGAGTATTTTGTGTAATGAAAATGAAGCATGGCCTAACTATATGATTTTGTAGGGATAAGCTTTCTTTGGCTATGCTATTTTGATAGGACATGGTTATTTGTTAGTATGCTTCGAAGCATTATTATTTTTATGTTTTATAAGCTTTTATCTTGAATCATTTGGATCTGAACAATCATGCCACAATAAATAAAATTAATTTGAGAATTATGCTAGGTAGCATTCCACATCAAAAATTCTGTTTTTATCATTTACCTACTCGAGGACAAGCTAGAATTAAGCTTGGGGATGCTTGATACGTCTCCAATGTATCTATAATTTTTTATTGTTCCATGCTCTTATATTACCCCTTTTGGATGTTTATGGGCTTTATTTTACACATTTATATCATTTTTGGGACTAACCTACTAATCGGAGGCCCAACCCGTATTGCTGTTTTTTGCCTATTTCAGTATTTCGAAGAAAAAGAATATCAAATGGAGTCCAAACAGAATGAAACCTTCGGGAGCGTGATTTTTGGAACGAACGTGATCCGGAGAACTTGGAGTGCACGTCAAGAAGCTTGCGAGGCAGCCAGGAGACAGTAGAGAACACCCACCCCCTCTGGGCACGCCCCCTTTCTCCTAGGCCCCACAGGCGGCCACCGACGTACTTCTTCCTCCTATGTATACCTACGTACCCCAAAAACATCCAGGGAGCCAACTAAACACAATTTCCACCGCCGTAACCTTCTGTATCCGCGAGATCCCATCTTGGAGCCTTCGCCGGCGCTCCGACGGAGGGGGGATCAACCACGGAGGGCTTCTACATCAACACCATAGCCCCTCCGATGAGTTGTGAGTAGTTTACCACAGACCTTCGGGTCCATAGTTATTAGCTAGATGGCTTCTTCTCTCTTTTTGGATCACAATACAATGTTCTCCCCCTCTCTTGTGGATATCCATTCGATGTAAACTCTTTTTGCGATGTGTTTGTCGAGATACGATGAATTGTGGGTTTATGATCAAGTTTATCTATGAGAAAGATTTGAATCTCCTCTGAATTCTTTTATGTATCAATGAGTTATCTTTGCAAGTCACTTCGAATTATCAGTTTGGTTTGGCCTACTAGATTGATCTTTCTTGCCATGGGATAAGTGCTTAGCTTTGGGTTCAATCTTGCGGTGTCCTTTCCCAGAGGATGTTAGGGAAGCAAGGCACGATTGTATTGTTGCCATCGTGGATTAAAAGATGGGGTTTATATCATATTGCTTGAGTTTATCCCTCTACATCATGTCATCTTTCTTAATGCATTACTCTGTTCTTATGAACTTAATACTCTAGATGCAGGCAGGAGTCGGTCGATGTGTGGAGTAATAGTAGTAGATGCAGACAGCAGTCGGTCTACTTGCTGCAGACGTGATGCCTATATACATGATAGTGCCTAGATAATCTCATAATTATTCGTTTTTTTATCAATTGCTCGACAGTAATTTGTTCACCCACCGTAATACTTATGCTATCTTGAGAGAAGCCACTAGTGAAACCTATGGCCCCCAGGTCTATCTTTTATCATATAAGCTTTCGATCTACTTTTATTTGCATCTTTACGTTTTGCATCTATATTATAAAATACCAAAAATATATTTATCTTATCATACTATCTCTATCAGATCTCACTTTCGCAAGTGGCCGTGAAGGGATTGACAACCCCTTTATTGCGTTGGTTGCAAGTTCTTTGTTTCTTTGTGTAGGTGCGTGGGACTCTTGAGGAGCCTCCTATTGGATTGATACCTTGGTTCTCAAAAACTGAGGGAAATACTTACCCTACTATTGCTGCATCACCCTTTCCTTTTCAAGGAAAACCAACACAACCTCAAGACGTAGCAGCAGGCAATGTAAAAAATGAAGAAAAATGTTTCAATTTGGATGGGCCAATAACGTAAGTGCAAGGCAGGCCCTATAGCAGGCTCGCGGACCAAATGAGCGCCTCCCATATTGATCAACAGTAGGGAAAATCCCAATTCGTTCGCTCCAGCCTCCAGTCTGGTTCGCTCCTAACCTAGCCGCCGCTGGACAGACCAACACAGCACTTCCTTACGCCCTCGTTGGACACCGGTCACCGGGCTTCAAGCGAATGGAAGGACAAGAAGATGAAGATCCAACCCTGGGTGTAGCCTGCGTGGGAGGCAGCGGTGGCAGCACGAGCATGTCATCGAGCTTGCAGAAATGGACAGTCGGAGCTTGCAAGAGCAGCATGCACAATGAGCAGGTACATCACATCCCTGATTATATCTACTTCAACTGTTCAATTTCTGGCCAATAGTTAAACCTGGCCGTGTTGTAAAACTGCTTGTGTGTAGGGAATCTATGAGAAAATGAAACCAATTTCTACTTATTTTATAACTCCCGCAATCAATACTGAACTGACTGAACCTAATGTATCTAATCAAGTTTCCAGTGCAAACATACAAGCTCATGTTGTTCATGAGCCTGAAGTGTCTAATGGACAGACTGCTAATGAAGGATTTGATGCAAACATTTTACATGCTCCTGGTGATGAACATATAGTGTCTAATGAGGGATCTAAAGCAAGCATTTTGCAAGCTCCCATTGACGGATTTAGTGTCTAATGATGATCTGCTATGTTGACTGAGACATAGAGATTTGCAGGCATTGATGACAAGCAAATTATAGTACATTTTCATGGCTTGAGGAAACACCGAGGCCATCTGCCAGAAAGTGCCCGTCTCATGACAACGTAGCATAAAAACTTTTCTAATCTGTTGTTTGAAACTATTGGCATACTTGTGCGGGAAAGATACATTGATATGCAGTTTGCGCACTCGTTATAGGTGCAATTACACTTCGATATTTTCAGCCAGAGAACGAATAATTCAAGCAGGTACAAACAATGTTAGTAGTCCTTGTACACCATGTTGCATTTTGTGTTTTTTCGTGATTACACTACAAAAAAAGACACATCCGTGACATTTTGGGCCGAACGATTTTTTTTCTGTCATACATATGACACTTCTATGACGATAATTGTGACAAAACCCGGTATCATCATAGATGTGGTGGGCTCCTACTTCTATGACAAAAAATCATGATAGAAAATGGGCTTTTCGTCCTGGATGGGCCGGAGACGCAACTGCATGACATTCTTTGGGCCGTCCATGACGGAAAAAACCGTGGTAGAAGCGAGGGGGAGGAAAATTCGGGGAGTTCCCGATTACCGTGGGAGGTCGGGGGCCGGGCAATGCATGTTTCTCTGGTACACATACGCGCCTGTGTGCGAGGCGTTGGCTCTAACTGAACCCGAGCGAGGCGTTGGGCTCTAACTGAACCCGAGCGATTGCACTGCAGGCTACGCGTTACTGAACCCGAGCGATCGATCGATGGCTGTTAACTAAACCCGATCGAGCGATTCCTTCGCTACTGCTGCTAACTAAAGCCGATCGATGCTGCCTCTGGGATGAACAGTGAGCATTGCGGGGGGGGTTGGATGAACAGTGAGTGGTGGCGTTGCCTCTGGATGAACAGGACCCCGTGGTGTGGTGGAGGGCTGGATGAACAGTAGACGGTGGAGGGGTGCCCGTGGAGGGGTGGTTGATTAGGATCCCGTGGTGTGGAGGGCTGGATGAATAGTAGATGGTGGAGGGGTGGTTGAAAAGTAGCCGGTGGAGTAGCACGCGGTGGAGGCTGGATGAACAGGAGCCCGTGGAGGCTGGAGGAGGTCAACGGTAGCCCGTGGAGGCTGGAGGAGGTCGACGGTGGAGATGAACAGTATCCCGTGAAGTCCCGTTTTGCAGTACGCCACACCCCTCCCGATGAACAGGACCCCCATTTCGACCATAGCGCTCCAACACAAGTCCGTTTTGTTCGTTTTAGGGTACGCCACACCCCTCCTGATCAATAGGACCCCTGTTTGGACCGTAGAAGGTTCATTTCCTCCGTTTTGCAGAACGCCAGACCCCTCCCGATCAACAGGACCCCGTTCCGAACGTAGGAGGTCCGTTTCCTCCATTTTGCGGTACGCCAAGCCTCGTTTCCATCGCCTGTTCCATCCAAGCCCTCCCGATGAACACGACGATGCATTCCGTTCCGTCCCAGCCAGTTGGCTCCCACATGTTCCATTGCCTCCCGATGAACATGACGCATTTCGTTGCCTCCCCATGAACACGACGCATTCTGTTGCCTCCCCATGAACACGACGCATTCCGTTGCCTCCCCACGAACATGAGCCCTCGCCGTACGTATGCGCGAGTAGGCGTTGAAGACCCCGCCTGTATGTACACATACGTGGCCGTATTTTCTTTCTTGCACCCCAGCCATTGTACGTACGTGTACATGCTACGTGCGCGCCTCTACTACGACACGTGCGCGCCTCTACATCGACCAGTATATATGTACGTACACATTCGCGACCAAAATGATAACGCTACGTACGCTTCGACCAGGTGGGTCCCGACTGTCAGGCACTTCCTTGCGTGCAAAGATGTAGCTGGTGGTCCCAGCAGTCAGGGGGAAACATTTTTTCACCTTGCGTACGAAGGTGTAGCTTGTGGGTCCCAGTAGTTAGGGGGAAACGTTTTTTCACGAAATACGGTGGCCCGTCCTTGGTTTTTTTTCCTAGACACACTTCCTTGCGTGCGAAGGTGTAGCTTGTGGGTCCCGGTAGTTAGGGGGAAACGTTTTTTCACGAAATACGGTGGCTCGTCCGTTGGGTCCCTGCTGTCAGGTGGAGGAATAATTATTTTGCGCATAAGAAGCAGGAACTTCCTTGTGGCCGTCGTGGACCCAGCTGTTAGCCTCTCCACGCACAGTACTCTTCCGATGGAAGTCGGTCGTTGACCACATTGACCACGCCGCGCCGAGAGCACCACGGCGGTGGACGACGGCGAGGCCTAGGAAGGGGACGACACAGAGGCTGGGAAGACTTGACAGTTGTTTCCCGCGCGGAGGGGAGTGACAGTGTCCTGGACTAGGGGGTACTCACCACATCGTCTCCCGATTAGTTGGATTGGGCCGAGGACCCCCATGGCCGTATACTCATGGGCCAGTTCAGACAACCCCTGCCGCATACAAGGAAGACTCCACAAGACTTGGCGCCCAAGACAAGGACTCTCCTAAACCCTAGGCCTACGGTGTCTTATATAAACGGAGGCCAGGCTAGTCAATAGACAATCTCATATCCATTATTACCATCTCATGGTAGACATATGTACTCTGTACTATCCCCATGTGAATACAATCAAAAGCAGGACGTAGGGTTTTACCTCCATCAAGAGGGCCCGAACCTGGGTAAAATCCGTGTCCATGTTACGATCGCTCCAAGACGCCTAGCTTAGGACCCCTACTACGAGATACGCCAGATATTGAACCGACATTGATGCTTCATTGAGAGCCTGCTGGGCGATCATCACGGTTTGATGGGTCATCATCATCTACATCGGTTTCGAACTCGTCGGTCAGATCGGATGAAATTTCTGCGGCGACACGAACCTGGTATTGTTTTTCTAATCAACTTATCATCGTTTAATCTGTGTGAGGATGTTATTTGTCGGCCCATACTATCTCTTGTTCGCAGGCCTAACTAGAATCAGTATTAAACTCCTGATCTGATTTGATTTGTGGCGGCAGCCGCCGTGCGATGTCAAGTCAAAATCAACTGCGTGTATGCTGCTGATTTCCTGCTGCAATGGAACATAAAAATCACAGATGATTAGACAGCTCGCTGCTGCTATGAGGGTCATCCTGCGCGTGTATGAACGCGTTGTTGTTGCTGTGCGCAAGTGCTCCAGGCCGACAGCGAGATTCCTTTCTCTTGGCTTTATTCATTATTTAATAATATGTGGAGGTATTCTGCACTTTCGACTAGTAGTTTTCTGTTCATCTACCCTTTACTTAGAGGGTGTTTGGATACTCTCTAGTCATGTGACTAGTAGTAGTCAGACTAGAAGTTTTTAGTCAGGCCCTGTTTGGAAGGTGACTACTACTAGTCAGCATTAAATGTCTCAGTATTAAATGTCCCTTGTGCAACACCAATTAGAGGAGAGAGAGGGGGACTTTAGTCAGTAAAAGTCAGGGGTGTTTGGAGGTTTACTGACTAAAGGTGACTACTACTAGTCTCTAGTCACTAAAAGTTGGGGGTGGGGTGATTAGGCACTAAACTAGTTTTAGTCACCCACTAGTCAGGGGTGTTTGGAGGTTTACTGACTAAAGGTGACTACTACTAGTCTCTAGTCTCTAGTCTCTAGTGATCCAAACACCCCCTTAGTGACCTACACCTCTTACGTACTAGTATTGGTAATACTACTTGCAACCCTGCGTGGTGGCCGTTGGAGCAGACGCAAAGTGCTACCCTAGTAGTACTAATTGACGCACTCTTTGTGAGTTCGGTTATTCATCTGAAGTCGGACAAACTTTATGTTAGATTTTGCACTGTCTGTCTTTAGTTTGGCTAGTCTCTTATTACTACCATGCTACCTCTCTGCACTATTTTTAATACCTTTTTCTTCTCTTTTGAGAATTATTACTCCGGCTAGTATTATCTTTTTTACACAGGTAATTTATGGCCCCAATGACTACGCTTGGGGAGTTCATGCTTCATTGCTATGTCGTATTGGCGTTGTCATTCCACACGCCCTGAGCCAATGCCTCGCGGGTCCGGAACAACAATGATGTCGTCGCCGAGTCACTCCACCAACCGCACTGAGTTACCACCCAGGCCACACTACTAGGAAAAGGCCTGCTAGTCTTGCACAAGTTTTGCCTACTAATGGCGCACTACTAGTGCGCCACTAGCACCACGTCATTAGAATTAAATACTAATGGCGCACCCCTGGTGCGCCATTAGTATCTGGAATACTATTGGCGCACCACGCAGTGCGCCATTAGTATAGCCCAACGTGCGCCATTAGTATGCCTCCCAAGGGGCATATTTACCCATGTGCTTTGGCATACTAATGGCGCACTTGGGGGTGATGCGCCATTAGTATCCTTTCTGCAGTGCGCCACTAGTGTGCTGAGTGGTGCGCCATTAGTATGAATATTAGGGATTTTTTTTCTTTTCTGATATTTGCACAGGTTACAAAATATATTATTGGACAGAATATAGACAGCACCACACAACAACAACAAATTCATCGAATACAATAGAAGATTAGTCTCCGAATACAATTCATCATATTAGTCTTCGAATTCAAAAGACCGAACAAAGATAGAACATTAGAAGTCTCGAGACTGGGAGTAGCGAGTTTGTCTTCACATTACAAGTCGATATCGATTATCTAAACTACCATCACATAGAAGAGCGCTGCGGTCATCACGATGAGCATCATCATAATGAAACTGGTCTTCATCCATTTCCTCCAACGCTCCCTCCTCTCTCTCGCTAGATAGCGCTCATATCGAGATTCCGCCTCCGCCCTAGTGGTGTACCCTTTGTAACAGTTACCGCTGAAACGATGAACCTGTCTCCGACACTCCTCCCAGTCGTCGTAGACTCCAGGAACCTTACCCTTGTACACGACATACGACGACATCTCTATGCACTAGCCAAACAAAACGTTAGTAGCAATTCATACAATACATAAGCAATATATAAGTATGCAACAAAAGGATCGGAAGAGAAAAGCAAGACATTAATAGCACGATTCATGGTCCTACTAATAAATAGCATCGATTACATCTAAGTTGAACGACTGTCCAAACCAAAGAGACATACAAGTTCATTAAAGTTTAATTACAACATGAGCTAATCGATGTTTCAGAACTACACATAGCATCAATACTTTCTACTCGACTTAGGGATCGGAGCGTGGATGAAGCCACCATCTCTCGTGATGGTCATGAAGTCGCGGGCATTGTTAGCCTACATTTGTAGCGTTGTGTCTATATCACTGTTGGACGGTTGATATCTGAGGTAGAACCGCCCCGAGGTACGAAGGACATCTTGATGGATGATTTCTGCAAACTCCGACTGGATGCAAAAGAATTCTTGTCTGATGTCCACGTCCTGGATGGCCGACAAGCTTGCGGCCCAATCTTTGAGATTATTTGGTAGCAGAAGGTGATTATGGTCCCGTACGATCGCCCGCATGTGATGGAGGGCGTAGTAGGCATCCTTCTGACCGCCAGGCGGCTGCTTGACGAAGGGGAACGTCGTATTGTGGGTGAACATGTGCTTGCCGTACCTATGAACTGGCCTCTTAAAGGTGCCTCCAGATCTGGCGTAGCCGGGGAGAGCATCATCAAGAACTTTCTTGATATTTGTGTAGTCTATCTTTGACTCACGGTCCGGGTTGAAATTTATGGCCATGGAATATTTCGGGCTTAAGAGGATGAGTGTGCAATGTGTGTCACTGCACAAAACACGAAATGTTAGAAAAAAAGAACGATCAAAATCTAAGAAATCATATGTTATGGGGTGGTGAGGGGATGACTTAGTCCGGAAATTAAGGCACGAGGAAGTTATCCTTATCTGGGTTTGCCAGAATGACGCCTTCGAGGTGTGAACTCGCGACTTGCTGGTCCCCAGCGCTGCCCAAGATCTTGGCACACATGTAGAAGGGGTCGACTATCCCGATGTCCACGGTCTTGTCTCTAATGATCCGCATCTCCATACTCAGCGAAAACAACCAAACGAAGGTGTAGTGCAGCGGATGAAGGTTAAACATAGCAAAGATGTCATGAAACCGCAGGACGATCATACCCCCGATGGCGTTATCCACAAAGCCCTTGCCCTCTAGCACCTTGGCCACGAAAACCGGGTATGCCACATCATTCTGGGAGAGACGCCGCTTCTCCAAAGAAAGAACACTGTCATGCAGACTCCGCATAGCACCAGTTGCAGCATTGAGCAGATTTGTCGATAGCATCGCCCTACCCGCCACATGCACCCTCCTCGAGATATCCTTAGGTGAAGGTGGCCCGTCCTGAGCATGGATCGTACTCGGTGCCGGCTGGCTCGCACCGGCGCCCTTGTTATTCTTTCGTTTCTGTCCATTCTTCTTCATCTGCTGTAATGGGATCGAGTTCTGCTCATAGATCGCCTTCTTGAGTGTGTTGAGGCTGATAATATTTCGCACCTCGGCTATCTGAGGCTCGGTGAAGGCGGCATCTAGAGGCGTCTCCTGAGAACTGAATGCCAGACAACGCCTGTTGCAATTGGGTTTCTCCGTGGTACCAGCTAGATCGCGGCGTCTTTTTCAGGGTTGGGTTCTTGAGAAGGAGGCCCGCAGAATTCGTCACCGTACCCATGTTCGGCAAAGTACTTATTGACGTTGGTAAATGTACCGTCGTCGTTGTCGTCGTCGTCCGGATCCTGTGCCATATGCATGTCTAGATCTTGTGCCATAGGGATGTCCAGCATGTCCGGTAGCGTTGCGGCGGTCTTGCCATGGCTTGGCGCCGGCACGACTGGCGGTCTTGTCTGTGGGGTGGTGTCCCCCGCCCCCAAACGAATCTGGCTCTTCGGCCAAAGCAGGGGCCAGCTTACGCATGCGCTGAGGGTCATCACATCATCTTCGTTGGCCCCAGTGGGTCGAATTGGCGGTAACAACTCGTTGCAGCCTGGCAGCACCCGCAACAGTTCAACCCTATACACGGTGGGTGGCATCGGATTACCGTGGAACACGGGATTGCCCGGTTGAACGATTCTGCCCTTGGCGACATCGACCAACTCGCTGCCCACGAAGTGCAGGAGAGTGCACGAAACGTCGGCAGCGCCCTACAAAAACATGAAGGGTGTCAGGGATGCCCAGTCAAAGGCAAGGAGATGAAATCATCGGCCGAGAGGCTTAGTTACCGTGATGCCTTCGAGCTCGGCTAATGTCGAGGCACCGCCAACGGCGGGCATGCAACTGACGGAGGGGCCGCTTGCTGGCGAGGTGCCGGCCGGCGTACACCCGAGTGCATTAAGCTCCAATCCCCGTGCCGGTGCCGGAGACACGAATACCGCCTCCGCCGGAAACACCAATGGCGCCGCCTACGCGTTGTGCGAGTTGGTGGCCGTGAAGCTGGGAACCGAGGGCGGCCCCTGTTAGCCGCCCGCAATCCAAGTCGACAGCCCCTGAATCAAGGTAGGCACCATGGCAGTGAGCGTCGTTCCCAGTTGTTGTTACACTTGCTCTTGGACAATCTCCGGAATCCGCACCACTTGTGCCTTGAGTTCTTGAACCTCGCGCGACTGGCTTTCCGAGATGGTCTTTTTCTCCTGTCGCCCACCAACTGTATAGTATGACGACCATTTTGTGGGCAAGCCTTTGCCGGCCACACGACCAGATAATGACGGCTTACTGAGCTTATCCTTGTTTTTCATTATGTTCAACACCCTATTTAAAGGGTGTCGAAAGGGGAGCTCTGAGACGACCCCGCGCTACTGCCTTCAGTCTCCTGCGGAAGGAATGTGAACCATTTAGAAATATTGGGCAACTAATTAGAATGCAACCATATGGAGCGAATTACGCGGGGGTGTATTCCTTACTAGAACAAGCTCAAGCGCCCTAGTCTTCAGTTCCGTGGTAAGCTCCTTTGTTACCGGGTCCTCCTTGTACCGGGCCCTGACAAAGTTCCTGGTCTGCTTGTCACGGTATTTCTCAAAGCGGGGCTATAGGCCTTGCTCGGCACGCTCCGCATCCTCCTTGTCACATATAGGCTCCGCCACTCTGTAATCGTCGGGGCCGAGTTGGTGGACCCCTAAGTTCAACTGCCGCATTTCTTTCCCCCACTGACTTGATTCGGAGGTTGCGCTGCTCTCGCGCTTGATCTTGAACTCCTTGTAGTCATCTTCGTTGATCGAAGGATTTTTCACCTTGATCTTCTCATAACTATCACCTTTGTCAATCATTCCCTTCACCGTGCTTCTCCAAGTAGATAGGGTCGTGCCCATCCTAGTGAGGGCGGCACTGTTCACTTTATTCCCTGAGAGGCGTGTGTTTGCAAAGTCAGCGGGGAACTTGTATCGTTCATGCAGCTTCGCGAAGAGGAGGCTACGCAAATTCCCTCGGTCCTTATGCCTTAGGTTCTCAGTGTTGATCGAGACGGTGCTCCGGAGAATGCACCTGAGCTGAAACGAGTACCCCTTGACTAATTCTTTGGGCTCCGTTGGATGCCCGTCGGAGTTCACTTCAGTAAATTCCTCCTTGACGGTGCCAAGCACGTTCAGGCTCCGGTCCTTCCGTTACCTCTTCGGTTGGCTGCCATCTGTGTGTGTGCGCTGCCATCATCAATGGTGGCATCCTCAGTGGCACCATCAGTGGTGTCATCCCCGACGCCACTAGGGGTTGTGTACTCAGGATCGGTGTCTTCCGCGGCGTCCTCATAGCGGTGAGGTTCTTCCTCCATCTCCTGGGACAGCTCCCAGAATTGCTTGCCACCCGAACCGCCAGCCTCTTCGTTGTGGGCCATGTTTCGCTCTAAATAGGAAAAAAGTTTGGTCAAAAAGTTGGTTATTGTCAAGGAACAAGATCATGGTCTCATCATTTAGGGTTTGTCGACACTGAGGCATCCTAAAATCTAAGCTTTTATCATTTAGGGTTTGTCGACACCAAGGCACCCTAAAAGCCTAAGCTTTCATCATTTAGGTTCTTATCGACACCGAGGCACCCTAAAAGCCAAGATTTTATAATTTTGGGTTTGTCGACGCTGAGGCACCCTAAATGCTAAGTTAAGTTTTCATCATTTAGGGTGTATCGATGCCGAGGCACCCTAGGTTGACTGATATATATGGGTATCTTCTAATAATATACCCTATCAAGAAAAGGGAAGGAGAATTCTAAGTTGGGCCTAATCACTTGGCTCTATTGCCACCTATGGTTTAATGCAGCAAGAATGGCGGGGCAGTTGATCCTACTAAATTAAGTACTAAGATACCCCGGCCCATGCATTAGTCGCAAGTACCCCATATGTCCTATTTTTAGCAAAGTCATGCTAAAATTCACGGAAAATTTCAGCATGACCTTTGCTGAAAATAGGACATATGGAGTACCCGAATTTGCCGAAACGAAAGTTAATCGACATTCTAGCAAACTCAAGGGCCTCTTAGGGTACCTGCAAAATCATCACGACACGATGGTCAGAGACATGACCTTTACAAAATGGTCGGAGACACGATGGTCTTTCTCAATGTGATCAATTGATGGATCAACACGTAAACATGTCCAATAAATATGATTTATAGAGTCAACATCAGTATGAATATATATAAAGTTTTTCTTCATCAGCCGGGCCCATGCAAGTAATCGCATCCAAAGAACTATTTCGCTACTCAAGAACTAACTACACTCTGATTTATAGAGTCATTTCAGATGAGATCGATTGAGCTCAATGCAATGCAATGAGGGATCCATGATCCATCATGCCAGCCAACCAGAAATAAACTTTACTTTCCAAAGGAAATAAAAATACAATGCATACATACATACTTAAGGTAGATAGATAGATAGATAGATGAGCATGTTCAGTTTACAAGAATGAATATAAACAAGCAAAGAATGCATGCTCAGATATCAAAAGTTGGCATCTATCGCTATCGCTATCGCTTGCCTCTGCTGCTATTGAATATTTATAATTAACTGAAATCGTTCCTTTAATTACAAGTAAATGCAACTTTTCCATTAATTAAAATTAAATTGTTACTTCATGATATTCTCTCTTCATCTACCCTTGGCTACTTTCTCTCTTCTCTTCTTCAGTTAATTAACTGAATTTCACTGATGTTGTTCTTAACTGAATTTTACTGATGTTGTTGTTGACTTGATGTTAATGAACAGTGGATAAAGATATATAAAACTCCATTGCAAATGTGCCATGTCAATACAACAACTCTTAGAAGTGAAGAACAGGTTCTCCAAAATGAGTAGAAAGGGAGCATGCTGACATCTGTACAAGCCAATAATGTTCACTACTCAATGGAACAGGGTAAGATAAACACCAGTCAATAAATTTACTACATCAAAAGGAGTAAAACTCAACAATGCAACACTATCCCTGAACCTAACCTTTGTTTAGTATGGGTATGACAAATCAATGAGTTGGTCATCACAATGTCAAATGCCATTGGAAGACAAGAAATCAGGTCATCACATAACAACAATTGGATGGCCTCGGAACAACCAAGACATCCTTGAATGGCTGCCAAGTTACTACTAGCAGGCTCAAAAGTCAAGTAAACTAAAGATTGACCTTCTGAAGGTCTAAGTATGGTTGTGCTATCAGGTTACTACTAGCAGCAACGTGGAAGTAGACTTGATGACCGCATTCGTCAGGAACAAATATGTAAGAAAGGAGCAAGTGCATCTACTTATTGGAACAAGCCTGACAATGGGAAAGCTATAAACTTATAATGACCGTGTTCAGGTAAAAGATTGCAACCAAGCAGATCTAGAAAATGTATTATCAACAATAAAATATGGATTGCAAACCAAACAACTAAGCATACTTTGTCAGATGATAACTATTGCAAACAAAACAAGTAAGCAGAGCACATGTATGTACCTGTATCACTCTATTGGAGCCAACAAACGCCTCAATTTTTCTCCAACCGCGATCGTACCCGTTACGTAGAAACACAAACAGAGAGATACATGTAACTAACGAGGACAGATAGACAAGGTAACATGAACTCCACAGCTCAATTAAGCCTATGCTTCTTCTTTTACTCTAGTGTACCATTGTGGCAAAGCCATATATGTATGTATAGAGGAACTTTGTTTTGTTTCATTCTAAAAATATGCTGCCATTCTGGAAACTTGGATTAGTGTTTTTCCATGGTTTTTGAATGAAAACATTATGATAGCTTGCAAACACAGGACCATGTCATTATCATGGCAGTCCACTATATATTTTTATGACAAAATACATCATTATCAGGGCACATTATGGCCATTTTCTTACATGATGCCAAGCTAATGACTGACATCTGTTCTTGGCAAATGATGAGTCTCTGGTGCCCCTTGCAAATTGTTGATGCTAATGACCTTCCACTCTTGCCAAAGGGTGTATGCATTTCAAGTTCTCAACAGCATGTGCTGTATTCTTTTTTACTTTTTACCTTTGTTTTATCAATTGATGATTGCACTACACATTGTACTTGTACCCCATATGTTTAACCCCAAACACACAAACATCACCACAAGGACTGAGATAAAAACTAATACATCATGTACTTGAAGAAACACTGTTCTTTTCTCTTTCCCTTTTGAACCTGACACACACTGCATCATCACATATTTTCCTAGAAATTCAGTACAGCTTGTTGGGGGTGAGGGGCATCACCTCGAATCCCTGGCTTGCCCTGGAGGGCTACGTCAGGTTGGGGAAGACGGAATTATTCGGGGAGGTCGGCGGGCTCCGGGTTTGGGGAGGTCAGCGGGGAGGACCGCCGCGCTGGGAGTACGGCGAGGGGGTGGGCCGCGCTACACACGACGAGCGCAAGCAAACGCTGGCGGGGGCGGGTGGGCGCTGAAGCGGGAGGAGGCAGCTTCTCGGCGAAGATGGCGAGGGAGCGGGTTGGAGTGCGCGGCGATGAGGCAGGCCGGCGAGCACGAGGTTGACACAGGCAGGGATGCGGGGGGGAGGGGGCGCTTGGGCGTAAGGACGTCGAGGGCGCGGGCGCGGGCGGAGGGGGACGGCGAGGGAGGCGGCGCTCGGCGAGGGTTTTGCGACCTCGATCTCGTGGGAGGTGGGGCGATGGGGAGCAAGGCGCCAGGGCGTTGGGGGCGGTGGTGGTCGAGTGCGGCGGGGGCAGCGAGCACGGGGACGGTGGTGGTCGGGTGCGGCGGGGACAACAAGCACGGGGGCGGTGGTGGTCGGGTGCGGCGGGGACTGCGAGCACGGGGGCGGCGCGGGTGAGATGAGGCAGGGGAGGGCTTAGAGAGAAATGTGAGATTGGGGATTTTAGTGGGGGGAGGCTTAGTAATGGCGCACCCCCTAGCGGTGCGCCATTAGTATGTTTTTTTTCGATAGCAATGGTGCACCCCCGAGCGGTGCGCCATTAGTAATCTTTTTTTTAGATAGCAATGGCGCACCCCCGAGCGGTGCGCCATTAGTATGTTTTTTTAATTATTTGTTGTTGCATCTAATAAATTTTTAGAAAATGAATATGAATATGAAATAGTAATAATTTTTTATAAAAATAGTAATAATTTTTTAAAAATTATCATCAAATTTGTTATTTGAAAATATTTATGAATATGAAAAAATATAATCAAATTTATTACTTTAAAATATCATCAAATTTGTTATTTGAAAATATAATCAAATTTTTTTTTTTGGATTTTTAGTTGCATTCATTTGTGACGGTGGAGCGGGGGAGGGTGCAGGGGGTCATCGGCGGCGGTGGAGTGGGGGAGGGTGCGGGGGGTCGGCGGCGGCGGTGGAGCGGGGGAGGGTGCGGCGGTGGGTCGTCGGCGGTGGTGGAGCAGGGGAGAGGGTGCGGGCGGTGCTCGGCGGCGAGGGGGATTTGGCGAGGTGGGATAGCGATCAAGATGGAGGGGGATCGAGATCGAGTGTCCTCATGAATATTCAATATTTTTTCATATTGAATATGAAAAAATATCATCAAATTTGGAAAAATATTCATGAATTCAAAAAGTGCACATGAAATACAATCGAGAAATGAAGGCTACAATTTAAATACAATCGATCTTAGCTAGCTATCTGTTCACAATCTTCTTTCCCTTATTTTTCGTAAATGGAGGTCTTCTCTTGAACGGACATCCTTTAGGTAGGGTGGTCCTGCTTCTTCTTGTGGTTTATGCTGATACTTCATCGTCGTTGTCATGTTCCATCTTCGGGTCGCCGTACTTGTCGAAGTCTTGCTCATTGTGACTCCATCCATTCCGATGATCTTCCTTTTGCCTCTCCTCACGACAACACGACTGGGCTTTGACGGGTCGGTAATGAAGAAGCACTGGTCCACTTGGGAAGCCAGTACCCATGGCTCATTTTTCACGGTGACGTTCGCGCCCGCGGTCTTGGATTTGGCTTCGGGTATAACCATGGTGGTGAAATACCGGTCTTCTTTTATGATGCTCTTGGCCCATCTGACACGGAACATCGGGACCTTCTCTCTAGCGTAGCTCAGCTCCCAGATCTCCTCGATCCTTCCGTAGTATCTGTCCTTGTCGTTACCGGTGTAGGATTCCATCGTTACCCCGGAGTTCTGATAACCATCACTCTTCATGTCCTTGTCCTCGGTGTAGAATGTGTAGCCGTTGATATCGTACGCCTCATAGGTCATCAGGTTGTGCTCGGCGCCCTGTGACAAGGCGAATATTAGTTGTTCTTCCGCGGAAGAATCCTCATGTAAAGGTTACTGACGTAAGCTTCGCTTGAACCAAAGTGTGAAACATGAGTTGTGCTCTTTGATTATATCTCCGTCCGCCCTCTGTTGGCCTCGGTCATTGTACGTCTTCTCAATAAAGGTTTTGTGCTCTACCACCCAAGGATCGACCACGTATATGTGTTGTAGCACGACTAGGTTTGCTCTTTCAAAGTCGGCGAGTCGACTCTCGAAGTCGACATGCATTTCGCGGCGACCCTCATGGTGACCCCATCCAGCGAGCCTGTCGAGGTGCCTGTTGACGGGCAGACCAACGGGGTTCTCGATGCCTAGATAATTTGTGCAGTAGGAGATGCACTCTTCGGTTAGAAAGCCCCTAGCTATGATTCCCTCTGGACATGACATGTTGCGAACTTATCCTTTGATGACACCATTCATCCTTTCGAACGGCATCATGCTGTGCAGGAACGTCGGCCAGAGTTGGATGATATCCTCCACAATATGGACCAGTAGATGCACTATAACGTTGAAGAATGCGGGCGGGAAGTACATCTCAAGCTCGCATAGTATCACCACGATCTCTTCCTGTAGCCTTCTGAGTTGCCTCACGCCAACCGACTTCCGAGAGATGACGTTGAAAAAGTTGCATAGGCCAAATAGCATTTCACGGACGTGCGCGTCCATGATCCTACGGATTGCATCTGATAGTATCTACGTCGTCAGCACGTGACAGTTGTGAGACTTCATCCCGCTGAACTTCTCCTTCGCTGAGTCTAGGTATCTGCTTATCTTCCCCGCGTAACCGTAAGGAAGTTTTACTCCTACGAGGCAGGTGAAAAACTGATCGATCTCATCCTGACTTAGAGTGAAGTACGCAGGAGGGAAGTTATTTCCGGTCTTCTTGGCCTTTTTGCCCTTGCGACGACTTTCCGTGTCCTGTTTTGCCTCATCATCATCATCATTAGCGTGAAGCTCCTCCCTGATGCCCATTGATTTCAAGTCTGCCCTTGCTTTCGGCCCATCTTTGGTCCTCTGTGGCATGTTGAGCAGGGTACCAAGCAGACTCTCGCACACGTTTTTTGTGATATGCATGACATCAAGGCTGTGAGGCACACGGTGGATCTTCCAGTACGGCAAGTCCCAGAAAACAGACCTCGTTTTCCATACCTTCAGCAGTGGATCTGGCGCCTTTTGCATCTTTCCTGGCTCTAGCGCCTTTTGCTTCTTTCCTGGAAGTGGGCAATCTTTCCAATTTTTCAACAACTCATCTATTTCCTCGCCGCTCCTCGTACGCGGGCGTCTTTGGGGTTCGGTTTCACCATCGAACAGATCCTTGCATTTTCTCCATGGGTCATCATCGTGAAGCCACCTTTGCTGTCCCATGAACACGGTTTTCGAAGACCCGGGATCTCTATCTAGCTGGTGATACGTTGTGTCATCCATGCACCTGATGCATCCAGAAAATCCGTGGACCACCTGCCCCGCATATTGGCTGGCGTTTTCCACGGCGTGTCTAGCTCCTCTTTCAGCAGCCCTAGATACAGATTGATGTCGTTCCGTGGTTGTTTCGTCCCTTCAATTAGCATACTCATGTGAATGTACTTCCTCTTCATGCACAACCAGGGGGAAGGTTGTACATCCACACAAACACAGGCCAGATGCTATGTGTGCTTTTCTGGATGCCAAACAGATTGACTCCATCGATGCTCGCGTCCAGCACGATGTTCCTTGGATCCTTCCCAAATTCTGGGTGTTCGAAGTTCAATGCTGGCCACTGGCTCCCATCCTTAGGGTGACTCAGCATCTTGTCTTTTCTATTTATCTCCGGATCATTTGCGTCATCTTCTCGCTTCTTCTCCACCCTATCCGTGTGCCAACGCAGGAGCTTTGCTACCTGAGGGTCCGCGAAATACCACTGTAGACGAGGAGTGATCGGAAAGTACCACACCACTTTTCGAGGAGCTTTCTTCCTCTTCTTGTATCGAGTGACGCCGCACACCGGACATATGGTAGACTCCGCGTGCTCGTCCCGATAAATGCCGCAATTTTTCATGCACACATGGTATTTCACGTGCGGTAAATCCAGAGGACACACGATTTTCTTTGCCTCCTCGAAACATGCGTCGGGCACTTGTTCCCCTTGGGAAGACGTTCGTGCCAGAATGACATGTTCTTGTCGAAGCATGCGTCGGTCATTCTGTGTTTTACCTTCATCTCCAGAGCCATGAGCGTTACTTTTAGGCGGGTATCCTCGGGCCTGCATCCTTCATACAATGGAGTAACCGCATCTATCTCCAGTTGATCCAGCTTGGCTATCTCTCGGGCGGCAGCTCTTGCGTTATCCGTCTGCTTGAGAAGCGGCTCTTGAATATGAGGGTCCTGCACCCAGTCCATCGATGGTCCATCGTCGTCTGCTCCGACATCTTCATCTTCATGATCATGCCCTTCGTCTGCTCCGGCATCTTCCTCATCACCATGTCCTGCATCTTCTACATGATGACTGTGTACAACATCACCGTCGTGATCATGTCCTGGAGATTCATCGTCTTCTCGCCTGCCCGAGCCGCGGTAGTTGTCTTGCTGCCCTTCCTCATTTCATGCCCGGCCCCCATGGATGACTTCATAGTCATCTTCCTCACCTTTCCACCGATAGCCATCCTTGAAACCAGGCAAGAGCAAGTGGTCCCGCACCTGCCCGGAATCCGGTTCCGCAATATGGCTCTTCACCTTGCATCTTCGACACAAGCATCTCGGCCTTCGCGGAGCTCAAAAATCTATTCACGATGCCTTCGGTCATCGTCCGGACCATGGTCGCCTACAGGGTAGAGCAAAACGATATTTTAGAACCAAGAAAAAATTTGGCATGACTTTCCCTAAAAATAGGACCAAAAAGAATGCATAGTGCCAAAATTCTCGCCGAAACAGAAATGAATCAACATTCCGGCAAAATATTGGCAACTATCGCATTTCAAATACCGGTACTTGAAAACACAAACATATATGCAACACCACAAATATATGCAACACCACAAACATACATAGATCTAGCTAGGCCATAAAAAGTGCATGTGCACGTTGTTGGAGGGAGAAAAAAAGTAGATCTACAACATAAAGATAGCTTCCCCCTTACTTACCTATCAAAAAAAAGGTAATTTAACCACTTAATTTGGATGAATCTATGGTGCAAATGAGGTGAGGAGGAGGAGGCAGCCAAGACAAGCTTGGAGGAGGAGGTGGAGAGAATGAAGTGGGGAAAGTGAGTGGGTAGGTGTGGCTGTCCAAAATATCTAGCTGGTCCCAGGTTACTAATGGCGCACCACACACAAATGCGCCATTAGTAACCCTGGTTACTAATGGCGCACCAGCTGATGGTGCGCCATTAGTAGTTTTGCAAAAGAAAATTAAAAAAATATAGTAGTGGCGCACTGTGTGGCTGGTGCGCCATTACTAGTTAAAACTAGTAATGGCGCACTCTGCCCTGGTGCGCCATTAGTATTTTTGGAAAAAAAAATTGTTACTAGTGGCGCACTCTGTGGCTGGTGCTCCATTAGTATTTTTGGAAAAAAATAAAAAAAAATTGTTACTAGTGGCGCACTATGGGTCTGGTGCGCCATTAGTGTCTTTCACACTAATGGCGTACCAACACATGGTGCGCCACTCCTATATAGTAGTGGCGCACCACATGTCTGGTGCGCCATTAGTGGCCATATCATCTATAGCATTTTTCCTAGTAGTGCCATTATTCCTTTAAACAAGATTCAGGACGTGTGGGCTCACAAGGCATCAGAAATTCTACTTCGTCTGCTTCACTTCGGCAAACCAACGTCATCCCAATCGGCTCATGTGATCACCTGTTGGTTGCATTGCCATACCAACATGTTCGATCGCCTTGGGGACTTCGGCATCACTAAGAGAGCTCTACCTCATCGAGTGTTCAGCACGTGGGCCATATTTCTTTTATTACTCAATTCGCATAAATTATTTATTATGCAACAATTTTTTTATTATTATTACTATTATCTCCGGTTTGCACTATTTTTTATGCACAGATAAATGATCCAGGTTGGGCAGCGCTGTCAGCTCTGCTGGACCGGGGCTTCGTCATCACTTCATTAACCCACGTTGGGGACTTCGACGTCATACTGCTGGCCTACTCCGTTGGTGGAGAAGTGGGGTTACACCTCGCCACATTGGCCGTTCTTCGTTGCCACTTTGGAGTGCCGAGCTCTTCGCTCCACCACTTTGGAACTAGCTTGGGGGCTGGGACCTCGGCCAGGCCGAGGTCTATGTCTTCGTCCCGCCATAAGTCCGGACCTCATCATCAACACCGAGCGCATTAACCAGCTAAGTCGCTTTCATGCTCAAAGTTTTAAATTTTTAAATTTTGTTCGGTCTGACCAATCATTACACTTTTTTGGCAAAAAGTTGTTTGTGAAAAACTTCCTTGTCCAAACTTTGTTTGTGACACACAAATTCAAATACCCCGTTTACTTGGGGGCTTCCTTTATGAAGCCTTTCCTCTTGCAAATGATTATACTTGGCTTCGTTCCTTGTTCATGTATTACGCCACAATATGCACCATGTTGACTTAAGCGATTTGCAAGCTGGATTGCCTTGCTCCTGTGTTTACCCTACGTTACCGATTGTTTGGCTAGGGAGTAAAGGGAGCACCTCTGTGATTTTCACGATCGGGTCATCCGAGCCGGACCTCAGACTGGGTGAAGCCGAAAGCTAGCGCTCTTACTGTTTTCAATAATGGTCGGCACACAACGGAACTCACGAGTACAAAAAATTTATTGCACAAGTCTCACAGTAATAATGAGCAACCAAATAAAGGTATCGGTGGGGGTACTATTTTCTTCGAAGATGCTTCTTACACTTCATCGGTAATATAGCATAAGTTCCCTAAGCGCGCTTTGTCTGTTACAACCTTATGGCCTGATTGCCTGGTTATCGGAAACACCGTCGATATTCTCACCAGGTGGAGTACATAACACTAACACTTTTCGGTCCTTGACCGAAGAGGGAGAAGCCCACGGTCAGTTAAGACGCGTATAAAGTTTGGGTGAACACAGATATGATACAAGTACTTTAGTACATACAATCATTATACATAAAATTCTTTTACCCAAGTCACTCAGCGGCTCTTAAATTTATGTGAGCTATTTTA
Organism: Aegilops speltoides; assembly: GCA_021437245.1. Taxonomy (NCBI): domain Eukaryota; kingdom Viridiplantae; phylum Streptophyta; class Magnoliopsida; order Poales; family Poaceae; genus Aegilops; species Aegilops speltoides. Next base: position 136,148,448 of record CM038141.1, read on the forward strand.
TAATAAGTGTTCTTCTTCTTAGTCGTTGCAAAGTCTTTTTTCTATCACTCCTTTTTTTGACGTGAGTGTGTGGTCAATAGCCGGGGAGCCTAATTTCTCTCTCAAAGTCGCTAAAGTTTGCTAAACTGGCGTAATGAGAAGTACTCCACCTTCGGGATAGGAGGTTGAAGCCATTGGCTGACCCGCTTGATGTCTTGAGATAGGATGTGTCATGCTAAAGCACGACAGAAGCACAATTCGTTTTTTTCTAAGACAAATTTTCCGATTGGTACCGAACAATTGATCTAGTTCGGACGCCGAGTTTTTACTGTAGCTTTTGGTTTTTCCAATCCTATGGAACTTTTCAACCATTTGTGTGTTTTCCGCATAAGTCTCGCAGTGCAACACCGGACACCTTTAAGATTCGGCAAAAATTCTCGGATATTGCTATATATGCACCAGTTTCGAATTGTTTCTTCGGTCAATAGTTAGGTTGCCCGGCTCCTGTGCTTGCCTCCTATGTTCTGCTTTGTTCGACTAGGTGCGCAAAGGGAGAACCACTGCGATTGTGCTTCCAGCTCGCATGGTTAAGCACCTCAGTGGAGAAATCCGAAAGCTGACAGTCACAATAAGCGTAAACTGGTCAGCGGTCCGATGACTATATTAAATGACGGGCCATTCATAACTTTGGCCGAAGTGTTTATAGCTTGACCTCGGCTGTCGCCGAACACTGAACGGGGGGCTACTTGCTGGCCTCCCAATTTTAAGCTCCTATGACTAAGCGAAAAGTTATAAAGCCCGCATATATGATTGCCTCGTTTCCGCCAACACAACCGCCTTCGGGCACCGAGACGTCGGCTAAGGGTTGTTTTGTTATTACGGAAACACCCCGCGTAGAATCTACAAGGGGGTAGAAGCCGACGATGGGCCACTTTCAGATTATAAACGGTCGCAATGGAAGTGAATATTTGGGTTCATTTAGACCACAAAGTTTGGAAGCTTTCCCCGAACTAAATTCTCAGTATTTTCCTCCCACATTGATCGGAGCTGAGGTTTCATGATCATGCTTAGCATGACAACCCAAAGAAAGGAACCGATAGCGGAAGTATTTTCTTTGGACGATGTTTCTTATGTTAAACAACAATATAACATGTCTCTCTATGTACCTTTGTTTATAAAACCGTATGGCCGGATTGCCTTGTTTGCCATAAATCTTTGCCCTCATAAAGGCTTTATAAAGTAGGAAAAACACTCCCCGACTACTGGCCGAGGAGGTTGAAGCCGATGGTCGGTCAACAAACTTTTGTACAATGCAGATCCGAGCATTAATGACGTAAAGTACTTGGATACTAGAGTCATTACATATCATTTGTTATTTTACTATGGATGTCGATCCTTAATTCGGCCTCCCGTGTCCGCATTAAGGCTCGGGGGCTACTGGACTTCGGGCTTATTATTTACAAATATTAAAAGGGCACATCGATCCCCTGATCTGGTATTGCCACCCGACCAGTGTCTCAGGGGCTACTGCATTGACAATCCAATTGAGAAAAATTAAAATGCAATATAGTTTTTGAGGATATTATTATCCTCAGGTTGGTCGGCCGCACCCAACCTGAGTCTCGAGGACTTTGCACGCCGCGTTTCTATTCCTAAGTATGCTGCCGAGCTGGGAATTGATCCTCAGGCCGATTTTGCGAATCAACCTAAATCTCAGGGGCTACTGGGATCAGCGGTATTATGTCATCCTTCAGGTACATCTCGGGTTTTAGACCGACACACACCTTGAGGGCTACTGGTTATACATATTTACATCAAATAAATTTGAACGCATCGGAAATAAAAGCCGCAAACAATCAGCCCATGACCGAGGTGCTGATCCACCTCGAAAGCATTCCGGATATAGCTCGGATGTGAGTGGCTGGCTCCATAGAGGGCATTTTCGGCATTAAACTTGGCTAAACTCCTACAAATTTTTTGAACCAAGGTGATCTATGACACCTCGGATGCAGTCCGACGTTGGAGCTTGGACGTAGTCCCGCGATGGAGCTCGGATACATTCCAGCGGTGGAGCTCGGATACATTCTGATGTTGGAGCTCGGAAGCGGTCCGGCGTTAGTGCTCGGCTGCAAAAGATACCTCGAATGCAGTCCGGCGTTGGAGCTCGGACACAAGAGGACACTGCCTCCCAGGAACAAGTTCAAACCCGAGGTGTGGCATAAAAATAACAAGGCATTGGTAAAGGCCGGAAACTTAAAGGGTGTCACATCCCTAGTTCTGGTATGACCTAGACTAGCTAGTCATTTGTGCATCATGTTTAAATTTCATTTAAATTTGAAATGAGGATTTGTGAAACCCTCAGAATTATTTCTGGAAATGACCCAAATAAAAATTGCTCCAAAAGGGTCCAAGAAAATACTCATGTTTCTCTCTGAAAATACTGGATAGAGATAAAAATCAAACCATTATTTTTGGGAGCTCATAAGTATTTATTTTGGGCATTTGGAATTAATGCATAATTATTTGCATTGGATATATAAATGTTATATATATATATTATATGTCCAAAAATTATGCCATTTGTTGAGGAGCTCTGGAATAATACCTCTAGTTCCTACAAAAAATGGCATAAGAAAATAAAACGATTTGGCATTCTTATTAAATCAAACAAATGTCAAATAAATAGAAAACAACAGAATTAAGGAAAAAAAAACTTACCTGGGCCACTTGCTGGCTTGGCTCTGGCCGGCCCATTTCTGTTCTGGCCTAGCCCACGTCCTGCTGACGCCAGTCGTCGTCCTCCTGGTGCCAGGAGGACGAGAGGCACGCGCTCGTCGCCCGCGCGCATGGGCGCCACGCCACCAGCTCGCCTGCCTGCCTCCTCCTCGCCGCCTGGATGTTTCGCGCGACGCCACGCGCCGCCCCGACCCCCTCTCACTCTCCCCCATGTTCCTCCTCTCCTCTGTCTCTCTCTCGCGAGCGCCACCGAACGAGCCATCGCCGAAGCTCACCGCCGACGCGCTCCACGCCTCCCCCTCGCCTCTCCGACACGCACAGGAGCTCCGCCTCCTCCCTCTGAAGCTCTCTGCCGAGCCATGCAAGCCGGGACGCCCCATGGAGCCGTCACCGCCGTCTTCTCCAACCCCGGCTGCCCGAGATCGCCGGCGCCCGTCCGTCGTCTCCGACTCGTCCCCGAGCCCGCTGACCACCCCGTCGCCTCCGCTGTGAGATTCTGCGCCTGTTCCCCCTTCTCCCCTGCCTTCCCGTGCACTGCAGCGCTGAGCCCGCACGCCACCGAACTCCGGCCGCCGCCCAAGAGGTCGCCGCCGTCGATATAGGCCGTCTCCGGTGAAACAGAGGGCACCAGTGGATGCGCGCGAGCACCAGCTCCTCGGAGATGGTCTCCGCGGCCCATTTGGTCGCCGGAGACGAGGTCCCGAGCCCCTCCACCGTGCCCGGCCTCACGGGCGCTTAAACGCCCGATGGGGTTTGACCTTGACTCGCTGCCCGACGGGTGGGCCCCGTCGGCCAGGTGATTAGCTTAGTGCTAATCACCACCTAATCTAACCCGTGACGCTGACAGTGGGCCCCTCCGCCCTAATCTTTAATTAGATTAGTAAAGCCCCCTTGTTTAACACTGTGTCACTGACGTGTGGACCCCATACGTCAGGTTTGACCTGGTCAGCACCGTTGACTTGCTGACGCAGACATGACGTCGTGCTGACGCAGTTATCCTTTTTCTGGATTTAAATTAAATCAGGAAATCCCAGAAAATGATATAGACTTCAAAAAATCAGAGAAATTCAACCGTAGCTCAGATTGAAATAATTTATATATGAAAAATTATCAGAAATATGCAATCTTTCCATCTGTACTAGTTTCATGCATGACAAACCAACTTATACCTACTGTATAAGTGAAAACATGTAAATGGCATTTATAAGAGCTTAATTTGGAGTTGCATTTGAACCCTTGATTCAAATGGACTTCATCCAATTTTATTACTAGTTGCATTAGCTCAAACAGCATGACATCTACATGCCATGTTCATGCATCATATTGTTGCATATGCTCGTGTTTTGATTGTTGGCACCGTTCCTTCTCAATAGGTCCTGCTCCGAAGAGTGCTCGAGAGTACCTGTCTGTGAAGCAGTGCCTCCTCTATTGATCTACCAGGCAAGCAAACCCCCTTGTTCATTCCGATACAATCCTACTCTCTCGCTCCTGCTCTCAGTTATTGTAGTAGGACAACAGCGATTCATCTGCTACTTTGTGCTGCGGTAGTTGAACCCATTCCTCTGCATGACTTGTCATTGCCACAGTAAATAGTTGAAACCCACTAGCATGTGTAGGAGTTGATTGAGCCATGTTGTGTTCCTACCATGCTATGCCTGCTATTGCTTAGAGTTGTGTCAGGTCTGATTCATTGGGAATGAATTGGAGTGTTACGATATGTTCTGATGCTGAGAGTTAAGTGTGTGAACACGATTTGGTAAAGGTAGCGGTGAGAGGCCATGTAGGAGTACATGGTGGGTTGTCTCACCGAACCGCCCTAAGCATCGAAGTTCTATGTATGTTGTCCAATGACTCAATACTACCACACATTGGGCTCCGGGCGCTCCAAGCGCTCTCGACTTAATAACCAACTTGATCTCCGTCCAGGAGTCGCAACTAGTTTCTGGTGTTTGTAGGTAGTGTTAGTAGTCTACCAAGTGGCACCCGGCCAGGTGGGCTTGGGACAGACTAGGCACAAGTGGCACGGTGTACCAAGCGTAGATCCATCCGGTGAGGTGGGCTTGGGATCCCTGTTCACATCGTTTGGGGCCGTGAGCGACACCCCGGCCAGATCTCCTTGCGGATGGAACCCGAATAGGCGATAAACCTGGGCTAGAGTCTTGTGTGGTTAGTGAGGTCGTGGCCGACACCCTCGCCAGGCTTCCGCTTGAAGGTTGCCGAGATACATGACATGTACATGGTGGTAAGTGGCGAGAGCGTGTGTGAAGAAGTACACCCCTACAGGGTTAACATGATCTATTCGAATAGCCGGGTCCGCGGATATGGACTTCTTGGATGCTTACATGGTACATAGATAACTTGAAGTGAATACTATAAAATGCTCAAGACAAGTGTGAGTGCTATGGATGGCCTTCTCGTAGGGAGACGGGGATGAATCCATAGTAGTGTTTTGTGTGGTGATTAGTGGACTCGTGTGTGCCATATCACCTCAAAGAAGTTCTGGTAGTCGTAGAACATGATAGCCACAGAGTCAAAGCTGGCTTGCTGCAACTAAACCCCACATTACCCTCTTGATACAAATGCATGGATGATAGGATCTGATGTAAGTCTTGCTGAGTACCTTTGTACTCATGTTGCTTTATTTATGTTTTTGCAATGAGACTTCGGTCTTACTAGTGTTCTCGTGGACTTGACAAGTAGCTTGTACCTCAGCCACGATCTTGATCGGATGTTGTAGATAGTCGCTCTTCAGCCTTTTTTTTTGTAGATGTCTGTACCCGGACATGTAATGCTTCCGCTTGTTGCTTGTATGCTCTCGTATGATGGGTCTTGTGACCCTGCTTGCAATAATGCTATGATGGCTCTTCCGAGCCTTTATCTATATGAGTAGTTGAGTTATGCTTTGTGATGCCATGTTGTACAAAGACATACTTGCATGTTATGCGACGTGTAATGTGTATTGCTATGTGTGGATCCGACTATCTAGTTGTTTATCCTTAGTAGCCTCTCTTCGGGAAATGTCTCCTAGTGCTTCCATCGAGCCATGGTAGCGCACTCTTTGCTCCGAACACTTAGGCTGGCCGGCATGTGTCCTTCGCTCTCGTGGTCTGTCCTTCGGGAAATGTCACGATGAATACCGGAGTCCTGTTAGCCCGCTACAGCCCGGTTCACCGAGTCCTGTTAGCCCAGTGCTACACCTCGATTCACTCAACGATGACCGACACGCTCGATGCCGGGTCATGGATGCCTGTCCTCGTAAGTTTGTGCCACTTTGGGTTTACGACTAGCCATGTCAGTCCGGGCTCCTTATCATATGGATGCTAGCGACACTATCATATACGTGTGCCAAAAGGCGCAAACGGTCCCGGGCAAAGGTAAGGCGACACCCATGGGGATACCGTGCGTGAGGCCGCAAAGTGATATGAGGTGTTACATGCTAGATCGATTATGCATTGAGTCGGGGTCCTGACAGCTTTGGTATCAGAGCCTGACTGCCTGTTGGATTACCAAGCCAAACTGGTCGAAGTTGAGTCTAGAAATTCTTTAGTTATGTAAGGGAATTGATTGTGGGAAGGAACGTAAGGCTCTTTTTACTCGTTATACCTCATGGCCTTCTGATCTGAGTCATCCTATCTTTCCTACGGGGTTAAGGAACTAGGCTTTCTCTTCCGTCTATCAGGGTCACGTGTTACTACTCTGTAGTCCCATAGGATTGGTTGATCGAGTCATACCCAGCCGAGTACTTCCGTGTAGCCTGTTTAGTATGATCTCAGAACCTTGAGTGATGATGTTGAGTATGTTACTACCCCATTTTAGCAGGATGTCTCACTCTGAGCATTTTACTGCCGTTATGCTGCCGGAATTGCCCTAGGAGTTTGAGAGTTACTAATTCCCTTGTCCGACATTCTATAGCTTATAGTTGATGCCGATCCGTCCTTGGTTTCGCTTTCTCGGATGTCATCGCTTAAGCGAAGTTCATTGCTCGTAGTCGAACCACGGAGATGGTAGGGATGAGGATCCTCCCGACCAGCCTTCGTTGGCAGAGTTCATGTTAGAGATGGAGAGGAACAAGCACTAGTCTAACCGCTTGTTGGCACGTATCGAGGAGAACACCGCACATCAGTTCAAAGGGTTTGCAACCATTCATGACTTCATTCGCTTGCACCCACCTACCTTTCATCATTCTATTGAGCCACTCGATGCAGATGACTGGCTCCGTAGCATCACTCATAAGCTGCGTTCCGCGAACGTAGCTGAAGATGATAAGGTCACCTATGCCACATACCACCTGGAAGGTCCTGCTAGTCTTTGGTGGCAGAACTATGAGGCCATGCTTCCAGCTGGCCAGACTCCTACTTGGAGGGATTTCATTGAGGCTTTTCGCGAGCATCACATTCCCGAGGCCCTCATTGATCGCAAGAGAGAAGAGTTCTGTAGTTTCACCCAGGGTAAGATGGTTGTTGATGCTTATAGTAGAGAGTTTGAGAACCTTGCTCGTTATGCCACAGAAGAGGTGTCCACGGACGCCAAAAAGCAGGCTAGGTTCCGGAAGGGTCTCGACCCCAAGTTGCGTCATGATCTCCACCTGCATCATTGTGATACATTCCAAGCTCTGGTGAACAAGGCCATTAATGCAGAGACAGCTCAGCTCACTTACGAGGAGTCTCGTAAGCACACCCGTGATTTGGGATCTTCCTCCGGTTCTAGTTCTCAAAAGCGCTAGATTTGGGTTCCGAACTCCGCTCTTCCACCCAGATATGTACCGAGGCCATCTTATGTGGCACCCCATACAGTTCAGCAGTACGCTCCACCCAGGCCTACTGGTAGACCGCCTGCCCATGTGGGTCCACGTCCTACCTCCAAGATTTGTTACAAGTGCGGAGAGCCAGGCCACATTGCCCGTATTTGCACTCAGACCAGAGTTGCTCCACCCCAGCCCGAGAAGTCTGTTGGCCATGGTAAGCCATCATGCAAGATGATTAGTGCCAGGTCAGCTCACCCTGAACTTGGACTTGTGCATCAAGTCTCAGCTAAAGACGCTCATGATGATCCAGATGTCGTTCTTGGTACACTCCTTGTCAACTGTCACCCAGCATCGGTTCTAATCGATACTGGAGCGTCTCATTCCTTCATTTCTAAAAGCTATGCCCGCTTGCATGACATGTCATTTTGTGATATGCCCTCCCCACTACTTATTCAAACTCCTGGATCCAAATGGCAAACTTCTAGTGTAAGCCATGGTAACGAAATCCTTGTTGACAGACTTGTATTCCTTGCATCACTTATAGCCCTCAAGTCTACAGATATTAACATAATCTTGGGTATGGATCGATGAAAGCTCATTACGCCAAGATTGATTGTTACACCAGTCCGCTCAGCTTACACACCCATCCGCAAGATAGTCACCGCTCCACCAGAGTTGCAAAGCGCCAACTCTATTCTCTTAATGCCAGCCCTCTTCCGCACCTTGAAGATATCCCGGTAGTCCGTGACTTTCCGGATGTCTTTCTAGAGGAACTGCGGTGTTCCACCGCATGAGATGTAGAGTTCGGCATAGATCTTATCCCAGGAACTGCTCCAATCTCTAGGAGACCTTACAAGATGGCACCCTTAGAACTAGCCGAGCTTAAGAAACAACTTGATGAGTCCTTGCAAAAGGGTTTCATCTGTCCTAGTTCTTCCCCTTGGGCTTGCCCCGTCCTCTTCGTCAAGAAGAAGGATGGTACGGACCGGATGGTTGTAGGTTATCGTCCCGTTAATTTGGTCACGATAAAGAACAAATATCCGCTCCCCAGGATCAACGATCTGTACGATCAGCTCGCTGCATCCTCAGTCTTCTCCAAGATGGATTTGAGGTTAGGCTGCCACCAAATCAAGACCAGAAACGGGGACATCCCCAAGACAGCCTTTGTCACTCGTTATGGCCAGTACGAGTACACTGTCATGCCCTTTGGTCTAACCAATGCTCCAGCCACATTCTCCCGCTTGATGAACTCGATCTTCATGGAGTACTTAGATAAATTTGTCGTGGTTTATCTCGATGATATTCTTATTTACTCGAAGAACGAGGAAGAGCATGCCAACATCTTAGACTTGTGTTAGAAAACTCAGAGAGCACCGCCTTTATGCCAAGTTCTCCAAGTGTGAATTTGTTGCTGCGAAGTGACCTACCTAGGCCACGTAATCTCGGTAAGGGCATTGCTATCAATCCCGAGAGAGTTAAGGCCGTTCTTGATTGGACTCCACCTGAAACTGTTAAACAAGTTAGGAGTTTCCTTGGTCTAGCCAGCTATTGTCGCCGCTTTGTTGAAAACTTCTCCAAAGTAGCTAAACCCCTCACGGAACTTCTCAAGAAAGATAAAAAGTTTGAGTGGTCCCCACAAGCAGAGTACAGTTTTGAGGAACCGAAAAGACGCTCGACTTCGCTCCCATACTTGTGCCACCGGATTTCACTAAAGACTTTGTTATCTATTGCGACGCCTCACGACCGGGACTAGGTTGCATTCTTATGCAGGATCGTCATGTGATTGCCTATGCATCTCGACAGTTGCATCCACACAAGGAGAATTATCCTACACATGATCTAGAGCTTGCAGCCATAGTCTATGCACTCAAGACCTGGCGACATTACCTCCTTGGTAAACGTTGCGAGATCTACACCGATCACTAGAGTCTCAAGTATATCTTCACCCAACCAGATTTGAACCTTAGTCATAGACGTTGGTTGGAGTTGATCTCAGATTATGATTTAGGGATTACCTACACCCCAGGCAAAGGTAATGTCATGGCTGATGCGCTAAGTCGTAAATCCTACTGCAACAATCTTATGTTGCAGCAAGGCCAACCACTTCTCCATGAGGAATTTTGTAAGCTTAACCTTCACATAGCTCCTCGCGGATTCCTTTCTACCTTGGTGGCGAAACTTGATCTTGAGGATCGGATTATCGCAGCTCAAAAGCAGGACACGGGAATTTCCCGGATCAAGAGAAACATTAAGAAGGGAGTTGGTGGATGTTTCTCTATGGATGATCGTGGTGTTGTTTTCTTTGAGAATCGCTTGGTTTCCCAGAATCAACATCTGCGATAATTGATTCTTAAGGAGGCGATGAATCTCCTCTCACAATTCATCCCGGTAGTACTAAGATGTATCAGACCTACGCCAGAGGTTCCGTGGACTAGGATGAAGAGAGAAATCGCTGAGTTCATTGCTAAATGTGACGTTTGTCGTCGCGTTAAGGCAGAGCATCAAAGACCTGCTGGCACCCTTCAGCCTTTAGCCATTCCTGAATTGAAATGGGATAAAGTTGGTATGGATTTCATCACCGGCTTTCCCAGGACCAAGAAAGGGAATAACGCTATCTTCGTAGTTGTTGATCGTCTTTCCAAAGTGGCTCACTTCCTTCCTATTCGAGAGAGTATCACTGCTAGTCAGCTCGCGACTTATATATTTCTCGAATAGTGTCACTTCATGGTGTTCCACTAGAGATCAATTCAGACCGTGGCAGTCTTTTCACTTCTCATTTCTGGGAGAGTTTCCAAACCGCCATGGGAACCCATCTTTCCTTCAAGATCGCTTTCCACCCTCGATCGAGTGGTCGGTGGAATGGGTCAACCAAATTCTCAAGACATGCTTAGAGCTTGCGTATCTCATTCGGTATGGATTGGGAGAAATGTCTTCCTTTCGCCGAGTTTGCTTATAACAATAGCTATCAATCCAGTCTCAAGAAAGCTCCTTTTGAGGTTCTCTATGGACGAAGATGTCGAACACCTTTGAACTGGTCAGAAACCGGTGAAAGACAATTCTTTGGACCGGACATGATCCAGGAGGCAGAGGAGCAAGTTCGCATCATTCGTGAGAATTTGAAAACAGAGCAGTCTCATCAAAAGAGCCAGTATGATCGTCATCATAAGGATATGACTTATGAAGTTGGCGACAAAGCTTACCTTTGGGTTACTCCTTTGAAGGGTACCCATCGTTTCTGTATCAAGGGAAAGTTGGCTCCTCGTTACATTGGTCCTTTTCGCATTCTCGCTAAACGAGGAGAGGTTGCCTACCAGTTGGAACTACCCCCACATCTTTCTCGAGTTCATGATGTCTTCCACGTCTCTCAACTCAGGCATTGCTTCTCGGATCCTATCCGCGAAGTGGACCACGAAACGCTTGATCTCCAAGATAACCTCACATACCGAGAGTACCCGGTTCGCATTCTTGATCAAGCAGAGCGTGTCACTCGACGTCATAATATCAAGTTTCTCAAGGTTCAGTGGTCTCATCATTCCGAGAGAGAAGCTACCTGGGAGCGAGAAGATCGTCTTCGACTGAAATACCCCACCTTCTTTCCGTCGACCCCCGAATCTCGGGACGAGATTCTTTCAAGTGGGGGCGAGTTGTCACATCCCTAGTTCTGGTATGACCTAGACTAGCTAGTCATTTGTGCATCATGTTTAAATTTCATTTAAATTTGAAATGAGGATTTGTGAAACCCTCAGAATCATTTCTGGAAATGACCCAAATAAAAATTGCTCCAAAAGGGTCCAAGAAAATACTCATGTTTCTCTCTGAAAATACTGGACAGAGATAAAAATCAAACCATTATTTTTGGGAGCTCATAAGTATTTATTTTGGGCATTTAAAATTAATACATAATTATTTGCATTGGATATATAAATGTTATATATATATTATATGTCCAAAAATTACGCCATTTGTTGAGGAGCTCTGGAATAATACCTCTAGTTCCTACAAAAATTGGCATAAGAAAATAAAATGATTTGGTATTCTTATTAAATCAAACAAATGTCAGATAAATAGAAAACAACAGAATTAAGGAAAAGAAACTTACCTGGGCCACTTGCTGGCCTGGCTCTGGCCGGCCCATTTCTGTTCTGGCCCAGCCCACCTCCTGCCGATGCCAGTCGTCGTCCTCCTGGCGCCAGGAGGACGAGAGGCACGTGCTCGTCGCCCGCGTGCATGGGCGCCACGCCACCAACTCGCCTGCCTGCCTCCTCCTCGCCGCCTGGATGTTTCGCGCAACGCCATGCGCCGCCCCGACCCCCTGTCACTCTCCCCCGTATTCCTCCTCTCCTCTGTCTCTCTCTCGCGAGCGCCACCGAACGAGCCATCGCCGAAGCTCACCGCCGACACGCTCCCCGCCTCCCCCTCGCCTCTCCGACACGCACAGGAGCTCCGCCTCCTCCCTCTGAAGCTCTCCGCCGAGCCACACAAGCCGGGACGCCCCGTGGAGCCATCACCGCCGTCTTCTCCAACCCCGGTCGCCCGAGATCGCTGGCGCCCGTCCGTCGTCTCCGACTCGTCCCCGAGCCCGCTGACCACCCCGTCGCCTCCGCTGTGAGATTCTGCGCCTGTTCCCCCTTCTCCCTGCCTTCCCGTGCATCGCAGCGCTGAGCCCGCACGCCACCGAACGCCGTCCGCCGCCCAAGAGGTCGCCGCCGTCGATATAGGCCGTCTCCGGTGAAACGGAGGGCACCAGTGGATGCGCGCAAGCACCAGCTCCTCGGAGATGGTCTCCGCGGCCCATTTGGTCGCCGGAGACGCGGTCCCGAGCCCCTCCACCGTGTTCGGCCTCGCCGGCGGTTAAACGCCGGTGGGGTTTGACCCTTTGACCTCGCCACTGACGGTGGGCCCGTCGGCCGTGATTAGCTTAGTGCTAATCACCACCTAATCTAACCCCTGACGACGACAAGGGCCTCGCGCCTAATCTTTAATTAGATTAGTAAAACCCCCTTGTTTAACACTGTGTCACTAACGTGTGGACCCCACACATCAGGTTTGACCTGGTCAGCACCGTTGACCTGCTGACGCAGGCATGACGTCGTGCTGATGCAGTTATCCATTTTATGGATTTAAATTAAATCAGGAAATTCCAGAAAATGATATAAACTTCAAAAAATCATAGAAATTCAACCGTAGCTCAGATTGCAATAATTTATATATGAAAAATTATCAGAAAAATGCAATCTTTCCATCTGTACTAGTTTTATGCATGACAAACTAACTTATACCTACTGTATAAGTGAAAACATGTAAATGGCATTTATAAGAGCTTAATTTGGCGTTGCATTTGAACCCTTGATTCAAATGGACTTCATCCAATTTGATTACTAGTTGCATTAGCTCACACAACATCACATCTACATGCCATGTTCATGCATCATATTGTTGCATATGCTCGTGTTTTGATTGTTGGCACCGTTCCTTCTCAATAGGTCCTGCTCCGAAGAGTGCTCGAGAGTACCTGTCGGTGAAGCAGTGCCTCCTCTATTGATCTACCAGGCAAGCAAACCCCCTTGTTCATTCCGATACAATCCTACTCTCTCGCTCCTGCTCTCAGTTATTGTAGTAGGACAACAGCGATTCATTTGCTACTTTGTGCTGCGGTAGTTGAACCCATTCCTCTGCATGACCTCTCATTGCTATAGTAAATAGTTGAAACCCACTAGCATGTGTAGGAGTTGATTGAGCCATGTTGTGTTCCTACCATGCTATGCCTGCTATTGCTTAGAGTTGTGTCAGGTCTGATTCATTGGGAATGAATTGGAGTGTTACGATATGTTCTGATGCTGAGAGTTAAGTGTGTGAAGACAATTTGGTAAAGGTAGCGGTGAGAGGCCATGTAGGAGTACATGGTGGGTTGTCTCACTGGAACCATCCTTAAGCACTGAGTTCTATGTATGTTGTCCAATGACTCGATACTCCGGGCGCTCCAAGCCCTCTCGACTTATTAACCAACTTGATCTCTGTCCAGGAGTCGCAACTAGTTTCTGGTGTTTTTAGGTAGTGTTAGTAGTCTACCAAGTGGCACCCGGCCAGTGGGCTGGGGATGATTAGGCACAAGTGGCACGGTGTACCAAGCGTAGATCCATCCAGCGAGGTGGGCTTGGGAACCCTATTCACATCGTTTGGGGCCGTGAGCGACACCCCAGCCGGATCTCCTTGCGGATGGAACCCGAATAGGCGATAAACCTGGGCTAGAGTCTTGTGTGGTTAGTCAGGTCATGGCCGACACCCTCGCCAGGCTTCCTCTTGAAGGTTGCCGAGATACATGACGTGTACATGGTGGTAAGTGGCGAGAGCGTGTGTGAAGAAGTACACCCCTGCAGGGTTAACATGATCTATCCGAATAGCCGGGTCCGCGGATATGGACTTCTTGGATGCTTACATGGTACATAGATAACTTGAAGTGGATACTATAAAATGCTCAAGACAAGTGTGAGTGCTATGGATGGCCTTCTCATAGGGAGACGGGGATGAATCCATAGTAGTGTTTTGTGTGGTGATTAGTGGACTCGTGTGCGCCATATCACCTCAAAGAAGTTCTAGTACTCATAGGACATGATAGCCACAGAGTCAAAGCTGGCTTGCTGCAACTAAACCCCACATTACCCTCTTGATACAAATGCATGTATGATAGGATCTGATGTAAGTCTTGCTGAGTACCTTTGTACTCATGTTGCTTTATTTATGTTTTTGCAGCGTAGACTTCGGTCTTACTAGTGTTGTCGTGGACTTCAACAAGTAGCTTGTACCTCAGCTACGATCTTGATCGGATGTTGTAGATAGTCAGGCTCTTCAGCCTTTTTGTTTTGTAGATGTCTGTACCCAGACATGTAGTGCTTCGCTTGTTGCTTGTATGCTCTGTATGACGGGTCTTGTGACCCCTGTTTGCAATAAATGCTATGATGGCTCTTCTGAGCCTTTATCTATATGAGTAGTTGAGTTATGCTGTGATGCCATGTTGTACAGCACATACTTGCATGTTATGCGTACGTGTAATGTGTATTGCTATGTGTGGGATCTGACCATCCAGTTGTTTATCCTTAGTAGCCTCTCTTACCGGGAAATGTCTCCTACTGCTTCCACTGAGCCATGGTAGCGTGCTATCGCTCGAACACTTACGCTGGCCGGCATGTGTCCTTCTTCGTTCTGTATCCATTCTTCGGGAAATGTCACGCGATGAATACCGAGTCCTGTTAGCCAGCTACACCGGTTCACCGGAGTCCTGTTAGCCAGTGCTACTGACCGATTCACTCGCCGATGACCGACACGCTCGATGCCGGGTCATGGATGCCTGTCCCTGTAAGTTTGTGCCACTTTGGGTTTACGACTAGCCATGTCAGCCCGGGCTCCTTATCATATGGATGCTAGCAACACTATCATATACGTGTGCCAAAATGCGCAAACGGTCCTGGGCAAAGGTAAGGCGACACCCGTGGGGATACCGTGCGTGAGGCCGCAAAGTGATATGAGGTGTTACATGCTAGATCGATGTGGCATTGAGTCGGGGTCCTCACAAAGGGGCTCCTCGGATACCCAACGTGTAAACTCTTCGGATTCACTTTGGCGATCCTCAAGATCAAAGATGGAAAGATTTGTTGAACCAGTTTTCAAGACTGACGACCGAAGATGAAGAATAGCACGGAAGAATCGAGGAGCGTTCCCAACTTGAAGACCAGATCAGGGGGCTATTGACGGTGTCCTGGACTAGGGGGTACTCACCACATCGTCTCCCGATTAGTTGGATTGGGTCAAGGACCCCCATGCCGTATACTCATGGGCCAGTTCGGACAACCCCTGCCACATACAAGGAAGACTCCACAAACTTGGCGCCCAAGACAAGGACTCTCCTAAACCCTAGGCCTACGGTCTCTTATATAAACCGAGGCCAGGCTAGTTAATAGACGATCTCATATTCATTATTACCATCTCGTGGTAGACATATGTACTCTGTACTATCCCATATGAATACAATCAAAAGTAGGACGCAGGGTTTTACCTCCATCAAGAGGGCCCAAACCTGGGTAAAATCCTTGTGCATGTTACCATCACTCCAAGACGCCTAGCTTAGGACCCCTACTACGAGATACGCCGGATATTGAACCGACAGGGAGTACGACAGTACGAGGGTTTACTGGTTCGTCTGCCGTCGCCGGAGAATAACAGCAGGTGTGGGTGAGTAGAGGGATGGCTAGGCCAGCGATGGGAGTACGATGGGGCGGTGAGGCTCAAGGCAACAAGACAGCCTGCTGCGCAAGGAGGGAGCAGTAGTCTCACGACGCTTGTTTGAGCGGCCGGAGTAGGAAGAGCAGAGATTGAAGAAGACGACGGCCGTTGGATGGACATCCAACAATCCTTTGCTGGCCAACCTTTTTAGGAAAGCCTCAAATATGTGGAAAACAGCATACAACCCATCTGCCATTATTTCTAATAATTTATAGCCCATTTGCTAATTCCTAAGGTTTTTTGGAGCCCATATTATTTTTGTTAGCATTACAGCCCATATTGTGGCCACGGTTAAAAAATTATACGAAATTTTGCATATTTCGGTGCAGTCTGAATTGTTTTTAATCCTGAAATTTTGACTCACATTCAAACTAATTTTAAAAATAAATGTATATCAATATAAAATCCAACAAATTCTCCACGCACAAAAATTAATGTAATTTAAAATCTTGAAATGAAAAAAAAAGATATTTGAAACTAATTGCCGGTTTGATGTGCTTTAAAAATGTACAACCCATTTCTCATTACTGATGGGCCATTTTCTGAGCCAGCCGAATGAAAGCTCTCCTCGTCTTGAAAGATTTGCAGCCCAACAGGCCTGACAAAGCGACTTACTTGGCAAATCACAAAAAAACTGCGCTGCGGCCGTGGACCCAGCTGTCAGCCTCTCCACGTACAGTACTCTTCCGATGGAAGTTGTTCCTTGACCATGTTGACCACACAGCGCGGAGAGCACCACGGCGGTGGACGACGGCGAGGCCTAGGAAGGGGACGACGCAGAGCCAGGGAAGACGTGGCAGTGGAAGCCCGCGCGGAGAGGGGTACGAGGGTTCACTGGTTCGGCTGTGGTGTGAGGTTGCCGTCGTCGCAGGGCCTGGCCAGCGGTGGGAATAATAGGGGGCAGTGAGGCCTCCGTGGCAGCATAGTCGGCCACGGGAGGTAGGAGCATGCGGCATGACCGGCGCTGCTTTGGGCGGCTGGAGCAAGAAGACCAGAGGTTGAAGAAGCACTACGGCCGTTGGATGGACATCGTACGGTCACTAGAGCTAGAATCGTTCATATTGACTAAGTTGACAAAGCCCTTCGTCCCCATCAACTTAGTAGGCCCACAAGTCAGCCTCCCACCAAGGTGGGTCCCAGCTAGCCGGGGGAGTATTCATTTTTTTGTGCATAATAAGGAGGTACTTCCGGTGGGTCCGAGCCGACAAATGGGGGACATTTTTTCACAAATCGGTAGTTCGTCCGTGGGTCCCAGCAGTCAGGGGGAAACGATTTTTTTCAAAAAATACTGGTGGCCCTTCCGGTGGATCCCCACTGTTAGGTGGAGGAATAATTATTTTCCGTGTAATAAGGAGGCACTTCCTTGTGGCTGCCGTGGACCCAGCTATCAGCCTCTCCACGTACAGTACTCTTCCGCTGGAAGTCGGTCGTTGACCACATTGACCACGCCGCGCCGAGAGCACCACGGCGGTGGATGACGGCGAGACCTAGGAAGGGGACGACGCGGAGCCGGGCAAGACGTGGCAGTGGATGCCCACGCGGAGAGGAGTACGAGCGTTCACTGGTTCGACTGCGGTGTGAGGCTGCCATCACCGTAGAATAATAGGGTGTGTGGGTGAGTGGAGGGATGGCCTGGCCAGTGGTGGGAGTAGTATGGGGGCGGTGAGGCCTCCACGGTAGGACAGCAGGCCACGAGAGGCAGGAGCAGGCGGCACGACCGGCGCTGCTTTGGGCGGCTGGAGCAAGAAGACCAGAGGTTGAAGAAGCACTACGACCGTTGGATGGACATCATACGATCACTGGACTATTGACTAAGTTGACAAAGCCCTCTGTCCCCGTCAACTTAGTAGGCCCACAAGTCAGCCCAACAATATGGTGGGTCCCAGCTAGCAGGGGGTATTCATTTTTTTGGGCGTAATAAGGAGGCACTTCCGTGCGTGCGAAGATATAGCTGGTGGGTTCGACCTGTCATCGGGGGAAACATTTTTTTTGTGAAATACAGAGGCCCTTCCTATGGGTCCTAGCTGTCAGGTGGAGGAATCATTATTTTGCACGTAATAAGGAGGCATTTCCTTGCGTGCGTCAGGACCCAGTGTCACCTCTCCACGCATGATCCACTTCCGATGGATGTCGTTCATTGACCACGTTGACCAGGCCGCGCCGAGAGCACCAGGGCGGTGGACGATGGCGAGGCCTAGGAAGGGATTGACATGGAGGCTGGGAATACTCGGTAGTTGTTTCCCACATGGAGGCTGGTTCGTTTGCCGTCGCCGGAGAATAACAGCATGTGTGGGTCAGTAGAGGGATGGCTAGGTCAGCGATGGGAGTATGATGGGGCCGTGAGGCCTGCGCGGCAGCATAGCCGGCCACGGGAGGAGGGAGTAGGCAGTCTCGCCGGCGCTTGTTTGAGCGGCTGGAGCATGAAGAGTAGAGATTGAAGAAGCACGATAGCCGTTGGATGGACATCCAACAGTCACTACTCACGTGTGTTGACTAAGTTGACAGGGTGTTGCTTGTGCGTCAACCTTCTTTTCATGAAAGCATACGCCTCAACCTGTAGTAAGCGCACAAGTCAGCCTCAAATATGTGGAAAACGGCATACAGCCCATCTGCCATTATTTCTAATAATGTACAGGCCATTTGCTAATTCTTAAGAATTTTTCTGGAGCCCATCTTCTTTTTGTTAGCATTACACCCCATATTGTGGCCATGGTTCAAAAGTATACGAAATTTTGCATATTTCGGTGCGGTCAACTATTTTTAATCCAGAAATATAGATTCACATTCAAACTATTTTTTTAAAAAAAGTTATAGAAATATAAAATCCAAATAATTGTCCACGCATAAAAATCAATGGAATTTAAGATCTAGTAATGAAAAAAAATTGAAACTATTTCCCGATTTGATTTGTTTTAAAAATGTACAGCCCATTTCTGGGCAAACCAAATGAAACTCTCCTCGTCTTGAAAGATTTGCAGCCCAGCAGGGCCGATAAAGCAAGTAGGCCTTGTTTGGTCATTTCTTTTAAAAAAATAGAACTGGGCTAGCCATTTTCAGCAAGAAAAAGACACAACTGGGCTCATGATGTGGTAAACATAAATAAAACCCTGGCTAGACGGGCCACAGCCCCCGCACAGCCCCCGCAAAACTAGTATAAATAACAACTGCTTGTTCCTCAAAAAAAACTGCGCAACTTGTTGGGTCCCTGGTGTCAGCCGCTCATAGTGTAATTCTCTCGTTTATTGACTACATTGACAATGGCATGAGCCCCAGATGTCCAACCATTAGGAGGAACCATATTTTTGGCTTGTACTATAGAGGCACTTGCTTGCATACTGCCATGACGCTGGCGGGTTCCTACTGTCATTCTCTGCACGTACAGTCATCTCCTTGTTCCTCTCGGTCGTTGATAACATTGACAATGCAAGAGGGCGGCACACCGCGCACGACGAGCGAACCAAGGCCGCAAGGCAGAGGACGACAGAGAGGCCTCGGACGGAACGAACAGGAGCCGTTGAAGATGCGCTGGTCCAGTCGCCGGCGGAGGGGAGTACGAGGGTTGGCTGGTTCGGGTGCGGGTGCGTGTTGGGGCTAACGTCGCCGTAGAATAACAGGACATGTGGGGGAATAGGGGGAGGGACTGGCCAACATTGGAGGGTATGAACGGTAGGGCAGCGGAGGCGCAGCCAGCCATGGGAGGCGGGAGCAGGCAGAGCCGACGGGGTGGTTTTGTTTGGGCGGCTGGAGGAAGAAGACATGAGATAGAAGATACACGATAGGTGTTGGATGTCAATCCAACAGCTGGTAGGCAGAATCGTTTGTTGACTGGCTAGTAAGTCGACACCACCTTGGATAAGCTATTTCTCATGGTACCAAATGTCGAATCCAAATCATCACGGTCATGCAGCCTTTCCTATGAAAATTTACAGCCCATTTGATGTGCTAGTTCGAAATAAGTTTGTGGGTGCTGGTGGGGGCTAACCACTTGGCTTCTGTAATGCACAGTGAGCTCAAGCAGCCGGCGAGAATGATATTATTTCCCTTGGTTGGGATTTGTTACAATATTTCACTCTAAATTAAACGAATGGCAAGCCATTTGCCTTGTTTCAAAGAAAATATGACAGTCACAGCCGAGTTGAAAAGGGCCAGAACATCTAACTCCAGCTTACAAACTGTACAAAAGCACGAGGGTTAATTGTTCATCAGGTTTACAAAAAAACCTAGATTGGAAAGGGCAATAATATCTAACTCTAGCATTGTTTTCGGCAGTCACAGTCAAATGGATCGGCCAGGTCCATAGAATGAACATCCTGGGTCATAAAATTTACTGGATTATGACCAAAATATGTTGTAAATAGAAGCCCGGCACGTTCAGAAGCTCTGTTGCCCACCTGAAACTCCTTTTTTTGCTCTTCGACATACCCATCCGTCAAAACCATGTTGCTGATAAACTTAAGCCTGATGGACAATAGTAACCTCGCATTCAGCAGGAAGAATGTGACAAATCTTGTGTTTGCATGGTTGGCTACATATCGTTCTAGCGTTATTGTCTTCAATAGAATCTCATGAGAAGTGAGAAAATACCGATGCTTACCAATCCACTGATTGGTTATAACTTTCTTACCCCGTCCTGTTGCCTAAATAGACATGAAGATTGAAAACAGTTCAGGTCTAAAAGAAGAGTGTCGAAAAAGCAACAGCTGAACGGTTAATTCTAGTACACTATATGCGGGCTTCCAATGTGCGTGAAATTATCACCTTTATATACAACTTCTCCAGACATGGAAAGCATTGCAGCAAGCCAATAATCTTGTTCAGATCAAAACTATTCATTTGGATATATAAGATCTTGACAGAATCGAGCACCATTGATAGGCCATCCATGGAGAAACTCTTCATTGATCATAGAACATAATATTAGTACAAAATGTGTACTCCAAGATGATATATAAATTATGCGCAGAAATTTAAAATGCAGCTTATGGTTACAAGTGTAGATGATAATATAAAGTACCTGAAGAACTGTGGAGCCAAAAACCATATTGAAATGAGCACAGAGATCATGTATTACACCCAAGGTCTCCAGTTTAGGCGCAGAGAGGACGGTCATTTGCAATAGTGAATAACTAGAATCAAGGATCAACCTTTGAAGTGAAGGGGCGTCTTGGATGATGAGCTGCCTTCCATCAAAAGAAATTCAAATTCTTACAAGGTTAGGCGACTTTATTTGGAGACAACCGATTCTAAGTGTGAAAACAAGCACCAAGCACTCCAGCACAGGGAAACTGGAGTGGATGATGCTGTGCAATGAGGCCTCCGATATACGAACCCGCACAAGTGAAAGTTTCTTGAGAAATGGGAGTTGAAGGTTTAGTACCAAATTGTCTGGTAGGTAGCACAACACAAAGGTGGCGGTGTGGAGAGAGAAGGAAAACCGCGAGATGGACATCGGTGCTGAGGGCACAAGTTCATGGCGTTTGGTATGTGGTATGTGATTTCCAGGGGAATAGTAGAACTCAAGCAGCTATAGTTCTGTGAATTTAGGGGATTTCAGCCAGGCATCCACCATGCAGGGGATGGTATGCTTGCTCAGGTAGCATGACGGGATGTAGAGGCTTTGAAAGGAGCCCTGGTGGGAGGAGATGATGGCTCTGGGGATTTCAAAATCATTAAAGAAAGATAGCTGACGACAGTCGAGATTATGGGGCACGGCGCGCCATACAAGGCGCCACCAAATTGAGAGGACTTGGGTGCGGTAGCAATCCTTGGTGGGGAGAAGCAAGATGATCCGGCGTCCGGGAGATAGCTGATGCGGTCCACCCGAGATTCTACGGGTTCCTGGGATCCGGTGGGGGTGGGGTCGCCGCTTCTCCCCGCGCTGCCGGGTGCAGGATCTACAACAAGCGTCGCCACTGGCGGGAGCCTCATCTTCTTGGTGCTGGGGTCAGCCGACTACATTTTCCTCGAGGGCGTCGCTTCGCGCTCACGGATTTTGAGCAGAGTAACGAATGACCAGCCTAGTTGTAGTGCGAGCGAAGAAGAAGGGGAGTTGGGGATTTTCTATAGGAGTGAGGAAGAAGGAGAGCTGGGGTTTTCCATAGGAGTGAGGTGAGGAATTTGGGGGTACGAGTGGAGCAAGGTGACGTGAGGTGGAGCGAGGAGGAAGAAGAGCTCCTGTGTTTTACAGGGCGGTGTCTTTGGGTGTGGGTAGCGCCTCTCATTCAGTAAATATATGGGCTTTTGAATTGATTTTACTATTTACTAGTGTGGATAGGCTGTTTTGTCTTGGGCCCAGAGAAACAATTACTACTAGTACAGTGGAGACACTCTACAGGTACCCACAAAAAAAATTACTACTAGTACAGTGGAGACACTCTACCGCTTCTGGCTCCTCCTAGGTCATTGAAACGTCTCCCTCTACTAAACACCGTTATACATTTATTCATCGACATGCGGGCCATACAGCATGCGGGCCCAAATGCCATCCACCAAATTAGAAGGTAGTATGCAGGCGGAGAGTCACTCCGGTCGTAGCGTGGCAGTAACGAGCCGTCGTATCACAAAACCCCACCTCCCCGCAGTCTAAGTTTGACGGACGAAGCAACCATCATTTCACTCTTGGCTGAATCCCCTCCTCCCTCACCGTCTTCAAGAAAGGCAACACTCGCATCTGCCACTGTTCTTCTCTCCCAACGAAGGGAAGGTAAGCAGATCCGTGATGTTGGTATATTTTCGTTCAGAGAAAAAAACTTTTGCAAAGCAGTAACCAATCCTCACTCTCTTTTCTGTTTCATTGTCATTGCAATTGTGTTTTCCTTTCAGTGGTCTCCTAGTATTCGTCAGTTTCATGATGGACCAAGGAGAACCAGGCAAAGATCTGCCGATATTGGAGCAGACGCGGGAGGCTAATCCCCACGAGACAGAGAGCTCCAAGAAGATGGAGGCAACCACCGAGCCGACCCCAGATACGCTCACGGCCACTACTGAGATGATCAACGACCCGTTTGAGGTTACAGCCCACGTGGCACTATAGGAGCAGTTTTCCCCCTTCAAGGATGTGTCCCCCCCCCCCGCTGAGCTGCCCAAGGTGATTTCCTTCTTTTCCGATCTCGATTGTGGTTTTTCATCTAAGTATGTGGTGATTTTTTTAGAAAAGGAAGTATGTGGTGATTAATAATGCAAAATTTTATTAGCTTCGATGCCATGCTATACATAGTGGTTTAAATAACTTGTGTTTCTTACATAAAAAGTAATTCGGAATTTGTTTCTGTTTCAATTAGAGCCCTGATGCAGACAAGGCTTGTGTGGTTGTACATGTCACTTGCTATGAGGCAGATGACTTGAATATATGCACTTGGAAAATAGAGTTCTTAGGCTGTTGGATCCTGGAAGCCATTTGCGGTTATACCAATGAAGAGTTGTATTCCAGCCTCACTATTGTTAGGCGTGTTGTCCAAGGTGTACTGAAGCACAAGAAGTTCAAAGCTACTCCTTCGTTTGTGAGGCATACTGTGCTTGTCAAGCTTACGCAGGAAGATGACGTGGCATGCCTCCACAAACAAGTTTATCAGTGGCAAGGCCACAAGGTTGTCTTCATGAAGGTTCACAGGATTGAGCTGTTGCGGAACGTCCTCGATGATGTTCATGGCAAGGTCCG
Source organism: Aegilops speltoides (assembly GCA_021437245.1). Classification (NCBI taxonomy): domain Eukaryota; kingdom Viridiplantae; phylum Streptophyta; class Magnoliopsida; order Poales; family Poaceae; genus Aegilops; species Aegilops speltoides. Next base: position 136,171,841 of record CM038141.1, read on the forward strand.
TCTTGTGTCCAGCCCAAATTAGATTGAGGCATGAAATAGTCGCCCCAGCTAGTGTTTAATATTAGTTTGGATTGTGTCTAATTATCCGAACCTTGCCTGTTATCGACCCCTCTGGGGCTAGTACTCTGTTTGAATCCGTCTATGGGAACTGCTGCTACTTTTGTGTGCCCGTGAATCATGTGAGAACCATCGTAATTGTTGCCAAAACAGATCGTCCTCACTAGTTTTTTCATGAATATGGCATGGTAAGACATAAGTTGTCACGGTTTATCATACTGAGCGATGTGTTTTTGATGAAATAGAGCACTCGTTCGAGAACGGTGCGCCGACGTATACATAAGTACTTGTAAACACTCTTGGTGCTACCCAACTTGTAAGCAGTTGTGCAAAACACGGCACATTGGCTCAGCTCGCTTCAACACTAGGCTATCGACCAGCTAACAATCAACAATCTGGTCTGACATATAAGCAACTATGTATCTTGTCACAGTGGTTCATGCAGTTACTTGAGGCCACAATGTAATAAATTCCAAATTTTCACATGCTAGTCCAGCGCTCATGTGGAACACTCACATTAAACTCGTCTTCATAAAAAACTTGAAAAGCATAAGTTAAGCAATTTTATACATCTCAATGATGAACATAACATACATATACTAGTTCACAGCAAAAGACAAAGTTGTGAGAAGGTTTACAAATCAGGAAAAAACAAACAAGGCTTCTCTAAGCAAAGGGCCTCCCGGCAGGCTTAAATTTCTTGGAATTCACTCTGGTTTTTTCTTGTTGCCACCATCCAGGGTTAGGTTCTCTCATTCCAGAATAACCAATTATAATTGTGGTCTCCACTAGAATGCTGAACTGAACCATGCAGTGTACTGACCAGCTGAAATGCTTGTGCATTCCACTAAATTTAAGCACCGTTATTTGTAGAAATAAGCAGACCACAATGCCTCTTGTCCGTGCACCTGTCCAAAAAACCGTCGTGCAGCCGTGCCAGCAAGTCCTCGGTCCATGGATGAACTGGTAGAAAGTGCATTACGGACTAGGATGCAGTAGTTTTCGCTCGTCCCTGCACTGCAATCAGGAAGTAAAATGTACGAATCAGCTTATTTTAGATTGCGATGGTTATTCTACCTTAGTTACTAGCAATGTAGGGATACCTTGAGGACGGGAGGTTAGACGACGGCAACGAGGGATAGCCATCTCATTTTGCACAGTTGTACTAAAACTGAGGTGTGTGCTTTTGATTGCGCGGATAGAAATGATACGGAGATGACATCCCAAACGATATGGAGATGACATCCCTGTTTGCACAAATACGAAATACGGTTATTTAAACAGTGACAGATATTACTACTTTCCCCCGTTTCCTCTTAGAACCAAGTCCCAGATTCATGCTATAGGGTTCCCACTTTCTTGCCTGTTTGAACCAACGCTTTGAGTCGACTGTATGAACTAGCTTTACTTATAATAATAGTAGAAGTCTAGGTGGCTTTGGAACAGCTGAAGGAAGTAGAAAAGGATCCACACGAAGGGGGAAGAGCTGGGGCAGTAGAGTAAGGCAGGTTTCGAAGGAATATATACGTGAGGGTCGTCGGCATGTGGCAAAGACGGCGTCGGGAGGCCGCATCTTGGCCACAATACCACAGGGAGGAAGAAGGGGTCGGAGGCCCTCCAGAGCTGGCGCTCTCTCGGAGAGAACGGCACGGCCGCCGATTGGGACGCGCGGGCAGCCGTTGGTCTCCTCCCTCGTTGCCGACGACAGCGTGAACGATGCACCTACACCCCTTCCCTGGTCGAGGTTGTCCGGCCGAATTTGTGACCAGCTATGAGCTGAGAGAGAGAGAGAGAGTGGCCACCTATGTCTTGCGTAGATCTGGAGAGCATGAGAGAGTGAACGAGAGGAACCCTAGTAAAGCAAGCGCTAAGGCTCCTGCATTTATATATAGTGGAGTGATTTTGTTGTACCAGCTTCAAAAAAATGCGCTCCTACGTGTACCCGTGAGTGGGTGTGAGAGAACTAGTGCGTGCGTGCATCGCTTCTCTTCGTGAGAGTACAATATACTATGCCCAAAGAATGTTTGCTGCAAGAGTAATAGTATATGTGTGTGACATGTGAGTTAAAATAAAATGTGCGCGCCGTCTTTTTTTAGAAGTTTTGAGGGTAGGGTGTGAAGAGCACATATGTGCATGACGTCTACCTGCAGATAGACGGTGGGTGCGACGTGCGAGTCTGCGAGAGGACTCAGGAGAGTCGTGACTCGTGAGGGTGCGTGTGCGTGAGAGAGAGGGGCACCTATCAATGCAATGCATGTGTCCGTAAATCATTATTCGACAAACGTTCGCCACAAACCTTTTCCTGACGAACGCCGTAAGAACCGTTAGATCGGCATTTGACAGTGTCAGTTTTGCCATGTCATTTAACAGAACATCCGCTCCTCCTACACACAAATCTTCCACGTGAGTGTTAGCAACTGCCGTATGCTCCCCCCGTTCCGAAATGCAGTGCATATAGCTTTATTGAAAATTCGAACCTCGCAAACTTTTACCGAGTTTTCGTGTACCAAATTACACATGTAGAATACCCTGTATATATCATTTCATTCATCTTCGAGAGGTAACTATAAAGATGGGTGAGGAGTCTACAAAGAAAGACCGTCGTATCACCCGCAGCAATTTCAACCATCCTTTAGTGTCGAGGAATATCATAGGAACTCTATATGATATGATTTTTATAGGATTTTTTCCTTTAGAGACAATTGGTTCATAGGAATAGATTCATATACTCCACATTTCAAATGAAATAAACATGATATCATTTCTATAGCTTTAGAGCTACTTGGTTCATATGAATGGATTCCTATACTCCCTTAATTTCAAAGGAAAATAAACATTAGCGTATAATCAATAGAAAATTTCCTATGATATGAACCAAATTACATCTCTTTTCTAATCCCTCCTCATAGGAATTGAGATACATGTCATCTCTAGATTCAATAGAAAAGTTCCTATGATGGGAAACAAATGACATCTCTTTTCCAATCCCTACTCATAGGAATTGAGATGCTCCATGTCATCACTTTCCCTACAACTTCCAGTTATACATCTTCTATTCCTAAATAGATAGTACAACCCACTAGTAGCTTTTTCCAAAACATGCAACTATGGCACAAGAACTATATAGTGTGCCAATAACTTTGAAAGATGGTCGCTGGATGAAGCTAACCCGACAGTGGAGAGATAGGCAAATCCGAGCACTACTGGCCGTTGGATATCATCAACATTCCACCACATCTGCCACATGTACAATTTAGAAGACTCCATGGTTGAACTTAAGCATAATGCACAAACCTCAAAACACAAGAACTTCTCCTTTGTTCTAGAATCTTCTGTATCATAATTGATTATTTTTTTCTAAATGAATTGCCATTATTTGTTTTTTACTTGATGATTTACAATGCACAACCCCATGAATCTTAACATTTTTATAAAACTAATTGATTTTGAATGAGATGAACTATAAGAACTAAACGAACATCTACATCATGCATATATGACTCAAAGCTTTACATGCTATAGTGTGTATTTATTCATAATTTGGTTTCGAAATCTCATGCGTTCAATACATGTGTACCTTACTAGTTTTGAGTATAGTAGCACATTTCACGCGGCCCCGGGTATATAAAATGCAGGGCCCATGCATCATGGCCTTTCGGTCGAACCTACGTCCATAATGTTTTGTATGTACTATATCTCCACTGGTCCCCGAACCCAAAGTGTTGCCTCGTTCCCGTAAAACCAAGCGGCCCACACATATTTAAGGCGTCGACTCAAACCCGTTTACTATGCGTGGCCCCACACGCCGTAGTACTCCTACAAACCCTACCGCCGCATCATCATCGGTTCTCTTCAAGAGGACGAGGGAGAAGCCGATTTGTAGTGGAGGCGCTTTCAAAAAAAGGATCTGTAGTGGAGGCCCCTACCCTAGGGTGCCCTAGGTAGCTGTGAAAGTGCAACTAATCCCCGGGTGGTTTTGGTAATTAATAACAACATATATATATCATTGAACTAATAGTTACTTGAGAATCATTTCAGAAAGTTCAGTGATATGGGTATGGCAAGGACTGAAGAAGTGGACCCCTCAAAATGCTAAGGCAAGCATTGGCAAAAGCTCAAGACTCCATTTTTGGTTTAGTGATCCAAGATCACATTGAGTCCATAGGAAAGCCAATACTATTAAAAGGGATGAGGTTATGATAATGATCCGTTTGCTCAAGTGCTTAGTGATACATCTCCTAAACTATCGCAACTTTCACCGCCATATACACTCATAAGTAATCTCGGTCCCACCGATTTTCCAAACTCAGTCCACACCGAGATGAACCACCTCAGCCATAAAGCCAAACCCTAGAAAACTCGGATTTTCCGATTCGAACTCGGTCTCACGAAACTTGAGTTGCCAAGCTTCAGAACCTTCGTCATCAAATCGGTGTCACCGAGATGATGAAGTCGGTCCCACCGAAATTGGCAAGCTCTTGTCTTTGCACGAATCGGACTCACCGAGATTGTATTTTCGGTCCCACCGAAAATCCCAACGTTCACATTATTTGAACTTTCGGTCTCACCGAGTTGTCAACTTCGGTCCCACCGAGATTGCTCAAATGTGTGTAACGGTTGGATTTTGTGTGGAGGCTATAAATACCCCTCCACCCCCTCTTCATTCATGGAGAGAGCCATCAGAAAGAACTACCACTCCTACCTTACATTTCTGAGAAGAGAACTACCTACCCTTGTGTTGAGATCAAGTTGCTCCACTCCCACCATATGAAGCTTGATCTCTAGCCTTCCCAAGTTGCTTTCCACTCAATCCTTTCTTCCACCACAGCCAAATCAGTGAGGAGAGTTGAGTGTTGGGGAGATTATCATTTGAAGCACAAGAGCAAGGAGTTCATCATCATCAACACCATCTATTACCTTTTGGAGGTGGTGCCTCCTAGATTGGTTAGGTGTCGCTTGGGAGCCTCCGTCGAGATGTGGAGTTGAACCAAGAAGTTTGTAAGGGCAAGGAGATCGCCTACTTCGTGAAGATCTACCCCGAGTAAGGCTAGCCCTCCGTGGGCGTAAGCCATGATGGAATAGACAAGGTTGCTTCTTCGTGGACCCTTCGTGGGTGGAGCCCTCCGTGGACTCTCGCAGCCGTTACCCTCCGTGGGTTGAAGTCTCCATCAACGTGGAAGTACGATAGCACCACCTATCGGAACCACGAGAAAAATCACCGCGTCTCCAAAATTGCGTTTGCTCTTCTCCACCTCTCTTTACTACATGTGCAATTTACTTTCCGCTGCCTATACTCTAGAATTGCATGTGTAGGGTGATGCTTGACTTGATCATAATTGTGAATCTGCCAAAAACTGTTCTTTGCCAAAAGGCAGAATTTTTATATTGTCAAGTAGTCTTATCACCCCCCCTCTAGACATACTTTCGATCCTACAAGTGGTATCAGAGCTTTGGTCTCCATTGTATTGGTTTCCATTGCATTGGACTCCATAAGCTTGGTTTCACAACCTAGGAGAGTATGGCGTCTAGTGAGGGTAATTTTCGTAGAGGTCCTTACTTTGGTGGTACAAATTTTGCTAGTTGGAAGCATAAAATGAAAATGCATATTCTTGGCCATAACCCAGCCGCATGGGGCATTATTTGTGTTGGTATGCAAGGTGAATTCTTTGAGGAAGGAAAAGTTCCGGATCGCGAAGCTACAACGGAAGAATTGCGGATGTTGCAAAACAATGCTCAAGCTTGTGACATTCTCTTCAATGCCTTGTGTCCCGAGGAGTTCAACAAAATCAGCCGTCTTGAGAATGCAAAAGAGATTTGGGATACTTTGGTTGAAATGCACGAAGGTACCGAGTCCGTGAAGGAATCAAAGCTAGATGTTCTTCAAGGTCAACTTGACAAGTTCAAGATGAAGGAAGGTGAAGGAGTCGCTGAAATGTACTCTAGGCTTGCTCTCATCACAAATGAGATTGCCGGCTTAGGAAGCAAAGAAATGACCGACCGATTCATCATCAAGAAGATTCTCAGAGCTTTGGATGGAAAGTATGACACCGTGTGCACTTTGATCCAAATGATGCCAAACTACAAGAATCTCAAGCCAACCGAAGTCATTGGAAGAATTGTTGCCCATGAGATGACACTTAAGGATAAGGAAGAGCTTCACAACAAGTCAAGTGGTGCTTACAAAGCTACAAGTGATGCTCACACAACCTCAAGTGACAAGTTAGTTTCCAATGAAGAGATAAGCCTACTGGTCAAGAACTTCAACAAATTCTACAAGAGTAGAGGCAAAGAGAGAAGCTCAAAGTCTAGATCATATGATGAAAAGAGATCTTCTAGTCGTGATCGAAACTGCTACAATTGTGGAAGACCCGACACTACTCAAATGAGTGTTCGCTCCCCACAAGAGAAGAGAAGAATCTCCAAGAAGAAGAAGCTCAAGAGATGAGTCACCTCGGAAGAGAGAAGGAGTAGAGATGATCGTTATGAGCGAAGACCCTCTCGGATAAGCAAGGATTCGGAGAGGAAAGACAAGTCATCAAGGAGCTACACAAGAAGAAAACATCAAGCTCATGTAGGTGAATGGGTCTCCGGCTCCGACTCCGACAATCAATCCGAAGGAAGCTATCACTCCAACTCCGACTACAGTCAAGATGAAGGTGTTGCCGGTCTTGCTCTCGTATCCTCCAACTCCAACTCCTACGACTTGTTTGATTCACCAAATGAGGGAATTGGAAGATGCTTCATGGCTAAAGGCCCCAAGGTATCACACCCTGAATTCATTGACTTTGATAGTGATGAGGATGACTTGCTTGGTGAAGATGTGCTCTTACATGATAAATCCAATGAACCTAGTAACGATGAACATGCTAGTAGTCTTTATAGTCGAGAAGAGTCGAATGACAATGCTATGAAGGAGATTGAGCGTCTAACTAAAGAACTAAACTCTTAAGTTAGCTCATGAAACAACTCAAGAAGATCATAGAGAGCTCCTAAGATCTCATGAGAAGCTACGCTTCGAGAAGCTCACTCTAGAGCAAGAACATGAGTTTCTAAAAGCAATCAATGACGATCTTCGAAAGAAGAGTTCTTCATATCTTGCCAAACGACTTCTCTTGTCTAATTTCTTGCCACCCATTAAGACTAAGAATGACAAGCATAAGAAAAATTCTTTCTCTAGTAGTAACAATAACCATGCTAAATCCAATGTTGTTGCTTCTAGTAGTTCTCTTGATTCCACTAACAATGTTTCAAGCCAAGTTACACTTGAGCAAGAAAATAGTTTATTGAAAGGTATCATAGAAAAGGTGTCTACAAGAGCCTTGCCGGAAGCAAGAACTTTGAGAAATTGTTACTTAAGCAAGGAAGGCACCGGAAGAATCAAGGAATTGATTTTGAGCAAAAGTTCAACGCCGAAGGTGTTGAATGGGAAGAAGGTCAATATCCTACTCCACAGTTTGTTTTTCAAAAGGAGAAGTATGATCCTACTTCTTCCAATGTGGAACAAGCACAAGATGACCTTCCACCACAAGACCACAAGCTAAAAGGCAAGGACAAGCTTCAAGAGGAGATTGATGCATTTGTTGAAGCACCTCAAGCCATGGTCAAGTGGGTTCCCAAGGAAACGTCAAGTTCTACTTCGTCAAGCTCAACTACAACCCCAAGGATTCCCATCAAGATGATGTGGATCCCGAAGAAGAAGGACTAGAAAGTTCTTGAGGGTGACTCCGCCAACATACTTCACTCACATTCATTTTGGCAATTTTTGTGCAATCAACTTCCACATTGTGCACTAGTTCATGGAGTCACAAACCCTCTTGTTGGTAAGTCAAGGGACAAGGTAATCATTGCTTTCATGGACATCATCTATTGTGAACTTCAATCTATGTCCATGGATATCCTTGTTTGTTCCTTGTGGGACTAACGCATGTAGGTATTGAAAGTGCCCGAATCCAAAGGATTGCTCCCAACTCTTGATGATCTTCATCAACATTGAGCATCCACATCTTCAACATCTACATGAAGTCTTCTCGACAACCCAAGGTTAGTTTGACCCTTTAAAGGGGTTCTCACATCTAGGGGAGCTTTGCTCTAAAAATTGAGCTAAAGCATCTTCAAATGATGTGAACACATCAATGCTTTATGTAAAAGTGGTAACCCCACTTGTGCTTAAACGATGAGTATGACCTATGATCAAATGTTCTCATTTGGCTCCTAAGTCAATATACTCATATAAAGATGACCTAGTCATCGACAAATTGTGTGATAGTAGCTAGAGTTTTGATTGTGCATGTTTGACACATATTTCATTTGCTATCTTATTGTGTGAGCATGTTGGATGCATGATTTTATCCATTCAAGGACATCCATTTGTTGTTTTGGTCGTTTTGATTTTTTTTTCTCACCAAATGGATGGACAAGAATGCCTAAGTACCTCCCCTAGCTATCTATGCTTTCTTGTCTCAAATTCTATTCATGCTTACATCACAAATTTTGAACAAGTCATTTTCGGACCCTCCGAGTGAGGAGCACTCGGAGCCACCGATCCGTCAAAGGCTAACTTCCAAAACCTTCTAATTGATTTCGGTTAGACCAACTCACTCAAACTCGGTCAAACCGAAAGCATTTAGACTGATCTAGGTTTTCACCTCGGTGAAACCGAGTTGTGATTTTCGGCGTGACCGAAGTGCATAACTGCCCAGCAGTTATCCATCTCGGTGCCACCGAGTTTTACAACTCGATCCCACCGAGAGCAAAGGGGTATATATACTCCAAGGGCCGCGCGCGTTGATTCCTTCTTCAAACGTTTCGCCCCCACACCCCTTGCTGCCATCGCCTTGGTCTCCGGATCGTCGCCGTCGTCGCCTGTGCGCCCTCGCCGCAGGTCTCCGTCGCCATCGACGGACATCTTCTCCGCGCCGTTGCCGCCGTAGAAAAACTCCACCAAGTTAGGGTGAGTTTTGATCCCACTCGTGCTCCCATCTCCGATTCAATGCACGTTTGGTTTGCCTAGAATCTTGCCACGATTGAAATCTTCCTGTACACCAGATTAGTTCGTTTGGACTAGATTTGAGTAAAAGTTTTAGGGTTAGGTTTCCGCGAACACATCTCGGTGAGACCGATTTTACATTTTGGTATGACCGATTTGGCCTTTGGCCATTGACCTTTACACCTTCGGTCCAACCGAGTTGTGCAAATCGGTGTGACGAAATGACGATTCTGTGAAACCCTAGTGTTTTCGGCAGACGAAACCCACTTCGTCCAACCGAAAGTGGTGTGAAAGCTTCTGTTTAAACACTTGGATTCACGAATCTTAAACTCGGTCGACCGAAATGTCTTCTCGTGAAAACCTAATACTAGAATTTGAACTCTTTTTTTGCAAAAACTTCGCATTTGTGATGACTCTTCTTCTCTGCCTACACCTTATCTATTCACGGGTTGTCGGCCATGTCGGATGCCGTGATCGAACAGGTCGAGACACCCATTGCGAGATATTCGAGAGGCGGGCACTAGTCCCGATCCTAGCAGCTCATCGATGATGGTGAGAGGAGTACACCAAGTGGCTTACCTCCTGCAGCCACCAGAGCTAGAAAGAAGAGGAACTCAGATGATGAAGACTCAGATTTTGTCGTTGAGGAAGAGGTCACCTCAAAGCCTAAGAGGAAGGTTGTTGCCAAAGAGCCACAAGGTCAGCAAACTAAGAAGGGCACCAGCAAAGTCAAGCAGTCAACTGTTGCCAAGAAGCTGAATTTGGGAGAGGCAGCTGCAAGCAAAGTGAAGAAAACTTCCAAGAGAAAGAGATTAGTGCATGATGATGCAGCAGTAGAAGATGAGGATGAGGAAGCACCCCAGCCTCCTCAGAAGCCTAAGCTCATGGGTGATGCCATTAAGGCTGGAGCCACATCAAAGCCCAAGCAATCTGCTCCAGCTAAGGCAGCTCCAGCAAAGCCTGCTGCCAAGCCCAAGAAGACCGTCAGGAACATTCCAGCGTCTGAAAAGAACAAGGATGATGTGCCACCAGCTGTGTTAGACGATGAAGCACCAGTTTTGCTGAAACTTCGTCAAAAACTGCCACTACATAATGATGCTCATCCTCAAGCTGAGGATATGAAGGCAAGGAGAGATAGAGGTCTCAGGCTATGGAGACAGACTGACCCATATGCCGTGAGGAGAAGAACTGCTGTAGACCCCAGATTTCACACCAGAGAGCAGCACGATTTCTATGAGACCGTGCTGATGGATAAGAAGCCCATAGTCGCAGACACCAGATACGTTGACTGGAAGTACATTGACAGCGAAGAGCACAGAGATTTATTTCCACATGTGCATGAAAGTTTCACTGCTTGTGGTGTTGCAGACTTTGTAGGTCATAAGTTGACCAATTGGAACGATGAGATGATTATGCAATTCTATGCCACAGCTCATTTCTACCCTGATGGAAGGATTGCGTGGATGACTGAAGGTCAAAGATTTTCTTCATTTGTTGAAGAATGGGCAGAACTTCTGAATGCTCCAGTACAACGAGATGATGATATTGATGTATATGGGATTCCAAAGAAGAATCATGAATCCATGAAGAACATGTACAAAGAGGTTCCAAGAAAGGATTTGGGAATCTGGAAGCTCGGCTCGATTTACTATCTCGAGCGGGCTTACCTACCACTAATACTATTACGAGGCATACCTTGATGCCCAAGTCCGGAGATCATCGCATGATCGGAGGATACTCTATCAACATGCTGCACATACTTGATGAAAGCACCTTTCAAGGTGATGGACTTGATGGTTGAAACCATTAAGAGGACTGTGGTGACCGAGAAAAGGTCGTGTGGATTTGCCCATGATTCAGATGCTTATCAATGCCAAGTTTGGCACGGGCACATTCTTGTTGGATAGAGAACATTTACCACTGCAGCCAGAGCATGAAGACAATGTTGTTGTGATGGATAAGGATGATCCAACATCTGTTGAAGGTCAAGCCAAGATCGAAGCTGTCAAGAAAGCCAAAGCTAACAAGGAAGCAGCAGCAGCAGCAAATAAACCAAAGAGTTTCGGAGAGCAGATTCTTGAAGCTACCCAAAGGATTGAACAACACCTGGCCAGCATTGTACAGTCTCAGGAGAGCCTAGAGAGGATTGTTGAGGACAAGATCCACGCTCTGGATGTGAAGTCGATCAAGTGCAAGTGATTGTCAACAAGCTTGAGGCGGACATTGAGGAAGCAAAGCGAGAAGGAAGAGCTTATCGTGAGATGCAGGATGACTTAGTCTAGGATGCTTATCAACAGACTACTCCGGTTCCCACAGACCCGATCATTGCTATTCCATGGATCGACACCAGACTACAGCTTCAAAGACCTCCCACAGTTCCATCAGATTGCTCCTACTCCAGCTCCAGCTCCAAAGGACCACTCCTCCAAAGCATAGACATCACCAAGTCTTCGCGATCTTGTCATATCCACTCCGACATCAACCCAGACGGAGCCGCCAGTGAGTCCCCAAAGGGCGCTTAGCTCTATGCTTTTTCGAACTTTTGGTAACTTGTTGCCAAAGGGGAGAAATTGTATAGATCATAGGACTTCGAGAGAGAGTGTTGTTGTTCTTTGCGCTTTTGCTCTTTCGTTCTTTTGCGGTTTCTTTGAGATACTTTTGGTTTTCGAGACATTCAAAGGTGTTTGATACTACGTTTCATTCTACCTTAATGAGTGCTTGGTCGTACTATGCTTTAATGTGTGCTTAATGCTTATCATATGCCATTCATATCTTGTATGACCATTTACTCATGTCTTGGTGATTGGGTGCATGCTGTTCATTCTTATCATTTTGTGCGCTCCACCAAGATGTATGTGACATGGAAGAGTGACCCATGATCCTAATCGATTGTGCATTTGCATTCAAACGCAAATCTTAAATAATGCACAAATTTAGGGGGAGCTCTTACTTATCACATACTTCTCAAAGCGACGATATTATTCATTGATTATATCCTTTGTCGAAGCTTTGATCTATATGTTGTCATCAATTACCAAAAAGGGGGAGATTGAAAGTGCAACTAATCCCCGGGTGGTTTTGGTAATTAATAACAACATATATATATATCATTGAACTAATAGTTACTTGAGAATCATTTGAGAAAGTTCATTGATATGGGTATGGCAAGGACTCAAGAAGTGGACCCCTCAAAATGCTAAGGCAAGCATTGGCAAAAGCTCAAGACTCCATTTTTGGTTTAGTGATCCAAGATCACATTGAGTCCATAGGAAAGCCAATACTATTAAAAGGGATGAGGTTATGATAATGATCTGGTTGCTCAAGTGCTTAGTGATACATCTCCTAAACTATCAAGCAACTTTCACCGCCATATACACTCATAAGTAATCTCGGTCCCACCGATTTTCCAAACTCACCACACCGAGATGAACCACCTCACCCATAAAGCCAAACCCTAGAAAACTCGGATTTTCCGATTCGAACTCGGTCTCACGAAACTTGAGTTGCCAAGCTTCAGAACCTTCATCATCAAATCGGTGTCACCGAGATGATTAAGTTAGTCCCACGAAATTGGCAAGCTCTTGTCTTTGCACGAATCGGACTCACCGAGATTGTATTTTCGGTCCCACGAAAATCCCAACGCTCACATTATTTGAACTTTCGGTCTCACCGAGTTGTCAACTTCGGTCCCACCGAGATTGCTCCAATGTGTGTAACGGTTGGATTTTTGTGGAGGCTATAAATACCCTCCACCCCTCTTCATTCGTGGAGAGAGCCATCGAAAAGAACTACCACTCCTACCTTACATTTACGAGAAGAGAACTACCTACCCTTGTGTTGAGATCAAGTTGCTCCACTCCCACCATATGAAGCTTGATCTCTAGCCTTCCCAAGTTGCTTTCCACTCAATCCTTTGTTCCACCACAGCCAAATCAGTGAGGAGAGTTGAGTGTTGGCGAGATTATCATTTGAAGCACAAGAGCAAGGAGTTCATCATCATCAACACCATCTATTACCTTTTGGAGGGTGGTGCCTCCTAAATTGGTTAGGTGTCGCTTGGGAGCCTCCGTCGAGATGTGGAGTTGAACCAAGAAGTTTGTAAGGGCAAGGAGATCGCCTACTTCGTGAAGATCTACCCCGAGTAAGGCTAGCCCTCCGTGGGCGTAGGCCATGATGGAATAGACAAGGTTGCTTCTTCGTGGACCCTTCGTGGGTGGAGCCCTCCGTGGACTCTCGCAGCCGTTACCCTCCATGGGTTGAAGTCTCCATCAACATGGAAGTACGATAGCACCACCTATCGGAACCACGAGAAAAATCACCGCGTCTCCAAGATTGTGTTTGCTCTTCTCCACCTCTCTTTACTACATGTGCAATTTACTTTCCGCTGCCTATACTCTAGAATTGCATGTGTAGGGTGATGCTTGACTTGATCATAATTGTGAATCTGCCAAAAACTGTTCTTTGCCAAAAGGCAGAATTTTTATATTGTCAAGTAGTCTAATCACCCCCCCTCTAGACATACTTTCGATCCTACAAGCTGTCGCACGCATCATTGTTTTCTCTTTTATTTATGCTCTTGTGGCCTAGAGCGAAATGAGGGTTGCTTCGTCCGTCCAGCTTAATGCGGGAAAGATGGGGCTTTGTGATTTGACCCCTCATCGCTCATTTTCTACTACTGCGGCGCTATGACCGTGGTGCCTCCAATTCCAACCGCTGCTCCAAACTATAATTTGGTGAATCGCACGTGGAACAAGACGGTGGATGAGCCACATGTCGGCCAAAGGGGTCCTGTTAAGTGTGTCGCCATTTCGCAGCGGATCGACCGCTTTGAGTTGCTACGCCAACACGACAGGAGCAGCCTACCACTTGGTTTTGCTCCTTGGTGAATCCCGACTATATTGATCTAAAAAGATACGTGCTGAACTACCCTCTCCATCTCGGTTTTTTATTTTTAGGCATCTCGGTTTATAGGGCCTGCACGTAGTTCTAGGTCATCCATTTGACTAACTAAATATGAGTTACCATGTCACAAAAAGTATATCATTGGATTCTTAAGCGGATGTAGTTGTATTTAAAAGTCGATGGCGGGTCTTTTCCTACGCCGTAGGCGGCGGGGCTGTTCCTCCTAGTCGGTTCGACAGAGACGCGAGAAGACGATGGAGTAGGCTGCTGCAAACGTAGGGCTATGTGATTTGACAGCGAGTTACTGCTGGACAGGTGGGGTGAGGGAGTCCTGGACTAGGGGGTGTCTGGACAGCCGGACTATCATCGTCCGCCAGACTCCAAGACTACGAAGATACAAGATTGAAGACTCCATCCCGTGTCCGGATGGGACTTTCCTTGGCGTGGAAGGCAAGCTTGGCGATATGGATATGTAGATCTCCTACCATTGTAACCGACTCTGTGTAACCCTAGCCTTCTCCGGTGTCTATATAAACCGGAGGGCTTTAGTCCGTAGGACATAACCTCCATTACAACATTCATACCATAGGCTAGCTTTTAGGGTTTAGCCTCCTTGATCTCGTGGTAGATCTACTCTTGTACTACCCATATCATCAATATTAATCAAGCAGGACATAGGGTTTTACCTCCATCAAGAGGGCCCGAACCTGGGTAAAACATCGTTTCCCTCGTCTCCTGTTACCATCCGCCTAGACGCACAGTTCGGGACCCCCTACCCGAGATCCGCCGGTTTTGACACCGACATTGGTGCTTTCATTGAGAGTTCCTCTGTGCCGTCACCGATAGGCTCGATGGCTTCTCGAATCAACGCCGCCGTCAGGTGAGACTTTTCTCCTGGACAGATCTTCAGATTCGGCGGCTTTCAAGACCGGGCAACTCACTTGGCCATCTGGAGCAGATCGAAAGCTACGCCCCTGGCCATCAGGTCAAGTTCGGAAGCCTAAACTTCACGGCCGACATCCGCGGGGACTTGATCCTCGACGGACTCGAGCCTCAGCCGAGCGTGCCGTGCTGTCACGATGGGCATGATTTAGCTCCGCTGCCGGACAGTGCCCTGGTGGCCGCACACAAATCCGCTCCGGCCCTCAGTCCGGAGCTGATCGCACAGATCGAGGACCGATGGCTGGACACCGCCTCGAGGGCTGCACCTTCCACGACGATGGAGCCGAACACTAACCTTGTCCCTTGCAAAGCTCGTGACTCCGAGGTGCTGGACTCCTTACCAGACTCCGAACCTCCTGCGCCCCTGCTAATCGAATCTGATTGGGCGCCGATCATGGAGTTCACGGCCACGGACATCTTCCAACACTCGCCCTTTGGCGACATCCTAAATTCACTAAAGCATCTCTCGCTATCCGGAGAATCCTGGCCGGATTATGGCCAGGATGGTTGGGATACAGACAACGAAGAAATTCAGAGCCCACCCACCACCCACTTTGTAGCCACTGTCGACGATCTAACTGACATGCTAGACTATGACTCCGAAGACATCGACGGTGCAGACGGCGATGCCGGAGATTTAGCAGAACCAGCGCCTCTGAGGCACTGGAAGACCACCTCGTCATATGACATACACATGGTGGACACACCAAAAGATGGGGACGGCGAAGAAGCAGGGGAGGCAGATTCCTTAAAGAAACAGCCCAAGCACCGGTGAGGGAGTCCTGGACTAGGGGGTGTCCGGACAGCCGGACTATCAATATCCGCCGGACTCCCATATTACGAAGATAGAAGATTGAAGACTCCGGCTCGTGTCCGGAAGGTACTTTCCTTGGCGTGGAAGGCAAGCTTGGCAATACGGATATGTAGATCTCCTACCATCATAACCGACTCTGTGTAACCCTAGCCTCTCCGGTGTCTATATAAACCGGAGGGCTTTAGTCCGTAGGACACAACATTACATCTCAACAATCATACCATAGGCTAGCTTCTAGGGTTTAGCCTCCTTGATCTCTTGGTAGATCTACTCTTGTACTACCCATATCATCAATATTAATCAAGCGGGGCGTAGGGTTTTACCTCCATCGAGAGGGCCCAACACAGGTAAAACATTGTGTCCCTCGTCTCTTGTTACCATCCGCATAGACGCACAGTTCGGGACCCCCTACCCGAGATCCACCGGTTTTGACACCGACATTGGTGCTTTCATTGAGAGTTCCTCTGTGTCGTCACCGATAGGCTCGATGGCATCTTCAACCATCAACGCTGTCCAGGGTGTGACTTTTCTCCCCGGACAGATCTTCGTATTCGGCGGCTTTGCACTACGGGCCAATTCTCTTGGCCATCTGGAGCAGATCGAAAGCTACGACCCTGGCCGTCAGGTCAAATTCGGAAGCTTGAACTTCACGGCCGATGACCGCGGAGACTTGATCTTCGACGGACTCGAGCCACAGCCAAGCGCGCCGCACTGTGACGATGGGCATGATCTAGCTCTGCCGCCGGACAGTGCTTTGGTGGCCGCACTCGGATCCGCTCCGGCCACTAGCCCGGAGCCGATTGCCCATATCGAGGGCCGGTGGATAGACGCCGCCCTGGGGGCTTCAACATCCACGGCGATGGAGCCGAATACCAATCTTGTCCCCTGCGAAACTCGTGATCCCGAGGCGCCGGACTCCTCGCCGGACTCCGAGCCTCCCGCGCCCCTGCCAATTAAACCGGATTGGGCGCCGGTTATGGAATTCACCGCTGCGGACGTCTTCCAGCACTCGCCTTTTGGTGATATCCTGAATTCTCTGAAGCATCTCTCGCTATCAGGAGAATCCTGGCCGGACTATGGCCAGGACGGTTGGAGTTCGGACGGCGAAGAAATTCAGAGCCCACCCACCACCCACTTTGTAGCCACTGTCGAAGATTTAACCGACATGCTAGACTTCGACTCCGATGACATCGACGCTATGGACGACGATGACGGAGCCGAACAGGACCCAGCGCCCACAGGGCACTGGAAGGCCACCTCGTCATACGACGTCTACATGGTGGATACCCCAAAAGAAGGGGATGGCGAAAAAGCAGCGGAGGAAGATTCTCTAAAGAAGCAGCCCAAACGCCGGCATCAGCGGCGCCGCTCTAAATCCCGCCACAACAAGAATGGAGATTCCGGCACGGGAGACAATAACACTCCGGAGAGTGCCGAAGACGATCCCCTCCTGCAGGACTCAACGCAGGAGGACGCAGAAGCAAGCCCTCACGACAGGGCGGCCGACGAAGGGGTTGAGGATGATAATTATATGCCTCCCTCCAAAGACGAAGCAAGCCTCAACGATGACGAATTCGTCATACCCAAGGATACTATCGAACAAGAACGCTTCAGGCGCAGGCTCATAGCCACGGCAAATAGCCTAAAGAAAAAGCAGCAACAGCTCCAAGCTGATCAAGATCTGCTAGCCGATCGATGGACTGAGGTCCTCGCGGCCGAAGAGTATAAACTCGAACTCCCCTCCAAAAGTTACCCAAGACGCAAGCTGCTCCCCCGATTAGAGGAGGAAGCATACATACCTTCATCACCAGCGCACGACATGGCTGACCGACCACCCCATGGTCGCGACAGAGAGGCATTCAGGCCCCCAGCCAAGGCCGTACCCCGGCATCGATCCAAGAGTATGAAGCCAAAAGGGAACGCGCCGGACTTGCGAGACATGTTGGAGGACAAAGCAAGACAATCCAGATCCATCTATGGATCACGTGGGCGCCCCACGACCCACGACGAATACCGTCGCACCGGACATAACGCCGGCCGGGCCGAACATAGCAGACAACGCTCCCTCGAGCTGCGTCGCGATATTGCTCAATATAGGGGCGCCGCACACCCGTTATGCTTCACTGACGAAGTAATGGATCATCAGATCTCCGAAGGGTTCAAACCCGTAAATATCGAATCTTACGACGGTACAACAGACCCCGCGGTGTGGATCGAATACTATCTTTGTTGGAAATATGCCCTAGAGGCAATAATAAAAGTATTATTATATTTCAATGTTCATGATAATTGTCTTTTGTTCATGCTATAACTGTATTATCCGGAAATCGTAATACACGTGTGAACACTTAGACCACAAATGTCCCTAGTGAGCCTCTAGTTGTCTAGCTCGTTGTGATCAATAGATAGTCATGCTTTCCTGACTATGGACATAGGATGTCATTGATAACGGGATCACATCATTAGGAGAATGATGTGATGGACAAGACAATCATAAGCATAGCATAAAAGATCGTATAGTTCGTTTGCTAGAAGCTTTGCCAATGTCAAGTATCTATTCCTTTGACCATGAGATCGTGTAACTCCGGTTACCGTAGGAGTGCCTTGGGTGTATCAAAAGTCACAACGTAATCGGGTGACTATAAAGGTGCATTACGGGTATCTCCGAAAGTATCTGTTGGGTTGACACGGATCGAGGCTGGATTTGTCACTCCGTGTGACGGAGAGGTATCTCTGGGCCCACTCGGTAATGCATCATCATAATGAGCTCAAGTTGACCAAGGTGTTGGCCGGGGATCATGCATTCTGATGCGAGTAAAGTGACTTGCGATAACGAGACTGAACAAGGTATTGGGATACCGGCGATCGAGTCTCGGGCAAATAACGTACCGATTGACAAAGGGAATTGCATACGAGGTTTGATCGAATCCTCGACATCGTGGTTCAACCGATGAAATCATCGAGGAGCATGTAGAGCCAACATGGGTATCCAGACCCCATTGTTGGTTATTGCCCGAGAGTCGTCTCGGTCATGTCTGCGTGTCTCCCGAACCCGTAGGGTCTACACACTAAGGTTCGGTGGCGCTAGGGTTAGCGAAGTCAAGTATGTGACTACGAATGTTGTTGAGTCCGGATGAGATCCCAAACGTCACGAGGAGTTCGGAAGGGTCGGAGGTAAAGAATAATATATAGGAAGTGGTGTTTGACCATCGGGAAAGTTTGGGGTTTCGGTAAAATCTGGGACCACCGGAAGGGTCGAGGGGTCCACCGGTGGGGCCACCTATCCGGGAGGGCCCCATGGGCCAAGGGGAAGGAACCAGCCCACAGGGGCTGGTGCGCCCCTAGGCCCACCCCTGCGCCTAGGGTTGAAACCCTAGGGGTGAAGCGCCCACCGGCAGGGGCACTCCACCCCCTTGGCCGCCGCCCCAGGAGATTGGATCTCCGGGGCAGCCTTGAGGGGCCTATATAAAGGGGGAGGGAGGGGCTGCTGTACCAAATCCCAAGGCGCAGCCCTCCCTCCCAACACATCTCCTCCTCCGTAAGAGCTCGGCGAAGCCTGTTGAGTATCTTCTTCTCCACCATCACCACGCCGTCGTCTTTGCCGGTGGAGTTGTCTTCCTCAACCTCTCCTTCCCCTTGCTGGATCAAGAAGGAGGAGGCGTCGCTCGTCCCGTCACGTGTGTTGAGCAGCGGAGGTGCTGTCCGTTCAGCACTTGGCATCGGTGATCTGAATCACGTTTGAGTGCGACTCCATCATCACCTTGCAAGCTTCATACGCGATCTACAAGTGGTATGTAGATGCAAACTCTCTCCGTTACTCGTTGCTTAGATGAACTCATAGATGGATCTTGGTGAAGCCGTAGGAAAAATTTTAATTTTCTAGCGTTCCCCAACAGTGGCATCATGAGCTAGGTCTATCGTAGTTCTCTAATGCACGAGTAGAACACAAATTTGTTGTGGGCGTTGATCTTGTCATCTTACTTGCCTCTACTAGTCTTTTCTTGCTCAGCGGTATTGTGGGATGAAGCGGCCCGGACCAACCTTACGTGCGCTTCGTGAGACCGGTTCCACCGGTGACATGCACTAGTTGCATAAGGTGGCTGGCGGGTGTCTGTCTCTCCACTTTAGTTGGGCGGATTCGATGAACAAGGCCCTTATGAAGGGTAAATAGAAGTTGACAAAATCACGTTGTGGTGATTCGTAGGTAAGAAAACGTTCTTGCTAGAACCCAATCGCAGCCACGTAAAGATGCAACAACAATTAGAGGGCGTCTAACTTGTTTTTGCAGCGATTGATCATGTGATGTGATATGGCGAAGTTGTGATGAATGATGAATTGTGATGTATGAGATCATGTTCTTGTAATAGGATTCACGACTTGCATGTCGATGAGTATGACAACGGCAGGAGCCATAGGAGTTGTCTTTATTTTTGTATGACCTGCGTGTCATTGAAGAGCGCCATGTAAACTACTTTACTTCATTACTAAATCGCGTTAGTCATAGAAGTAGAAGTAGTCGTTAGCGTGACAACTTCATGAAGACACGATGATGGAGATCATGATGATGGAGATCATGGTGTCAAGCGGTGACAAGATGATCATGGAGCCCGAAGATGGAGATCAATGGAGCTTGATGATATTGGCCATATCATGTCACAACTATATAATTGCATGTGATGTTTATTATGTTTATGCATCTTGTTTACTTAGGACGACGGTAGTAAATAAGATGATCCTTACAAAATTTCAAGAAGTGTTCTCCCTAACGTGCACCGTTGCTACAGTTAAATCGTTTCTAAGCACCACGTGATGATTGGGTGTGATGGATCCTTACGTTCACATACAGCGGGTGTAAGACAGTTTTACACAGCGAAAACACTTAGGGTTAACTTGCGAGCCTAGCATGTGCGGACATGGCCTCGGAACACGGAGACCGAAAGGTCGAACACGAGTCGTATGGAAGATACGATCAACATGAAGATGTTCACCGGCGATGACTAGTCCGTCTCACGTGATGATCGGACATGGGCTAGTCGACTCGGATCGTGTAACACTTAGATGACTAGAGGATGTCTAATCTAAGTGGGAGTTCATAATTTGATTAGAACTTTATTATCATGAACTTAGTCTAAAACCTTTGCAAATATGTCTTGTAGATCAATGGCCAGCGCTAATGTCAACATGAACTTCAGCGTTCCTAGAAAACCAAGCTGAAAGATGATGGCAGCAACTATCTGGATTTGGGTCCGGAACACGAGATCATCCTCATAGCTGCCAGAAGCAATATGTCCTAGAAGGACCGCTAGGTGCCGCTCCGTCGAAGAACCAAGGCGTTATGAGCGCTTGGCAAACTTCGTCTTGATGATTACTCCCTCGTTCGATGCGGCATGCTTTACACTTAGAACCGGGGCTCCAAAAGCGTTTTGAGCATCACGGAGCATATGAGATGTTGAAGAGCTGAAACTAGTTTTCCAAGCTCATGCCGGGTCGAGAGATATGATGTCTCCGACAAGTTCTCTGATTGTAAGATGGAGGAGAACAGTTACATCGGTGAGCACATCCGAAGATGTGCAGGTTGCACAACCGTATGACCCAGTGAACATTAACCTCCCGGATGAGGCGGTCATTGACAGAATCCTCGATCGCTCCCACCAAGCTACAAGAGCTTTGTGATGAACTACAACATGCAAGGGATGGTAAAGACCATTCTGAAGTGTTCTCGATCTGAAGTCAGCGAGGCTGAAATCAAGAAAGAACATCAAGTGTTGATGGTCAATAAGACCACTAAGTTCAAGAAGGGCAAGGGTAAGAAGAACTTCAAGAAGGGCGGCAAAGATGTTGCCGCGCCCGTAAGCTTTGTTGCGGGAAGAAGTCAAAGAATGGACCCAAGCACGAGGTAGAGTGCTTTTATTGCAAGGGAAGGGCCTTTGGGCGGAACTGCCCCAAATACTTAGCGGATAAGAAGGCCGGCAACACCAAAGGTATATTTGATATACATGTAATTGATGTGTACCTTACCGATTACTCGTAGTAACTCCGGGTATTTGATACGGTGCCGTTGCTCATATTTGTAACTCACAGCGGAGCTGCGGAATAAGCGGAGGCTGGCGAAGGGCGAGGTGACGATCTTGGCGTCGGGAATGGTTCGAGTCGATGTGATCGCCGTCGACACGCTGCCTCTACATTTACCTCTGGGATTAGTTTTAAACCTCAATAATTGTTATTTAGTGCCAAGTTTGAGCATGAACATTGTATCTGGATCTCGTTTGATCTGAGATGGCTACTCATTTAAGTCTGAGAATAATGGTTGTTCGATTTATATGAGAGATATGTTTTATGGTCATGCTCCGATGGTCAATGGTTTATTCTTAATGAATCTCGGCGTAATATTACACATGTTCATAATGTGGATGCCAAAAGATGTAAAGTTGATAACGATAGTCCCACATACTTGTGGCACTGCCGCCTTGGTCACATTGGTGTCAAGCGCATGAAGAAGCTCCATCTGATGGACTTTTAGAGTCTCTTGATTATGAATCGTTTGACACATGCGAACCTTGCCTCTTAGGCAAAATGACCAAGACTCCGTTCTCCGGAACAATGGGCGAGCAACCAACTTGTTGGAAATCATACATACCGATGTGTGCGGTCCAATGGCGTTGAGGCTCATGGAGGATATCGTTATGTTCTCACTCTCACGATGACTTGAGTAGATATGGGTATGTCTACTTAATGAAACACAAGTCTGAGACCTTTGAAAAGTTCAAGGAATTTCAGAGTGAGGTAGAGAATCAACGTGACCGTAAGATAAAGTTCCTCTGATCGGATCGTGGGGAGAATACTTAAGTCACGAATTTGGTACACACTTAAGAAAATGTGGAATCGTTTCACAACTCACGCCGCTGGAACACCTCAAATAAAGCGGTGTGTCGAGCGTCAAAATCGCACTCTATTGGATATGGTGCGGTCTATGATGTCTCTTACCGATTTACGCTATCATTTTGGGGATCGCTCTAGAGACAGCTACATTCACTTTAAATAGGGCACCGTCTAAATCCGTTGAGATGACACCGTATGAATTATGGTTTGGGAAGAAACCTAAGCTATCGTTTCTAAAAGTTTGGGGATCGATGCTTATGTCAAGAAACTTCAACTGAAAAGCTCGAACCCAAGTCGGAAAAATGCGTATTCATAGGATACCCTAAGGAAGCTGTCGGGTATACCTTCTACTTAAGATCCGAAGGCAAGATCTTTGTTGCCAAGAACGGATGCTTTACGGAGAAAGAGTTTCTCTCGAAAGAAGTAAGTGGGAGGAAAGTAGAACTTCGATGAAGTACTACCTCTCGAGCGGGAAAGTGGTGCAGCGTAGGAAACCGTTCTGTGATGCCCACACCAAGAAGAGGAAACAATTGATGATGATCAAGGTACTTGGATCAAGTTACTCTTGAACTTGAAGGTCCACGAGGACACGTTCCGCACGAGTGATGCGGCAACCTGTCATGGAAATCATGTTGCTAGACAACAATGAACCTTGAACTATGAAGAAGCAATGGCGGGCCGGATTCCAACAAATGGCTTGGAGCCATGAAATCCGAGATAGAATCCATGTATGAAAACAAAGTATGGACTTTGACAGACTTGCCCGATGATCGGCGACGATAGAAAACAAATGGATTTTTAAGAAGAAGGCGGACGCGGATGGAAATGTTACCATCTATAAAGCTCGACTTGTCGCTAAGGGTTATCGACAAGTTCAAGGGATTGACTCTGACGAGACATTCTCTCCGTGGCGAAGCTTAAGTCCGTCCGAATCATGTTAGCAATTGCCGCATACTATGATTATGAGATATGGCGGATGGGCGTCAAAGCGGCATTCCTTAATGGACATCTTAAGGAAGAGCTGTATATGATGCAGCGGAAGGTTTTGTCGATCCTCGAAGCGCTAACAAAGTATGCAAGCTCCAGCGATCCATTTATGGGCTGGTGCAAGCATCTCGGAGTTGGAACATTACGCTTTGATGAGATGATCAAAGCGTTTGGGTTATCTTGAGACTTATGGAGAAGCCTGCGTTTACAAGAAAGTGAGTGGGAGCTCAGTAGCATTTCTCTGTTATATGTAGATGACATACTCTTGATGGGAAATGATACGAAACTCTGGACAGCATTAAGGCCTACTTGAACAAGTGTTTTTCAATGAAGGACCTTGGAGAAGCTGCTTATATATTAGGCATCAAGATCTATAGAGATAGATCGAGGCGCCTCATAGGTCTTTCACAAAGCACATACCTTGATAAGATTTTGAAGAGGTTCAAAATGGATCAGTCAAGAAGGGTTCTTGCCTATGTTACAAGGTGTGAGATTGAGCTCGGCTCGATCACCGACCACGGCAAAAGATAAAGAAGAGATGAGTGTCATCCCTATGCTTCAGCCATAGGATCTATTATGTATGCCATCTTGTGTACGGACCGATGTAAACCTTGCCGTAAGTTTGGTTGCAAGATACCAAAGTAATCCCGCAAGGAACACCGGACAGCGGTCAAGAATATCCTGAAGTACCTGAAAAAGGACGAAGGACATGTTTCTCGTTTATGGAGGAGACGAAGAGCTCGTCGTAAAGGGTTACGTCGACGCTAGCTTCGACTCAGATCTGGATGACTCTAAGTCACAAACCGGATCGTGTATATGTTGAATGGTGGAAGCGATGGCTGGTGCAGCTGCAAGCGAAGCGTCGTGGCGGGATCTACGTGTGAAGCGGAGTACATGGCAGCCTCGGAGGCAGCGCATGAAGCGATTTGGATGAAGGAGTTCATCACCGACCTAGGAGTCATACCCAATGCGTCGGGGCCGATCAAACTCTTCTGTGACAACACTGGAGCTATTGCCCTTGCCAAGGAGCCCAGGTTTCACAAGAAGACCAGGCACATCAAGCGTCGTTTCAACTCCATCCGTGAAAATGTTCAAGATGGAGACATAGAGATTTGCAAAGTGCACACGGATCTGAATGTCGCAGATCCGTTGACTAAACCTCTCTCGCGTGCAAAACATGATCAACACCAGAACTCTATGGGTGTTCGATTCATCACAATGTAACTAGATTGGTGACTCTAGTGCAAGTGGGAGACTGTTGGAAATATGCCCTAGAGGCAATAATAAAAGTATTATTATATTTCAATGTTCATGATAATTGTCTTTTGTTCATGCTATAACTGTATTATCCGGAAATCGTAATACGTGTGAACACTTAGACCACAAATGTCCCTGGTGAGCCTCTAGTTGACTAGCTCGTTGTGATCAATAGATAGTCATGGTTTCCTGACTATGGACATAGGATGTCGTTGATAACGGGATCACATCATTAGGAGAATGATGTGATGGACAAGACAATCATAAGCATAGCATAAAAGATCGTATAGTTTGTTTGCTAGAAGCTTTGCCAATGTCAAGTATCTATTCCTTCGACCATGAGATCGTGTAACTCCGGTTACCGTAGGAGTGCCTTGGGTGTATCAAGCGTCTGGCGTAATCTGGGTGACTATAAAGGTGCATTACGGTATCTCCAAAAGTATCTGTTGGGTTGACACGGATCGAGGCTGGGATTTGTCACTCCGTTTGGCGGAGAGGTATCTCTGGGCCCACTTTCGGTAATGCATCATCATAATGAGCTCAAGTTGACCAAGGTGTTGGCCGGGATCATGCATTACTGATGAGTAAAGTGACTTGCGATAGCGAGACTGAACAAGGTATTGGGATACCGGCGATCGAGTCTCGGGCAAATAACGTACCGATTGACAAAGGAATTGCATCTGAGGTTTGATCGAATCCTCGACATCGTGGTTCAACCGATGAAATCATCGAGGAGCATGTAGAGCCAACATGGGTATCCAGACCCGCTGTTGGTTATTGCCGAGAGTCGTCTCGGTCATGTCTGCGTGTCTCCCGAACCCGTAGGGTCTACACATAAGGTTCGGCGGCGCTAGGGTTAGCGAAAGTCAAGTATGTGACTACGAATGTTGTTGAGTCCGGATGAGATCCCGGACGTCACGAGGAGTTCGGAAGGGTCGGAGGTAAAGAATAATATATAGGAAGTGGTGTTTGACCATCGGGAAAGTTTGGGGTTTCGGTAAAATCTGGGACCACGGAAGGTCGAGGTCCACCGGTGGGGCCACCTATCCGGAGGGCCCCATGGGCCAAGGGGAAGGAACCAGCCCACAGGGGCTGGTGCGCCCCTAGGCCCACCCCTGCGCCTAGGGTTGAAACCCTAGGGGTGGGGCGCCCACTTTGGCAGGGCACTCCACCCCTTG
Organism: Aegilops speltoides; assembly: GCA_021437245.1. NCBI lineage: Eukaryota > Viridiplantae > Streptophyta > Magnoliopsida > Poales > Poaceae > Aegilops > Aegilops speltoides. The sequence continues at coordinate 136,197,843 of CM038141.1, forward strand.
GCCGCCGCCCCACGGAGATTGGATCTCGGGGCAGCCACCAGGGGCCTATATAAAGGGGGAGGGAGGGGCTGCTGGACCAACTCCCAAGGCGCAGCCCTCCCTCCCCACACATCTCCTCCTCCGTAGAGCTCGGCGAAGCCACAGCCGAGATCTTCTTCTCCACCATCACCACGCCGTCGTGCTGCGGTGGAGCTGTCTTCCTCAACCTCTCCTTCCCCTTGCTGGATCAAGAAGGAGGAGGCGTCGCTCGTCCCGTCGTGTGTTGAATCGGAGGTGCTGTCCGTTCAGCACTTGGCATCGGTGATCTGAATCACGTTCGAGTCGACTCCATCATCACCTTGCAAGCTTCATACGCGATCTACAAGTGGTATGTAGATGCAAACTCTCTCCGTTACTCGTTGCTTAGATGAACTCATAGATGGATCTTGGTGAAGCCGTAGGAAAAATTTTAATTTTCTGCAACGTTCCCCAACAATCTTCTCCACATCCATATGGCACGCGGCGACGATCTCCACGCCATCAAATATTTCCCACTCAAGCTTAAAGGACCAGCTCGGCATTGGCCTAACAGCCTGCCCGCAGAGTCAATTGGGTGTTGGGAAGACCTAGAGGCCGCATTCCTTGATAACTTCCAAGGTACATATGTGCGACCACCAGACGCCGATGACCTAAGCCACATTATTCAGCAGCCAGACGAATCGGCCAGACAATTCTGGACACGGTTCTTGACGAAAATCAAATCGTCGACTGTCCGGATGCGTAGGCCCTTGCAGCCTTCAAACATAACATCCAGGACGAATGGCTAGCCCGGCACCTGGGGCAGGAGAAGCCAAAATCCATGGCAGCCCTCACATCGTTAATGACCCGCTTTTGTGCGGGAGAGGACAGCTGGCTAGCCCGCAGCAACAATCTCCGCAAAAATTCTAGCAGTCCGGACACTAAGGACAACAACGGCAGGTCATGTCGAATCAAAAACAAACGCCGCATTAAGGGCGACGAGAAAGAGGATACGGCAGTCAATGCCGGATTCCGAGGCTCCAAACCTGGTCAACGGAAGAAGCCATTTAAAAGAACCACTCCGGGTCCGTCCAATCTGGACCGAATACTCGACCGCTCATGCCAGGTACATGGCACCCCCGAAAAGCCAGCTAATCACACCAATAGAGATTGTTGGGTGTTCAAGCAGGCTGGCAAGTTAATTGCCGAACACAATGAAAAGGGGCTAAATAGCGACGACGGGGAAGAGACCCGGCCGCCGAACAATAGAGGACAAAAGGGTTTCCCCCCACAAGTGCGGACGCTGAATATGATTTACGCGACCCATATACCCAAGAGGGAGAGGAAGCGCGCGCTACGGGACGTCTATGCGATGGAGCCAGTTGCCCCGAAATTCAATCCATGGTCCTCCTGCCCAATCACTTTTGATCGACGAGACCATCCGACCAGCATACGCCATGGCGGATTCGCCGCATTGGTCTTAGACCCAATCGTCGATGGATTTCACCTCACAAGAGTCCCGATGGACGGCGGCAGCAGCCTGAACCTGCTTTATCAGGACACAGTGCGCAAAATGGGCATAGACCCATCGAGGATCAAACCTACTAAAACAACCTTTAAAGGTGTCATCCCGAGTGGAAGCCAAGCTATGCAGGCTCGACCACTGGAAGTGGTCTTGGATCCCGGATAATTTCGAAGCAAAGAGTTAATCTTCGATATAGTCCCGTTCCGTAGCGGCTATCATGCCCTGCTCGGACGAATCGCGTTTGCAAAATTCAATGCGGTGCCGCATTATGCATACCTAAAGCTCAAGATGCGAGGCCCTCGTGGAGTCATTACGGTCAATGGGAATATGGGCGCTCCCTCGAGCGGAGGAACATACAATGCTCTCGCGGCGGAAATCTGAGCAGCCTTTTACGGCAATTCTCTAGTCCGGCAATTAAAAAGCCGGATACATCAAAGCGCGCCCGGAGCAACACTAACCAAGACTACCTGGCGCGATTAGAGCACGCGTAGCAATGCGGCCCCAACCCCCGCCCGCGCATGATCACTAGAATAACACTCCGCGTACATCATTACGCTTTGGAGATACCATGGGCGCAGGGGAGGGGCTTAACCACAAGGACCAAAGAGTGCGGCTCGACCACAGCAGGGGCTCATGCGATCGCCCCCCTTGGCTTTGTTTTTTATCTTTTCTTCTTTTGCGTATACAGGACTCCATTAACCAGAAGCCCTGTCCGACGGCAAACTCGCCAAACTCACGATGCAACAGTCAGGGATTAAAGAAGGCTGGGACGAACACTCAGGTGGTCTCCATTACGAGCATTAAATTCGATTACATACACCAAGTCTGCAGCTTATCCCTGGAGGGGGACATGTTAATTTAGTACTAATCCCTTGCTTACCGCACTATTTGTATCAGTCCGCTTTATTAGCAGACCTTCTTTCATAAATAACGCAGCACTTTCTTTTTGCAAGTATATTACCTTTTCATTGCAATTGCGTTATCTTTTACATATGTTCATTATATGACATCTTGCACCCGTATACTTTGGTACGGCCGAATACACCAGGGGCTTCGGTTCCCCAGATTATTGTGTTATTAAGTCCGAACACTTTCACAAGTGCGACACCCCGAACTTATAGCATTATATGAATCAGCTCCGAATCATGTCTTGGGTCAATAGTTGGGTTTGCCCGGCTCCCATGTTTTGGTACCTTACGTTCCGTTCCATCGGCTAAGGTAGCACCGGGAGAACCACTGCGATTGCGCCCGGTTGAGCAGGGTTAACGCCTCGATGGGAAAGCTAAAACCGGCGGGCATGATAAGGCGAGAGACTGATCGCTGTTCGAGAGGTCCTTCGGGTCCCTAAAGACTCATGCCGCTTGAGCGAAGTTCGGATGATGTCCGACGAAGGCGTGGATAGCGCCCGGTTCGGTCTTCGAATACCGGGGCTTCACCAAATTTAAAATTATAGAATTCTATGGCTAAGTGAGAGTGTTCAAGCATTATAAGTCCGGCTGCCTTGTTAAGTCGTGTTGGCGCCTCCTAGATGGACCCAAAAATGGGAACAAGAGTGCTCAAGTTTATCACCGAACACCCGGCAGACTCGTGGCTTGGGGGCTGAAGCCAATGACTTGCCATCTCTCGATTTAATAAGCGGCCGCACGAAGGTAATATTTTAAATTCAACAAGCATTGCTCATGGCGCATATAAGCGAAGTTTTAAGCGCCTGAGGATAAAAAACAGCGAGTTCACTCAAAGATTACATTAAGGGGCACTCATACGCAATATCGCAGGCTCCCTTGAGACAACTTTATAATATTGCTCGGCGTGCGATGCTCCTTGCCGGCGGTGGCGGATCTGTGAAGCTTCTCCGCATCGGTTTGGCCCATTGCACCTTTATGCGGGCAAGGGCCCGGCAGCGCCTTCAATGCGGCGGGAGCGCTTGATTACATCCAGCACAGGGCATGCATCCACCAGCCGCCGCACTAGGCCAAAGTAGCTGCTGTGCATGGCTTTATCGAACCACACCGGATCTATGAGGCCCTTCACGGCCTCCTCGGCTGCCTTGTGGAGTTCGACCAGCTGCTTGGTTTGGTCGCTTGAAACACGGATGGCGGCCTCGGCATCTTGAGACGAAGACCTTCTCCGTTGAGCTCCCTCCTCGCCACGATAGAATCTGGCGGCATCGGGCCTTTACTGGCGGCAGATCTGCAAATGCCCACGGAGAGCTCGAATCCGGGTAAGTATCCGTAATTTACATTAACATGCTTGCTCTGCATGAAAAACGCCTTACCGCGCTATCTTCTTCATGTCCTCTATCTCTGATGGGCCTTACGGGCCTCGGCCTTGGCGGACTTGGCACTTTCGAGAGCGAGGCAAGCTCGGACTCTCGAGTCTTGAGTCACGCTCCAAACTCTCATGCTTTTCCATGAGAGCACGGAGCTCTTGCGAACTTCCGCCACCGGTGCCGCTTGCTTCTCTCGCTCAGCCCATTACAGTGGCGCATTGCGTTCGGCCCGCGGACACGGCATCCTTCGAGGCTGCCACCTCGTTAGTGGCCCTGCATTACATATATTATCCTTATTAATTTTTTTGCAACCAAAACCCTTTTACAGAAGGTACTTATTTAAAGTGGTGTTATTCACCTTCTTTTTCCTTGAGCTGCCTCTTGGCATGGCGAGCTCTTGCTCCGACCGCTCAAGGTCCTTCTTGATGCCTCGACCTCCGCCGTTAATGCGGCGGAGGTCAACAATATGCAACCTGCAAACCCATATTGACGTATTTCTTTTAGCAACCCTGCGTATATCTTGTTAGATCCTTAGTTCGGCTTTTCTTTCCGAACACCAAACTAAGCATCAGGGGCTACTGTCTATGCGGTATTACATTACATTATTTTAAAACTTCTTACGTCAAAGCCTGTTAGAAGGCTATTGCAGGCTTCGGTCAGGCCACCCTTGGCGAGCTGGACCTTCTCAATCACTGCACCCATGAGAGTGCGGTGTTCTTCCTTGATGGAAGCGCCTTTAAGCGCCTCCAGCAGGTTATCCGGCGCCTCCGGTTGGATGGAGGCCGCCGGCGCCACGGTCCTGCCCTTCTTTCGAAGGGGCCGCTTGCCGGACTCTGGAACCGCTGCGGGTTCCGAGGTGGAGTCCGGCACGAAGTCCGGGGGGCTGCCTGACGGCACCTCCGGAGCCTCCTCCTGGCGGGTCCCTCTGTGGGATTCCGCCTTGTCGTCCTCGTTGACGCGTGGGGTAGAGGCAGTCGGGATGGAATTTACATCCGACGGCGCCAAAGACCTGCTCATCGAGTCGGTAAGATCGTCAACGGCCGGACTACGGGCAGAATGCGGCGTTAGAAGGACACTACATGGCATACAATGTACGGCATATAAATGATCTGAATACTTACGATCCTGCCGAACGCTTGGCCCTTGGAGGCCACTCTTCCTCGCCAACATTGATGTTGGCAAAACTGTCCGGGGGGATAGTTCTCCCCCTCTTGGACCCTTCGGCCGCCCCGATTGGGGAGGCCTTCCTCTTCCTCTCCCCCTCCTCCGGGAGAGAGTACTCCTCCTCCTCATCTTCGTTGTCGGGGGAGGAGTCCTCGTCGTCGTCGAGCGCTGATTCTGAGGAACTCTTCGAGTCCCGGCAACCTTCTTGGCCTTCTTCTCGGCACCACGTGCGGTGCGGGACCAGCAACCTCGCTAAGCGGGCATCCACTGGTTCTTCGGCATGGGGCCGGGCTGATGAGCAGCTTGGCCTTCTCCATCCATCTGTCAAAGGAAGAGGCAGATTAAAAACCTCGCTAGAGTCAATCTAACTACTATAAGTGTCCCGTAATGGGGTGAATCACTTACCTCGTCGATGCGAGGCTGCGAGCTGAATCCGCGGTCTTGATCGCGGATCACGAGGCTTGGCGCCCTTGAACAGCACCCTCCAGCGCCTTTCGTGCGTTGTATCGAAGAACCGCTCAGCGTCTGGTGCTGTTCGGATTAAACTCCACAGATTAAATGCCCGTTCTTGGGGCGGGAGAATCCGCCGGAGGAGCATGACTGGACCACTTCGACGGCGGAGCCTATTGCTCACCGGCTTCTTGATGCGGGCTCGCGGTCCGTCACCTCCACGGATCACCCCACTGCAAGCCCTTCTCTTTCCGGAGGTGAGCTGCATGGGGATTCGAGATCTAAATTCGGGGCCGCCGCCCATGTAGGCTCGCGCGGCTCGGTGATGTAGAACCACCCGATTGCCACCCCTTGACAGAGTCCACGAAGGTCCCTTCTAGCCAAGGGGCGTTGGGCAACTTGCCCAACATGGCGCCTCCGCATTCGCTTGCGTCCCTTCACTACCTTGACAGCGTTGAAGGTCTTGAGCCCTGGTCGAAGTGGGGCGGATGCGAGAAAAGGCCTCGCACACCGACGATAAACGCCGAGATGTTGAGGGCGAAGTTCAGCGCCGGATCGTGGAAATCCAGGCTGTAGTAAAACATGAGCCCCGGACGAATGGATGGGCGGAAATCCTAGTCCGCGGAGGAAGTGGGGAAGGAAGGCGACCCTCTCATGAGGCCACAGGGTAGGGATGAGCTGCCTGCGTCAGGCGGCCGATCTGTGATGTCGCTGGAAAGGTATCGGCGTCGCGCAGCTTGGTGATGTCCTCCTCCTTGGCGGTGGAGGCAATCCATTTGCCTCCCCCTCCGGACATATTCGGAGAAGGGTCGAGGTGTGATGTGCGAGCTTGGGCGTTGGAGCTTGAGTTAGCAGGACGATAAGCAAAGGAGGAAGAAGGCGTGGTGAGAAGGTAAATCCTTATCCCTTATATATAGGCGGGACCGAAACTATCGTCCCTCACCAGCTGGTAAAACTCGCTTATCTCCCAAGCGCCACAATCAATGGCGCGGTTAGGTTACTACGCATCGTATTGATGAGAATCCGGAATAAGGGGAACACGATCTCTGCTTGACGGGGCGTGCCAAAAACCGCTTAGCTAAGCGTCTTTGAGGTGGTATAGTAATTCAAACAAAGGGCTTGGTGGCGGTGTGATGTCACGCCGCCCAATACGTCAGCAGATTGAATCAATGTGTATGTTTTATTCTCTCTACGGTTGGAATGTGGAATTTGTTTTGCAGAGCCGGACACTATCCTGGTGTTCATTATCTTCTCTGGATTATTCAAGGGAGGAACCCGCCTCGCAATGCCGAACATTATGCACGCCGGACTTATCGTCATTGAAGACTGGTTCAGAGCTCTTGAGGAGTCTGGACTAGGGGTGTCGGACAGCGGACTATCAATATCCGCGGACTCCCATATTACGAAGATAGAAGATTGAAGACTCCGGCTCGTGTCCGGAAGGTATTTTCCTTGGCATGGAAGGCAAGCTTGGCAATACGGATATGTAGATCTCCTACCATCGTAACCGACTCTGTGTAACCCTAGCCTCTCCGGTGTCTATATAAACCGGAGGGCTTTAGTCCGTAGAACACAACATTACATCTCAACAATCATACCATAGGCTAGCTTCTAGGGTTTAGCCTCCTTGATCTCGTGGTAGATCTACTCTTGTACTACCCATATCATCAATATTAATCAAGCAGGACGTAGGGTTTTACCTCCATCGAGAGGGCCCAACACAGGTAAAAACATTGTGTCCCTCGTCTCTTGTTACCATCCGCCTAGACGCACAGTTCGGGACCCCCTACCCGAGATCCGCCGGTTTTGACACCGACAACCGGCGTCAGTGGCGCCGCTCTAAATCCCGCCACAGCAAGAATGGAGATTCCGGCACAGGAGATAATAACACTCTAGATAGTGCCGAAGACAATCCCCTCCAGCAAGATTCAGCGCAGGAGGACGCAGAAGCAAGCCCTCGCGTGAGAGCGGCAGACGAAGAGTTCGAGGATGATAATTACATGCCTCCCTCCGGAAACGAAGCAAGCCTCGGCGACGACGAATTCGTCGTGCCTGAGGATCCCGTCGAACAAGAGTTTTTTAAACGCAGCCTTATCGCCACGGCAAATAGCCTAAAGAAAAAGCAGCAGCAGCTTCAAGCTGATCAGGACCTGCTGGCCAGCAGATGGGTGAGGTCCTCGCGGCGAAGAGTATGAACTCGAGCGTCCCTCAAAAAGTTACCCAAAGCGCAAGTTGCTCCCCGATTAGAGGAAGAAGCATACATACCTTCATCACCAACATGCGATACGGCCGACCGACCACCCCGTGGTCGCGACAGAGAGGCATCCAGGCCCTCCACCATGACCGTACCCCGGCATCGCTCCAAAAGTACAAAGCCAAGAGGGAACGCGCAAGGCAATCTAGATCCATCTATAGATCACGGGGGCGCCCCACGACCCACACGAATACCGTCACACCGGATACAACAACTCCGGCCGGGCCGAACACAGTAGACAACGCTCACTCGAGCTACCTCGTGACATTGCTCAATATAGAGGCACCGCACACCCGCTATGCTTCACTAACAAAGTAATGGATCATCAAATCCCTGAAGGGTTTAAACCCGTAAACATTGAATCCTACGATGGCACAACAGACCCCGTGGTTTGGATTGAAGATTATCTCCTTCACATCCATATGGCCCGCGGTGATGATCTCCACGCCATCAAATACCTCCCACTCAAGCTTAAAGGACAAGCTCGGCATTGGCTCAATAGCTTGCCCTTGAAGTCAATTGGGTGTTGGGAAGACACGGAAGCCGCATTCCTCGACAACTTCCGGGGCACATCATGCGCGCCACCGGGCGCCGATAACCTAAGCCACATAATTCAGCAGCCCAGACGAATCAGCGGACAGTGCAGACACGGTTCTTGACAAAGAAAAACCAAATCATCGACTATCCGGATCACGAGGCCCTCGCAGCCTTCAAACATAACATCATGACGAGTGGCTAGCCCGGCACAGGATAGGAAAAGCCGAAATCCATAGCAGCCCTCACATCATTAATGACCTGCTTTTGCGGGAGAGGATAGCCGCAGCAACAACCTCGATAAAAATTCGGCGGTCCGGATAATAAGGACCACAATGGCGGTCGCGTCGAAGCAAAACTAAGCGCCGCGTGCTTGGCGACAACAAGGAGGATCGACAATCAATGCCGGATTCCGAGGCTCTAAACCCGGCCAGCGGAAGAAGCCATTCAAAAGAACAACTCCGGGTCCGTCCAATTTGGACCGGATACTCGACCACTTATGCCAGATACATGGCACCCCTGAAAAGCTAGCTAACCACACCAATAGAGACTGTTGGGTATTCAAGCAGGCAGGCAAGTTAATTGCCGAAAACAATGACAAGGGGCTGCATAGCGACGATGAGGAAGAGACCCGGCCGCCGAGCAATGAGAGACGAAGGGTTTCCCACCACAAGTGAGGGCGGTCGACATGATATCGCAACCCATATACCCAAGAGGGAGCGGAGCGTCCACTAAAGGGCGTATACTGCGATGGAGCGATCGCCCCAAAGTTCAATCCATGGTCCTCTTGTCCGATCACTTTCGACCGAAGAGACTATCGACCAGCATCCGCCATGGCGGATTCGCGCGTGGTTTTAGACCCAATCGTCGATGGATTTCACCTCACGAGATTCACGATGGGCGGCGTGCTTTGAACCGCTTTACCGGGATACGGTCGCAAGATGGGCATAGACCCTCAAGGATTAAATCTACAAAGACGACCTTTAAAAGCGTCATACTAGGTGTTGAGGCCAATTATGCGAGCTCGATCCTGCTGAAGTGGTCTTGGATCCCGGATAATTTCGGGCGAGCGAGTTAATCTTTGACATAATCCCATTCGCGATGGCTATCACGCTCTGCTTTCGGACGAACGCGTTTGCAAAGTTCAGCGGTGCCGCATTATGCATACCTCAAGCTCAAGATGCGAGGCCACCGCGGAGTCCTCACGGTCAGCGGAAATCGGAACACTCCCTCGAGCGGAGGAACATCTGGCAGCTCTCTGGCGGAAATGCGAGCAGCCTTTTAAGGCAATTTTGAGTCCGGCCGTTAAGCGGCGGATACAATAAGCGTGCCCTAAGCAACACCAACCAAGACCACATGGCACGATCCGAGCACGCGTAGCAATGCGGCCCTGACCCCAGCCCTCGCATGATTGCAAGAACAACCCTCCGCGTACATCATTACGCTCTGGAGATACCATGGGCGTAGGGGAAGGGGCACGACCACAATAGACCCAGAGTGCGGCTCGACCACACCAGGGGCTCGCAAGTGTATCACTCTTTTTTATTATTATTTTCCTTCTTTGTATACACAGGACTCCGTTAACCAGAGGCCCTGTCCGGCGGTGAACCTGCCGAACTCACGATGCAACAGCCAGGGAAGAAAGAAGGCTGCGACGAACACTCAGCTGGTCTCCATTATGAGCATTAAATTTGATTATATACACCAAGTCCGCAGCTCACCCCTGGAGGGGGACATGTTTAATTAGTCGAAACCCTTGCTTACCGCACTATTTGTATCGATCCGCTTTTCGTAGAAGACTCCCTTGGATAAATAATCACGATACTTTTACGCTGCAATTACATTAATTTATATATAAATATATGTTCATTAAATGACATCCTGCACCCGTATATTTTGATACGACCCAATACACGAGGGCTTCGTTCCCGCATTATGGTGTGATAAGTCGAACACTTTCACAAGTGCGGCACCCCAAACTTATAGCATTATATGAATCGGCTCGAATCATGTCTTGGGTCAATAGTTGGGTTTGCCTAGCTCCCATGTTTTGGTGCCTTACGTTCCGTTACAGCCGGCTAAGGTAGCCTTGGGAGAACCACTGCGATTGCACCCGGTTGAGCTGGGCGGCGCCTCGATGGAAAAGCTAAAACGGCGGCATGATAAGGCGAGAGACGATCGCTGTTCGAGAGGTCTTTTCGGTCCCTAAAGACTTATGCGCTTGACGAAATCTGGGATAATGTCCGACGAAGGCGTGGATAAGCGCCCGAATTGGTCCTCCGAATACTAGGGATTCGCGAAATTTAAAATTATAGAATTCTATGGCTAAGTGAGAGTGTTCAAGCATTATAAGTCCGGTTGCCTTGTTACGTTGTGTTGAGTGCCTCCTCGATGGACCCAACAATGGGAACAAGAGTGCTCAAGTTTATCCGAACACCCGGCACTTGCGGCTAGAAATGAAGCCAATGACTTGCCATCTCTCAGATTTTATAAGCGGCCGCCTGAAGGTAATATTTTAAATTAAACAAGTGTTGCTCAGTAGCATATGAACAAAGTTTTCAGTGCAAGGATAATAAATAGCGAGTTTACTCAAAAATTACATCTACGGGGCATTCATCCATAATATCGCGGGCTCCCTTGAGACGATCTTATAGTACATTTTGGGCGTCGATACTCCTTGCCGGTGGCGGTGGGTCGATGAAGCTTCTCCGCATCCAGCCTGCCCGGTGCACTTTTGTGCGGGCAAGGGCCAGCAGGCACCTTCAATACAAGAGGCGCTTGATGACCTCCACCGAGGGCATGCATCCACCAGCCGCCGCGAGGGCGAAGTAGCTCCCGGCAGGGCCTGCCAGAGCCACACCGGACTATAAGACCCTTCATGGCCTCCTCGGCCGCCTTGTGGAGCTCGACCAGCTGCTTCACTGGTCGCTAGAAACACCGGATGGCGGCCTCGGCGTCTTGAGACTAGAAGACCTTCTCCGTTGAGCTCCCTCCTGGTCATGGTAAAATCGGCGACATCGGATACCTTGTCTTGGCGGATCTGCAAACGCCCCTGGAGAGCTCTGAATTCGGGTAAGTATTAGGTAGTTCACATTAACATGCTTGCTTTGCATGAAAAATGCCTTACCCGCTGCTATCTTCTTCACATCTTCAACCTCCTGAAGGGCCTTACGGGCCTCGGCCTTGGCAGACTTGGCACTTTCGAGAGCCGAGGCAAGCTCGGACTCTCGAGTCTTGGAGTCGCTCCCAAACTCTCATGCTTTTCCATGAGAGCCTGGAGCCCTTGCCGCACTTCCGCCACCCACGCCTCTTGCTTCTCTCGCTCGGCCCGTTCCGCAGCCACATTGCGTTCGGCCGCGGACACAGCCTCTTTCAGGGCTGCCACCTCGTCAGTGGCCCCTGCAGTACCAACGTTATCCTTGTCATTTTTATTGCAACCTAAATCCTTTTCTGTAAGGTAAATCCTCAATGTGGTGTTACTCACCATCTTTGTCCTCGAGCTGCTTCTTGGCATGGCCGAGCTCTTGCTTGGACCGATCGAGATCCTGTTTCAATGCTGCCGACCTCCATGATCGGTCTTGGAGGTCGTCGGCGCAGCCTGCAAACCCACATTGACATATTTTAAACAACCCTGCGAATATCTTTTAAGATCCTCAGTCCGGCTTTTCTTTCCGAGCAGCCGAGCATCGAAAACTCTTGTCTATCGCGGTATTACATTACATAATTTTAACTTCTTACCTCAAAGCTGTTAGAAGGCTGCTGCGAGCTTCAGTCGGCCCGCTCTTGGCGAGTGAACCTTCGAATCACCGCACTCATGATAGTGCGGTGTTAAATCCTCGATGGAAGCGCCTTTGAGTGCCTCCAACAAGTTGTTCGGCGCCTCCGGTTGGGCCGGGGCCGCGGGTGTCCGCAGTCTTGCCCTTCTTACGAAGGGCTGTACGCGGGACTGTGGAACCACTGCGAGGTTCAGCGAGAGTCCGGCGCCAAAGTCAGGAGGCTGCCTTGCGGCGCCTCGGAGCCTCCTCTGATGGGTCCCTTTTCGGGATCCCACCTCGGCGTCCTCATCGGCGCGAGGGGTGGAGGCAGTCGGGATGGATTCCACATCCGACGCCGCCAACGACCCGCTCGATAAAGCGGAGAGATCATCATCGGCCGGACTGCGAGCAGTATGCGACATTAGAAAGACACCATGCAACATGAAAGAAATTGCAGATTTAGGGATCCGGATACTTACGATCTCGCCGGAGGCCTGGCCCTTGAAGGCCACTCTTCTTCGCCAATGTTGGTGTTGGCGGAGCTGTCCGGGGGAATAGTTCTTCCCCTCTTGGACCCAGGGGAGGCCTTCCTCTCTCTCTCTCCCTCCTCTGGGAGAGAGTCTTCTTCCTCCTCCTCATCTTCGGGGGAGGAATCTGCCTCATAGTCATCGGACACTTGAAAACAGGAACTCTTTCGAGTACCCGTGGCCACCTTCTTGTCCTTCTTCTTGGCTGCGTGCGGTGCAGGGACCAGCAACCCGCTAGGCGGCGTCCACTTGGGTCTTCGGCATGGGGCCGGGCGGATGAGCTGCTCGGCCTTCTTCATCCATTCTGTCAAAGGAAAGGAGATTAAAACCGCTTAGGGTTGAACTATTAATAAGTGTCCGTAAAGGGTAGAATCACTTACCTCGTCGGCTAGGCAGCTGCGAAATCCGCGATCTTCCGTCGCGGATGCGAGAACCGGCGCCCATGAACAGCACCCTCGAGCGCCTTGTATGTTGTGTCGAAGAGCCGCTCAGCGCTGGTGCTATTCGGATTGAACTCCCACAGATTGAATGCCCGTTCTTGGCATGGGAGAATCCGCGGGCGAGCATGACTTGGACTATGTTAACCAGCTGAGCTTCTTGTTCACCAGCTTTTGGATCTGAGCTTGGAGTCCGTCGGCTCTCTCAAATTACCCCATAAGCCCTTCTCTTTCCGGAGGTGAGCTGCGTGGGGATGCGAATCTGAACTTCGGGGCCGCCCGCCCGTGGGTTCAAGTGGCTCGGTGATATAGAACCACCCGATTGCCACCCCTTGGCGGAGTCCATGAAGGCCCCAGAACCAAGGGCGTTGGGCATCTTGCCCAACATGGCGCCTCCGCACTCCGCTTGCGTGCCCTTCACAACCTTCGGCTTGACGTTGAAGGTCTTGAGCCACAGGCCGAAGTGGGGCTGGATGCAGAGGAAGGCCTCACACACGACGATAAACACCGAGATGTTGAGGATGAAGTTCGGCGTCAGATCGTGGAAATCTAGGCCATAGTAGAACATGAGCCCCCGGACAAAGGGGTGAAGTGGAAAGCACAGTCCATGGAGGAAGTGGGGGAGAAAAATGACCCTCTCATGGGGCCCGGGGGTGGGGATGAGATGCCCCTCGTCGGGCAGCCAATGCGCGATGTCGTTGGAAAGGTATTCGGCGCTGCGCAGCTTGGTGATGTGCTCCTCCTTAAAGGTGGAGGCCAACCATTTGCCTCCCGCTCTAGACATGGTCGAAGAAGGTCGGCGAGATCTTGTGAACTTGGCGCTGGAGCTCGAGTCTTGTGAGCGGATAAGCAAAGGAGGAAGAAGGCGTGGGTGAGAAGGTAAAACCTTATCCCTTATATATAGGCGGACGAAGACTATCGTCCCCACTAGCACAGTAAAACTAAGCTTATCTCCCAAGCGCCACCATCAATGGCGCGGTTGGGTTACCCATGTCCGTATTGATGAGAATCCCGAAATAAGGGGAACACAATCTCTGCTTTGACAAGACATGCCAAGGAAACCGCCTCGCTAAACATGCTGAGGTGGTGTAGCAAAAACAATTCAAGTAATGGCTTGGTAGTGGTGTGACGTCACGCCGCGAAATACGTTAGCAGGTTGAACTTGTGTACATTTTATTCTCTCTACGGTGGAATGTGGAATTTATTTTGCAGAGCCGGACACTATTCGGGTGTTCACAATCTTCTCTGGATTATTCAAGGGAGGAACCCGCCTTGCAATGCCAAACATTATGCCCGCCGGACTCATCGTCATTGAAGCCAGGTTAGGGAGACTCTTGAGGAGTCTGGACTAGGGGTGTCCGGACAGCGGACTATCATCGTCCGCGGACTCCAAGACTACGAAGATAAAGATTGAAGACTCCGTCCGTGTCCGGATGGGACTTTCCTTGGCGTGGAAGGCAAGCTTAGCGTCTGGATATGTAGATCTCCTACCATTGTAACCGACTCTGTGTAACCCTAGCCTTCTTCGGTGTCTATATAAACTGGAGGGCTTTAGTCCCTAGGACATAACCTCCATTACAACATTCATACCATAGGCTAGCTTTTAGGTTTTAGCCTCCTTGGTCTCGTGGTAGATCTACTCTTGTACTACCCATATCATCAATATTAATCAAGCAGGACGTAGGGTTTTACCTCCATCAAGAGGGCCCGAACCTGGGTGAAACATCGTGTCCCTCGTCTCCTATTACCATCTGCCTAGACGCACAGTTTGGGACCCCCTACCCGAGATCCGCCGGTTTTGACACCAACATGGGCCCCCGTGATTTGACTTGCCATTATCATTTTAACTGCGGTGATACTACTGGCGTGAGTCTCCCGATTCCTGACCACCTCCATACATGTGCCTCTCCCAATGCTCCACCATGTAGTAGAGGTTGGCTCTTGCATGAGAGCCCACTTCTCCACTTTTTCCTTGCCTCTCTTTCCTCCACATATGCAAAAATGCCATGTAAAGCGCACTATTGTACTTAATTGCTCCTCTGAGTGCTTAAGCTTGCCACATAGGCATAAAGTCGATGTGGCAAGTTAACAAGAAGAGAGAGACTAGTTTGGTGGCCCAAGGAAGAAAGCGGTTGCTACAGCGTGTACCTAGGTGAAAAGACAATTTTGAGTCTATAACTAATTAAATGAAGCAAACTTAGCAACACCATTTCATTGGAAGAGGTCACTCCTTGGCAAATGCAATAAATACTAGTACTCCTGTGTCCCATAATATAAGAGCGTTTTGGCACTACACTCTTGTCAAAAACGTTCTTATATTATGATGGAAAGTCTGAAAAAAGATAGAGAGAAGTAAAAAAATACACTTATAGCCAAACCCTTGTTGTAGTATGAGTGACTAAGTGATGACTATGTATGACATGCCAACATCGGATAGCCCTAACGCACGTGTAAAATCTCCAAGGCGCGACAGCCTGACGGCCAATGACGCGTGGTGTGGTAAGCGCGACCATGATCTGAGCTCTTGGCAGCCCTTGGATCTGAATCAAGCGATCGCATGCTAAGTTGCTGAAAATTTGCAGAATAACCTCTAGGATAGGATATTCACCCATAGGTCTAGAATCACGCCATGCAACCGTTCGATCTCAGATCCATGGGCTCTCGAAAGCCCGTATCATGGGAGAATGGAAAGCCACTACCCTGTCGTTCACACGCTGGCAGTTCACTCCTACTCGTCCCCGCACGTCCTTCAATACTACGACGGTTCGCTCCTAGTCGTCCCGTCCATTCACATTACGGCAGATCCACTAATCCTAACCCTCCTCCCAAATCCATGGCGTCCCAAATCTCCCCTGTCGGCTGTGAGTACAAGGTTAGAACCATCACCGGCGATGAGTTCGACATCATCTACACCCGTTCTTCTGCGACGGTGAAAGGATGCCTTTCTCGCTTCAGACGCATGTTCGAAGACTCAGATGATGAGTGGGTCGCTGGGCTAGATGTTGAGTACACCACAGTACTGGGACAAGAGAAGGATCTAAAGGACGAAGAGAGGAAGAAGCCCACCGTGATCAAGGCTTGCGTGCATGACTTATGCTTGGTCTACCACATATGCCATGCCGACGTTGAGTGCCAAGATTTAAGGACTTCCTCGATAGCAACCTAGTCAAATTCGTTACTGTAGACTTTGGTAACGACAAAGAAGTCCTGCATCGGATAGGCCTCGTTGTAGGCAACACCTTCGACCTCCAGAAGAATCGGCTGGTGCCCTCTTGTCAGCCTTTAATGCTAACCCTGGCAGGAGCCATGGTTCATCCTTCGTACGGTAAACTAGAGAAACCTCATTACACGTTTCGTCATCATGCATGGCAGAGGAATGTACTAGGCATAGACCACATCCACTACGCTGCAATGGATGGCTACCTTTGCTTCAATATCTACAAGGGTTGGATGAAGAGCAACAACCAAGTGTGCGGTTCAAGCAAAAAGTATCGGCCAAGAGGAAGAGGACAAGGGCGAAGTCGAGGGCGTGGGCGAGGACTCGAGTAAGGTGGCGATGTAGTTGCTCATGGTGGTTCTAAACTTCTAATGCAGTATCTACCGGATTAGTTGCATAGTTTAATTTCAGGTGTGCTTAGTTTAATTTGAGGGGTGTGTTGTGCTGAGCCCCCAGCGGAACTATGTGATGTTTCTTCTCGTTACTTTAACTCTTCAGTATGTACATACTACGTTTCTTTAATAGAATTTAGCACCCCAATTAAGCACGTGCTAGCTTTTTTAATAGTACTATATGCATAATTTGGCGACGAGTGATCTCTATATGTACCACCTTTTTTTAATTTCAATTTTTGCTCCATGGCGCAATCCATCGATAGTACTACTGTAAAAAAGTATACAACCTAGAACGACATGCATGCCATGTGGTAAACCGATAGGTAGGAAGTATAGTAAAAATGAGGTGATTTTACCGAGCGATCGGCGGGGGAGCATGGCCTGTCATGCGGTCCCACGTGTCATGATGTACCAAGGCGTTGCGCGTGTCCCTCTTGAGGCGAAGCAATACTCGTGGTTTGAGATGATGGCGAACGAATCGTGAAATAATGGTTGCTTCGTCCGTGCAGGAAGGTGCGACATTGTGATTTGACATCTCACTTGCTCATTACAACTCTTGGGCGATCTGAGTGGGGTCGTCCCCCTGCTGTTCTGCGGTGTTATTTGGTGCTTGAAGCGTCAACCCGGTTGCTATATGTCCCACATGTCGTGACGAAGTCTGAAATTCATGAAAGGGCGTCGGGAGGAGGTATACTCTGAATTCATGAAAGGGCGACTTAGTTTTGGAAAAATCTGTTTTTACGGAGTACGTACCCACTAGGGTTTATAGGGCTCCTCTAAGAAACATTCGTTTTTCTGTTTGATAAGTCTCAATTCTACTATACTAGTAGTAGTACCATTACGTGTTGGATTTTGAGGTGCGTTAGATCACCCGACGCAAGCAGTGTTAAGAGGACACTAACCAATGCATGTACAAGTTCATAGAAATTTAGTGGTCATTCATGCATTCATTCTAATTAATGCCTCGTTAAACATAACTTCTTGAGAAAAACGAGCGTACTAATTACTTGTGCATACTACGAAATTAATTCGACCACTCACCGTCTACCTTGGTTGGAGAGATTTTGAAATTGAGCCATAAACTGGAACGGAGGGAGTAGTAACTTTTGTCTCGATTACTATTTGTGGCCTTGTATAGATGCAAATTGTATTTTATTTATAGTGGCCTTGTATAAGTAAATGGAGGGAGTACTAACCAAAGTAGGGACGAGGAGTAAACGGAGGGAGTAGTAAAATTTTCTCCTTGTGCTGCGAGCCAATGCGCGCGTGGGCGAGGGAGCGGGCGTAAAGGTGTACAGTAGTAGTACTACTACTCGTAAGCAAGCTTCACCTCATCCTGCGAGCCACCGCGCCCGTGGGCAGGGGATACGGTGTACTAAGCAAGCTTCTCCTTGTTCTCCAAGTTGACAGGACACATCAAAAGTACTCCAGTGTATAGAGCCTTGCCTCTAAGGTAGGCCCCACTTGGTTTGGCTCTTTTTTTAATTTAACATAACGCATCAAGTCGTAATTTGTTTGTTCACCCGTGGTAGACGATCCTCCCTCCACCAAGTGGACAACCAGTACACGTGCCAAATTACCACGTGGGCTGCCTTTTTCGTACAGAAATGAGCTCTACCGTGTACCAGCAGGGTGTGGTTGGGAAAGAGGCAGAATGCGTCGTCGTGCATGCACCTTTTCTCTTCGTGCACGTCCCCCACCTACATGGGTGTGTGTGAGAGAGATACAAACCTAGACATAATGCGCCGTCCATCCCCATGCCTTCGCCCAGCCCGACTACCAGTCAACACCACGCCCCACTCCTCCTCACCTTATCTCTCATCTTTCTCCCTCCATTTCTATATACAAGGGCCACTATCAAAATTACAATTTGCAGATATACAAGGCCACTAACACTAATCAATGCAATATTAATGGTGTTTGCCTCGTGGTACTAGCAAAGGTGGACATTAATTATCCCTTCCAGGCATGCGGGAGTTTGTAAAAAAATGCATCTTGATGTTCCGTGCAATGGACGGGCATCTTGCTAGTCCATGAAAACAACACATGGAAAAATTCCATAGCGAACGAGGGATTTGAATCTGTTGGGAGGGGCTGTTTGGATCTTGCCCGGGGTAGCCAAAATATTGGCAACCCTTTTGTCCACCGGTGCCTTTGCCACCGACGAATGAGGAATGGCTCGGGTGCTCATGCTTTCATGCATCCTCCAGCGCGCACGTTGGAGATGAGCTCGCACGAGCTGGGTTTTTTTGTACCACAACGCCGCCCGGGCCGCCCGCGGACCGACCGGCGACCTGCAAATTACGCCATCCAACCGTAGCAGCACACATTATGAGAGCAACTCAACCAACCGGATGAAATTCACCCAAACACGTAGACAAACTAATATTTCATATAAACAATGACGGAAATCATATAAACTACCGGATTTTCATACAAACATGATGGATTTCATTACATTCAAATGAACTACACGGTGCTAGTTCTGGACAACACAGGTATATAATACCTGGCCTAAATGGTCGCCCACCGATCGATTTGTGTTCCTCATGTCCGGCAACACGATCACGGACTGCCGGAGCCCAGTATATGCTTGATTAAAAGGCGTCTCACTTCCCCACTACCCAACTGATGTCATTGGCTGGTGCCGAAGATGATGGTGGCCGACACCGGTTCGAGTTCATCACCAGCCACTACTTCACCATGGCCGGCACCAGCTCGAGTTCATCCTAACATTCCCCTCTTCCCTGGAGCCCATGCGGGGTCGACGAAGGTCCTCGCAACAAAAGGATCCGGCAAGACACCTGCTGTGTACTCCGGCATCGCCTCCGTGGTGGCCTTCATGGGACCCAAGCGGCGGCGGCCTCCCATATTCTACTTCTCCTCGATGATGGCGGCGGGCGTGGGCGCTGGCCACCGACTTGTCGCTCTCCGCGCACCGGATTCATCGCTGCTTGCATGGCGCGGCCGCCCGGCATGGGAGTCTCGGCCCGCAAACAGGAGACCTGATCTGGCGGTGGCATGGGCAGCAGCAACGACGCCGTCTGCTCCTCGTCGAGCTGGCTGGAAGCGGTGAGTTCTTGAACAGGCGCCGCTTAGAAGCAACAACGCACCGTCGGGCGAGGGGAGGGAGGTGGATCAGCGAGCTGCATAGCTCGTATCTGGCGGGCTATCCAGCCGGCTTGGATGCGGAATAACTACTCTTCGTAAGCCATTGTAAGAGTGGACAAAATGGTGGAGGAGATAGGGGAGCGGCGGAGGTGTGCAATTCTTGGCTCGTGTTTGGCCTCGTTTAAATAGGAGATTAAATAGACGGCGGAGGGGAGGAGCTCGGCCGGTGTTGCGTTTAACGCCGACCCGTTCATGAACGGACGTGTGTCCAGAGTGGGTTTCTCGGCTTCCACACTAGCGGGTTTCATGGAGGCATTTTTATGCGGCACAGAGGTGTGTTCAGCTGGGCGTGCCGCGAGTGGCGCCCTCGACTCTGACCTAGGACACCGAGCCATTCTTCCACTGACATGTGGGCTCTTTGGGTGCATGGCCTGCATGTCAGTGACCCAACACAGGCAGCGCATAGCAGAGGAACCTTTGGTGGGCCAGGGCGGTCAGAAGCGGGCATTTCATAAACTGATGATTGTTCGTTGAGTGTGACGTCATTTTTTCATGTAGATAAGCCTACTATGTTGATAGCCCATTCGATACATTGTGATTCATAAAGTCCACCGCACACATCAATGTTCTGTTTATCACAGATAAGATTGATTAATACCTGTAACAATCCATGTCCTTAACAAAGGGTGCATGCATGTATAGGTTGAGCGTGTGTCTTGCGTCGTGTGATGTGTGCATGCAGGCGTGCGAGTGTTGCATGCGTGCAAGGGTATGTTTCAGTGTTGCATGCATGTGTGCGTACATGCGTGTGTTCGTGAGTGCATGTGTACGTGTCAGTGTTGCACACCAGCATGTGTGCGTGTGTACGTTATGTGTACATGTCAGTGTTGCACGCCTACATGCGCGCGTGTCTTGCGTGCATGCATGTGTACGTGCGAGGTGAGGCTACACGTCAGTCGACTGACTTTTTCATCCCTGGTCATTAGATTTTCCAGCCGTTGGATAAGAAATCAAGGGCCTGCAGTTTATCATCAAACTCCGCCCCCCTGAGCCGCCAGCCACCACTAGCCGAACCGCCAGCCCCCAACGCCCACGGCCGGCCAACCCTCCCCGAAACCACTCCCCACCGCCGGTCCGCCACCGCACCGGCCATCCCTCTAGCCCCTCCCCCCCCCCCGCCGAGCTTTTCCTCCGGGGATCCCCACCCCACCACCCAATGAACGCCCCCCAACCGCCGGTGACTGCCAACCAGAGGTCTCAGGAATTTGAATACCCACCAACCACTAATTTATTACCATTTACATCCCTTCATACCTTGCCGCGACAGGTGGGCCCTATGGTAATGTCTTGTTGCTGAATGTGGACCATTTATTAGGTCAATTTAGCGTGTTATCAACAAATTACGGAGCTGTATCTTTGAGGCGATGACCGTATGATCACCCTAAAATATACTCCTATTTTATTAACATAATCTGCACTCAAACTACCATTTCCTTCTTTCATATACGGGCTGTGGTGGGCCCCACGGTCACGTGCCCCAATGGTGCAACACTAGTTGCGCCCGCGTGGAAACGTTGGTGGTCGATTGATTGTGTCATCAACAAAATACGGAGTTATGCGGGTGAGCGGTGATCGTATAATCATGATATGTATTTGTTTAGCACGTGCAGACGCAAGGGCTCATATATCTGCATAAGCACTCACGCTATAAGCGCACACTCGCGAACCCTACCCCTATGAGCACCTTCGAGAGAGTGGGCCATTATATATGATCTTGAGATTTTACGAAGTCACCATAGGTGCCTCGTAGTCGAGTGGAACGTCTCCTCCCACTGAATGTACATCGCCGGAAAATACTGAAATTAACACAAGATAAATGCAAGCACCGGGACTTTAACCTTGGTGGGCTCAAGAAACCACTGTCCTCTAACCATCCAACGACATGTTGGTTAGCACGACAAAATGTATGTGGTGACCGTGATGAGCTTATTCGAAGTCCGGTGACCATATCATGCTTTAAGCTTCAAATACAATGACCGTAAGTGTAAATCGACAAAATCTGGCTGCGCATCAAATGCAAAGTCCGTCGGTGTCATCAACAAAATATGGAGACATATCGTGAGCTAGATACCGTTGTACTACTGTATATGCTTATTTTCTTAATGGCCGATTGCGTGTGTGGTGTGGTGGGCACACTACAAAAAAAAGACACATCCGTGACATTTTGGGCCGAACGAAATTTTTTTCTGTCATACATATGACACTTCTATGACGATAATTGTGACAAAACCGGTATCATCATAGATGTGGTGGGCTCCTACTTCTATGACAAAAATCATGACGAAAATGGGCTTTCGTCTGGGTGGGCGGAGGCGCAGCTGCATGACATTCTTTGGGCCGTCCATGACGGAAAAACCGTGGTAGAAGCGAGGGGAAGAAAATTTGAGGAGTTGCGGTTACGGTGGGAGGCGGGGGCGGCGATCGCGTTCTCTCGTACACGTACTGCGTGTGTGTGTGGCGTTGTCTCTAATCGAACCCGGCGATTGCCTTTGCGAACTCTGCGTTCTTCGAACCCGGCGATCGATCGATGGCTGTTAATCGAACCCGATCGGCGATTCGCCGCTCTGCAGCTAATCAAGCCGATCGATTGGATGAACAGTGAGCATTGCGGGGGCGGTTTGGATGAATAGTGAGCAGTGGCGTTGCCTCTGGATGAACAGGACCCCGTGGTGTGGAGGGCTGGATGAGCAGTTGTGGTGGAGGGTGCCCGTGGAGGGTGGTTGAGCAGGACCCGTGGTGTGGAGGGCTAGATGAGCAGTGAGCGGTGGAGGGTTGCCCGTGGAGGGTGGTTGAGCGATGGCGGTGGAGTAAGCGTGGTGGAGGCTGGATGAACAGGAGCCCGTGGAGGCTGGAGGAGGTCGACGGTAGCCCTTGGAGGCTGGAGGAGGTCGACGGTGGAGATGAAAAGTATCCCATGGAGTCCCGTTTTGTGGTACGCCACCCCCTCCCGATGAAGAGGACCCCCGTTTCGACCGTAGGAGGTCCGTTTCATCCGTTTTGCGGTATGCCACACACCTCCCGATCAACAGGACCCCCGTTTCGACCGTAGGAGGTCCGTTTCGTCCGTTTTGCGGCATGCCACACCCCTCCCGATCAACAGGACCCCCGTTTCGACCGTAGGAGGTCCGTTTCCTCCGTTTTGCGGTACGCCATGCCCCTCCCGATCAACAGGATCCGGTTTCGAACATGGCCGGTCGAACACAAGGCCGTTTCCTCCATTGTGCGGTACGCCAGGCCTCGTTCCCATCGCCTGTTTCGTCTAAGCCCTCCCGATGAACACGACCACGCATTCTGTTCCGACCCAGCCGGTTGGTTCCCCATGAACACGAGGACGACGTTGTTTCTCCGTTCTGACCCAGCGATGTATGTATGCACGAGTAGGCGTTCGAGACCCTGCCCGTATGTACGTACGTGGCCGTATTTTCTTTCTTCCACCCTCGCCGCTGTACGTACGTGTACATGCTACATGCGCGCCTCTACTCGACACGTGCGGCGCCTCTACTACGACGCGTCGTGCCTCTACATCGACCAAGGTATGTACATACGTTCGCGACCAGAATGACAACGCCACGTATGCTTGACCATTGGGTCCGGTATCGAGCACTTCGCCTTTGCGAAGATGTAGCTGGTAGGTCCCAGCGGTCGGCGAATCGTTTTTTGGCGGATGCACTTCCTTGCGTGCAAAGATGTAGCTAGTGGGTCCCCAGCGATTAGAAGCGAATCATTTTTTTGCGGGCGCAATTCCTTGCGTGCGAAGATGTAGATGATGGGTCGGCAGCATCGAAGCGGTGTTTTTTGGACGCACTTCCTTGCGTCGAAGGTGTAGTAGTGGGTCCCATCGATCGAGAAGCGGTTTTTAGCGAAATATGGTGGCCCGTCCGGTGGGTCCCCGGTGTCAGCTGGAGAAATAATTATTTGGCGCGTAATAAGGATGCATTTCCTTCTGCGGTATGGACCCGGTATCGACCTCTCCACGTCTGATCCGTCCTCGGTGGAAGCGTTCCTTGACCATATTGACCATGCAGCGCCCGAAAGCACCAGGCGGTGGATGGCGAGGCCTAGGAAGGGGACGGCGGAGCGGGGAAGGCGCGCGATGGATGCCCATGCGTGAGAGAGTCGAGGTTCACTTTGTTCGCTGCGGTGTGAGGCTGCCGTCGCTGCTGAGAATAACGAGGGTGTGGGTGAGTAGAGGATGGCACGGCCAGCGGTGGGAGTAGTAGGGGCGGTGAGGCCTCCGCCGCATCCTGACCGGCCCACGGGAGGCGGGAGCATGAGGCACGGCCGGCCTTTGGTTTGGGCGGTTGGAGCAAGAAGACCAGAGGTTGAAGGAGCACTCGGCCGTTGGATGGACATCGTGCACGGTCCTTTGGAGCTAGAATCGTGCATATTGACTAAGTTGACAAAGCCCTCCGTCCCGTCAACTTACTAGGCCCACAAGTCAGCTGCCACTATCTTTGGGTCCCAGCTAGCGGGGAGTATTCATTTTTTGTGCGTAATATGGAGGCACTTCCTTGCATGTGAAGATATAGTTGGTGGGTCCGAGCTGTCAGAGCCGACCGTAGGGAGGAGGCGTGAGCGATCCCTTGATGCTTGTTTGATGGTTTGGGCGAGGAAGAGCAGAGATTGAAGAAGCATGACGGCTGTTGGATGGCCATCCAATAGTCACTTCTTGTGCGTCAAACTTTTCTTAGGAAAGCCTCAAATATGTGGAAAACAACATACAACCTATCTGCCATTATTTTTAATAATTTACAGCCCATTTACTAATTCTTAATGTTTTTTTGGAGCCCATATTCTTTTTGTTAGCATTATAGCCCATATTGTGGCCACGGTTAAAAAATTATACAAAATTTTGCATAATTCGGTGCGGTCCGAACTGTTTTTAATCCCGAAATTTCGACTCACATTCAAACTAATTTTAAAAATAAATGTATATCAATATAAAATCCAACAAATTCTCCACGCATAAAAATTAATGTAATTTAAAATCTTGAATTGAAAAAAAAGATGTTTGAAACAAATTGCCGGTTTGATGTGTTTTAAAAATGTACAACCCATTTCTCATTACAGATGGGCCATTTTCTCGGCCAGCCGAATGAAAGGTCTCCTCGTCTTGAAAGATTTGCAGCCCAACAGGCCTGACAACGCGACTTACATGGCAAATCACAAAAAAACTGGGTTGTAGCCGTGGTCTCAGCTGTCAGCCTCTCCACATATAGTACTCTTCCGATGGAATGTCCTTGACCACATTGACCATGCCGCGCCGAGAGCACCAAGGCGGTGGACAACGGCGAGGCCTAGGAAGGGGACGACGCGGAGCCAGGGAAGACGCGGCAGTGGATGCCCACACGGAGAGGAGTATGAGGGTTCACTAGTTTGGCTGCGGTGTGAGGCTGCCATCACCGTAGGGCCTGGCTAGTGGTGGGAGTAGTAGGGGGCGATGAGGCCTCAATGGCAGCACAGCCGACCACTGGAGGCAGGAGCAGGCGGTCTTCCAGGCGCTGGTTTGGGCGGCTAGTGCAAGAAGAGCAGCGATTGAAGAAGCAACAGGACCATTCGATTCAAATCCAATGGTTACTGCTGCTAGAATTGTCTGTTGACTAAGTTGAAAAGCCCTGTGTACGCGTCAATGTAGTAGGCCCATAGGTCAGCCTCCCAACTGGTGTGCCCCAGATCTCAGTTGGAGGTATCATTTTTTTCGTGTAATAAGGAGGCAGTTGATTGCGTGCGGCCAGGCCAGCGGAGGGAGTAGGGTGGGCCTGGGAAGCTTGCGCGGCATCACAGCGGGCCACAAGAGGAGGGAGCAGGCAGTCCCGCCGGTGCTAGTTTAGGCGGCCGGAGCAGGAAGATCAGAGATTGAAGATGCACGTCGGCTATTGGATGGACATCCAACAATCACTGCTGCTAGAATCGTGTGTTCACTTACAAAGCCTTGCGTAAACATGTCAGCCTCGAAATCTATGGCGTGTACAACCCATTTGCTATTATTTTTTATAATTTTTACTCATTTTCTAATTCATATGGAATTTATTTCAGCCCGTTTTCCATTATTAGAATTGCTGGCTATTTTCTGGTCAGTACCAGGGTCAAAAAATTAACTAAATATGTGGGAAATTTTGAAAATTTGCAAATTTTTGCTGGGGAACGAAATATTCTTAATCCAAAAATTAATAGCCATACTAAAACAAATTTAAAAATAAATGAGTAATATGTCATGTTAAATCCAATGAAATACGTATAAGATATTAGTGAAGATCAAAACCCAAAAAAAACTAATATCCCATTTGCTATAATTTTTTTGGAATTTTCAACCCCTTTTGATATTACTTTTAACAGACATTGACCATACTCTTTGGCTAGGACGGAATGCATCCTCCTCGTCTTGAAAGATTTGCAGCCCGATGGTCGGAGAAAACAAATAGGCCTAGCTTGGGTATTCTTCAAAAAGAAATACTGGGCTACCTATTTTCCCAAAGAACTGGTGCATGAGCATTTAGCTTTATTTATTTATTTACTTATTTATGTTTAGGGGACCATGAGCATGTACCTGGTCCGGATTCATGTGAGATCCTCCCTTCTAGTTAATTATGGGCTTCTCTATTGGGCCTTCATCAGTGGGCTGCATGTTATCAACAAGTGGAAAATCTGTTTCGTATGAAAAATAGTATGAGCTACGTGCAGTGCAGGCGATAAAGGATCGAACCGTGCAACGACTTCCAAAACATTGTGTTTGTCGTTCTAAAACACATTTATTCAACCAGCAGAATTTAAATATACTACTGATTGTACATTGAAAACAGCGGCAGCGACAACCAGGGCTGGGGGTGCAGCGAAGCGATGGCGAGGCCAGAGAGTGAAGACGCAACTCCCTCTTCCAAACCAAACATCGGCCATCATTACAAAAGGGCTACCAAAAAAGAACAAGTGCATGCATCAAACTAAATAAAGATCCTATTACACCAAGTGTACGTATCTAACTAACTGGCTCAGTTAGACGTTACTATTTATTAAGCTGTGGAGATTGGCTGACGGCTTGAACCAGATGGCTGCGTGACGGGGGAAACTCCAGCCAGCAGGTCAAAGTCTAATACTTGCGACCCTCTCTCCTACTTTGGGCTGCAGAGCGTGGCGGCACATATCAGGGTATGGTGCATGTAGAGACGCATGGTACATTGTGTACACACAATTTTGCCTGATGTACGAAACCGTGCTGCCATCATGATCCTTGCCGTCGGTTATCTCCTGGTTAATCGGATAATTCAGTCCGACAAACAGAGAGCATGTACCAAGGCTACTTACCAGCCTCCAGTCAAAAATTCCTGAAGGCCCAGAGAAGCTGGGATCCTGCTCAAAGACCTTGCAGTGACTGTGATTGTATTCCGCGAAACAACACGTCCGGTACATGCGAACGATCATCAATCTTTCGCCGCCGTATGATCGTGCCAGGAATCACCGACAACTGCCATGCCGCTTTTCTTTGAAAGGTTCTGCGATTAGGAAGGGTAGGGACACCAGGCGGCCTACAACATCATATCAAGTTGGAGTCAAATAAAAAAGGGCTCTTGATTTAGTTAATCTTAAGAACATCATGTTATGAGCATGAATATTTTTTCAGTAAATGTTGACAGTAATATAAGCAAGCCATCATGATATCATAGGAAAGTAACATACTACTGTAACAGCCATTTGTGGCGATGACTGGAGTAGGCCAACAATACGTCCAGCCATAGAAGGAGTCGACAGCGTAAATGAAGCCCTTGTGTTCAATGGCATCAGAGAACCATGGAGGATGTATGATCCTGCGATGGACGTACAGATTTATCCACTTACCGCAGTGACCTGTCAGATAGGAGAGACCGCGGTTGAAGAATGCAATTAGCCTGAAGTCTTTATAATTCGCAGATCTTGTGGGCACTTGGCAGATTACAACCTTGAGAAAATCAAACTTGGTATCATGTTGGCTACTGTAAGATTCTGAGTATTCTGGGCCGCGGTGCCAAAGCAGTGCAGTGTTAATCGAAGGAAGGGTGATCAATCGCCGGGTGTAGACCTCCATGAGCATCCAACTGCCGCGACCGTCGACGAGCACCATCCAAGACGTGTTCATGCCGACCCAGTACATACCGTTAATGTAGCTAAGGCTGACAGGGATCGGATCACAGTGAAGGGGGTTGATGCTCTCCACCCTATGATTGTTATGTTGCGTGACACGCCGTTTCTGAAGATCAGGTGGCATCAGCAAGCAAGAAGCTGGCTTAAAAAGCACCGGCCTGAGGGCTTTGAGTAAACGATACAGCCCCGACGAGAACGCGGCGAGCAGCATGGTACTGATATTGTCCACACGCGAAACAATGAGCTTGATTACCTCTGTGGGCTACGAATTCCAGCCACTCTTTCGGCGGATGCTGCTCGGTTCTGGCATTGTTAGTGCTTGGGTTTCGGACGAGGGGGGAGGCGCCTTAGCGGGGATGGAAGCTTGGACGAGATTATGTGCGGACAAAGATGGAGAAGCGAATAAGTGCTGCGGGAAGTGGACAGGTGATGATGACTACAGCACGCCGCTTGACTTACGAGACACATACTAGCAGCGTAGGGTCATATCGATGCCAGACAACTTGCTTGAGTGATCACAATACTGGTACTCCCTGCAGTACCTACTACAGTACTATGCCCTAGCTTGCTAGAGTAGAGTAGTAGAGTAGGACTCAGCTCTACTACTAGCACCGAAGGAGTAGTATATTCTAATCTAAAATAGTTACAAACTTCAATGCCCGAGTGTGGAATGACTACGAACCATTCTCAAAGACCGTGTCTACATGGTGTTTGGACCTATATGCAAAAAAACAGCAAGATGCCCGTGCATTTCACGGCACACCATCATGACCAACTCGGTTTTTCTCTACTCCTAATCATATAAAAGACTCAGTTGGTGATGATGGATGCGAGGAGACATGTTGAGCCGGCGTGCAGCGGACGGCACATCACTATTCGATTTGTTATAAAAAATAAAGAAGAGTAGTAGAGATAGAGACATAGGGAGGAGCACGAGATTGTGGGAGATAATGATGAACGAGGCAAGGCCTTATCACTAAATGTGGAGAGAGGTGCGGGTATCTTTTGTAAAATTGTCATAGTTGCCTTTCTATCCGTCAGATATAGATCGGACGGTCTATATTACAAGATGGCAGGCATACCATCATCACCAACTAGGTTTTCTATAAGAGTAGAGATATATAGATATAGATAGATAGACACTAGGGAGTACTAGTAAGGACACCATCTACTGCTTCGTGTGCTACTCCTGCGCTCCATTCGTGACATAGCGTCCCCTACAGCCACTCCCTCCTGCGCTCCATTAGTGGTATTTGTTGAAATCTGGGGAGTGCACTCTCGCGACTGCTGGCAGCCACGACTTCACCGACGACGACTTCTTCCCCGACCTCGGCAACCTCTTCCTCAACGACATGGGCAACAACCTCAACGCCAATGGTGTTGCTCCCATTGCATCGTATGTGTTTCTGTCCTTCCTGTTCGAAATCGTGGTAGAATTCATGTTTCTACTCTGTATCCTACTACTATGCTAGTCCACATGATTAGTTTCATCTCTGTTATAGCCGTCATGATTTATTTTGTGCTTATTCGGATTAAATCTCATAGTAACTTGCTCATATATTCAACCGGCGCAACGTCCCCTACAGCCACTCCCATTTCATGGACGGCCTGGTTGATGCCTCCAAGGAGCGCTTCATCCACTGCTATGAGTGCCCGATGTCGTTTTGTGGCTCGTAGGCGGACATGGTGCATCACATCACGGATGCGTGCAGCGGTCACTGCTGGCCCTTGGCGAAGAACATCAAGTACGACACGTGCTACCGTTTCACCATGCCGGAGTCGCTGGAGGATCACCGCCGCCTGTTAGTCTCGGAGGAGGACGGCAGCGTCTTCCTCTTGATCGTGGGAACCGGTGAGGCCAGTGGAGGCCGCCACCCCGTCTCTGTAATGTGCGTCAAGGGCGTCACCGCTAATGCTGACACTGACACGAGGCAGATGTCCGGGTGCGTGGTCAGTGTTACTACCCCTCCGGGTCACGTGGGCGGCGACACCGGCCTCATCGGACGGACTTGGACTCTGGGGAGCTGGGACTATCCCGCCAATGTGGACTTGAAAAACCCGTGGCATCCTTTACCTGCTGACGCGGTGCACGGGGACTCCAAGGAGGTTCACCTGGACATACGCATTATCAAGTGCACTTAGAAAACATGTAGTGTGTGTGTGTGTGGGTGCTTATGGCCCGTGTCTTTGCTGCTTTTCATTCTGTAAGCTTGTCGTTAAACTTGAGTGGCTTTCGCTGCGGTCCTTCCTTTGAACTGCTCCTCTCAGTGAGCTGATGTAAGACACTTTGGGTTTCATTTGATAATGGAACCGGGGAGGAGCCTCCCTGTTCTTCTAAAAAAATACGCATTATCATGTTAAATGTTGATCATTAGTCTTCGCTAATGTAATCCGCTGTCTAAGCATGTGAAGACTTCCATGCAGGATCTTGCTCTACTCGAGTATCGCGCATGAATAAAAGTGTATCCGTTTATGGTTTAGTCTAGAATCTTCCATGTATGAATTTTTACTACAGTACTGGTGAAAGACTTACGATGAACCATTTCTTACATCTCCTCTGCCCCCTTGCAAGTCATCCTGATTTAATCCCTCCGTCTAGGTGTATAAGGGCATGGTAATATTACTTAATAGTATAGCCAACTGTTGACTATAAGAAAGTGCCATGTCATCTGTAGCCAACATGTATAACAATCGATACTGAAAAACTAATTCTTAAAGATCATTTCTTGCAAAGCACGATAAGTGTTATTTCTTCACAAGTTTTGGATGCGGGTTGAGCAGTTGAGCGCTTTTGTTTGCAAAAGATACCTTTTATCTATTTCACTCGATGTTTGTGAGCTCTAGAGATGAGATAATATCGAAGAAACCTATCGATACCGTTACACATGAGATGACCCCACATCCTTTGTCAAAATAAACAACTCCCGATCAATGCATTTCACTCTTGATTACAGCATACGAGCACCTTATTACTATAGATTAGTACGACCAAAAATTGAACTAACATTATATATAGTATGATAAATACTAATGCATGTCACCTAAAATTATATCATTCAAAACTATGTTCAAATACGAATCCAACAATATAGTTTTTATTGACATGCACTAACATTTTGTTAGTTAAATCTTCAGTCAAATCAATGGGGGACTAATAAACAATGACCGATGTAGTGCAAGTGTAGAGGGCGGCGCTGCATGGAAGTCTCACCTCTCACCCCGCTCGTGGCGCGGCAGTAAAGCCGTCGTATCAAAAAACCCAACCACTCCCAGTAATAAGTGGCCTGGTAAAATAAACGGGCAAGCAACCATCACATCCCTCCGTCTTTTTTGCATTTCATATCTCTACATTTACTTTCTCCGGTTCATCTACTTTTCGATCCTAGCTACTACTCCTAGGGCCAGTTCTTTTAGCGGCTTCCCAGCTTTTCCAAAGACTAGTCACGATGGAGAGTAACAATAAGGCGCCTCACTCATTTACTTGGGCTTCTAAACTACTACTCTGTCCTGGTTTATTCCTCACCATTGTAATTTGTGCTAAATTTTGACCAAAGATTTAATTGATAAAATGTTACTCAAAACACTTAGGCGCGATGCATCTAGGTGTGTAAGTCATCTTACGAAAACCAAATAATCCCAAAACACTTAGGCGCGGTGCATTAGCTTCTACCTCGTTTCTTGTTTCTTGACATATGAACCAATAAGAGATAAAGGGTGTGCATGCTTTTAATGACTTGAGATATCAAACACGACATTCAGTGGTTAGTTCATTGCATGCAATACTATTAATTAGCAAATAAACATTAATGTTTCTCGTTTTCTCCTCCTCCTTGGTCACGGTGCACATCCTAAGATGACTTACTCACCTAGACGGATGGAGTAGTGCATGTGACATGCACTAACATCTCATTAGTTAAATTTATGATCAAAATTTGACACAGATTACAACGGGGACCAATAAACCAGGACGGAGGTAGTAGTTATGGAATTACTAATCTAGAAGCCTAAAATAACTGGCCCCTGGTACTCCTACTAGTAGTAGTACTCAAGTTGGAATTCCAATTGCACGGCACAACTTGTTAGGCAAAAAAATTCGATACAGAGTGTAGGAAGTGGTTTGGGAATTTGCATGCCTTTCCAACCAATGAGATACTCCGTACAAAGTACGACAGAGAAATAACCACAGAGAAGGAAGCTAAAAGTAAACAATCAAACGAGCATTTTTGCATTTGTTTTGCATTGAATCGTTTCACAAGCTTGACTAGTGTTGTTTTTCTACTTTTACAAAAACCGCATCGTAATGTTAAAATGTGCATTTGCACATACATAAGTAATACTAGTACTCCCTACATCTAGGTGTATAAGTCTTCCCTCCTTCTTGGTCACGGTGCACAACCAAAGATGACTTATTGACTTGGACGGAGGGAGAGCACAGTCTGCAAGCATATATCGAGAGAGACGTGTAGTGCGATAGTATATAGTAAAGTTTGTGCTATATGCACGTACTTGCAAAATGCGTACAAATACACAAGGTTTCCAAACTTTCCCTTTTACATACTTAATTAACGACGCTAAAAATTCCTGAACGTCTGGGATTTATCATTTGCGTCCCAAAACTATTGAGATCGCCTTACGAAACAAAAATTATACTCCTCCTAAAAGCCACGGCACTCGCAGGAGCGCTTGCAGCGCGCCATGAGTGCCCTGGTGCACGGTCGTTTCCCAGCGTGCTGACACAACGCCTCTTCCTTAGTCTCGCAACTCGCGAGGTGCTGATTGGCGGCTTGCCGGCGGGCGAGCGCGATCTCACCGGTGTGGTGATCTGGCGCCAACAGGTACTCTGGCTTGCTGGAAGCATGCACCCGGTCCACGTACCGCCAAGCATAGATGAGGCACTTGGGCCCGACTGCACTCAGGGCGTCGGCACGGGCGTCCTCCTCCACCCTCATGGCCCTCGCACGAGCCTTCTGCCAAAGAGCCAATTGCCTGACTCTCTCAGACGCGACATAGGCCTCCTAGGCAGCTTGTTCCGCGGTGCGCTTATCTTCCTCGGCCTTCTTCTCTACCTCTATTTTGGCGTGCTCTGCTGGAGACAAAGCCTCCCACAAGGCGACATCCATTTCTTTCCAAAGCACCTCAAGGCTGGGGGAGGCTCGGCGGACGGTGCGGCGTTCTCCTCGTAGCGGGGAGCCGACGCGTCCTCCGACGCGCGTGCTGGCGAGATTGGTAACGCCGACGTGTCCACCTCGATGCGTCGCGGTGAGGAGCAGAACACCAACACGTCCTCCTCGACTAGTGGCGGCGAGGAATGGAACGGCAACGCGTCGCGTCGCGGCGAGGAGCGAAACGCCAACGCGTCCTCCTCGACTAGTGGCGGCGAGGAACGGAACGGCGACGCATCGCGTAGCGGCAAGGAGCGGAACACCAACGCGTCCTCCTCGACTAGTGGTAGCGAGGAATGGAACAACGACGAGTGACCGTCCGCGCGGTGCAGCGAGGGGCTCCTAGGGCTTGGGAGGGGCGATGCCATGGTGGTCGACGTGAGAGGGAGGGGGAGGAGATAGCGATGAACATGAACGTGAGGGGGAGATAGCGATGTCGTGGGGGCGCGGTATTTATAGCGTGCAATGGCACACCTCGTAAGATATGGATGAGCTGCGACTTAGCTGCAGGTCGGTTCGTCATTGACATGTGGGCGAACCCTGTTGGGCCCATATGTCGATGACCCAATGCACTGCGCAGTTAAATAACAGCTACATGGGCATATTTGTTGGAGTAAATTACGGGGAGTGAAGGGGTGGAAATATTGCTGGTCTGCGGATTGGACGGCGTGGGGAGGAGAGTCATGCATGCAGATTTTTTCACACGGGGTGGAGTGGTGGGACCGCCGGAGGGAGAAGGAGAGTTTGCCAGTCATATTGTTTCCACACATGGAGAGGAAAAGATTTGGAGACGAACGGGCTTCCTGCAGCTATGGGGAACGGTGCATAATAAGTCATCTTGCATGTCGGGCTAGGTATAGTCTCAAGTCATTAAAAACGTACACGCCCCACACATGTTCATATTTCAAGGTGCACTAAATTATTGCATGCGATGATTAAGGCTGGCCATAATGGTGGTATCTTTGCTGGTATCATGCACACAGGAATACTAGCAAACATGCTGATGTGGCAAATAATTAAAGAAGAGAGGGGGTTAGAGTAACTAGTGTTCATGCATGCATTGGTAAACACATTTTTTTGTGAAGAACGACAGCACTAGTTGAGTACTTTTGCAGACTTCAAAAACTATTCCACCGCCTCTACTATCTTGCTAAGAGTAGGTGAAATTTTTGAATCGAGCCCTTTAAACTAGAAGGGAGGTAGTGGTACTCTAATAGCTAACCTTGTTGTGATGACAAGATAGGACATGGCACGCACCTGGACGGAGGAACTAGTCTGCATTGTGCATTTAAGTTTTGTCTGAAGTCAATGTACCTCTACTTTCACCAGACTTATAGAAAAATGTATCAACATTCACAATGTCAAATCAATATTTTTACACTCATTATAAAACGTAGTTCTTATACTCATTATAATCAGTAATGTAGATATTGCTATTTTTAGTATAAATTTGGTCGTGGGATTTCATTGATGCCTGTCAAAGCATGGAGGAAGCGGAGCTTAGGGCTTGCGTTGCCGGTCTCTACATAGGTATTTCTCTTCATAATCCTGTAATTTTAGAGACTGATTGCGCTTTTGTGGTAGCGTCTCTTGCGCTTTTATGCGTGACCTGAAGATGAAAGTGTTCAGCATCTCGAAGTTGATCAACAATCTTCAATTGTCAAAGATTAGCCGTTCGGCCAATAAGGTGGCACACTTAATCGCTAAGTATAGCTTTGACAATAGATTAGATGGTATTCTTGTAAATAACATACCGCCCTGTGTGGTGAATATTGTATGGAATGAGTGTACTGGTGTGGCTGATTAATTAATATAAGGTGGTGTTCATAAAAAAGTATAAATTTGGTCAAACACTTTGCAAACGGTTGACGGGAGTAAAAAGGACCAGAGGGAGTATGCGGAGTAGGCAAAAAAAATTGCTCATTTATAGCCGGTCGAAGTCTCAAAGGGCGCGACCGCGAGAGGGAGGCGAAGGTCGTGGGAGGCGCGCGGTTGACGGAATTAAGTGAAGTTACATCCACGCGCCGGCATGGCATGCGAACAGGCAGAAGCTGTACCGTTAGGCCTACGATATGGGTCTAGTAGACATGACGTCTAGTGGGTCCCGCATAGTTCTCGAGAACTCTTTGGGGGCTTGCAGTCGTTTATCCACCGGGCAAGCCAGCAACCCCACGCCGTTCGCACGCCCTACTCATTCCCGTATTCTACTACCTCCGTCCGGGTTTTTAAGTCCCTAAGACAGAAACACAGGGACCAAGGCATGATCTAGTTTTAACCTTGCGAGATTTTCCAGCGGAGGCGCAGCCAACGAGCTTCGTGCGCAGTTAATGCATGCATTGGGAACGCTTCGGTTTGCCTCGCACGCATGCATGCAGAGCAGTACTACCTCCCCTTCCTTTCGCTAATAAAGCTGGCCGCTGTGTATGCATTGGCTGCATGCAGCTTTGTATCAGCTGGTTTTTTGCTGCCATTAATTACCTCGTGCATGAGCCAATAGGAAGGGATGGATGTTTTGCATGCGGCCTCTTAAAACCGGACGTGCCAACACTCCTCACGGGACTAAAAATCTCGGACGGAGGTAGTACCTTACAACAGTTCGCTCCCAGTCGTCCCGTCCTTTCACATTAGTTTGCTCCTAGTTTTTGCGGGGTACAATAGTTCAACTTCTCCTAACCCTCCTCCAAAATCCATGGCCTCCCAAATCTCCATGGTCGCCACTGAGTACCAGGTTAGAGCCATCACCGGCGACCAGTTCATCGTCATCTACACACATGGATCCGCGACAGTGAAAGCATGGCTTGCTCGCTTCCTACGCATGTTCAATTGTTCAACGGATGAGTGGGTCGCTGGGCTAGATGTTGAGTACACCATAGTCCTGGGATGAGAGAAGGATCTAAAGGACGAAGAGAGGAAGAAGCCCGCCGTGATCCAGGTTTGCATACATAACGTTTGCTTGGTCTACCACATATGCCATGCCGACATTGAGTGCCAGGATTTTAAGAACTTCCTCAAGGACAAAAGAGTGAAATTGGTTACTGTAGGCTTTAAGAACGACAGGGATGTCCTGCGTCGGATAGGTCTCATTGTAGGCCAGCTCTTCGATCTTCAGAAGGCAAGCCTGGTGTCCTCCTCTCAACCTTCAATGCTGACCCTGGCAGCAACCATGATTTTCGTACGCTAAACTGAAGAAACCTCATCACGAGTTTCATCATGCATGGGAGTCGAAGACATTAGATGAAGATCACATCCTGTACGCAGCAATGGATGCCTACCTTTGTTCAAATATCTACAAGGGTTGGATGAAGAAGCGGAGCCCAGTGTCCGGTTCAAGCAAAGAAGTGTCGGCGAAGAGGAAGAGGAAGAGGGACGAGGGACGAGGACGAAGTCGAGGACGTGGACTCGGACTCCTAGTAGGTGGCAGTGCCGTCGTTCATGCTGGTTCTACTGCAGTGTCAGGCGGACTAGTTGCTTAGTTTACCTTCAAGGGTGTGTTGTGTTGAGGCCCCAGCAGAACTATGTTTAGTATGTTCTTTCTCGTTATTTGAACTCGTTAGTACGTACAGTAGTACTAGTACTATGTCTTACTACTGTTCTTCTTGCAGTTGGTACTACTGCTCGTATCTTCGTGTTCCTACTGTACTTAATACGTTCGTGCTAGTAGTATAATTTGGGTCAGTCGATTTGTGAAAGAAGTTCGACGGAGCGAAGGAAGAAGATGGCAGAAGAGGTGGAAGAAGCCCTTCTAGCCATCCATGTTGCATCAAATGGCTCACATGAGTCGACAGACCCAAATTGCGACTTCAGATTGCATGATCCACGTGGCATTCAAGGTCTCGAAGGTAGATTCCGCGTACGCACCCAGTTTGCGGGCTCGACGCACGCGCGACCGGCTTCCGCCGCGACAGCCACCATGTGCGCCTCCTCCGCGTGGGCGGAGACGACAATGACATGCTAGTTCCTCCTCGCCGGCGTGCTGGAGCACGCGCTCGTCCTCCTCTTTGTACGCTGCGTGCATAGACGCGACTCCACTAGCTGCTTGCATGCTTGGCAGCATAGCGGCATCGCGAGGAGGGACTGCAGACGACGTGAGAGGGCAAGCCTTCGGCTTCATGGCACAGGGATGGCGGCGACACGGCGGTGATGGGTGAGAAATTGTTGGCCGGAGCAGGCGGGCGCCTGCATGCGCAACGGCGGCGGCGGAATATTGATGAGTGCGCGTGTGGGAGCTTACTTTAGTTTTATATAAGGTTGGTCAAACTTAAAAGAAAACCGTACTAGTACACATAAACATTAGACTTAGGCAGCACTTTTATTAGTTAGTACCACAGCCACGATACAGAATCCTCTGCAAGCGCGTGAACCACGGCCGCGCGGTCGATCAAATGGTGCGTCACCGTGTCGCACTTGAAGGACATCCACCAAACCTTTTTGTGTGTGTGAAAACAATTCTCAAATATTACTCAACTTTTTTTTCCTGGGAAAGTTCTTGACGCTGCAATATTTCCATATATTTGAATTTAGCTCCAGTTCGTGTTTATTTCGATTTGGACGTTTTAGGTGCGCCCTAGTTTTTTTAATACTAATTTGTGTGTGTGACTGAGAGAGAACGTGTGTATGTGTCCATATGTGTGTTGTGGCGGAAGGGCAATGTGGAGACGGTGTGCGTGTGATACAGACATAGAGAGGTGTGAATGTGCAAATGATAATGCATGAGTGAGACATAGACAGATGCCGATACGTTGTGTATACATGATAGAACGGTCTTCTAGTTTACTTGTGTGTGTGTGTGTGTGTGTGTGTGTATGTGTGAGAGAGAGAGAGAGGAGCATCCGTAACACAACAACCATCTCTCTCGATTCGTCCGTCCCTCGCACAGTCGCATGCAACACATGCATCAACGCGCACATTTTGACACCCTTACCCGGCCCCTGCCCACCTCAAGGCCCGCACAATCTCTTTGTGAATACCCATTTCTATCCTTAGGTTTGTTTTCTCTAAATATCACACACACACACACAGCACAACAAACACACACACACACACACCCACGCTCCCCCATGCACGCAATTCATCCCCATCCAAGGTTATATGGTGACCACTCTGGCTTGTGCTTCTTTGCACCCCAACATGCACAACACCTCAATCTTCAAAGAGGGCATCGAGCAGATCGAAGACGGCGACCACACCGCGCTTGAGAATGTGGGGTCATTTGGAAGCAGGGTGATGTGACGACGTCTAACTAACTCCTCCCCCCACCCTCCCTCTCTCTTGCACAAAATTACCAATCCCTCTCTCCCCCGCACAAAATTATCAATCCCTCAACCCACGAGATCCTTCCCCTCTCGTCCATGTTTTTCCAGCTCTCTCATCAAACATGTTGTCTCTTCTCCTTCCACGTATACAGAATTCGGTTGCACACGCATCTCACGTATATTACATGTCTCCATCTTTCTTACAGACCTAACTTCTTCCTCTCTATTTCTCTCTTTATCTCTCTATCTCTATCTCGTTAGGTTTGTCTCCTACTCTCTCATCCACATACATACAATCTTTCCCGCCCTATCTGCTCCATCTTCAAAATCTCTCTCTGCTCGTTTCATTCACACATTGGGATATGTCAAAATGTTGCTTCTATAATGGCTGATGTAGAGTTATGGTTGTTTTTGTTGCGTCCTACAAACTAATAACTATGAAATGCATTTAGATCCTGATTTGACTGGGATTATGTGAGTTTGAGCATGTTGTGAAGTACTATAGACCCTGTATACATCTTTGGATTCGACAATGATTGTAACTATTGAATTGTATAGACCATTACATTCGAAGTCAATAGCCTAATATATTTATTTCACAATTTCAACAAATGATTAGTTCACTACAAACTAAGAAAACAGATGTGTACTCCCTCCGTTTTTATTTAAGTCCGCGTATTAGCATTGGTCAAAGTCAAGTTTTGTAAACTCCCAGAAAGCTTATAACAAAAAATATTAACATATACAATAACAAATAAATACCATTAGATTCATTATTGAATGTACTTTCACATCATACATATTTGTTATGGTAAATGTTTATATTTTTCTATAAACTTGGTCAAACTTTAGGAAGTTTGACTTCGGTCAAACCTAATATGCAGAGTTTACTACTACTACTCGCTAGTTGCTTAGCGAATCACTCAACCGCCACACGGGAGTCGGTGTCACAAAATTTTGAGGTCGGCGGGAAAATCTCCCGCGACCCTGATTCGAGCAGTGGGAAGTTACCATCATAGCCTTCGGAGCAGGCCTATGGATGACGCTTGATAGGGGGCTGTTTTCGTAACTTTAGGTTCACCCTACCCAGCCAACCCCACCCCGACACCTAGAGTAGTACACCTGAATACTCCCCATTCTCTATCCCCACCGCAAAATAGACTTTTGCACGGCACCGCAGCCTTCGTGCTCCTCGCCTTTACATCAGCGCACTCGTCCATCGCAGCACATATGCCTCATCGACGACCTCGTACGACGCACTAGAGCCGGTCCACTGTCGTCATCGTACACGGAGCCTCTTCCCTGGCATCATCTTCCACGGTCTCGGATCTGCTTCCCGGAAGCCGACACCAAGTGTAGGAGTACCACCGTCGTGGACAATGAACTGGCTCCCATTGCCGACAATGACTCACAGAGGCCGCTGCGACCATCATTCTCCTCCTCGATTGGTAATGCGTGTATTGAATCACTTATCAGTACATGTGCAGTTCCAATTTTGTTCATACCTACCCTTCAAATTTCCTGGGTGCTATTGTTCCCGTAAAAGTAATTGGTTATAGCCTCCATTGTCCAACAGAATATCACCTGGTAATTGTGCGTCGCTCTGTGTCGCCTTGTGCTTGGTAAGTTTTTCATCGCAACCAGTAGTGTGGCAAATGATGGAAATGTTTTAGAACTAGCAAGATGCCCATCGTTGCGCATCAAGATGCATTGTATGAGTAGTTTATCTTGTGGGAGAAAAGGATGAGCGAGGAAGGCCTTATTTGCAAATCTGGAGAGGGGTATGGGTATCTTTTTGCAAAATTCCCATTTGTTTCCTTCCTATCTGTCAGATATAAATCGAACGACCTATATTGCAAGAAAAAAAGTATAGAGAAAAAAAAGTAGATAGTAAAGGAAGTAGAGATAAATATTAAATATTAAATATAAAATAAATATAACAGTAGAGAAGAGAGTAGAGATAGCAGAGACGTCGGGAAAGGATCGCGTGCGCGCGGGAAAAAGCGGCCGGGCGTGCGCTAGTTTTGGCGCGCAGCGTCCGTCGCGCTTTATAAAATCCAACACCCTCCCACCGCTCTGTGCCTTGCCACCGCTCTCTCCCCGCTCATTTTGCCTCGCCGCCGCCGCACCACCATGCTGCCGCGTCGCCGTGAAACTTGGGGATACCGTGGCGTCCGCGCGCGCCCCTCCGGCGGCTTCTCCGCCGAGATCTGGTTCCACGGGATGCGCCTCGGCCTCGACAATTTTGACACCGCCAACGAGGCCGCCCGCGCGTATGACGTGGCGGCGTGGCGCCTCCGGTGGCCTCATAGAACATTGAACTTCCCCAACATGCCGACGCAGGAGCTCGCGCCTCTGCCGCGGCTTAGCACCGACGAAGATCGTCGCGACAACCGGAGGCGAGAGCACCGTCTTGGCATTGCCGAGATGGACAAGGAAGCCATGGGGCTGTGGTGCCAACACTTCCCGCAGGACATCATCAATGAGCGCGAGTTCTACGCGCAAAGGAGGGCGGAGAGGGATAAGAGGAGGGCGGAGCGAGCCGCCTATCGCGAGGACAAGCGTAGGCAAAAAGCGGACGCTCAATTCAACGTGAGGCTAGGAGCAGCGTCGCCCTGGGAATCCAACGACGATCGGTATCTTCACGCCTATAGTCAGACGTCGGAGGAGTACATCACCGAGGAGGAGTCGGGCAACGAGGAGTAGTTGAATTATCTTTTTTTATCTATCTATGCCGAGAACTATCCTCTACTCTATCTACTTCTCGATCTCAGCTTTATGGCGCTTTTTAAAGCGCCCGCGTTCGATTCTATTGGAGATGCTCTAACATGGCAGACGAGTGCTGTAATGTTGCCCACAAGATGCGCGAGTATTACTAGTAGTATATTTTTCTTGCCATGTTGAGATTTTAAAACCACGAGTGCGAACATGCAGAGGAGAAATGAAGACCAAACACGGGATATTCGGGACATCTTCAAGGAGCATGGCAAGTTAAAGAGGAGCTGCACCAAACCTGTAAAACGAGCTTTGGTAAGTAACACCCTTTCAATTACTTTCCTGTAGCCTCGTGTTCTTCGATGTGTATATGTTGTAGTTTTTGTTTCTCTTAAGCGTGGTGTTCTTCGATGTGTAATAACAAGAGTCTTAATCATCCTAATGCTTTCGTTTTTAGCTTGATGTAGGAAGTGGGTGTTCTCACATTGTAGTCTATTTTTATATATTTTTTCCTTTTGAATTCACTTCTCCGAGTTCTGTTTATCTGGCTTCTACTAAATGGATCTACGTTGCTCTAAGTATTGATCTAAAAAAGAAGTAA
Organism: Aegilops speltoides; assembly: GCA_021437245.1. NCBI lineage: Eukaryota > Viridiplantae > Streptophyta > Magnoliopsida > Poales > Poaceae > Aegilops > Aegilops speltoides. The sequence goes on from CM038141.1 coordinate 136,239,380, forward strand.
CTTCATGTCAGGATGCAGTTCCTGCAAGGAGGGAAGTATGGTCAACCTCGAGATCATGTTTCCAAAATGAGGCTGGATTACACACAAGGTTCGAGTTCCCTAATGATGCTGGATTAGACACAAGGTGCAATTCCCAGATGATGCTGGATTACACACAAGCCAGGTGGAGTCGTCAGCTGTTCGTGTCCTCGTGGCATTAGTAAAGGTTGAAAGAAAGCATGCAACAGCCCTTGAGAATGTAGCTGAGTTCCTGAAGAAGCGAAAAGAGCAATCAGATGCTCTTTTCACCCAAGCCAAAGAAGAGATGGAAGAAGCCAGGAATAAGCTAGCAGAGGCAGAGCAGGCTAGGCGTCTCCTGCTATCTAAAACTGTTGTCAATACAAAATTTCCTTCATAATAGCTAGGTTCAAATGTTTATCCAGTCAGCATGCCTATTGTGATGTCCGTGCATCTACTGATGTGGCACAAAATGTTTTTTTGGGTCAGGTAATAACAACAATTACTTTCCAAACAATAACAGACGAATCATTGGACATGGTATAGTTCACGCGCAAGCCCGACATTCCAAGTTCAACTTCCACATCAAACTCATGTTCACAGATATCTGCACATTTCATACATAATGTCCACAACCATGATTCATTTCAAAGCCAAAAAATGTGAGGAGAGTTATAAATACAGAAAAACCTCTATTACTTCCTGCTACCAGTGCGAGCACAACAAGTCAATACCATGCATAAATTAATTATATTTTAGTCATTTTTTGTGTTCTAAAATGCCTGTCGGCTCGCGGAAGGACATGTTGCCGGCACACACACGGATTCAATGAAGGCAGGCGAGGCATCCGTCTTAAGCTAGTTGCACGCGGTGAGGAGGCGTGCTCAACCAGGCCTGCAGCGAGTGCGGCCCTCTTGGCCGGCGCACCGGTTCAATGCCTGTGCTATGAGAGGTCGCGTCCGTGTCAGAGCAATCACTCCTTCCAGTCCTTTTTTGTTTGGGTATAAGAAAATCTCATTTTCCATTCACATTTTACAAGTAAAATTCGTGGACAAACTTTGACCCAAAGTACGATGGGGACTAGTAAACCAAAATGGAGGTAGTAGTTTTTTTAATCAAAGAAGGGTTTCCCCTTCCGATTTTCATTACTGAAAACCAGCATCTAAATCTAAACCATAGTATTTTACCTAAAACCCATACAACCCATACAACCTCCATCGCAAAAAATAAACCATACAACCATACGCCAAGGAGGTACGTAGTACTATGAATTCCATTTTCGCCCCATACCAATCGTTCTAAAAACTACTTACTACTTATAACGTGCCATTGAAAATCGGAAATCTTAACCCCGCTAAAAACGATATTTTAAACGTGGCTACTCGATCTGTGGCAACTGGCGAGCCACCGCGCTCCAAGTCGTTCACATGTGGTCCTGACCATCAACTCCTACGGATCAAATTATCATGCGAGATGACTATTCCTACAAAGGTGCTCCACCACGTACCCGGTACCCGCGAATGCAGCAATCATGCACCTAGGGTTTTAGGGTTTATTTGTTAACGTCGCCTTTACGTAACACTCATGTGTGCGAGAGCGAGAGGCCGGCTGTGTGCGTGCGCCTCTTATCTTCGTATATGTACTCCACCGTTTGTCTGGTGTCCAAAAAATTATAATAACTACTAGCAATGTGCCAATGTGTTGCCACATGATCAAAGTAGATTATTACATATTCACCGGTTTGATAGAAAAAAATGTCTAGTTTTGAAATACATATATCACTAAAATATGTTATGTTTCACTCAAAATATATTCCTTTGGCGTTTTTGATGAGACAAGGGAGGAATGTTGTTGGTTTCAATATTAGAGAAGTGGTATATGTCTAATTTCTACTCTTACTAGCAAGATGCCCTTGCGTTGCACGGAACATCAAGATATTGTGGGAGAAAAGGATGAACGAGGGAAGGCCTTATCTGCAAATGTGGTGAAGAGTGTGGGTAAATTTCCATATTTTCCTTCCTATCCGTCAGATATAAATCGAACAACCTACTTTGCAGGATGGCAGGCCCACCATCATCACCAACTCTATTTTTTATCCCTACTCTTATAAAAAGCATTGTCGGTGATGATCGTGTGCCTGCCATCCTGCAATATAGGCCGTCCTATCTATATCTGACGGATAGGAAGGAAACTATGGCAATTTAGCAAAAAGATACCCACACCCCTCTCCACATTTGCAAATAAGGCCTTCCCTCGTTCATCCGTTTCCCCCACAAGACAAACTACTCATACAAATGCATCTTGATGTTCCGTGCAACGCATGGGCATCTTGCTAGTTGTTGCAAAAAGCCCATGTGTGTGAGAGAGAGAGGGAGAGTGGAGGAGGATGGAGTGCATGTGTGACAAAGACACAAGGAGTGTGTGTGCGACAGGTATCAGCTTAAAATGAGGCGATAGTGCGTGTGTGCACGATCGAGAGGGCGTGTCTCAAGAAGGGAAGAAAAATCTACATAGATACAAGGAGCGGGAGATAGACATGTATGCGATGGTGGAAGCATGAGTGTGCGGGTGTATAAACCTATCTAGAGGCTATCTAGTCGATAAATGTTTGTGAGAGAAGTACGAGTCGGGTGCGAAAGCGAGAGTTTTGTGTGTGTGAGAGAGAGATGGTAGTCGGGAAGGGGAGTGGAAGCAGGAGTTGTGTGTGTGTGTGTCTGTGAGAGAGAGAGAGGAGACAGTAGTCGGGGTTGTTTGATCAGTAAACAAATGAATAATGTTAGTCTAGGATGGAGACGAAAAGGAGACCGCAACAAATGTTGTGTCTATAGGAGAGAGAGAGAGAGAGAGAGTAATTTTAGTGGTATGAGTCATATGTAGAGACATATAGGGTGTGTGAGAGAATCCCATAGAGAGAAAGACAAAGTGAAAGACGAGTGGAGACTGTGTGTGTGGCGGTGAAAAAGAAAGCTTAGGTACCAAGTACCAGAGAACAGTAGAGACGTGAGAGATAATGAAAATCGTGTAATGTATAATGATAGGGAGAATGTGACCTTTCTCAAGGGAGACGTCGAGAGACCATGTTTGCGAGGATAGGAGAAACATGAAGTGAGCGTGCGGGTGAGCTGGAGAAAAGAGAGTGATAGCTACATGAAGGAGCATGCATGCGAGAGAGATGGGCGTGAAAGGAGTGAACAAAAAAGGGATTCAAATATTTGAATTCGAGATGATGATACATGTAATCCATACTCGAACCAAAATTGATCTATCAAACATGCATACTCATATGAATTCACGCACATCTATGTTATTTAATATGTAGATATTACTGATCCATACATTTTAGTAGAACATAATTTGGTTAATTTTTTCGAATTCAACCTTAACATTTCGAGATCGTTGTATTTGTAAATCATATTATACATATAAAGGAGCAAAATTCTTTGTTGTGCTTTTGCAAGTATATATAAAAAAATGATGTATATAGAATGTAATTCCAATTGAAAATGGATCCCGCCCGAAAAAATAGAATACAAACGGGATTCGAATTGAGTTGGCACGGTAAACGTGCACTCTGCAAAATTTGAACGAAGCGGGGAAAGTCACAGTAACCGCCCGAAACCAAATCTGTGAGATGGAAATCACTACTGCCTATCCCTGCCACGCAAAGCCTATCTGCTGGATTTCTATAGGTTTTGATAGGGGTAGGTTTGTAATTTCACGCAAACGTGATGTAACCGCCTCTCACCCAAATTCATACACGGTGGGCGCCAAAACATAGTGTGTCCTCGGCCGAAATCGACTCCCTCCCCGATTCATATTCATACACGGTGGGTGCCAAAAACAAACTCTCGTCGGCAAATATTTGGTGTATGCGAGATTACCGTCCTATCCCCAACTGACTAATGTTGTTGTGATGTAGTAGAAATTTGAAATGGGGGTTAAGTTTGTAAATTTCCTTGCATTTGAGACAAGCGCGCCCTGAATACATGGTTCCCCCCATCCTCTCTACCTCCTTTTTCCCCATTCGTACCCCGTGGGCGCTAAAACACCCTCTCCACCCTACCCTCCTCCGTCCGCCACTGTCCGCCACCCCATCCACCGCCGTCCTCCTCCACAATGCCGGAGCTAATACCCCGACGCCGCCGTCCATTGCAAGAGATCGACCTCTCTCATCCACGCCTTCAGACCTAGATCCTTGAATCCCGTCCTCTCGCTTCATCCCCGCCGTCGTCCACCTTGTCGGCGCCGCTCCTATGAACGCCTCGTCCACCGCGCCCCGCCGCCACCGTCTACCCTCCTAGATCTGCTTCCACGCCGCCGACAGCCATCGCTACCGCAGCACCTTCAAATTCTCAGCAGATGCTTACACGGCGCCAGACCAGAGGTGGTACTCTTTCGTATCTGCTCAACTTATTTATCGCAGCAAGAAAATAGACCGCCACTGCTTTACTCTAATTTCTTGTCTTGGTTGCGAAGTTGCCTTTGTCCGGTTTGCACCTTCAGATCCGCCATGGCACGCTCAACACTATACTCCCAATGCTTATGGTTTTCCCCTTTTATATTCCACACTAGTTAAATCATAGTAGACTAAATTTCAAAATTGGGTCAGTTTTTCAGAGCTCGCCGGAGTTCGCCGGTGCGATCCAAGGGGCTCGGGTGGTTGTGGGGCCTCGCCGAACGAAGAAAACTCGACGCGGGTGGGGGTTGGGGCACAGGTGGGGGTGGGGGTGGCGTAGGAACACAGGCGGTGGGGGCCGGTGGTCCGGCCGGCGGCCCATGCGGTGTTCTGTATGGGAAGAATTAGAGACGAGGAAGAAGAATGGTTAGGAGACGTAGGATCTTCATCCAACCGCCTGAAATGGTCGAGAGACAGCTGGGAGTTGCATTCTTAATGCGCTCTGGTTCATCATGTGTGGGCACTGCGCAACCAACATTTTATTATCCAAAATCTGCTTGCTCTTCTTTAGCATGTTCCTCTTCCGTTCTTCTTTAATATGTACTCTCTCTCCGTTCCTAAATACAATTCTTTGTATAGATTCCACCATGGACTACATATGGAGCAAAATGAGTGAATCTACACTCTAAACTGTATCTAGATACATCTTTATGTGATCCATAATGGAAATCTCTACCAAGACTTATATTTTGGAACGGAGGGAGTATGCTAGTAGTACAGTATGTTCCTCATACGGAAGATGAGCAGGGACATTTGCAGTGTAGAGGTCTATACGGTTGGTTGTGATGGACACTTTGAGCCTCTTTGATTCGTAGGATCTTGTAAACATAGGAATAGGATTTGTAGTGGCCTGCCCACTTGAATCCTATAAGAATAGCAAGGAAATGCGCGGAGCCATGTCGCCTTTGAGAGTTACACTGATATTAACAGTACCGCACCTTCACTTGAAGAGAGCTGGTAGCCAAAGCCTTTCTAGCCGTACCGGCAATACTAGCACATATATTCCAGCAAGTTCCACTTTGCTGATTTTACTCTGATGCTTAAGGTTTTCCCGTTATATCTACACTATGATCTGTGTAGCTGCTTTGTGTTGCACTAGCAGCAGTCCACTCTTGAAGCTAAACACTGCAATGACTTACAGAATTGGCACCAAGGCATTGAGTGCCATTCTGGATGCAATGAAACTCATACGCTCCCCACCTGTTGATTCTTGTTCAGAATATGATCCTAATGACTATTCTAACCTCGAGGAGTCAAAGGCAGATGGCCTGTCCTGTTCACCCATCAAAGTGCCTATTCTAATTTGGCAATGTTTTATTGATTGCGGGTATCTTGCATATGTTCTCTTGCATTTCTTCTACTCTATTGCACGGTCATCTTCTTAGTTTACTCATCATATATGTCGAGATGCCATGCCCATCCATTATCAATACATATTCCATCTGTCATCATACCATGTTTTTTCACTCAAATGTTGTTCTTGTGCATCAGACATCAAAAAGACAGAGGGTGATTGCTAAACCTGAAGGAGCACCAGCAAAGTCCTTGAAAAACATGGTGGTGCGGAGAAATCGACAAAGACACCCACTTATATTGGCTGTACAACCAAAGACACAAAGCGTGGGACCGACTCAATGCAGATAGTACCCATACTTCATGGCCACACCACTAGCCCCACCACACGGACCTGCACTCCAGCAAAAGGTATACCAATTTCATTTGCCATAGCACCAGCTGTACCACGAAAAATCCCACCCAAAAAAAAAGTACAAGTCCACCGTCGAAGACCTATCCCAAGCTGAGAGCGGCCAATTCCTGCAGATTGGAACCCCATTCCATTTATTCCCAGTTTAAAAGACAATGCTTTCAATGTTTTTAGGGACTACGTGCATATATTCCCATCATGGGAAGATTATAGTGATGACAAACACCATTTTCACATCTTCCTGTCCAACTTATGTGTAAGTGCTATTATTCATGGTTATTGTTTTCGCTGATTGATCACATCAATGATTTACATTACATTGTTGTAACTAGGCGAGGGTCAATCTGCATAGTCATGGCGAGCAAAGCTTGCTTGTGCTTTTCAAGGAAGCATTGCAGCAGTATCGGTGTTACCTGAGGAAATCACACTTTGATGGCAAGTCTATAAACGAATTTCTGGTGAAGTCTCATGTGCTAAATTTAGAAGACATTAAATGGAAAAACCTTGTTATGCACTGGTCTCGTTCCCAGGATGAGCTACTGTCTATGAAATCACACGACAATTTGAACTTCTACTATTCCGCATGTGCCTTACAGATCTTTTTTGTAGGAAATCTACTCGAAGAAGAATTCCGGTTTGAAAAGAATGACAGGATATCGCAAATATGCTGCCCGCTGCTTTGCTCTTGTTAGTACTTGTTGTCCTATATCACTGAAGTTGCATACATAGCTGGTTCATTATGTGACAGCAGTATACATGATAGCTTACTTATCAATTGTTCGCTCCAAATTATCTGATCTGTATGAATGGTTACATTAGTGTAGAAGATATCCAATGCCAATGTTTTTTTAGCTCTGCATTGTTCTTGTAAGTACATGCTGTCCTTTATCAGTGTACTTATAATGACAAGTAGTTGGTCATGTACCATCACTCTGCAGCTTATTTTCCTTTGCCATCCATTTTCTACACATCAGATCTATATTTACTCTTACCATAAGGTTGGCACGGAAGAAGTTTAGCTGTGCATTGCTCTTGGCTGTACCTTTTGCCTGTATCGCTGCACTTACATTTATAGCTACTTGGTTATGTAGCATCACTCTTCATCTTATCTTAAATATTCTCCATTTTTTTGTATATTATCACATCTATAATTACTCTTAACAAAATGTAGAAGAAAGGCAATGCTTTTGAAGAAGATTCTGTGGTAAACTTCTTGAATTGCCCCCGCCCCCATCAGCATGGACAAGGCCTTTATAGAGCCTGTCTTCACCAATAATGTAAGTTTGTCCATCTCAAGCCTTCAAACTTTGTTGTATATATTTGGTTAGGCATGACTGCAACAGCTGTTTATTTTTGGTGTTTGCATCAAATTGCTTATTTAAAGTTAATTATGTAGTTCATAAACAAAAGTTTTTCCTTTCTCAATTTAAGTTTTCAGTTGTACAACCAAGTTCCTTCTTCATACCATGTAAATTAAACTATACAGAGCAAGTGATCTTCTTTTGCCTTTGCATGTATGCTACATCTTCATCCGTAATCCAAAGGTGTGGTGAACCTACCCACTACAGCACAATGTCATATTCTGCAATGTCTTAACTATGAACAATGTCATATCATTCTACTATTATTTAAACCGTCCCTTTATCTAATCTGAAATGGTATAAATTGACATCACACTAACCATTGATACTTACGAGTTCTTGATCTGTAATCCGGTGATGTCGTGAAGCTGCCAACTCCTTCACAATGTCATTTCCTGCCATGTCTTGACCTGAACAATACCATATTGTGTTAATGCAATTTTAAACTGTGTCACTTTACTCGTCAGTAAGAAATGTGATGAATTGTTAGCATTGATACTTTTACGTGCAAAACCTGTCATAGGTCTGCTTGTTTATCTTTCAGAGTGAGGAAGATATAAGTATTGAACAAGCGCAGTCTCATCATCTTGCTCAGGTGCTTGCGCTGCAACTCCCCAGCAGGGCTAACCTTTCTTGAACTCTATTGAAGTGCTGTCGGTTTTGTATATTATTTTGTCGGCGGGTTTATTTGCACTGGTGGCGATCTTTGATGCCCAGTGTATGTAATCTGCTATCTGCTTGTGCTTTATTATCATAGTGGCGAACTTTGATGCCCAGTGGATGTAATATGCCGTAATTTCTTTATTGTATAGTCTAGGTTTTTTCTTATTCACGATGCTGCAGTTATTTTACTATATATATATATCATGTCTTCGCAGTAAACCGGCCAAACCGTAAAATTACGGTACATAATCGGGTCGTCGTGCAATCACGATGTAGGTTGGTCCCGAAACGTGCCGAACATCTCACGGGCCGGCAGCAGCCCGAAATGAACCCCGGCCCATGATTGTGCGAATCAAATCATGGGCTTTTAACAGGCCAAAATTGTCTCGGTCCTTGTTTGGCCCATTCAGATATCGGCTGCGAGCAGGCCGGATGCAAATCGGGCCGTAGTTAGGCCCAACTATATGACGGGCTTTTAACAGGCTGAAATTACTATAGGGCTGAAATGTTAAGCGGGCCCTTAACAGGCCAAAACTAATATCAGGCCGAATCACTAAGTGGGCCTTTAGCAAGTGGGCCCCAAAGCATAGTGTCCAGTTGACGGGCCGAATTTCATATGGGCCATAATTGATCCCAAAGCCTCTTAAAGGGCCGGACCTGATTTGGGCCCTAATTTGGCCCGGAACGTGGTAGGCTTATAACGGGCCGGATCTCATATGGGCCACTTTTAGGCCCGGAATGTGGCAGGCCATTAATGGACCGGATCAAATATGGGCCGGCATTTGGCCCAAAACATGGCAGCCAGTTAATGGGCCGGCCTACTAGGGTCCTCAAAATCTTGTGGGCCTATAGCTGGGCCGGCCCATTAATGTCGGCAAAATCTCGTGGGCCTTTAGCTGGGCCGGCCCATTATGATCCGCAAGAATCTTGTGGGCCTTTACCTGGGTCGGCCCATTATGGCACACAAAAATCTTGTGGGCCTTTAGCTGGGCCGGCCCATTATGGCCCCAAAATCTTATGGGCCTTTACCTGGGCCGGCCCATTATGGCCCGCAAAATCTCATGGGCCTTTAGCTGGGTCGGCCCATTATGGTCCGCAAAATCTTGTGGGCCTTTAGCTGGGCCGGCCCATTATGGTCCGTAAAAACTTATGGGCCTTTAGTTGGGCCGGCCCAGTTAAACTTGATGGGCGGGTCCACGTGTCAACATATCATAGGCGCGTCTCGCCCATTGGATGAGTGACACCTGTGCCAACGCAGACCTGACACGTGTCTTCTCCAGCCAATGATGATTTTACACGTGGAAAATTGCCATTGGTCGGGGCTGTTAATGGGTTATCGGATCCAAAACCCGACCCGATAGCTTAACGGCGTTCCATTACTGTGAATGCCACGTGTCGGTCACCCTTGACGAAAGCACTTCTGTGACGCGCAATTTATCGTCATGGAAGTGGACACTTCCGTGATGATAATTTTGGTAATGTCATGGAACACTTCTACGACAGCACAAGTATGACTATCTTGATTCTGTCATAAATTTGTCATGGATGTGCATGCATGACAAAAAACGCGACCTACTGTGACAAACACGTATGATCACGGAAGTGTATTTTTTTGTAGTGGCACATCATTTCTAGTTGTGGTGGGTCAACATGAAGACTCATGGGTCAGTTCCATCCTGTGCCACATATAGGTTGGACCGAGACGTGTTATACGAAGACCCATGTGGAGGACTCGGCGTACAACATGAAGCTACCAGAGTCGCGGAGGACTCTATCCCCACTGGTGATAAGCCGACTGTATATGATTTGTAACGCTAGGCCCTTGTATGTTATACAAGCTTGGGGGCTAGTTCGTCAATAGTATACACACACGCACAATGCCTGGTATTCACGTGTACTTTGTACACACCCCTATCACTAATATAAAGTACCAGGAGTAGGCTCTTTCTTCAAATGCAAGGGTCCGATCTAAACTATGGTAAAACTTTGCCTCGTATTACAATCCAGCCTAACAGCCAGGGATATCCTACCGAATGATATGATGAAATCATATCTGCCAACTACTAAGAGAGAGGTGTGTCGGGGGGCAATGTGTGTGAGAGAGGCCTAAAGATAATGTGCGTGCGGGAGACACGTAGGCACATATATGTGCGTATAGAGGGCTAGTAGAGATCGTGCATGTGTATATATGCATGTGGGGGAAATAGTGTTTTCCAACTGAGATTAGTGAAAAGAGTGGTACATAGTAGTCAGAAAGAGAGAGATAGAAACAGAGAGAGCATGTGCGTGAGACACCCCGACACCCTGAGGGAGATTGTGAGCATGTGTGAAAGAGAAATGCCGATGCATATAAAGTGTATGCACTTATGCGTTAGATAGAGATAGATATATAACGCGTTTGTGAGAACGGGGCGAGGCATAGTGCATCTACGTGTAAAAGGCGGTTCTACACATTAAATTAAAATACAAATGGCATTATTTTTTTTGGATGAGATCATGAATTTTGCAAATTGCGTATGGACGGAAATCAGTCTATCAGACATCCATACTCTATTGAATTCTAGCATGTGCATGTGTTTATTTCATATTATCGATCCATAGAGTGAGAGCGGTTTGAAATACAGGCAATGGATGCTTTTGCAATTCATATATAGACATTAATTAGTGCACTCCATGTTGTTAGTGTGAAGCACTTTATACATTTGTCACTTGCATGGATACATTACAAATTGCTAGCTACAAAATAGAATACATGTCGAATTCAACATAAAGGGGGTTTCGAAGATTCGAATTCATAGGAAGTGCATTCATCTATTTGAACCCGAGATAATGGCATTTGTAAATCAGATGTAAAAGGGGGCATCAATCTTTTTTGTGAGTTTGAACATGCTATATATATTCATACACATATCTAACTTTTTTTTGCAACCAAGGAGATTATATCTGGAACCACGCATGAACTGAGGTAAGTTGCATATTTTTTAGTATATACTCGTGTACAATGTATATTCAAATCTACCCCTCCATTCCAAAATAATCGTAGCTTTAGGGTTTTCAAGAATAAAGATTTGTGAAGTTTGACAAATCCTGAAAGTTCAATTCAAGAGAACCAAAAACATTAATGCTTCTGCTCCCAAATATTGAACGAAGCACCAAATAGGCCTCTGGTCACCCGAAACCGCGCGAGACTAATGTTTGGTGGTAGGAAATTACTGTCCTGACTCTGGCCCGTGTAGCCTATCGCCCCGATGTCCAAAGGTCTAAACCGCGGTAGGTTTGTAACTTCACCAAGACGCCAGTCTCAACCGCCTCCGAGAAGCATTCATACGCCGTGGGCGCCTAAACACCCATGCGCTCGGCCGAAATCTACCCCGCCCACATTTGGGACACCTGACATGACTGTCCTACCCCCAACCCGCAATATGTCCAAAATTTTCGATGGGGGCAAAGTTCGTAACTTTCCCCAAATTTCAAACAAGCGCGTGTCAAACCGAAACATTGTTCCCCCTGAGTTCCCCGCCTCCCTCCGTTTCCCCATTCATACTCCGTGGGCGCGAAAACGCCCTCTCCACCAGCCGCAAAACCCCAGCCTCCTCCGTCCTCCACCCCATAGCGGCCAATCCACCGCCGCCCTCCTCCATCACACCAGAGCCGGTACCCCGACGTCGTCGTCCAACGCAACCGCAACCGCAACGCCCTCAAGGACTTAGCAGCTGAATCCGAGGCAGAGCTGCCTCCATGACGCCGACGCCGACGTGCGCCGTACCAGAACCACTCCGACCATGCCGTCCTGCGCCTCACTGCTGCGGCTCCACTGTCGCAACCGTCCACCGCACTAGAGTTGTTCCTGCTACGCTGTCGTTCGCCGCCTCGGATCTGCTTCCCCGTCACCGACAGACGGCCACCGCACCACACTCAAAAACTTGGCTATGGGTTCGTCCAAAGCTGCACCGTCCTCAACTTCTGGTTTCTGGCAAACAATATTAAGATCGTCAGAAAAACAGAAGGAGGACACAGCACTGCCAGCAGAAAGAGGTACTCCTCTTCCCTTATTCATGCAAATCTTACGTCTCCGCTCACACCGTATTCATCCTACGAAAGAAACTAGTTGAGCGCTTCTTACTGCATCTTCTTCGTGACACTAAATGCACAAGGTTTCCTCCCTTTTACTATTTCACCTTTGTTAGAGGTCAGTAGCCCACCTGGATTTCAATTCAGGGTCAGTCGAACCACAATTAAAACAAGCAGCACCTGCTTAGGCGCACAGAGCACCTAGTCCACCTGTTCCCCGGGGAAGCGGCGCATCGGTGTCTATCATAGGGGTGTGGGGCGTAGGAGCTGCTTGCGCCCGATCTGGAGGTCGGCGGGGCTTGAATGGATGGCCGGGGGGGCGGTGCCAAGCACGGCGGTGCGGTGAGGTCGAGGGGAGGGCATAGGCAGGGGAGGAATACTGGGTCAGTGGTCGCTGGCGTTTCGAGGAAGAAGTCAACACTAACTGGCTGGAGGTAGATGAAGGCGATCTGCTCGTTCTTTGTACATCGGACGATGTAGAAAAAATGGACTGACCTATTTGCTTTTAGTCGACTGTTATTTTCATAGAATCCTGTAGTAATTTAGAGTGCCATGCATGTTGTAGAGCTATCATATGTCTCCCGTCATTTATTTGTCACCGACCTGCTATCTGCTACCTTTACGCTGTACTAATTGTGCACACACTTCACCTATACTCACACTATAGTTCTTTTATGCATGGGTATTTCAGACTCTGACGCGGTGTTGATGAATGCAGAAAAGAAAAGACAGAAGTCGCTCCAGTGTAATCCGAACAGCACTAAGCGTTTCAGCGCTCTAATGAGTGCAGTGTGAGCAGTTGGAGATAGTAAACGTAGCTCTGCAGTTGATATCTCAATTGCCATACACAACCATCCCAGGTGCTGGCTTTAATTTCGCGCTGTCAAATGTGGTTGCATGTTGCATATGGTGTCTAGCTTGTATTGCTTCCAATTTGGTTAAATTGCATCTGCTTACTTTACACATTATACCTTTGATAATGACGTGCCCTCGTATTTTTGATACATACTACATATGTCCATTAACCATGTTCGTACATTAAACTAATGCTCTTTTGTATCCCTCGTCAATCACTTATGATGAGACAGTCACCCTAGTGGGTTACTGTGAGACGCCCTACTCGTTTAAAGAGTGCAGTGTCTTCCTCCCCACATGATTCTCAAGAAACAGCAAGGCTAAATGAAGATAGTCAATGTAGCTCTCTAGTTGATCGCCGCAATTCCCCCACACCACCATCGCAGGTGCTTGCTCTTACTTGGCAGTGTCATATGTGCTTGCATGTTGCATATGGTGTCTACCTTGTAATGCTTCTAATTATGTAAATTGCATCTGCTTAGTTAAAACATTATACCCTGTGAATATGACATGCCTTCCTGTTTTTGGTACATACTACGTCTTTCTATTAACCATGTTCTTACATCAAACTACTTTTCTTGTGTATCCCTCATCAATGCTCCTAATTTGTTAAATTGCATCTCCTTAGCTTACACATTATACATGTGAATATGACACGCCTTCCTGTTTTTGGTACATACTACATCTGCCTATCACACCATATTCTTACATCAAACTACTGTTCTTGTGTATCCTGCGTCTATCGCTTATGATGAGACAGTCATGCGCGTGGGTTAATATGAGACACAATACTCTTATAAAGAATGCAATTTCATCCCCTCCACATGATTCTCAAGAAACAACAAGCCTAAATGAAGATATTGAACGTAGCTCTGTACCTGGAGACCACACTTCCCCTACACCACCATCACAGGTGCTTGCTCTAACTTCGCAGTGTGATATGTGGTTGCATGTCGCATACGATGTCTAGCTTGTAATGCTTCTAACTAGGGTAAATTGCATCTGCTTAGTTTACACACTATAACTATGAATATGACATGCCTTCCTATTTTTGGTACACACTACATCTATGTGTTAACCTTGTTCTTACATGAAACTACCTCTCTTCTGTATCCTGCATCAATCACTTACAATGAGTCACATTTATTCGTTGCATATTGCATATTATTTCTAGCCTGTTGCCATGTATTGCTTCTAATTTGGTCAAATACATTTGTTAGGGCACCCTTTTAATTTGGCAGAGTGATATTGGTTTCATCTTTCATATGGTTTCTAGCTTGCATCGATTCTAACAAGTCCAAGCACCTTGTGCTTAGTTTACACTTTATACATCATACATGTCAATATGTCATGATGTCCTAGTTTTCATACATATTCCATCCTCCTATCATGAAGCTGCCTTACATGAAAGTAGTGTTCGTCAGTATCATGCATCAATGAGTTCTGAAGAGGACATTTTATTCCTTTTTCTTGTGGGTTTGACTTGACAAGGCAAAATCAAGAAAGTGGAAGGAAAAGAGTAAGGAAGGCGATGATGGTGGTCCTGTGCAGCAACGTAAACGGAGCATCTGTACCGATTCTCCTTGTACTGATAGTGCATTACAAGGTCCAAGTATCCGCTCCCCTACTCCACCATCCAAGGTGCTTGCTCTAACTTGGAAGTGTGATATTGGGTTGCATGTTGCATATGGTGTCTAGCTCGTATTGCTCCTAATTAGTGTAAACTGCATCTGCTTAGCTTACACATGATACATGTGAATATGACACACTTTCCTATATTTGGTACATACTATATCTATCTATCACACCATGTTCTTACATGAAACTACTCTTCTTGTGTATCTTGCATCAGTCACTTATGATGGGACACCCTTAAGTTGGCAGTGTGATATTGGTTTGCGTCATGAATATGATTTATAGCATGTATTGCTTCTAGTTTGATGAACGCCACCTATGACGAGACAGTTTTAACTTGGCAGAGTGATATTGATTGCACCTTCCATATGGTGTCTTGCAGTGTTTCTAATTTGTTGAAGTGCCTTTTGCTTAGTTACCACATCATAGGTGTGAATATGTCAACCCGTCCATTTTTTCGTACATATTTCATCCTCGTATCATGACTTTGCCTTTCATCAGAGTAGTGTTCGTCAGTATCATGCATGAATGAGTTCTGAAGAGCGAATGATATTCCTTTTTCTTATCGGTATTGACCTCACAATGCAAAATCAATAAAGCTAAAGGAAATTTGCAAGGCATTGGATGATGGTGGTCCTTCCGAGCAACTGAAACGGAGGTTCTCTACAGATTCTACTCTGCCATCCTCTCAACAAGATTCGCAAGACAACGCAAGGATAGACAGTCAACGTAGCTGTGTAGATGATGAGCACATCTCCCCTACTCCACCATCACAGGTGTTTGCTCTAACTTGGCACTATTATATGTGGTTGCATGTTGCATATGATGTCTAGCTTGTATTGCTTCTAACTTTGTTGAATTGCATCTGCTTACTTTACACATAATGCCTATGAATATTACATGTGTTTCTATTTCTACATCAGACTACTATTCTTGCATATCCCGCATCAGTCACTTATGATAAGGCACCTTTAATTCGCCACTGTGATATTGGTTGTGTCTTGCATATGATTTCTAGCATGTCTTGCTTCTAATTTGTTGAAACATATACAGTTTGAACTTGGCGAGTGATATTGGTTGCATCTTTCATATGGTGTCTAGCTTGCAGTGCTTCTAATTTGTTGAAATGCCTTCTGCTTAGTTACCACATCATAGGTGTGAATATGTCACACCATCCTGTTTTTCATACATATTCCATCCTCACATCATGTGTTTTCCTTTCATCCGAGTAGTGTTCGTCATTAGCATGCATGAATGAGTTCTGAAGAGCGAATTTTATTCATTTTTCTTATTGGTTTGAATTCACAATGCAAAATCATTACAGCTGAAGGAAATTAGTCCGGCAGTGGATGATGGTGGTCCTTCGGAGCAACTCAAACAGGGGGTCTCTACAGATTTTACTCCGCCATCCTCCCAACAAGATTCGCAAGACAACACAAGGCTAGGCAGTCAACATAGCTGTGTAGATGATGAGCACATCTCCCCTACTCCACCATCAAAGGTGCTTGCTCTAACTTGACACTATTATATGCGGTTGCATGTTGCATATGATGTCTAGCTTGTATTGCTTCTAACTTGAATTGCATCTACTTCCTTTACACATAATACCTGTGAATATGACACGTGTTCCTGTTTTTAGAACATACGTGTACATGATGAGCACATCTCCCCTACTCCAGCATCACAGGTGCTTGCTCTTACTTGGAATGGTTATACGTGGTTGCGTTTTCTGTATGATGTCTAGTTTGTATTGCTTCTGATTATGTTGAATTGCATCTGTGTAGCTTACAACTTATACCTGCAACGATCACTTACCCACAAGACACATTTAACTTGGGACTGTGATGTAGGTTGCATCTTGCATTGTCTTCTAGCTTGTACTGCTTCTAATTTCTTGAAATGGCACCTACGATGAGACACTTTTTACCTGATAGAGTGATATTGGTTGCATATTCATATGGTGCCTAGCTTTCATTTCTTCTAATTTTGTTGAAATGCCTTCCGCTTACTGTTTTTTCATACATATTCCATCCTCCTATCGTACGTGTGAATATGAAATGATGTCTCTTTTTCTATATATTCCATCCTCCTATCCTGCGCTTGCCTTACATCAAAGTAGTGTTCGTCTGTATCATGCATCAACCAGTTATGCAGAGCTAATTTTATTCATCTTCTTCTGGTTTTGACTTCATAAGGCAATATCAGAAAATAGGAAGGAAAGAGTAAGTTAGGGGATGTTGGTGGTCCTCCGCACCGACGCAAACAGAGACTCTCTAGATTTGCCACTGCTACTGCTAATGAAGTTGAAGTCCCAAGTCTACATGATGAGTTCATCTCGCGTACTCCACCATCACAGGTGCTTGCTCTAAGTTGACAGTGTGATAATTGGTTTCATGTTGCATATGTTGTCTATCCTGTATTTCTTATATTTTGATTAAATTGCACCTGCTGAGTTTATACGTTATACATGTGCATATGACATGGCTTTCTGTGTCTAGAATACACTGCATCTATCTATGATACCATGTTCTTACATCAAAGTACTGCTATTGTGTATCCCGCATCAGTCACTCATGATTGGACGCTTTTAACATGGTAGTTTGATAGTGGTTGCATCTTGCATTGATTTCTACGTTGTACTGCTTCTAATTTTTCGAATTGCCACTTATGACAAGAAACTTTTAACTTGGCAGAGTAATAGTGGTTGCATCTTTCATATGGTGTCTAGCTTGCATTACTTCTATTTTCTGGAAAATCCTTCAGCTTAGTTTGCACATCGTAGCTGTGAATATGTCATCCCGTCCTGTTTTTCTTACATATTCCATCCTCATACAGTTGTCTTACATCAAAGTATTGCTTGTCTGTATCATGCATCAATGAGTTCTGAAGAGTGATTTTATTCTTTTGTGTTGTGGGTACAGCTTGACATGGCAAAGTCAAAAAAGAGCAAGGAAAATAATATAGTAGGGAATGTTGTTACTCATCGGGTGAAACGGAAAAGGTTCTGTTGTCGAGATTCTGCTGGTACTTATAGTGCAGTAGAAGGTCCAAGTCCACCAGCTAAATCTACAAACACAGTATCACCTACTCCACTAGCTGCAGCATCCGCTTCAATTGTACCAGCATCTCAACCAGTTACTCATTCGTTTGCTCCGGAACTGGCCAGTTCCCAAGCTGCCTTCACACCTAACACTACTTGCGAAGCACTGCTGACACAACAGGACTTGGCAAGATCAGATGAACCTCATGAGCATCAACACCAAGATGGTACCTGACCGAGTCAAGTGGCAGTTGCATGCTCCTTTATATGTACTCTCACAGTTTGATGTACACTAACACTTTCCATATTCATTGTTGAACTAGCACCATGGCGCAGCGAAAACAGAGCATCGAGGATAATGCTTGACAGATTAACAAAATCTAAAGGAGGAAGAATGGAGATCCATTTTGAGGCAGGTTTAAAAGGCCACGTGATGCTCTGAGTCGCCAAGTTAGTATCGAGGCAGCCGTTGCCGTTAGGTGTCATGCACGTGTCCTCCCAACGTGGATCGATGAAGAATGAGAAAGACAATACCCAGTTTAACACCTTCCTTGACCATTTATTAAGTAAGTAATGTTATTCATTGCAATTAGTAATATTGTCTTGCTCAGTCCCATACTTTCTAGCTTCCTCCTAATAAGACTCACATTCTTTTTTCAACAGATGAGGTTCAAGTTGGATCCGAAAGATGATGCAAATAAACAAGCATGCACTCATGTTTTTCAGTCTGCTCTGCGACAGTATCGGTACCACCTTAGAAACTCTCACTTTGAAGGCAAGGCTAACAATGAAATCGCCCAAACATCTCGAGTGGAATATATTACAGATGAAGACTGGACAACCCTCGTTAAACATTGGTCTGATCCAAAGTCTCTGGTAGGCTATATGTATTTGATCAGACCACATATTGAACTTGTATTTATGTATGTGCCTTACAAGTGTATCTTCTTCTAGGCTAACTGTTTGAAGAACAAAACCAACCGTTCTAAAGTGAAATTCCAACAGACAACAAGATCTCGTAGCTATATTGCACACTGCGAGGCTCTTGTAAATAGCTGCTACTTCCTTCTTCTTTTTGTGCCATATTATCGTATCTATATTGACTTGTTCCAAATACATAGGAAAGCCCATGCGGACCAAAAAGAACCTGAACCGAATGCAGTGCAAATCTTCAAGGATTGCCACACCAGCAAGATGAAGGGCATGATCACACCAGTTCAAGCCGCTGTTGTAAGTCCTTACTACTCCTGCCTTGAACTGATTGGTACTGTGATGTGTTCATTTAACTACTTGGTTTGCAGCCAATGTCAGTTACTCTGTTCACTTTTATACATAGTTGTCTTAACGTACCATTTCACCTTACATGGTTTAAAAGAGATGAAGGATATTCTTTTGGTCTTTATCTGTAATCTAGTTGTTATGTTCACGTGCGCACACAATGATAAAATAGCATGTTTGTTTTATATCTGTTTGCCCATGATATGAATGATGTCATACTATGTTCATCCTACTTTAAACCATGTCTCTTTATCCTAGATGTCAACGAATGTGAGGAAATAGACATTACAGTAGGCATGCTACATGGACATATGTTCCAAAAGTGATTTTATTATGTAGTTGGCACTACAATACATGCTAAGGTATTACAGTAGTTCACCAAAATAAGTTATGTATAAACGTTTAACCTACTTTGTTTGTTTTTGTCTCATTAGTAACTTATCTAGTACACTAATCTAGAAGTTTAAACTTTCAGGAAGCTATGGAACAAATGATTGAACAGCCACAACCACCTGAAGGTGACGAGGCTACTACATGCACAATTTCACCTCTTGCTGCAGTGCGTCAGTATCTCTCCACTAACAGTGCAAAAAGCACCTTCCTACGTAATTCTGGTTGGTTGTCAAGGTAACCTCGTCCAAATCGCCTACTGAACAAAATCTTCCTGCTAGACAGAGTGATATATCTGTGCTCCAGACACAAGTCCAATCCCTAATGGACGTTGTTTCAGAAACAAGACTAGTGGTTGAGAAATGTCATCAAGATATGAATGGATTTGAAACCAGACTATCAGACATTCGCTTCGTTGTTCAAGAGCAATGGCGGGAAAAAGGTGGAGATCGTGCTGCTGCATCAGATTCTACAGCCTGAAACATTAGCACTCAGGTCAAATGATTTGTGCTTCTATACATCTGATGGTGCTTTTATCTGGAAGGACTGTAAACTTTATGCCAACAGGCCTTTTGTTGTATGGTTGGAATTTATTTTGTTGTGATACAACATTTATGATGCTGCCACAGGCTGCAGTAATTACGACGCTATTTTTGTATAGTGTAGGTTTATCTTAGTAATGTATTCAGCTGACAGCT
The DNA here is from genome assembly GCA_021437245.1 of Aegilops speltoides. Lineage (NCBI taxonomy): Eukaryota > Viridiplantae > Streptophyta > Magnoliopsida > Poales > Poaceae > Aegilops > Aegilops speltoides. Next base: position 136,259,529 of record CM038141.1, read on the forward strand.
TCGTAGGAGCCAAACATGCCAACATTCGTCGGGCCCATTCCAATTGGGCTAAAAACGATTATGGGCCGAAATTGGCATGTAGCCCACTAAAAATATATTGGCCTAAATCAGCATAAGCTTTCATATTTTTCTGGTAGGCCTATGCCCATAGTGGGCCTTTAACAGGCCTAAACATAATTTGGGCCCTTAGTAAAAATAGGCCGTTACAGGTGTAAATGTCTCGAGCCCATAAAGACATGGGCCTTTAATAGACCGAATGTGAGATTGGGCCCTGGTTGTACCAAATAACCCACTGGACTTAGCAGGCCGAAATGGTGGGCCATTTACGATGCGGATCTTTGACAGGCCGAAATTCGGACGGGCCGTAAATGCGCCGACCTAATACACGGGCCTTTAACAGGCCAGAACTTCGGTCGGGCTAGATTATTGTCATTTTTATATGGGCCGTTTATGGGGCCGGTATGACATTGGGCCACATATGGCCCATGGTTTACGTACGGCGTTAACAGGCCGAAAATGACAACATGCCGAAAGTGGCCCAAATCTATAGTGGGCCTCTAACAGGCTGAATGTCAGACATTGCCGAATGTAACCCAAATCCTTCACGGTCGTTTATGGGCCGAAAGTTTTGATGGCTTGTAAATGGGCCCAAACGAAGCCGGATCTTTAACAGGCCAAAAATACACCGGGCCGTAATTCGGCCCAATTACTTAGCGAATTGTTAACGGGCCAGAAGTGACCATGGGCCGCGTTGATGACAAGTTTAGGACATGCCGTTGATGGGCCGATTTGACAGAGAATGTTGGGCCTTTAGCTGGGCCGGCCCATTATGGTCCGCTAAATCTTATGGGCCTTCGGTTGGGCCGGCCCATTTAAACTTTGTGGGCCACTTTTGGGCCGGTCCACGTGTCAACATATCATAGGCCCATCTCGACCGTTGGATGAGTGACACCTGTGCCAACGCGGAGCTGACGCGTGGATCCGTCAGCTAATGAGAATTTTACACGTGGAAAATCGGCATTGGTCGTGACTCTTAACGGGTTATCGGATCCAAAATCCGACCCGATAGCTTAACGGTGTTCCGTTACGGTGGATGCCACGTGTCGGTCACCCTTGACGAAAGCACTTCTGTGACGCACGATTTATCGTCATGGAAGGGGACACTTCCGTGATGATAATTTTGGTAATGTCATGGAACACTTCTACGACAGCATAGGTATGACTATCTTGATTCTATCATTAAATCGTCATGGATGTACATGCATGACAGAAAATGCGACCTACTATGACAAACACGTATCATCACGGAAGTGTATTTTTTTGTAGTGTTACATCATTTACTGTTTTATAATCTGGAACTACTTTGGATCGTAAGTTGGTTTTTGAAGTGCATGTAGCATCACATTTCTCAAGTTATGTTGATTTCTGAAGTGCAAGTGCCTTCATATTTTTTATGTTAAATTTTCGCCCCTGGTAACTTGAATTCGTGGATCTCGCTCGCACACACAAATCATACATGCGGTGATGCTGAATTAAAAAATCTGAGGACTTCACGCTAGCTCGTTGTGCTGAGCTCACTTTGCAGCTACCTTGCGCTTGGGATGTTCCATGTACAAGTCCATGTTGCTTGGAATTGCGGGCCTTGTGCTCCTTGCATCCCCCTCTGCATTTTTGACACAGCGAATGGTTTATCAAATAAGAGGAGTCGACCTTGCTGTTATACTGGAGGACAGGTACTTACAAGGTTATACCGGTGTGTAGGATGTGTACCAGATCAAGTAGCACCGTCATGCTTCGCTAAAAAATGGTTTTGCTTGTTTCAGATGATATCTCCAGAAGAAATAAGAGTAAAAGTCAGAGTTGCATAGGTGTGTAAGCTAAGAGAGCAGTGAAAGGATATCCAAACATCGTCGGAACAGTGCACTAGGGAGTGATATGTGGATACCTAGATCGGGCCTGCGTTTGGGCATGCTCGCCTAGCTAGAGTGCGGGTCACTTCAGAGCCGTTGAGGGTGATGCGCTGGTGTTGGCTAGCCGCGCACGGATGCAGATCTTGAGTGCCAGCGAACCGCTATGATGCGGTGGACGAGACCGTTGGTGAAGCCCCAACAACCTCGGGGGAAGAGGTGCGACGATGTGCTCGGTGAAGTAGCCCTAGTGAGGTGGGAGACAACATCAGTGAAGCGCACCTGATGCGGTGGAAGTCGGTGTGTGTGAGGCACGTCGGTTGCGGCAGCCGACGTTGTCGGTGGACCACCCAGTGCGGTGGATGAGGGCGTAGATGAGGTCACTCTAGTGCAGTGGTGAATCACGACTGTCGTCTTCATCATCGTCGTCCGGCACAGAGGTGGGGAAAGAGACGAGACGAGGGGCGATTTGAACTTTGCTTGGGTTGGCGGCGAATTAGGGACTTGAGCGCTTTGGGCGCAGAAGGGGACGGTGGAGAAGGGAGACTTTGGAGGGCTGGAATTGGGGCCACCAGATATTTCTATCCGAAACATGGAAGGGAGGGAGGGGGTGGGTGGCTGGGTGCTAGCGTCCGTACGACACACGCGACCACCATGACATGACCTTGGTCTGCCTGGTGCGCCTACATTTGAGAATGCAAACGAATCTTCTTCCATTTGCAAACGAATCTGTATGTATTAACATGCCTGCGTTTTCCTTGCAAATAATTAGTCATTCAAAATGAGATAGTACTATAAATTAATTAATGAGGAGTTATTTGAATTAGCGTGCGTGTCACATAGAGATCTCCAATTCTAACGTGGATTTAGCATTTCAGGGTACCCACGCTACTTTTTAAATACACAAATTTATATGTGTATGATGAACACCATGGTAGTGAGAAAACTTTGGATGGATTCAAACATATGACCTACAAAATAGCACAACAATTGAGCAAATATCAACTTTTCCAAACCTAGTGTGGCACGAATTCGAAATAATTACGGAAGCCATATGCATGGTCCTCAATTCAAATCTTACAATGTACACTAAATTGAAACATCGATATTAAGTGTCGTACTATCTACATTCAAATGTAGTTTTTAGCCCCCCACCCGGAATACACGCTACATACTTCCTGTATCGATTAATCTTCCTCTCCTAACCACCTTAGGAAGCTATCGGTTTTGGACACACGTACATTCTTTCTCTCCATGTTTTGATCTCTAACTCTCTCAACTGCACAACCCCCCTTTTTCCACTTTGTTACCAAATGTATATATATCACACACCCACCATTGCACTCCATGTCAAGCTCTCTCTTTCTCTCTCCCACCCTCTCTCGCTAGATACATGCATTGCCTATGCAGATGCCCCCTCTCGTGCGCACGCACACACATTGTTTATCTAGGTCACTCTCGAGAGAGTTTCACTCTTTCTTCCGCATGGCGGGCCACACTTGCTCAATCTCGCTCTCTTTGTCTATGTCTCGATTAACCTCACTTCCTTTCACACACAAATGATATATCTCCCTGTTCAGGCCTCAATCAACACACTCTATACTCTCTCGCGCAGATTTTCTATCTAAGTCAGTCCATCCAAGCCGCTCCCACTCTTTCGACCTCATGACGGGCCACACTCGCTCAATCTCTCTCTCTCTCCCTCTCTCTCTCTCTCTCTCTCTCTCTCTCTCTCTCTCTCTGTATGTCTCGATTGACCTTGCTCTTTCTCAGACACAAACGATAAATCTCCATGTTTGAGCCGAATTCTACATATTCATATTGTATACTCTCTCACGCAGATTGTTTGTCTAGGCCACTCTCTCCAACCCGTCTCACTCTTTCGATGGCACGACTACCCACACTCGCTCAATGTCTTTGCCTTTATATATGTAATCGATTGACCTTGCTTCCTCCCCCCACACAATATATCTACATGTCTGTGACTGGATCATCTCTCAAGCTCTATCTTACATCCATCACCCTTCCCAAAAGCTCAATCGAACAATATCTCTCTAGAGCATATATATCTTTTCAACGAATGCCAGACCATACTGACTTTGTCTCTCTATCTATTTGTCTCTCGGTTGACGTCGCTTTCTCAAGCGGTATCTCCCACACATTGAAGCTACCTCTCCATCCCTCGCAGAGCCGGAGCTATTTACATTGCGAGGGGGACTCCAACCTTGGATTAATTTGTGAAGGCATTTATTCTGGTGGGTTTAGATTATATTTTCATAGCATTCATCCCACAACTACTCCAAACACCGTTGCAACCCCCGCACATCCCCCAATTGATTTCCTCCCACCTCGATCATCGCTCTCTCGCTCGTCCTTTCTCACCTTCAATGTCACACCATGGTATTTTTGCAAAAAAAAACTCTATAACTCTCTTCACTTATTACTCCCTCCGTCCGAAAATACTGTCATCAAAATGGATAAAAAGGGATGTATCTAGAACTAAAATACGCCTACATACATCTCCTTTTATACATTTTGATGATAAGTATTTCCGGACGGAGGGAGTACAAATTAGCTACAAAACTACACATCGTAGTCCACCTGTAATGGAACAAATTTCGACCCACAAATTAAAGTGCTACAAACTACACATCAAGGGGCCCACCTGTCATGGAACGAATTTGGACCCTCATATAAATTAAAAATTAAAAAGGACGAGGATCGAACATGCAACCACGGCCTTCAAGCCGCATGTCAATAGGCAACATAGTACCGCAACGTTTGTTGTACCCCCCCTCTACTGATATAATGTTGTTATATTACCACAACCTATTTAATGGATAACATGTTTTAATATTATTTTTAGTACATTAGTGGGACCGGCTCGGTAGCACGTACTATTCGCCTTCACTTACTGGTGGGTTCCATGTCTGCTCTCTCTCTCTCTCTCTCCTCCCCTTCTACGTTTAGACGCACGGGCAAACCCGAAGAACTCACGGACGATGCTGCCGTTGACCATATCTGGACACGTTCACAAGTTACGGCACCAGTTTCACGTACTAGTAGTGCAAGTCAATGTGTACCTGCAATGCATGTTAATTTGGAATTCAATTCCCTAAATATTTGGAATTGACGTGGTATTTAGTATGAAATGCTTGCGATTAGAAGGAATACATGTGGCTTGATGACGTTTTATATTTAACTTTATACGACTCTAGCAGAACATTCAATCGATCAAACCATAGATTTCATTCAGTCTGACTTGGACTTTACATTCATACGACAATCGATCTAAAATAAACGGAAATGATAAATGGTCGGATTTTAAGCATGGCAATCGAAGCGTTTTTCATGGAAACTTTAGATTACGCGGCGGCAGCGGGGGCGTCTTGTAGTGGGAAGCGGCTCCTCTGCCGTGCTCTATGTGTCGTCGGGCCACTGACCGACGGTCACGGCAACGGCGGCGTCTTGCGCTATTGTTAGCATACTCCTGGACGTTGGCCCTAGCTTCAAGGAAGGCCAGAATGTTCTGGACTTCGGTCTCCAGGAGCGAGTCAACTAGTGGGGGGAGGCGACAAGCGTTGGTGCAAGGAAGCGGTCGAAGGAGGCCATGCATGCCGCTGATGGGGGCACTCGCACCCGCACGGGGATAGGCGCAGGCAACCCCGCGGCGGTGACATTCGTGTGCACGAGCACTGGCACGACACACATGTCAGTGCACGCGCAGGAGCTTGTGCTGGCAGGTGCGCGGGCGCGTGAAAGTCGGCGGGGAACTCATTGAACCCCGTGGCATCAAGCTCCGCGACCATGTGCGGCTCCCAGCCCATCAATGCCACGCGGATGGGCACTGCCGCAGTCGGGGCGACGGGAGCAGGGACAGGCGCGGCGTCTTCCCACAAGGCCAGTTCAAGCTCGTCCCAAAGTGGGGTGTCTTCCTCAGGAAACTAGAAGACTAGGGGCAGACCATCATGATGCGGCATGGCGTACGGTTAGGTTAGGCTGGTTGGAGGTAGACGACAAGATAATCTAAGAGGAAGAGAGAAGATTGTAGCGATACTGGGTAGTGCGGGGGTGATTTTAAACTGCGGCACCGACGCCATTAAAAGTGGGGGCAGTTGAGGCGAAGGTTGGCGGCGGAGCCTGGTCAAAGGGCTCGCCTCCCGGTGAGCCTACGCAGCGGCCTGCTCGCACACCTCCCGGTCAGTCAGCGCAGTGGTCTGCTCGCACGCCTCCCGTTGACTCACACGCTTGCTCGGACGGCACCTGCCAATGAGAGGCGGGACTCGTGGCGGCACGTAAACACCCATGCTTTGAATAGTGAAAGCGCTCGCCTTAACGTGACAAGTCTTTTGTTCCAAAATACTTTGGCTCTTCATTTGTGTGACTTCTCATAAGCAGCATGTCTCAAATTGAACTGAAAGAAATGTGACAGCATATTTGTGCCATATCATGAGACCATGCTCAGTTTCATGAATTTTTTGTCACTTTGGATTTTTTGGCATTTAAAATCTAGGATTTGAAACAATATCATAACCTGCATCACGCAATAAATTTTCAAGCGATACATCTTTACAATTGTAGATGTTAATATTTCTTAAGAAAGGATTTGGTCAAACATTTTGCTTAGTTAGACTTCAGACAAGTTATATGCAAAGTAAAAGGATAATCCCTCCATACCAGTGGATTACCTGATATATTAACTCAAGTACTAGGCACAAACAAACGGGGCTCAATTATGTGCTCATCCTGGTGTAGTACTCCTAAGTACTACTAGGTAATGGAGTTGATGGCTAGCCGTGGGTACCAGCGACCGAGGGCTGTGCTTGGCAAGGTAGGTAACATTGTCTAGTTACTAAAGCATCCCTCCATTGTTCATCGGTAGTCATTATGGACCGAAGACATGAGGGGAGTTTCCTAGGGCTGGAATTCTGGCGGCCAGATATGTTGATTCGAAACACGGAGGCTCGACTGGTTGGGGTTGGCTAATGTGCGTACCACGCACGCCGCCAGAAGGACACAAGCCCGGGTATTGTTTTTTTAAGGATCAACACAAGCACGGGTCTGGTTGGTACGCCGTTGGGTGCTACTCCTACCATTCAAGAATACGAAAGGAATCTTTTAAATTGCCGAATGAATCTACATGTATTGCAATGCCCGTATTTTCCTTGCAAATAGTAATCTCAATGTGGTAATTGATTTATGACGAGTTCTTGAATTAGAGTGAGTTTATGAGATAGTGATCTCAACGTGGATTTCACATTTCATGGTATCCTTGGTAAGATTTTCATTGCAAATTAAATTTTAAAATATGAACGGTATGGTGGTGAGAAAACTTTGTATGTATCAAGATATGACGACACACACACACGAATACAACAACAATCCAGCAAGTATAGTGCATCTATTTTTCCAAACCATGCATGTATGACACGAATTCAAAAATACTCCCTCTGTTCCTAAATATTTATCTTTTAGAGATTTTAACAAGTGACTACATATGGAGCAAAATGAGTAAATCTACCCTCTAAAATATGTCTATATACATCCATATGTGGCAGTCCATTTCAAATCTCTAAAAAGACTAATATTTAGGAACGAAGGGAGTAATAAGACATGCATGGTCTTCATACCAATATTTAAAATGAACAGGAAAATGAAACATGAATATTAAGTCTAGTACTACATGCATGCAAATGTTGTGTTTCGGCGGAGCTATGTAGATTGTTGGGGGTTAATCCCACGACCTTAGATAAAATTTTCAAGCTCTATTTAGGATTGTTTAGATTATATTTTTCAAACATTATATTTTTTCACACCCTCCCAAGCACCGATTGGTTGTGCACCCCCCCTCCCCGGGAGAATATCATGTGCCTCCACACCTTAGATGCTATTGCTGATACGAGTTGCTTGGAGCTTGTAGATCTGAGATATAGCAGTTCACATGATGTCTTAACATTTTTACAGGAAACCTTAATGAGTTTGAGAATTGCACACAATTTGTACAAAAACTACTCAGATGCCCTTGGATCCCATATCCAACGACCTCGAAGCTCGTATCACCGTAGCATCTAACATGAAGGAGGACCTCATATTTTCCTGTATGTAAGAATATCATGTGCTATCACACCTTAGATGCTTTGGTGATACAAGCTCTTGGAGCTGTTGGATCTGTGATCCAACAACTCCTTGGTGGTTCAAATGTTTTTTTTGCATAAAAGACCCCAAAGAGTTCGTCCACTTCTTACAATCACACAGACTTCTCAGATGCCATTGGATCTCAGATCGAACGACCTCGAAGCTCGTATCACCGTAGCATCCAAGCTGCAAGAACACCTGATGTTTTCTCGCACGGGAGAATATGAGGTGCTCCCGCACCATAGAGTCTATGGTGACACGAGTTCCCAGAGATCAAACGCCTCACAGTAGGAGGTTTGAATGTTTTTCCAATATACGCCCGGGAGAGTTTGGGAATTGCGCAGAAAGTACAAGTACTATGCATGAGTCATCTCATCACAGATCATACAACGTCGATGCTCGTATCATCATAGCAGCTAATTAAGCTACGGGGAGCACCTAATGTGAGCAACTAGGAGCCGTTGGATCCAAGAAGCTGCGGCACACACGAGGCCTGCATGTTTTATTTGCAAAAAAAACCTTGGAGAGTTTGGAAATTGCGGATAATTACAAAGACTACTCCCAAGCCATTGGATCTCAGTTCGAGCGACGTAAAAACTCGTATCACCATAGCATCTAAGTTGCGGGGTTGATGTGATATTCTATGACGTTGTAATTTTTGTTCCTAAACTTGCAAAATAAGTGTAACTTGTGCCGTTACTTGTCTAACCGCGCAAACTTTTGGTGCAAAAAAAACCATCCTACACTAAAATATCGGAACAACATGTGGGGTCCCACTTGCCATTGATCAAATTTGGACCTAAAACTAACAAATCTGGAAGACGAGATTCAAACTGGCAACCTAGACTACAAAGTGTAAGTCGATAGCCTGAAACAACAATGGTTGTTGGCTTTGTCCCATAATAAATTGATTTTATACAGTGTTACGTTAGAGGGAGTGGCTCGTCAACACGTACTTGACCGTTGACTCACTTACCGGTGGGTCCCATGTCTGCGATCTCTCTCTCCTCTCCATCGTCTCCTTTAGATGCACGGGCACACACGATGAGCGGCGCAAGCTTGCCGTGGTGTTATTATAACTAAAAAAAGCTTAGAAAATAGAGGAATCGCCTAGAACAAGAGATGTTGTGGCTGGTCGAGATGGAGCTAACCACACCTATCCTCCATGCCACGTTAGCATGATGAAGTTGTGTGGCTAGTGGGGTGTTTTTAATCGACTGGATTGGCCCGAGGTCGAACCATAGGTAGTACGTCTGGTATAGTATATTTTTACACACACATTTTTCCTCTCCACCGACACGTGGCACACCCTACCATGCGGTTTTGGGGACCTCCCAGGTGGTGCACGCATATTTTCTTCCTTGCCGCGACGTGGGACGGCCTACCGCGCATTTTCTGGATCCTCCTCGGTCGTAGCGCCGAAGCAAGTAAATGAGTCATCAAATCACGAAAGATCACCTTTCCCGCCGAGTACATCAGTGAAGCACGATGGCTGGCTAGTTGGGCTAGTACGACCAATTAGCTAGGCCTCAGACACATTTGTTTTCTCAACCTTTTTTATCTCCTTGCCTGCAGGTAAATTTAAATATCCACCACGGCGTTGCTCTAGTCTTTGGGTGCGGCAGGTGCGTTAGGATTTTTATTTCTTGATTGATGGGAGCAGGCGCGGCAACTATTATCACGATGACTCCGCCTGTAAAACCCACTGCTCCTTGATGTGAAAAGTCGTGGACTGGTGTTTTCCCATGGTGAAAACCAAAAGATTCACCCTGCTCCTTGGCTAGCTCCCTCCGCCTTCCCGTAGATTACATTGCCTTTCAGCCATTTCGCCCCCTCTACTTCCTCTGCCCATTGCTTCTACCTAGTTCCATGGCGGTGCTCCAGATCATAGAGTCTGAGGTGAGGCGCCTGACACAGGAGCTCCAGGACAAGGATGCGGAGCTCAGGGCCAAGGACGTGGAGCTCCGTGAGCTCAAGGAGGAGAGGAGTGGCATGCTCCTCCTTTATGTGCGGGTGTTCATGGAGCCTCAAAAGCGGCAGGCGTCCACCACAAAGATGCTCGAGGTGTCGGCAGCGTTGCTAAAGAAAGCGGGAGATACGATAGGCAGTCAGGCGAGCCGGCTGGAGTGCGTGAGAGCCAATTGTGACGAGGTCTAGGATCGCCTCAGCCACTTGGTGGACCATGTTGCCACGCACGTGTTGCAGCTGTGATGCCTACCGACGTGCCAGCGTGACCATGCCGGCCGTCTGGCAAAGCCCGTTCGACCACCCAATAGACTTCAACGAGCTGTGGCCTCCTGATCTGGCCTCCTTCTTCACCTATATCACCGAGGAGCTGAGCCGTCTCCATGCGATGGTGGGGACAGAGCTGGAAAAGGAGGGGTTGCGGGTTGCTGTCGCCGGGCGAATCCTCTCAGGGCTCCGTCACTGGAATACATTCGTGCCATTGGATATCGTCTTGGACGAGCTGGCTCCCATCGACAGGGAGTGGGTTTGCGGGCGGTGGCACCCTGCATCACCAACGCTGTGCACCTCGCGAAGCAGAGGGACTTTGGTGGTGTTTAGGCATCCTCTCCATGGGCATGTCCATGTCTAGGTGCAAGATGACCGTTGGATCAAACTCAGACGATGCAGATCAGTCACTGTAGCAAAAAGCCTATTGGTGTGTTTGGTTGTATTCTCATCTCAATATAGTTGTTCCCTCTTCGTGCATGCTCCTCTCAGCACCCCTATTCATGCATGCTCCTAGTGTATTTGTGTTAACCTACTAGTGTGGACTCATGCACCATGCACATGCCTAGTAGTAGGAGCACTGTGTAAGTTCAAGTGGCTGCCGTGTAGACAACCCCGATCAAAGCGCCACAGTAATGCCCAATGAGCCATCAAATCACAAAACCCGCACCTTTCCAGTAGTAAGTTGGACGGACAAAGCAACCATCATTTCACTCTTCTCCCCCCCAGCTTCCTCTCTTTAAGAAAACCCCAACTTGCACTTGCTTCTCCCTTGCCTCATTTCTTCAAGAATACCCCGACTTGCTTCTGCCATTGTTCTTCTCTCCCAAAGAAGGAACGGTGAGCGCATCAATGGTTTTGATTCTGGCCAAGGCCCGGCCTTGCAACCCCGAAAATGATCCTATAACTCCCTCTCTGTTCTTCTTCTGTGTTTGTGATTATGGTTTCTTTTCTTTTATTTCTTGACAATTTCTTGATGGACCCTGGAGCACAGGCCGAAATAATGTCTATGGCTCTGGCCAAAACCATCGAGGCTCAAGGTACGAAGAAGCGAAAGCACCCCGTCGAGACTACCGCGGACAAGCTCAAGGCCATTGCCCTGTCCAAGCCCCCCTCGATCTCTCCGGGATCCCTCATTAAGCAAGTCCAGGTAATATCTTTTCTTGACGATCTTTTTCTCGATCTTGATCGTGTTTTTTCGTCTAACATGCAGTACTAGTACTAGTAGTACAACTTTCTGGGTGATCTTGCATGTGATTTTTGTGTGCCACATGACGGTTCTAAATTCCTCTTTTGACCAAAACATGCGAGAGGTTGACACTGATTTCTTATAGATTACTTTCAACAACTTTATGAACATCAATGCTACCTTTGAAGAGAGTATATTAGCCTCGGGAACTTGTGTTATGGATATTGCAAGTAATCCCTCTGCTCGGTGCCTTTGAAGACATGTTCTAGTGTATTTGTTCACTCATTTCTGTGCGTATATGTAGTCTTATATGGAGTAAAATATCGAAAATCATCTTATATATCTGAATGGAGGTAGTAATAAAATATTTCGTTTCTGTTTGAATTAGAACTAGGTCTGCGGTGGAGATAAAGTTCTTAAAGTCATGCCGTGTGAACTAGAAGACCTAAGGATGAGTTGTACTGCTGAACTATCCAACTGTTGTGTCCTTGTCGCCACATGTCCTGAACTAGTGTTTTCCAGTAGCATTGTTGTCAGACGTGTTCTCGAGGGTGTACTTGACCACAACAACTTCCTGGCTGTGACTTTGATTATGAAGGGTGTTGTTCTAGTAAAGCTTCCCGAGAGCAGACTATCTTCATCGTTATGTTTATAAGTGGAAAGAGCACTCTATTAGGTTCTCCAAGGTTGATGAGATGGTGATGGTACTAGTAGAAATCTATCACGAAGTCCATGGCCTAGTCAGTTATGCGGGGCACATCCTCTAGGTCGGTGGCAAGAAATAGTCTGCAGAGTTTAATTTGTGCAACTTTGCTTGTCTGTAGTAAGTACTATTGTTCAGTACTTGATTTGTGTGTGTGAACCCTGTATTGTTTAGTATTGCTGCTTTTGTTGTCTGGTGAGTCCTGAGAACAGTATATGTTAATGTCTGTCAACTTAATTTAGTATGTATATTTTGAAGTATCCAGGTTTTTTTGTCAGGATGGTTTATCAATTATGGTTACACTCCAATATATGTATGCATTGCAGGGTTTATCGCACCCACCAGGATTTCCAGTCCCATGGATGTTTGGTCGATACAATTTGTCAGGACCTTTGGACTGTGCTGTTTGTGGGAGTAAGCGGGGGACCTGAGTGCCACGCGTAATTGGACGATCGGTCTTCTGTTTACAACTTGAACATAGTGATTTCCTGGTAGGGATTCACTCGTGCACATCAAGTAAATCTTATTGATTTACTGTCTAAATCTTATTGATTTAATGTCATGTTTTCTTACTTTTGCTGCAATTTTAGGATGCAGGTTTTGCCATGTGATATTCATCACAAAATAAACCGTTTGGTTTGCTCTCTGATGGTTATTTTTTCAGGTTTCACTTCTTATGCCATTTCAGTAATGAAGGAATTGTCCATCACTTATATTAATGGACACAATTGGATCAGTCTGTTGTCTGAGTACAATCTGAAGCCCTATGATGAAATGCAATTTGGTTTAACAAACACGCCACAATTAGTACTTCTCACGTTTAAAAGAAATGAAGAAAAATACTGGATCAAGGTCATGGAGCCTAGTCAAGTTAGAAAGCTGATCATAGCAGACCAGAGACGATCGATGTTGTCTTGCACATCGGTACCACCTTCAGCAACGGATTAAGCACCGGCACCTTCCCCGACGACACTTGATCTAGCACTGACAACGGCAACAGCTCAGTCTGATCCATGTGAGGATTGGGCACCGACCGCGTCAGCGGATCAGGCTGATCTACCAGAGGATCGGGCATCGACACCGGCACCTGCTCCGACACCGGCACCAGCTCCACAAGGAGCACCACCTCCGGCAGCAGCAGCGGCACTACCAGTCACACCGGCACGGGCACCAGCAACGGCTCCGGCACCGCACCAACACTTGAAGTTGCACTTGCATCTGCTCCGGCCCGTGCCGCGGCAACGGAACCAGCAGTTGCACTGGCAACAGAGTAGGCTGCAGTTCGCACTGCATATACCAAAGTCCTTACAATAACCGACATCTCAACATTCTTGGTAAGCATTCGCAGCCCAAGTGCTTCATTCTTTTTTCTTTCCATGTTGTTTCACATGATTCACTGTGTTGATCTAACTGTTTTTGTATGTCTTCTTGTTTGCAAACAAAGAATTTCTAGAGCAACGAGGGAGTCGTTCAACAATCCGGGCGACCGTGGCCAAGTTTCTCTTACCATGCGCAGCCTTGGTGTGAATGAACCTACTCAATATATCGTAAGTACAGAGGATGGTCGCATGATGATTGATGCTAAAGGATGGTCAAGGTTCAAATCTAAATCAAATCTTGCGGTAGGGGATGATATCAAATTCAAACTTTCTCAGCAAGGAGAGCTGGTCCAAATCAACTTTGAAATTCTTCAGTAGCAGCACGCAACTGCCAAACTGATCTATCCTATGAGAGATTTTGATGTAATAATATGGCATGGTGAAACAAGTGTCCTGTGTGTATAAGAGTACTACAGTTTTATTTATCACGTAGGATATCATTGATAGAATTGCAACTCTGATTGCTGGTTAGGAACTGTCATTCGATTTCATTCTAACAGTTGTCATGCTTTATTCAATTTTTTGTATTCGCCTTGCGACGGCATCTAAAACATGCGTCATACCGATCGCTTGCAATATGAAATGCGCTGAGGTAGAACACATGGTCCTCCAAACATGCAGGCCCATCGGCCTGTGGCCCAAAGTTTAGAACCCTGAGCTTATTTGAGTATTATATTCTCAGCTGAACCCCCATATTATGTTATATATATTCCCCTTGCTTTTTCTTATGTATGAAGTTGTGATATAAAAGATCTTTACATTTCTTTACAGAGGGAGTATCTCTCTGTCAAAAATAAATTTATGTGTAACTAGTTACTCCTACCTTTCTACTTCCTTTTGCTGATATGTGGGGCCTCCGGCAGTAGGGTCCACGTGCCATGCACCAAATTAGAGTGCACAACAGCATGGTAGACTCACCCCGGTCATAGCACCGTAGTAATTCCCAATGAGCCATCAAATCACAAAAAAACCCACCTTTCCAGCTTTAGCAGTAAGTTGGACGGACGAAGCAACAATATTTCACTGGGCCTCAATCCCCTTCTCCCTCGTCTTCTTGTTCAGAGAAAACCCCCTTTCTCACTGGGCCTGAATCCCCTTCTCCCTCGTTTGCTTCTTCAGAGAAAACCGCCTCTCAGCGATTGCATAGGATTTTCTCATGGAGAACTAGGTACGAATTCTTCATCCATCTCCGATAAATCCAAGTCCCTTGGTCGCGGGTAATCCTAGGATGGCAGCCGCCGTCGTTGATGCATTTTTCTTCCTACTAAATCTAGTATGTTTCATTTGCAGTGCCCAAAGTGCGAACACCCTACAGGTTTCTGCACCCTCGGGAGATGCCACACTTGTTCCTTCTCATCCTAACACAGGATTTTAAAACACGCACAGTATGTTCCTAGAATCCTCTTTTCTATCCGGGAGGGTGGGGGGTTTTGAACACGCTGTTGACTAATTTGGAAATTTGGATTGCTATATTTGGATAAAAGGTACTAGTACCATGGTCAACACATACATGAAGGAGGAAATTATTTCTAGATTTGGATAGCGAATACATTATGTTCTCATATTATTTTTCCTGTAGTGCATACCTTGCTTTGCCATAATACATGTACTGAAGATGGTCGGCCTTGCCATAATTGAATACATCAGCTTAATGGTCACATTGAAGACAAGCCATGGATATAAGTTCCGAGTTGGGTTCATGAACCAAGAAGATCGTTGCTTTTTTATGGACGAACTTGGGTAAACTTTCTCAAGTGTTACCGATTGAAAGTTGGCGCATGAATGTTGATGGAAATAGTAGAACCTGGTCTCATCTTCACTATGATCTTCCACCCCGACGTCGTTCCAGTAGTTCATCCATGTTAGTTTTGTATCTGGTTCTTGCTTGTTGCCATGATTACTTCTTAATCCACCAATTATGTCTAACTAATCACAATTTAACTTTAGAAGTAGCAACGATTTGTGATTCCCGTCTCTCTCGAAGATGCTACTTCTAACTAATATTTCTTATAATTGGTGACACGTGTAGGTTATTTCAAAGTTAAGCATGCTACTCATTTGTTATTCTATAAGAACTCGGTTGTTACTGATGGCACTAAAGTTGACTGGGACGACATCCACAAGTTCCTACACTTTATTGATCATCTTGAGGTCCTTGTGGGGCGTTTCAATGGTGGAAGGCCGCGTGGGATATGTGTGCCACTGCTGCACACGTTGAACAGGTCCAAATGTGTCGACAAACCTATAGTACATGATGTTTTCTGTTATATATTTTGTTCGTAAACTCTTGCTTATACACAGTTTTACAACTGTGATCTTCTTGAAACAGAAACTGCCCAGTTCTACTATTCCTATACAGATGCCTGACCATGGCCGGGCCAGACTTGCGCTTGGTCACAACATGATGTTTATGTCGACCTACTCCATTCCCCTTCGAGGTGAAATTATACTTATTCATGGGTGATCTCAAATAATGAAGGCACGTCCATCTTGGAGAATCAGACAGAAGGTTATGCTCATGCTTTTCCATGGCTCTAAAGCGAATATCCTATTTATTTACCACATTGCGAGATGAAGCCGCTTTCAGAAGGTTGTGGATGCGCGGGGTGGCGCCTGGGCCTTCTCCTGGGGCTTTGGTGGCCTCACCCTTGGCTAACTGTAGGAAAAGTAGCACTGTTTGACGCGTGATTTGTACGGTTGAACCTGTATAAGCACTCATCCTGCTTTCAGCTATAGTTGTTTTGTGCCCCTGCTCGTTTCAGTTAAGGTTGTTAAGTACTCCTACTGCTTTTACAGTCTGTCATGTTTCTTCACTCTCGTCTTCTTCCAGCTGCCAAAACCAAACAAGTGCCGGCGGGGCCGCCTACTTCCGCATCCCAGAGCTGGTTGCACCTCAGTGCACGCATCACCGCCCCACCATCTCATAAATCATTAACACCGGTGTCAGAGGCCTCACCGTCGTCCTCTGCGCGCTTTGGTGCACTTGTCGTGGTGCTGCCCTCTCGCGTTGTCAACATGGTCAACAAACAAGAGGAATCGGGAGAGGATTGCACATGGAGAGGATGACAGTAGGGACCCATCATGTCCATGGTCGTACACAAGCCAGTTACTCATTTTTTATATTCTCCATTGTCAACGTATACAAAAAGAAAACGCTTCCTCCTAGTGGTTTCCTAACATCTAGGACCCACCATATTGTCAACGTATATAGACAATAGACAAGAGAACAGCACAAGATCGGCTGACACCTCGGACGTAGCTGCTCGAGCAGTATTGTTCTTTTGTTATTGTTGAGACGGAGCAGGATTTCAACTAGGCTGTGGCCCGTCTAGCCCAGGCTTATATTTTACGTTCACCACATGACCAGCCCACCTATTTTTCCTTTCTGAAAATGAGCCCAGTTTATTTTTTCTGAAGAATACCCAATCCAGGCCTACTTATTTTTCTATGCCCTGATGGGCTGCAACTCTTTCAAGGCGGCTGCAAATCTTGAAAGTAATATGAAATGGGTTGTAAATATAAAAAGCAGACGACAAATTGGCAATTACTGTATAATTTCTGAATTTTTTCACATTTTCAGATTCCAATTTCACTAGGTTTTAACCTAATTTAAATATATCTTCAAAGTACTTTAAATCTGGCTCGACATTTCGGTATTAAAAATTGTTTGGACCCCACCAAAATATGTGAAATTTCGTTTAAATTTTTAACCCTGGCTCTGGACAACAAAAAAAGGACTGCAATAAATTGCATGAGTAGTTACAATGAGCTATAAATTATTAAAAAAAAGGGAATTATCCGGCTTGTGGGCCTATTAAGTTGATGTGTATGCCAAATTTTTTTACTTAGTGACGGAGTAATGGGCCACGGGTAGGCTCACCCGAGTCCCTGAATTTATCAAGACTTTGGGCCAGCTCCGGCTAGCTGGACCCCAAGCTGAAGCTACGCCCTCTAGGGCCGGCTGGCTCAGCGGCCGGCTGCCAGAGGGTGGCTGACCCAAGACTACGGCGCTCCGGGTGACCGGCTCCTGGCGGCCGCCCTCCAGAGAGGGTGGCAATGGACAGGCAGCCACCTCACAACTACGATGCGCCGAGCCCCCATCGAAGGTACAAGTCAGAGCATGGCTACAGTGAAGCACGTCGCCTCCCACGCTCGAGACGGGCGTGGCTACAGTGCTCCGTACAGACGGAGATCTCCGCACGACGGAGCACTGTGCCGTATCTACCCTGACGTCGCTCGGGGCAGGCGGAGCCCTGTTCCCCACGACGGGCTGTCGGTACGGCCTGCCAGAGGCGGGCCCTATCGGGCAGTGACCCCAAGGAAGATGGCGGAAGCTCGACCAGGCGGATTCGAGAGGGGCCGGCCTCCAGCAGGCGGCCGTCCTTTGTCCCAAGGCAAGCACGCCATTAAGCTGATAAGACCAGGTGCGGCTACAGTAGCCTCCTGCCAGGCGGCGGACTGTAGCCACGCTAAGATGACCAAGCCCCCGTCACCAATGACACGGCTACAGTAAGCAGCCACCAACCAGTCGGTGGGGCCCACCAGGCGGCGGGCCCCAACGGTCGGCGGAGAAGCCGGAGGCGGGAGACACTGACAACCAGGCCCAGCAGCCGGCCAGATTACCGTTGTACCCCTGGGGGGTAGGCCTATATAAACCCCCCAGGCCACCCATGCAAAGGGTTCCCACTCCATTAGAACTAGCCACTCCCCTAGAGCAGGAAGAGAGCTAGCCTTGCCTCCTTCTACCTCTAGCACACAACTCAAGGAGCACCATTGTATCACTTATGCCTTAGTGATCATGCGGAGACTCCGTAGAGCAGGAATAGGGGTGTTATCTCCTAGGAGAGCCCCGAACCTGGGTAAAGTACGCCGGTGTTTGTGTCTATGCCTTATCCCGCTTCCAGGCACCGGCAACGTTCTACTCGCTCCCACCATGATAAGCCATCCATTGGCATATGTCGCACCCAACCCCCGACATTTGGCGCCCACCACGGGGCGAGGTGCATCGTCTCCCGGAGATCTGCTCTGGACGGGAACCCTGTTCCTTCCTGGTGAGCGAAGCCATCCCAGCACGCCCGACGACGTCAGCCTTGACGCGCTGCATGGCGTGGAGATCGCCTGCGCGGCGAGCTGCCTCGCTGACCTTGTCAGCGAGATCGACCTCTCCGACGAGCCGGCCTCCGACGCGGGCACTACCTGCCCTGAGAGCCGCCTCATCAGCCTCCTCGACCAGCTCCATGTCACGAGCTAGCCTGCTATGGACCTGGTGTCCGTCGGCTCGGCCGATCCGATGATCGTTGACTTCGACACGGCGTTGCTCGACGCGTTCCCCACCAACGTGGTGGTCTACGACGAGCCGCCTCCTCGCGAGTATAGCGGCGGGAGCACCGTCACGGAGGTACTCGTCATCAACAGCGAGGAGCACTTGGACGGCCGTGCTCAAGATCCCCTAGAGGCCACACTGCGCGACCTCACGGGGCCCATTCCCGATGGCGCGGACGCTGAGGTGCTGGAGGAACGCCGCCTCCAGCTTATCGAGAGTGCTGGCCGTCTAGCCAGCATGCGCCGGCTTTCAGACGCTTACCGGCGTGAGTTGGACCGGGCCGTAGGCGGCACGCCGGCTCCTGGGGGCCTAGCCGCCTCGGCACGGTTCGGCAGCATGGCGCGACCATCGCCAGCATGTTCGGGGCAGAGCGCCCCGTCTACGCCACGCCTGCGGAGAACATCCGGGCCACCCAGGCGGTAATGAATGAGCTGGACAAACACGACGGTGACGAGCGCCGCCACATGACGGAGCGAGTCCAGCAGCTCCTAGACGCGGCTGCCGTGCAGCACGAGGTCGCCTGCTGCGCTGAAGTCCCAGCCGGACGAAACAACGAGCCGCCCCCATGCCGAGATCATGGGGCGACCTCCCGGATGCCGACTGGTGGCGCCCGCGGAGGAAAGGGCAACGAGCCGGCTGCTAGCCGCAGTCAGACGCGCCTCTCCATTGAGCGGGACGATGACGGCCACCCTCGTGCAGTAGAGCGGCGAGGCGACCTGCCGCCTCCCCCGCCTCATGGAGCGAGGTACCCCACTCGGCCTCCCATCAGGCATCCGACACTCGGCGACCGCCTTGGACGCCGAGAGGGAGTCGGAGAGAATGATGCTCTCCTTCGGATCGATTGTCTCAACTGATCCCTGGCACTTGAAGAAGAAGATGCGCTGGGCCTGCCCTGTTCGATCCCCGGATCCGAGATGAGCCCTTCCCCAAGGGGTTCACCCTCCCGCGAGACACGCCCAAGTACACCGGCTTCGTGAAGCCGGAGGACTGGCTAGTCAACTACTCCATGGCCATCAGTATAGCAAACGGCAACAAGCGTGTCGCCATGAAATACGTCCCACTCATGCTTCAAGGCACGGCCCGGACGTGGCTCAACAGCCTGAAACCCTGCAGCATCAACAACTGGGTTGATTTCACTGAGGTCTTCATCCGCAACTTCACCAGCACCTACAAGCGGGCTCCCAAGCCCTGACAGCTCTCCTTGTGCGTCCAAGGGACCACGGAGTCAACTCGCGACTACCTCACGCGCTTGACCGAGCTGCGCAATTCCTGCGAGGGCGTGCACAAGGTGCAGACAATCGAGTACTTCACTGTCGGGTGCCGAGAGGGCACCCTCCTCAAGCACCGACTCCTCTGCGACGAGCCCGAGACCCTCGATGAGCTGCTGGTCATTGCCGACAAGCACGCCAGGCCGACTCCTCTATGAAGGCGGAAATTCTGGTTGATGCGTCCGGCAAGGTGGCACCTCAGGCCCCTCAGACTCCGGCTGGTGACACCAGTCGGTGATAGCAACCAGGTGATAACAAGCGGAAGGCCACCCAGCCGGCTTCCACCAGCCGGCAGGTGGCAACGGTCGAGGATCAGCAGCCAGAAGGGCAGCCGGCCCCCAAGCGGTAGAAGGGCGGCAAGTCCAATTGGTTACCTGCCTTCTCTTACGAGCAAACCTTAGATGCACCCTGCAAGTTCAATAGTGGTGCGAAGCTGTGTTGGGGAACGTAGTAATTTCAAAAAATTTCCTACGCACATGCAAGATCATGGTGATGGCATAGCAACGAGAGGGGAGAATGTTCATCCACGTACCCTCGTAGACCGTAAGCGGAAGCATTATCACAACGCGGTTGATGTAGTCGTACGTCTTCACGATCCGACCGATCCAAGCACCGAACGTACGGAGCCTCCGAGTTCAGCACACGTTCAGCTCGATGGCGATCTCCGGCCTCCGATCCAGCCGAGCTCGGAGATGAGTTCCACAAGTCGACGCCGATGGCGTGGTGGCGATGATGATGTTCTACGGCAGCGAGGCTTCGCCTAAACTCCGCGACAATATGACCAAGGTGGAATATGGTGGAAGGGGGCACCACACATGGCTAAGGAACGATCCGTAGATCAACTTGTGTGTCTATGGGGTGCCCCCCGCCCCCGTATATAAAGGAGTGGAGGAGAGGAGGGCCGGCCCTCTTCTATGGCACGTCCTGGGGAGTCCTACTCCCACCGGGAGTAGGATTCCCCCTTTCCTAGTCCAACTAGGAGTCCTTCCATGTATTAGGAGTAGAAGACAAGGAAGGGGAAGAGAGAAGGGAAGGAAGGAGGGGGTGCGGCCCCTCCCTTTAGTCCAATTCATACTAGGCCATGGGGGGGCGCGCGGCCTGCCCTAGGCAGCCCCTCTCTCTTTCCCGCAGGGCCCAATATGGCCCAATACTTCTCCCCGGCGAATTCCCGTAACTCTCCGGTACTCCGAAAAATACCCGAATCACTCGGAACCTTTCCGAACTCTGAATATAGTCGTCCAATATATCGATCTTTACGTCTCGACCATTTCGAGACTCGTCATCATGTCCCCGATCTCATCCGGGACTCCGAACTCCTTCGGTACATCAAAACTCATAAACTCATAATATAAGCATCATCGAAACCTTAAGCGTGCGGACCCTACGGGTTCGAGAACTATGTAGACATGACCTAGAACTATTCTCGGTCAATAACCAATAGCGGGACCTGGATGCCCATATTGGCTCCTACATATTCTACTGAAGATCTTTATCGGTCAAACCGCATAACAACATCGTTGTTCCCTTTGTCATCGGTATGTTACTTGCCCGAGATTCGATCGTCGGTATCCAATACCTAGTTCAATCTCGTCACCGCAAGTCTCTTTACTCGCTCAGTAATGCATCATCCCATAACCAACTCATTGGTCACATTGCTTGCAAGGCTTATAATGATGTGCATTACCGAGAGGGCCAGATACCTCTCCGACAATCGGAGTGACAAAACCTAATCTCGAAATCGCCAACTCAACATGTACCTTTGGAGACACCTGTAGTACTCCTTTATAATCACCCGATTCGTTGTGACGTTTGGTAGTACCAAAGTGTTCCTCCGATAAACGGAGTTGCATAATCTCATAGTTACGAGGAACATGTATAAGTCATGAAGAAAGCAATAGCAACATACTAAGCGATCAAGTGCTAAGCTAACGGAATGGGTCAAGTCAATCACATCATTCTCCTAATGATGTGATCCGTTAATCAAATGACAACTCTTTTGTCCATGGCTAGGAAACATAACCATCTCGATAAACGAGCTAGTCAAGTAGAGGCATACTAGTGACACTATGTTTGTCTATGTATTCACACATGTATTATGTTTCCGGTTAATACAATTCTAGCATGAATAATAAACATTTATCATGAAATAAGGAAATAAATAATAACTTTATTATTGCCTCTAGGGCATATTTCCTTGAGCTCCCACTTGCACTAGAGTCAATAATCTAGTTCACATCGCCATGTGATTTAACACCAATATTCATATCTCATATGATTAACACCCATAGTTCACATCATCATGTGACCAACACCCAAAGGGTTTACTAGAGTCAATAATCTAGTTCACATCGCTATGTGATTAACACCCAAAGAGTACTAAGGTGTGATCATGTTTTGCTCGTGAGAGAAGCTTAGTCAGCGGTGCATCACATTGAGCCGTATGTATTTTGCAAATATTCTATGTCTACAATGCTCTTGCGGAGCTACTCTAGCTAATTGCTCCCACTTTCAATATGTATCCAGATTGAGACTTAGAGTCATCTGGATCGGTGTAAAAGCTTGCACCTATGTAACTCTTTACGATGGGCTCTTTTATCACCTCCATAATCGAGAAATATTTCCTTAGTCCTCACTAAGGATATTCTTGACCAATGTCCAGTGATCTACTCCTAGATCACTATTGTACTCCCTTGCCAAATTCAGAGCAAGGTATACAATAGGTGCAGGTACATAGCATAGCATACTTTATAGAACCTATGGTGAGGCATAGGGAATGACTTTCATTCTCTTTCTATTTTCTCTGTGTGGTCGGGATTTGAGTCTTACTCAATTTCACACCTTTGCAACACAGAGCAAGAACTCTTTCTTTGATCTGCTCCATTTTGAACTACTTCAAAATCTTGCCAAGGTATGTACTCATTGAAAATCTTATCAAGCGTCTTGATCTATCTCAATAGATCTTGATGCTCAATATGTAAGTAGCTTTTCTTGAGGTCTTTTAATTTTAAAGAACTCCTTTAAAACACTCCTTTATGCTTTGCGAAAAATTCTACATCATTTCGATCAACAATATGTCACTCACATATACTAATCGGAAAGGTTGTAGTGCTCCCACTCACTTTATTGTAAATACAGGCTTCATCGTAAGTCCATATAAAACTATATGCTTTGATCAACTTATCAAAGCGTATATTCCAACTCGAGATGCTTGCACCAGTCCATAGATGGATCATTGGAGCTTGCACATTTTGTTAGCACCTTTAGGATTGACAAAACCTTACGGTTGCATCATATACAACTCTTCTTTAATAAATCCATTAAGGAATGCAGTTTTGACATCCATTTGCCGATTTCATAAAATGTGGCAATTGCTAACATGATTGAGACAGACTTAAGCATCGATCGAGTGAGAAAATCTCATCGTATTCAACACCTTGAACTTGTTGAAAACCTTTCGCAACAAGTCGAGCTTGGTAGATAGTAATACTACTATCGGTGTCCGTCTTCCTCTTGAAGATCCATTCATTTAACATGGCTTGCGATCATCGAGCAAGTCAATCAAAGTCCATACTTTGTTCTCATACATGGATCATATCTCAGATTTATGGCCTCGAGCCATTTCGCGGAATCTGGGCTCATCATCGCTTCCTCATAGTTCGTAGGTTCATCATGGTCTAGTAACATGACTTCGAAACATGATTACTACACCACTCAGTGCGGATCTTACTTTGGAAGACCTACGAGGTTCTGTAGTAACTTGATCTAAAGTTTCATGATCAATATCATTAGCTTCCTCACTAATTGGTGTATTTGTCACGAGAACTGATTTACGTGATGAACTACTTTCAATAAGGGAGCAGTACATTACCTCATCAAGTTCTACTTTCCTCCCACTCACTTCTTTCGAGAGAAACTCCTTCTCTAGAAAGGATCCATTTTAACAACGAATATCTTGCCTTCGGATCTGTGATAGAAGGTGTACCCAACTATTTCCTTTGGGTATTCTATGAAGACGCACTTCTCCGATTTGGGTTCGAGCTTATCGGGATGAAACTTTTTCACATAAGCATCGCAGCCCCAAACTTTAAGAAACGACAACTTGGGTTTCTTGCTAAACCACAGTTCATATGTTGTCGTCTCAGCGGATTTAGATGGTGCCCTTTTAATGTGAATGCAGCTGTCTCTAATGCATAACCCCAAAACAATATTGGTAAATCAGTAAGAGACATCATAGATCGCACCATATCCAATAAAGTGCGATTCTGACGTTCGGACACACCATAACGTTGTGGTGTTCGGTGGCGTGAGCTGTGAAACTATTCCACATTGTTTTAATTGAAGACCAAACTCGTAACTCAAATATTCCTCTCCATGATCAGATCGCAAAAACTTTATTTTCTTGTTACGATGATTTTCCACTTCACTCTAAAATTCTTTGAACCTTTCAACTATTTCGGACTTATGTTTCATCAAGTAGATATACCCATATCTGCTCAAATCATCTTGTGAAGGTCGAAAATAACGATACTTGCCACGAGCCTTCATACTCATTGGTGCGCATACATCGGTATGTATTATTTCCAATAAGTCGGTAGCTTCGTTCCATTGTTCAAAGAACGGAGTTTTAGTCATCTTGCCCAAAAGGCACGGTTCGCAAGCATCAAATGATTCATAACCAAGTGATTCGAAAATCCATCTTTATGGAGTTTCTTCATGCGCTTTACACCGATATGACCTAAGCGGCGATGCCACAAATAAGTTGCACTATCATTATTAACTTTGCATCTTTTGGCTTCAATATTATGAATATGTGTATCACTACGATCGAGATCCAACAAACCATTTTCATTGGGTGTATGACCATAGAAGGTTTTATTCATGTAAGCAGAACAACAATTATTCTCTACTTAAATGAATAACCGTATTGCAATAAACATGATCAAATCATATTCATGCTCAGCGCAAACACCAAATAACATTTATTTAGGTTTAACACTAATCCCGAAAGTATAGGGAGTGTGCGATGATGATCATATCAATCTTGGAACTATTTCCAACACACATCGTCACTTCACCCTTTAACTAGTCTCTGTTTGATACGCAACTCCGTTTGAGTTACTAATCTTAGCAACCGAACAAGTATCAAATCTTGAGGGGTTGCTATAAACACTAGTAAAGTACACATCAATAACATGTATATCAAATATACTTATGTTCACTTTGCCATCCTTCTTATCCGCCAATCACTTGGGGTAGTACCTCTTCCAGTGACCAGCCTCTTTGCAGTAGAAGCACTTAGTCTCAGGCTTAGGACCAGACTTGGGTTTCTTCACTTGAGCAGCAACTTGCTTGCCGTTCTTCTTGAAGTTCTCCTTCTTTTCCCTTTGCCTTTTTCTTGAAACTAGTGATCTTGTTAACCATCAACACTTGATGCTCTTTTCTTGATTTCTACCTTCGCCGATCTCAACATCGCGAAGAGCTCAGGAATAACTTTCATCATCCCTTGCATATTATAGTTCATCACGAAGTTCTAGTAACTTAGTGATGGTGACTAGAGAAATCTGTCAATCACTATCTTATCTGGAAGATTAACTCCCACTTGATTCAAGCGATTGAAGTACCTGGACAATCGAGCACATGCTCACTAGTTGAGCGATTCTCCTCCATCTTTTAGCTATAGAACTTGTTGGAGACTTCATATCTCTCAACTCGGTATTTGCTTGAAATATTAACTTCAACTCTGGAACATCTTATATGGTCCATGACGTTCAAAACGTCTTTGAAGTCCCGATTCTAAGCCGTTAAGCATGGTGCACTAAACTATCAAGTAGTCATCATATTGAGCTTAGCTAAGCGTTCATAACGTCGCATCCGCTCTCTCGCAATAGGTCTGTCACCTAGCGGTGCATTAAGGACATAATTCTTCTGTGCAGCAATGAGGATAAACCTCAAATCACGGATCCAATCCGCATCATTGCTACTAACATTTTCAACACAATTTTCTCTAGGAACATATCAAAATAAACATATGAAAGCAACAATGCAAGCTATTGATCTACAACATAATTTGCAAAATACTACGGGACTAAGTTCATGATAAATTTAAGTTCAATTAATCATATTACTTAAGAACTCCCACTTAGACAGACATCTCTCTAGTCATCTAAGTGATCACGTGATCCAAATCAACTAAACCATAACCGATCATCACGTGAGAAGGAGTAGTTTTCAATGGTGAACATCACTATGTTGATCATATCTACTATATGATTCACACTCGACCTTTCGGTCTCCGTGTTCGAGGCCATATCTGCATATGCTAGGCTCGTCAAGTTTAACTTTGAGTATTCGGCGTGTGCAAAACTGGCTTGCACCCGTTGTAGATGGACGTGGAGCTTATCACATCCGATCATCACGTGGTGTCAGGCACGACGAACTTTGGCAATGGTGCATACTCGGGAGAACACTTCTTGATAATTAGTGAGAGATCATCTTAAAATGCTACCGTCAATCAAAGCAAGAATAAGATGTATAATAGATAAACATCATATGCAATCAAAATATGTGACATGATATGGCCATGATCATCTTGCGCCTTTGATCTCCATCTCCAAAGTACTGTCATGATCTCTATCGTCACCGGCACGACACCATGATCTTCATCATCTTGATCTATATCAATGTGTCATCACATGGTTGTCTCACCAACTATTGTTCTTGCAATTCGCATAGCGATAAAGTAAAGCAATTATTTGGTACTTGCATCTTTATGCAACAAAGAGACAACCATAGGGCTTCTGCCAGTTGCCGATAACTTCAACAAAACATGATCATCTCATACAACAATTTATATCTCATCACGTCTTGACCATATCACATCATAACATGCCCTGCAAAAACAAGTTAGACGTCCTCTACTTTGTTGTTGCAAGTTTTACGTGGCTGCTACGGGCTGAGCAAGAACCGTTCTTACCTACGCATCAAAACCACAGCGATAGTTTGTCAAATAGACTCGTTTTAACCTTCGCAAGGACGGGCGTAGCCATACTTAGTTCAACTAAAGTTGGAGAAACCGACACCGCCAACCACCTGTGCAAAGCACGGCGGTAGAACCAGTCTCGCGTAAGCGTCTGCGTAATGTCGGTCCGGGCGCTTCATCCAACAATACCGCCGAACCAAAGTATGACATCTTTGGTAGGCGGTATGACTTATATCGTCCACAACTCACTTGTGTTCTACTCGTGCATATAACATCAAACCATAAAACCTAGGCTCGGATACCCTTTGTTGGGGAGCGTAGTAATTTCAAAAAATCCTCGCACATGCAAGATCATGGTGATGGCATAGCAGAGAGGGGAGAGTGTTAGTCCACGTACCCTCGTAGACCGTAAGCGAAGCGTTATCACAACACGGTTGATGTAGTCGTGCGTCTTCACGATCCGACCGATCCAAGCACCGAGCGTCTGAGCCTCCGAGTTCAGCACACGTTCAGCTCGATGGCGATCTCCGGCCTCCGATCCAGCCGAGCTCGGAGATGAGTTCCGTCGACATGGCGTGGTGGCGATGATGATGTTCTACGGCGAGGCTTCGCCTAAACTCCTGACGATATGACCGAGGTGGAATATGGTGGAAGGGGCACCGCTGCGGCTAAGGAACGATCCGTAGATCAACTTGTGTGTCTATGGGGTGCCCCCGCCCCGTATAAAGGAGGGAGGAGAGGAGGCCGGCCCTCTTCTATGGCGGCATACAGGGGAGTCCTACTCCCAGGGAGTAGGATTCCCCTTTCCTAGTCAACTAGGAGTCCTTCCATGTATTAGGAGTAGGAGACAAGGAAGGGGAAGAGAGAAGGGAAGGAAGGAGGGTGCGGCCCCTCCCTTAGTCAATTCGGACTTGGCCATGGGGAGCGCGCCTGCCCTAGGCAGCCCTCTCTCTTTCCCGAGGGCCCAATAAGGCCCAATACTTCTCCCGGCGAATTCCGTAACTCTCGGTTACTCGAAAAATACCGAATCACTCGGAACCTTTCCGAACTCTGAATATAGTCGTCCAATATATCGATCTTTACGTCTCGACCATTTGAGACTCCTCGTCATGTCCCCGATCTCATCCGGGACTCGAACTCCTTCGGTACATCAAAACTCATAAACTCATAATATAAGCGTCATCGAAACCTTAAGCGTGCGGACCCTACGGGTTCGAGAACTATGTAGACATGACCTAGAACTATTCTCGGTCAATAACCAATAGCGGGACCTGGATGCCCATATTGGCTCCTACATATTCTCTGAAGATCTTTATCGGTCAAACCGCATAACAACATCGTTGTTCCCTTTGTCATCGGTATGTTACTTGCCCGAGATTCGATCGTCGGTATCAATACCTAGTTCAATCTCGTCACCGGCAAGTCTCTTTACTCGTTCGTAATGCATCATCCGTAACCAACTCATTGGTCACATTGCTTGCAAGGCTTATAATGATGTGCATTACCGAGAGGGCGAGATACCTCTCCGACAATCGGAGTGACAAAACCTAATCTCAAATCGCCAACTCAACATGTACCTTTGGAGACACTGTAGTACTCCTTTATAATCACCCGATTCGTTGTGACGTTTGGTAGTACCAAAGTGTTCCTCCGTGGCAGGAGTTGCATAATCTCATAGTTACAGGAACATGTATAAGTCATGAAAAAAGCAATAGCAACATACTAAGCGATCAAGTGCTAAGCTAACGGAATGGGTCAAGTCAATCACATCATTCTCCTAATGATGTGATCCGTTAATCAAATGACAACTCTTTTGTCCATGGCTAGGAAACATAACCATCTCGATAAGCAGAGCTAGTCAAGTAGAGGCATACTAGTGACACTATGTTTGTCTATGTATTCACACATGTATTATGTTTCCGGTTAATACAATTCTAGCATGAATAATAAACATTTATCATGAAATAAGGAAATAAATAATAACTTTATTATTGCCTCTAGGGCATATTTCCTTCAAGCTGTCCAACCACACCACTCAAAAGTGTCACTGGCTCACCAGAATCGCCACGGGAGATGGACTCCTGCCTCCTCCGCCTGCCGGACCGCCACCTCCTCAGCCCCAGCAGCCGGCGGCCCGGCCAGTCGATGTCATACAAGACGAGTACCCGGAGGAACACGGAGCCTATGTTGTGTTTACTAGCGTGGCCGACGACAGACGCAGCAGACGGCAACAGCCACAAGAAGTGCAAGCGGTGGCCTCCAACACTCCAGAGTTCATGCATTGGTCCGAGAAGCCTATCAGTTGGAGTAGGCTGACCACCCGGAAGTGATGCCTTCCCCTGGTTCATATGCCCTGGTCCTAGAAGCAACCCTTGCAACGGAGAGGCAAGAAGCCCGTTTCTCTAGAGTCCTGATAGATGGCGACAGCAGCATCAATATCTTGTACTGTGACACAATGGAGAAGTTGGGAATCAAGCAGAAGCAGCTCGTCCCCAGTCGGACTGTATTCCATGGCATAGTCCCTGGCCTTTCCTGCTCACCAATCGGCAAGACCCAGATTGATGTCCTCTTCGGAGACAAGAATCACTTCCGTCGAGAGCCAGTTTGGTTTGAAGTGGTGGACCTCGAGAGCCCCTACCATGCGCTTCTTGGCCGGCCCGCTCTGGCCAAGTTCATGGCAGTCCCCCACTATGCCTACCTCAAGATGAAGATGCCGAGTACCATGGGGATCCTGACAGTAGTCGGAGACTACAAGAAGTCGATCGCTTGCACCGCAGATAGCAGCCGGTTGGCCGAGTCCCTCGTGATTGCAGCCGAGAAGCGGCTCCTTGACCGGGTGGTGGCGTTGGCAGGCAAGAAGCCGGAAATGTCACCCACCCCCCAGGAGTCGGAGGTTCAGGGCTCGTTCAAGCCGGCCAAGGAAACAAAGAAAATACCGTTGGACCCGAAGCACCCGGAGAGGAATGCTGTCGTAGGCACAAGCCTTGACAGGCAAATAGGAAAGCGAGCTCGTCGATTTCCTCTGTGAGAATCGGGACATCTTCGCATGGTCTCCCAAAGACATGCCGGGTGTTCCGACGGATTTCGCCGAGCACAAGCTACATGTCCGACTTGACGTCAAGCCGGTCAGGCAGCCCTTGCGCCACCTGTCAGAAGAGAATAGAAGATTTGTCGGAGAAGAGATAGCCCGTCTTCTAGCAGCCGGATTCATCATGGAATTGTTCTTTCCATAGTGGATGGCCAACCCAGTCCTAGTGTTGAAGAAGAACAAGCAGTGGCGCATGTGCATTGAGTACACCAGCCTCAACAAATCCTGCCCCAAAGATCCCTTCGCTCTGCCAAGGATTGATCAAGTAATAGACTCCACAGCCGGATGCGAGCTGTTGAGTTTCTTGGATGCATACTCAGGTTATCACTAGATAAAGCTGTACCCGGCGGACAGGCTGAAGACCGCCTTCATCACGCCGTTTGGAGCCTTCTGCTACATGACCATGACGTTCGGCTTGAGAAACGCCGGTGCCACGTTTCAGCGTTGCATGCAGAAGTGCCTCCTCAAGCAACTCGGCAGAAATGCCCATGTGTATGTGGATGATGTGGTGATGAAGACGGAGAAGCGTGGCATGCTGCTGGAGGACCTCAAGGAGACCTTTGAAAACCTGCACCGATTCCAGATCAAGCTGAACCCGGAGAAATGTGTCTTTGGAGTGCTAGCCAGCCAGCTTCTCGGTTTCCTGGTCTCAGAGCGCGGCATAGAGTGCAGTCCCGTGAAGATCAAGGCAATTCAGATGATGAAAGTGCCCACCCGACTGCTGGACGTGCAGAAATTCACTGGCTGCCTGGCGTCAGTCAGCCGTTTTATCAGTCGGCTAGGAGAGAAGGCTCTTCCCCTATACCAACTCATGAAGAAGACCACTTTTTTCGAGTGGAACAAGGCGGACGAAGCATTTCTCCAACTCAAGAAGATGTTGGCGACCCCGCCTATCCTGGCGGCTGCGACTGAGAAGGAGCCCATGCTCCTCTACATTGCAGCCACCAGTCGGGTTGTCAGTATAGTCATGGTAGTAGAGTGCAAGGAGAAGGACAAAGCATTGCCAGTCCAGAGACCGGTGTATTACTTGAGCGAAGTATTAAGCAAAACTACCCTCACTACCAGAAGATGTGTTACGGCGTGCATTTTGCCGCCAAGAAGCTGAAGCCTTACTTTCAAGAGCACCCAATAGCTGTCATCTGCATAGCCCCGCTTGCTGAGATCATTGGAAGCCGGGATGCTTCTGGCCGAGTGGCCAAGTGGGCTATTGATCTGGCCCCTTATACCATCTACTACCAGCCTCACACCGCCATCAAATCACAAGTGTTGGCCGACTTCCTCGTCGATTGGGCCGAGACCCAATATTTACCGCCTACACCAGACTCCACTCATTGGCGGATGCATTTTGATGGTTCGAAAATGCGCCTTTGAGTGCAGGAGCCGTCGTCCTCACCTCTCCCAAGGGCGACAAGCTCAAATACGTGTTGCAAGTCCACTTCGCCACCTCCAACAACGTAGCAGAATATGAGGCACTCATACACGGGCTCCGACTTGCCAAGGAACTCGGCATTCGCCGGATCCTGTGTTATGGTGACTCCGACTTGGTGGTCAGCAATCGTCAGGTGACTGGGACGCCAAGGATGCAAACATGGCAAGCTACCTCTTCCTCGTACAGCAACTCAGCGGATACTTTGACAGGTGCGAGTTCCTTCACGTGCCAAGAAATGGTAACGAGCAAGCAGATGCCTTGGCATGAATTGGCTCCACCAGACAAGCAATACCAGCCGGCGTCGCCCTACGCCGCCTTCTGAAGCCGTCTATCAAGCCGTCTCCTGATTCAGACTCCATCTTTGTGCCCCCCCCCCCGAAGCAGTCGGATCCGACTTGGTGACCCCAGAGGCTGGCACAGGGATTTCGACAGGCGGCCCGGGGACTGCTACAGCCGCGCCCGGCCTAGGGACTTCAGAACCCGGCCCGGGGACTTCAGCAGTCGGCTCGGGGACTTCTTCAGCACAACAGGCGAAAGCAGCTACCAACCCGCCGCCTCCCGGCCCAACCGCCCTCAAACAAGTTGCAGTGGTCGCAGTCGAAGAAATTGCGGCGCCCTCATGGGCTCAGCCAATCCTCAAGTTCTTGGTGAATAAAGAGCTGCCAACCGATGAAATCTCAGCCCGACAAGTGCAGAGGCGAGCTGCAGCTTACACCATAGTCAACAAAGAGCTGGTGCGATGAGGCATCATAGGAGTTTATCAGCGTGTGTGGAGTTGGACCACGGCCAAGAAATACTCAGAGATATCCACCAGGGCGAGTGCGGCCACCACGCGGCTTTAAGATAACTTGTGGCCAAGGCTTTCTGCCACGGGTTCTTCTGGCCGACTGCCCTGGAAGAGGCCAAAGAGCTGGTTCAGAAGTGTCAAGAGTGCCAGAGGTTCCGCTCCAAGCCACACCTGCCGGCTTCTGCACTCAAGACCATTCCCATAGCCTGGCCCTTTGATGTATGGGGACTGGATATGGTGGGACCATTCAAGACGGCCTGTGGTGGCATGACTCATTTGCTTGTTGCTGTGGAGAAGTTTACCAAGTGGATAGAGGCAAAACCAATCAAGAAGCTGAATGGGACGACTACCGTGACTTTCATCACCGACATCACCACGCGATACGGCAACCCACACAGCATCATCACCGACAACGGCACCAACTTCGCCAAAGGAGCCTTGGTTCGTTTCTGTGCAACACAGGGCATCCGCCTGGACCTAGAATCCGTTGCCCACCCATAGTCAAATGGCCAAGTGGAGCGTGCAAACGGCCTCATTTTGTCCGGCTTCAAGCCCCGACTGGTCGAGCCTCTAGAGTGATCGGTCGGCTGCTGGCTCGATAAGCTGCCGGCCGTCCTCTGGAGCCTGCGCACGACTCCGAACAAGTCAACAGGCTTCACGCCCTTCTTCCTCGTCTACGGTGCCGAAGCCGTCATCCCGACGGATATTGAGTTTGACTCCCCAAGAGTCACCATGTACACCAAGGCGAACGCCAAGGACGCGCGAGAAGACGGCGTCGACTTGCTGGAGGAAGGCCGGCTGTTGGCACTCAGCCGGTCGTCCATCTACTAGCAGAGTCTGCACCGATACTACAACCGCAAGGTGAAGCCAAGATCCTTCCTGGAGGGAGACGTTGTGCTCCGGCTGATCCAACGAACAGCCGGACAGCACAAGCTCTCGGTACCTTGGGAAGGCCCTTTCATCATCAGTAAGGTATTGGGCAACGATGCCTACTATCTGATCGATGCCCAGAAGCCCAGAGCGCGCAAGAGGGATGATTCAAGCAAAGAGACGGAGAGGCCATGGAACGCAAACCTCCTCCGAAGGTTTTTTACAGTTGAAAGCAGTATGTATCACACTACCTTTTGTACTATGTATAAAGACTCCGGGTCCCCCAAGAAGAGCTCGGGGACTGCCCTCTTTTATCTATATGATAAGTGTCATGCCTATGAGAATGTATAGTCTATTTTTTTCTGCCTGGCACCGGGTTGGACCAGTCGGCTCGGAGCCTCGCCGCCTTCTACAATATGCCGCCTCCTGCAGCCGGACAAGTAGTGTGCCGGCACCAAAAGCTTCCTCTGTCAGAAGCCACAACTCGCAGAGCGACTGCATGGCAGGCAAAGGTTGCAAAGAAGTGCCCCACACAAAAGAATGACTAAGGAAGAAAACGCATATAGTTGAAGGCGGCATCGCACCTAGCCATCTGGCTGTTTGGCAGCCAGACGGCCGGCCTCCTCCTCTATTACCAAAAAACTCCGAATGGCTAAGTCCTATCCCCCCTCACAAACGGCTAGAGCGCTCAAATCAGCCACGGTCCGCAGAGCGGCCGCCCGGCTGGTGAAAGCAAAGCCAAGGGTTGGTGGCAAAGGAAAAAACCAAGGATAAAAAGGGAAAAAGGCCGGAGGTCGGCACAGCAAGCATAAGCAATGATAAATATTTACATAGATAAAGGCCTCTAGCTAGCATTCAAACAGAGTTTTGATATACACCCCTGCAGATGGAATTGTGCGAATTTAACCAAAGCGTTCAGAGTAGCAAGCAGAAAACAGATAAAATCCTAAGGAGCGGTAGAAAACTCCGGCTGGGCGGTGCCGGTTGGCGCAGCAGAAGACTCCGGCTGGGCGGCGCCGGTTGGCGCAGCAGAAGGCTCCGGCTCGGCGGTGCCGGATGGCATGGCAGAAGGCTCTGGCTGGATGCTGGGGTCGGTTGCACTGTCTGGCGCGGCAGGTGGCTCCATATGAGCAGAAGGATCGCCACCAGCAGGCGGGGCGGCGGAGGACTGGAGGACGGAGTCAGTGGCATCCGTCGGAGGAACGGGTGGCTGGTCGGTCCCCACCTGGCCATCTCCAGTAGCAGTCAGCACCTTGGTGCGTGGCTCATTGTTTGAGGCCTGGTCAGGTTGGGGCTGACCGTCCGCCCCGACCTCCGGCAGGTCGACGTCGCTCTCCTCGTCTTCCTCCTCCTCCTCCTCTTCGTCCTCCCCGTCTTCCCCTTCGTCGCTGGAGTCGATGACTTTAGCAGAATCTTCGATGTCCTCCGGGTTTAACCCGAGCCACTCTTGTGGAGCTTTGCCGCCTTCCTCGGCCACCTCCGGGACAAAGAAGCTGGTGTCGGTGAAGTCGGCGATCGCCGCCGCCCTGCTGACAAGCTCAGCTTCCACCGCCGCCAGCTCCTCCGGCGCCTCTAGTCGAAATGTGGCCAACTGGGCTAGATCTAGCCTAGGGTACCACGCCTTGACGAATTCCAAGGACCGGCACGCCCCTGCCCGGGCTGCTGAGCCTTTCTAGGCTTCCAGGCGGCCGGCCGCCTCCTCCAGCCAGTCGGCAGTCCGACTTGGGGTGCGCAGAGCCGGCAAGCTTAGCCAGAGGGCGGAGACCGCCTGGGCTCCATGCGCTGGATGCGGCGCAGCAAGCGGTGAGCCAGCCGAAGCTGGGCCTGAATGCTGAGGACCTGTTCGCCAAGAGTCCGGGGTGCATCAGCGGCGATCTGCGCACCCTCTGCCCTTCGCTCCTCGCGCTGGACCTCGATCATCTGGGTCACGGCTATAGAATGGCCCGGGAAGAAGTCTGTCCGGGCAGAAGAAGAAAAAGGCCATCGACAGCTCAAAACAAGAAATTAAGAGAATAAGGCTTACCATCGACCAAATCTTCGATGCTGCTGAAGCAGGCCGTCCCCTGGGCCTCCTTGTCGGCCCAGGAGGAGCGCTCGATCTCAAACTCGGCAAGGAGGCCGGTCTCCGTCGTCTCCGCCTTTAGCTGGGCCGCCTTGAGGGTTTCCGCCTGCTCGGCAAGTTGGGCAACCAGGCGGTCTCGCTCCTCCGCCAGCTTGCTGCACTCCGCCTCCTTGCCACGCAGGGTGGTGTTGGCTTCGCCCAACTGCTGCTACAGGACGGCATTGGCCTCTGAAGAATGAAAAAGAAGAAAAAGGCATCGGTCAAGCGGACAAGACAAAGGAAAGAAACAACCGAGGAGATTCGCCCGCTCGCCAAGTCGGCCCGAACCTCGGGACTACAACCAGCAGGTGTGCCTTGGCCCATGGAAAAAAAGTAGTTGACAAAGGAAAGAGACAAGCGAGAGATTCGGCCCGACCTCGTGCATCGTCCGAACCTCGAGGACTACAACTGCTTGGTCTTGTGCGCCCAAAAGAAAGAAGATAGAAACTTACGCCGGCTCTCGGCCAAATGGGCCGTCTGCGTCTCCGGCTCCCGAACCTTGGATTTGTAGGCGGTCGCGCGGAGATTGTGATAATCCTACAGAGGAGACATTAGATGAAATCAGCAGTCTACAATTGCAAGATAAAGTTCCGACCCTTTGCTTTCGGCCGGCACAAAGTGGGGACTACACCCAGTGGGTGCGCTTGCGCGCCCCCACGAGAGAAGCAAGAGGACTATCCGAAGAAGAAACCCAAATACAACTTACTCGGATGGTGGTGCGCGACTCCAAGTAAGCCTCGTTGCAGCGCTTGTGCGCCTCTGCCTCTGCCCAGAGCTTGGCACGGGCGTCAAGAGCGCTGGTTAAGGCGCGATCCGTCCCGTGTATCAACCCGCAGGCGGCGCTGCATCGCCTCGGTATCGGGGGCCGACGAGCTCATGGCGCCGATCTCCTGCAGCCGCGGTGCTGAGGCCGCCTTCTCTAGATGGCAGTGCCTGGGGATGTGGACCGCAGAAACCAGGACCGTTACCACCGTATTGTCGGCCGGCGGCGCCACTGGCTGCTCGTCCCGTGGCTCGCTGGCTGGCGGAGGCGGCGGGGGTGGGGGCGGCAGCACGAAGACGTCCGGCATCGCTACGTCGCCGCTCCCCTGATCCCGGATCGGGTACTCACCACAGGCTCCTCCGGCCGTCGCCTCGAATTCAGGCGGAGGCGGCGCGGTGTTCAGGGGCATCACGAGCAGCGGATCATGGCGGCGTACGGCCTCCGCGAGCCGCTCCTTCTCCGCGGCTTGGGCTTCTGCTTGCGCCAGCGCCCTCTCAGCAGACGTGGCGGACAAGGCCGCCTGCTCCCTGGCCAAGCGGTCGGCCTCTTCCTCGCACTCCTCCTGCGCATTCCGCTCTGTCGCCTCTCGGAGGTCGGCGGCCGGGTCGATCCGCCGACTGGTCGAGGAGGTCGCCGCCGACCTGAGGACCAAGGCGGCGCTCGACTTCTCGAGGGATAGCGGGGCCCTGAAACAGGAAGACAAGTTGGACGGCTCCCTCGCTGGACTGACAAAAAGACAAGGTGTGAGGAAAGGATACTTACGCTGACACCATAACGGGCACCTTTGGCTGCCTCTGATATTGGTCCACCTTGGCTGCGGCTTCTTTCTGCCTGGTCGTCGTGGCCGGGTTCTTGGACTTCTTCGGAGTGCTACCGAATAGGGTCGCGCCCTGTTTCCGCTTGCGCTTTCCGCCTTGAGCGGGCGGTCCAGAAGAGGGGCCGGCGCTGGTGGTGGCAGAGCTCCGAGCAGGGCGCGGTTCGTCTTGGTCTTCATGGTCGTCAGGCCAGGCCCCCACGCCGCCGCCTGCCTCGGAGCCGCCTGCTCCACCACTGCCGTCCGCCTTGCCGCCGTCGCCTGTCACGTCGTCGACCAGGGCGGCCGCCCCCAAGTCGGGGTCGTCCAAGTCGCTCTCCGCCCTGTCCAGCCGGAGGTCATCACCCGGCCCCAGGAGGGCGGCCGTAGCCTCGGACATGTAAATCTGCAACCAAGAAGGAATTGCGTCATGAGGAGAGACGAGGCTGAAGGAAACAGTTCAAAGAAACAAAACGAAGAAACTTACAGCAGGAGGTGGGTTGTGGCGAGAGTATGGCCACTTCCCGTACTGCCACTCCTTCTCCGATATTTTGAGGTCGGAAATTTCGTTTACCATCCGCAAAAATTCAGCGGGCGGCATCCCTTTCGTGCACAGCCGGCACGGATCGCGGTGTCCGCCCATCCGGAAGATCGGATGAGGGCGGCTCTGGAGCGGGAGGACCCGGTGCTCGACGAAGGCGACAAGGAGGTCGGAGGCCACGAGGCCCTCCGACTCTTGGAGCACTCAGAGTCAGCCGATGGCGGCCACCGCGTCCGCCGACACCGGCTTCGGTTTGTACTTCTAGGAAGTGCGAGCCCCGGTGGGGGGCCGGCATCGTAGGCCGGCAGGTTGAGGAAGTCGGCAGCCGGGTCTATGTTCTCGACGTAGAACTAGGACTGTTGCCACATCTTCACCGACTGCGCCAGCTTGATGACGGGGAAGGCGTTCCGCTTCGCCGGCCAGCGCACGACGACGAAGCCCCCGCACTCGGCCGCCGTCTCCTTGGCGGAGATGCCAAGCTTCCCATAAAAGAACACTCCCTACAGCTCGATTGTGGGGAGGATGCCGAGGTAGCCCTCGCACACCATGACAAAGGCGGAGAGCAGAGTCACGGTGTTGGGCGTGAGGTGGTGTGGTTGAAGATTGTAGAAGTTGAGGAAAGAGCGGAAGAAGTAGCTCGCCGGAAGGCCGAATCCGCGGAGGAAATGCAAGTGGAAGACGACCCGCTCGCCTTCCTGCGGCACTGGTGAGATCTCCATCTTTGGCGGCACCCGCGCCTTGACAAAGGCCACACTGGGCATCCGGCGCGTGTCGCGGGGGAAGGAGATGTGATCTTCGATCACGGTCGACCTGTCCCTGTCGCCCATGGCTCCCGGCTGGCGGCGTGGAGAGGAGAAATGCGTCGGCAATGGTCAACGGCGGCGGCGCTGTGGCAGCAACAGCAGCGGAGGATGAGAAGAAGAAGAAGAAGAAGACGAGTGGGAGGGGGCGCGAGAGCTTTGCCGCACCTCTCCCCCCTCCCTACTTATAGCGCCCGGGCTATGAAGCCGAGGGGGCGGGACGTGGGGTCGTGGGATTAACTGCGCCCACGCCCCAACGAGCCCCCGTTTCCCACGCGCATTCACAACGCCATAAATAATCATGGGGAATGGCAACCGTCCCCTTCGGCGCAATGGATCCGCTCGGTTGCCGAGGCACGGTAGTGGCAGGCCCGGCCCAGTGTCACGTCCCATCCAAAATGTGGGGTGGCACGTTGACGAGGCTGACGTGCACCGCGTGGCGCGTCCGTGGCGGGCGGCGGCCTGGGAAGCTTAGCAGGCACGCCACCTCTCTCCCGCCTTGAAGTTCAAAAACCAATAGTACAAGCTCCACCTGGAAGAAGTCGGCCTCAGCAGTCGACTGGCCGCGCGGCGGACCGGCACCTTCCAGAGCCCGGTGTGGGAGGAAGCGGCTGAGGCTTCGCAGCCCCTCAACCGCGGTGCCTCACCGGCTTCGGGGACTACTGTCGGAGTATTGGGCCACGGGTAGGCTCACCCGAGTCCCTGAATTTATCAAGACTTTGGGCCAGCTCCGCCTAGCTGGACCCCAAGCTGAAGCTCCGCCCTCTGGGGCCGGCTGGCTCAGCGGCCGGCTGCCAGAGGGCGGCTGACCCAAGACTACGGCGCTCCGGGTGACCGGCTCCAGGCGGCCGCCCTCCAGAGAGGGCGGCAACGGACAGGCGGCCACCTCACGACTACGGTGCGCCGAGCCCCCATCAAAGGTACAAGTCAGAGCATGGCTGCAGTGAAGCACGTCGCCTCCCACGCTCGAGATGGGCGTGGCTATAGTGCTCCGTACAGACGGAGATCTCCGCACGATGGAGCACTGTGCCGTATCTACCCTGACGTTGCTCCGGGTAGGCAGAGCCCTATTCCCCATGACGGCCTGTCGGTACGGACTGCCAGAGGCGGGCCCTATCGGGCAGTGACCCCAAGGAAGACGGCGAAAGCTCGACCAGGCGGATCGAGAGGGGCCGGCCTCCAGCAGGCGGCCGTCCCTTGTCCCAAGGCAAGTGCGCCATTAAGCTGATAAGACCAGGTGTGGCTACAGTAGCCTCCTGGCAGGCGGCGGACTGTAGCCACGCTAAGATGACCAAGCCCCCATCACCAATGACACGGCTACAGTAGCAGCCACCAACCTGTCGGCGGGGCCCACCAGGCGGCAGGCCCCAACGGTCGGCGAAGAAGCCGGAGGCGGGAGACACTGATAACCATGCCCAGCAGCCAGCCAGATCACCATTGTACCCCTGGGGGGTAGGCCTATATAAACCCCCCAGGCCACCCATGCAAAGGGTTCCCACTCCATTAGAACTAGCCACTCCCCTAGAGCAGGAAGAGAGCTAGCCTTGCCTCCTTCTGCCTCTAGCACACAGTTCAAGGAGCACCATTATATCACTTGTGCCTTAGTGATCATGCGGAGACCCCGCAGAGCAGGACTAGGGATGTTATCTCCTAGGAGAGCCCCGAACCTGGGTAAAGTACGCCGGCGTTTGTGTCTACGCCTTATCCCGCTTCCAGGCAACGGCGACGTTCTACTCGCTCCCAACATGATAATCCATCCATTGGCATATGTCGCACCCAACCCCCGACACTTAGTATATACGTCAATAGATGTAACCGTTTGGTGTCAATCCAACGGCTGTCGTGCTTCCTCAATCTCTGATCTTCTTGCTCCAGCCGCCAAATCCATGCAGTAGGACCGCTGCTCCGCCTCCGTGGCGGCTGTGCTACCTGTGAGCCTCACCGCTCCCTACTACTCCCACCCCTGGCCAGACCATCCCTCTACTAACCCACATCCCTCCACTATTGGGCTTCGCCGCCTCCGGGTCATTCCCTTCCTTGGGCCTTGCCGCCGTCCATTGTGCTGGTGTTCTCGGCATGGTGTGGTCAACATTGTCAACAAACGACAACATCAAAAGAGGGATGGACATGGAGAGGCTAACAGTTAGGACCCACATGGTCCATGGCCGCACGCAAGCAAGTACCTCCCAATGACAGCTGGGACCCACCAGCTATATCTTGGCATGGAAGGAAGTGCCTCCTTATTAAGAGAAAAATAACGAGTGCTCCCCATGACAGCTGGGGCCCACCAGATCTGGAGGCTGACTTGTGGCCCTACTAAGTTGACACGTACGGAGGGATTTGTCAACTTAATCAACAAACTATTCTATCACCAGCGACCGTTGGATTATTAACATCCAACGGTCCTCCTATTTCTTCAACCTCTAATTTTCTTGCTCTAGCCGTCCAAACCACCGCGTGCTCCTGCCTCCCGTGGCTGGATGTGCTGCCGCAGAGGCCTCACTGCCCCCTACTACTCTCACCGCTGGCCAGGCCATCCCTCTACATACCCACATGTGGAGACCCCGACTCATAAGCCGTGATCACCGAATGCACGTGTACAGTGATCCCAGAGATCAATGCTCACTGAACACACAGAAGCTAAATAACAAGAGTCTTACATCCATACATACCGTGTTACACAAATTATGACCATTATGGTCAAGTCTTACATAGATAAAGCCACAAGGGCTGAACACCAAATAAACTTAAGCAGCAGAAATCTTCGTCGATAAGTAGAACCCATGCCATCTGCCTTAACCCTACAGGCATTCTGACTGGGAAATGTCCTAGTTTGCATGTTCGTCTCCAAAGAACTCTTCTTCGAACTCCTGGTCTTCCATGCCTGGCCAATTAAATAACCAGTGGCAAGCCAATGAGTATTTTGAATGTACTCTCAAGCAACCCATGTTTTGGTCCAAGATGTAACAATGCATGATATAGGTAAATTTTTGCAGAAAGCTAGTTTTGAGTGCAATGACATGTTTAACAACTTGTAAGACATGCATCAGAAGAATTCAAATAACCATGAGGACATGTTACAGATATCAACATAAATAGAGTGGGCATCAACCCAACTCAATCATGTCAAGTCCCTTGACTTGACCCAAGTAGTTTTTCCCATTTATCCAAACACACACACTAGTTTGTAAAACAAGTGGACGTAGCACAAGGGCGGTTACCCAACTTTCCTTGACCGTGGACAAGGCTATTCGAATAGTTTTACACTCTGCAGAGGTTGCACACTTTACCCACAAGATCCGGGGAACTTCCGTGTCATCCACGACCCGCGGTACCTCAAGTACCCGGGGTAAGCACACGATCACTATCTTTCCCTAGACCACACTAACAAGGAGTCCACTCGTTGTTCCATATCCTCACGATGTACATCATACGAGACTCACTCGAGATCGTGACATCCGAGAGGGGACACAACGGTGTATCCGGTGCCCTGTGAAAACAGTCATGGCCGCCCTACCTGGCACAACCCCATCCCGAGAAAGAGCACCAACTCTCCCCCGTCACTAGTAATGCGGGCTCCAAGCTAGTATCAGCCTAGGTAATCAATACAAGGGTAGAGTGGTTGCGCATGTAAGTTTGGAATAACGGTCGCAACTTAAACCAATCTATTTTGAAAACAACACACACTTGCCTCGGTACACCACTTCGTCATCAAGTGGCTACCCAACTCATCATCTCCCCCAGGCATAAGTGGCACCCGACGGGGTTTTCGATAAGTCTTTTGAAAATACTTTGTCTCCATCACCATGCATATTCCCGTCCTTTTTTTGCGTAGCAACTACTTTAGCATCCTAACTACTCCCACCGGCATAACCCTCATAAGAAGGTAGGGTCATGCGCAATGCAAGTATCAACGAGGAAGTACGGTGGCAAACCATCAAAGTGGTTACTACCTCATCATGATTCCGTTGCAACAACAATATGGTGCTATATGACATGCATAAAAAGGGTTTCATAGACATGGTCAAAGGGCTGCTTGCTCTGCTCAACAAAGTCTTACGGGTCTTCAAAGTCTTACGGTCCAACTCCTTCGTCAGCAATGCAATCTATCGTCGCAAAATAATAACGAGAAAAATAAGGCAATAATAAAACAGAAAAACCAAAGTGCTAAGAAAAATGTCAACTCATTTTTGTTAAATACTAGGGTGAAAACTAAGAAGGGAAAAATTCCTAGTTTTGGATTTGGAGTAGCAGAATAGAAGAAATGGATTTTTCGAGGGGTTTAAATATATTCAAATTTGAATTTGACTATGAACAATACATAAAAGTTGGTTGGTCATGAATGAAAGTTATACCATTAAATAGGTGGGATTTTTAGAAAAATATGGGAGTTGGAATTATTGCATTTGGATTATTATTTAATCCTGTGGAATTTTTGGAAAAGTGACAGGAAAAGAAAAGGAAAAAGGATCTCGCTTTCTTTGGGCGGAACAGCCTTGCCGCAGCAGAGCCCAGCCAGTGTGGTGGCCCAGCCTTAGACTGTGCGTCTTGTGGCCAGTGTAAACCTTGACGGCGGGGCCCAAGCGTCAGCGAGACAGAGGGGGGCGATGGAGGGGAGAGGCTGACAGGCGGGGCCCGCCTGTCATCCCTAACCCTGCGACAAATGGCCGATGGGCTCACCGGCGATGATGCAGGGCACGGCAAGGTGAGAGGAGGGCAGGGTTGGACTTAGCGTAGAGTTGTCGTTCAGGTGGAGGTGGTTGCGGTCGCCGGGGTGGCCTGGTTCGCCGGCGACGAGGTCTCGCGTTGGAGGAGCTTCGGGCGTCGTCGGTTCCGGCCGTTTCCAGTTGCAAAAGAAGCAGGGGAGAAAGGGGAAATGATCAGGGGTGCTCGGGGGTTCCAGATCGAGGAAGAGGACGAGCGGGGGAGGCCTTTACCTCGCGAACTCTGGCGAGCCGAAGCGGCAGAGCTCGAGCTCGATCTCGAGCTCGGGCGGCTGTGGAGAGGAACTGGGGGTGCAGGGGGATGATTTTGTGGTGCAGAGAGCGAGTGGTGAGGAGAGGAGAGTTCGGGGAGGCCCTTAACTAGGCGGGCGACAGTCCACTGAAGACCCGTGCGCCGGCGAGCTTGTTGCGATCGAAGCGGGTCACGGGGGCTCGTTGGGGCGTGTCTGAGGCGTTTGTGGGGGTTGGTCTAGGGAGAGGGGAGAGAAGAGAGGGAAAGCAGTGGGGCGGGGCACACGTGCGTGCTGGCAGCTCACTGGTGCACTCAGGCGACTAAGCGTCTGGTCTGGGGGGAGAGGAGGGAGAAGGAGGAGGGGGAGCAGGCTATGGCGTGTTGCGGACGTCGAGGAGCATCGTCGGGCGCGCTGGGGAGGCCCGAGGTGGACGGAGGTGCTTGGCAGGGGGCGGCTTCTGATCTTGGGCCCTTGATGGCAGCTCAAGCGTGCAAATGGCCGGCATGCCATTTTCTATGCAATGTGGGTGCGGCCAAAAGTGTCTGGTAGCTCTAGGGGGGAGTAAAGAAGTGGGAGATGGCCTTGGATGCCCTGGTTGGCCAGTAGGAGAAGAGAGAGGTAGAAGAAGAGGGAGAGAGGGGCCGTCCAGGGAGGTAAATGGGGGTATTTTACCCCTGAATCATTGGGCAATGGCCAGGGGAGAGTTACTGGAGGTAGGAGAGGACTAGGAGGACCTGTGGTAAAAAGTTGAGTTCAAGGAGAATAGTGTTAGTGGTCAAAATGGTGATTTTTGAAAAGTGGCAGAAGGTGTTTGATATGGATTTGGGGTACTTGCACTAATTTACTTCTTGTGGCACTTGGCAGGGGTGTTTGTCTTGACAAAATGACAGGGTAAAAGGAAGATGAGCTCATTTGGAAGAGCTTGCTAATGAAACTTTGGCAAACCCTAGAAATTAGTAAAAATGAACTTTTGTAGATCTAGTTGAGCAAATCACTTCCCCTTGATGAACACTTGGTGTAGTGTATTCATTTGGTCATGTGAACATGCTCACAAAAGTTGGGGTCAAGGAGAGAAAGTTGGTAGTACAAAGTTGTTCAAATTTGATTCTGGTCAGAGAGGGTTTTGGGGCATTTTGGTGAACCAAAATGACTTTAATTGACATGAGGCTTTGCAAGGTGATCACAATATGCATTTGTGACTTGCTGGATTTTCCTTGGATTATTATGAGAATATTTCCTGTATAAATATTTCCTGTATAAATATTTCAAATTCTTGAAATGGGCAGAAATGGTTTTGGGAGGTTTTGTCCAATATTTTGAACATGACCATGTGTTGAAACTTTTATATGGGAAATATATGCCCACTGAGTTTCCCTGATTTTTGTCAAATATTTTTAAAACAATAATATAATTTTTCCCTATTAAAGACCATTTCTGGCCTTAAGAAAAAGCTTTTAAATAAAATTGGAAAATAACTTTTAAAATTATATTTTTGTGGTTTATGGGAATCCTATATCTAATAGGTTTCAAATATACCTTTTGAAATATTTTTCATACCACAAATCAAGTACTTGTAGTGCAAACCTCAATTCAGGGGTTTTTTGGAAAACTAATTTTTGAAAATACTATTTGGCCAAATTATCTTTGTAAGAAAATACTATATTGCACTATACACATGCCATGATCAT
The DNA here is from genome assembly GCA_021437245.1 of Aegilops speltoides. Lineage (NCBI taxonomy): Eukaryota > Viridiplantae > Streptophyta > Magnoliopsida > Poales > Poaceae > Aegilops > Aegilops speltoides. The sequence continues at coordinate 136,304,461 of CM038141.1, forward strand.
TGGGCAGAAGTTTGGGGCAAAGAGATGAAGTACAGAAGGTGGAGTAGTTGACTTTAAAGAGCACTTGAAAATCACAGAGAGAAAACCAACTCCAACATAAAAAGCCAAATAATGCAAAAGTTTTTGTTGGTCCAAATTTTTATGCTTTATTAATGCAAATGAAATGTTACAAAATGCAGGGTGTGACAGTCCTACCCCCCTTACAAGAATCTCGTCCCCGAGGTTCCCAAACTAGGCTTTAAAGAGATACGGAAACTCGGATCTAAGGTAGTCTTCACGTTCCCAAGTTGCTTCTGCTTCAGTGTGGTTGCTCCACTGGACCTTGAAGTACTTGATGGTGCGGCTTCGAGTGTGTCGCTCAGCCTCATCCAAAATGCAGATGGGCCTCTCACGGTAAGTCAAACCAGGCTGAAGGACAATGGCTTAGTGATTGACTTCCTTGTAAAGATCAGGCTTGTCTGGAACTTGGAGACACTTCCGGAGTTGTGACACGTGGAATGCGTTGTGCACATCGGATAGTTCAGGTGGCAGTTCCAACTGGTAAGCCACTTCTCCTCGTCGGTCAGTGATCTTGAAGGGGCCGATGTATCTTGGGGCGAGCTTTCCTTTGACATGGAAACGCTGGGTTCCCTTGAGAGGCGTGACCCGGAGATAAACATGGTCTCCAACTCGGAAGTTCATGTCTCTACGACGTGAGTCAGCGTAGCTCTTCTGCCTTTACTTGGCAGTCTTCAAACGCTCTCTGACAAGTTGGACTTGCTCTTCTGCTTCACAGAGGATATCGGTCCCAAAGACTAGTCCTTCTCCGGTCTCTGACCAATTGAGGGGTGTGCGGCACTTCCGTCCGTATAACACCTCAAATGGTGCCATCTGAAGACTTGACTGATAACTGTTGTTGTAGGAGAACTTGGCGAAAGGGAGGCAATCTTCCCACCAAGCTCCATATGCTAAGACACAGGCTCGGAGCATGTCTTCGAGTATCTGATTCACTCGTTCTGTCTGACCTCCGGTTTGTGGGTGGAAAGCAGTGCTGAAGGACAACTTGGTCCCCATGGCCTCTTGGAACTTCTTCCAGAACCTTGAGGTAAAGTGGGTTCCTCGATCTGACACAATCTCCTTGGGAACACCATGAAGGCTTACGATTCTGTTAATGTAGAGGTTGGCTAGCTGGTTTCCCTTGTAAGTCGTTTTGAGAGGAATGAAATGGGCTACTTTGGTCAAATGGTCAACTATGACCCGGATGGAGTCATGTCCCTTAATTGACCTGGGTAATCCAGTGATGAAGTCCATTCTGACTTTATCCCATTTCCATTCAGGCACTTTGAGAGGCTATAACAATCCAGCGGGTCGTTGATGTTCAGCTTTGACCCTTTGGCATATGTCACACTTAGCGACGAAAGTGGCTATCTCTCTCTTCATGCCATGCCACCAGAATCTTTCCGTTAGGTCTTGATACATCTTGGTTCCTCTGGGGTGGATGGAATACGGGGTGTCATGAGCTTCTTGCAAGATCAAATTCTTGAGCTCAATCTTGTTGGGTACGCAAATGTGATTCCCAAACCACACAATTCCTTGCTCATCCTCTGAGAATCCTGGGGCCTTGCCTGCCTTGATCTTCCTCTTGATGCCTTCAATACTCTCGTGTCCCTTCTGAGCTTCCTTAACATCATCCATCAAGGTAGGCCCAACTTCGTTGTTGGCCAAGAATCCTGGTGCAACCAGTTTCAACCCGAAGCTTTCAAGTTCTTCATACAAGGCAGGTAGCCTGTCCTTAAGCATAGCATTCAAGGAACAAGCCTTTCTGCTTAATGCATCTGCTACCACATTAGCCTTTCCAGGGTGGTATTGAACATTAAGGTCATAATCCTTGATCAACTCTAGCCATCTTATTTGCCTCATGTTCAATTCCTTCTGAGTGAAAATATACTTCAGACTTTTGTGATCCGTGTATATCTCACATCGCTTCCCTAGGAGGTAATGCCGCCATGTTTTCAGGGCATGAACTACAGCTGCCAACTCGAGGTCATGAGTAGAATAGTTCTCTTCATGAGGTCGTAGTTGCCTTGAAAGGTAGGCTATGACTCTGCCTTCTTGCATCAGAACACCTCCTAGTCCGGTTCTTGACGCATCACAATATATCACAAACCCCTTGTGTATATCTGGTGTGGCCAGAACTGGGGCGGTGGTGAGTCTCTTCTTCAGCTCCTGGAAGCTCTCTTTGCACTTTGGCGTCCATTCAAACTTCTTGTCCTTCTTCAAGAGCTGAGTCATGGGTTGGGCAATGCTTGAGAATCCTTCAACGAACTTGCAGTAATATCCTGCGAGTCCGAGGAAGCTTCTGACTTCCTTCACATTGCTTGGGGATTGCCATTCAGTCACGGCTTCAATCTTAGCGGGATCGACCGACAATCCTTCTTCGGTCAAAACATGACCCAAGAATCCAACTTCACGCAGCCAAAATTCGCACTTGCTGAACTTGGCATACAGTTGGTGCTCTCGAAGCTTGTCTAGGACCATCCTCAAGTGTTGCTCGTGCTCTTCTTCCGTCTTCGAGAAGACAAGAATGTCATCAATGCAGACAACGACAAACTTGTACAAATATTCCATGAAGACCTTATTCATGAGATACATGAAGTAAGCTGGGGCATTGGTCAATCCAAAGGACATGACTGTGCACTCATACATGCCATATCTGGTTACAAATGCCGTCTTCAAATTATCTTGGGGGTCTGATTTTCAGCTGGTAGTACCCAGATCTAAGGTCGATCTTGGAGAACACCTTGGCCCCATTGAGTTGATCAAACAGATCTTCAATCTTGGGAAGTGGATACTTGTTCTTGATTGTAACTTCATTGAGGTAGCGGTAGTCAATGCGCAAGCGGATGGTACCGTCCTTCTTTGCCACAAACAGAACAGGTGATCCCTAAGGGGAGGCACTAGGGCGGATAAATCCCTTCCTCAACTGCTCTTCCAGTTGCTTCTTCAATTCTGCCAACTCCTCCGATCCCATTCTGTAAGGCTTCTTATAGATGGGTCCTGCTCCGGGCATGAGCTCGATGATGAACTCAATGTCTCGGTCAGGAGGCATTCCCGGTAGCTCATTAGGAAAGACATCGGGGTATTCGCATACTACTAGCACTTGCTCCAATCCAACTTCAGTCAGACAGTTGACTTGGGTGGCTTGAGCAGAGGAGGGGATGGAGCTAAATTTGACTTTGACTCCTTGCTCATTGGTCACAGTGACAGTTCGGTTAGTGCAATCTAACAAGCCTTGGTGCTTGATGAGCCAATCCATTCCTTAGATCACATCCAAGCCTTGCGATCTTAAGATGATAAGGTCTGCTAGGAAGTCTACCCCATTAATGACAATCCCGACTCCTTTACCTCCTATCTTGGCTCTTGTCTCTGCTCTGGAGGTTTGTACCACCATAGGGTTATTCAAGGGTGTAGGGGTCATGCCACTTTTTAATGCAAACTCTTGGGTGACAAATGAATGCGTGGCTCCAGAATCAAACAAGACAGTTGCGGGTGCTGAGTTAACAAGGAACGTACCCAGCACGACGTACGGGTCTTCCTGGGCTTCACGCAACCCTTGCCATTGTTGGGCGGGTTGCGGGGAGCTTGGTTCCTTGGTGGCATTCCACGGCCTTGTCCTGGGTTTTGCGCATTGGGGCGCGGGGCGTCGGGCTTCTTGTTGGGGCAATTCTTCGAGTAGTGTCCTAGCTGACCACATCCAAAGCAAGTGACTTGGTTGGGGTTGCTTCTCTTGCCGGTATTGTTATTGGGGTTGTTGTAAGCTGGCCTGGGGTTGGCATACTGCTGAGGCTGATAGTTGGTGCGGGGTGTAAGGGCTCTTGGCTGCTGATAGGTTGGCTTGACTGAGCTGGCTGCCACGAGCGAGGCTTCTGGTTGCTGGAGCTACCCTTCCTGATCATCTTGCGCTTACGGGTATCATCCAAAGCACGTCGCTTGTCCTCAAGCATGAGTGCCTTGTTCACCAGATCAGGAAAGGTCGGGCAGTCACACACAACAAGCGAGTACTGCAGAGTCTGGTCAAGGCCTTCCATGAAGCGCTCTTTTTTGGCAGCATCAGTGCTGACATCCTCAGGAGCATACCTTGAGAGAACACTGAACTTCTGCATGTACTCCTTGACAGTGCTACTTCCTTGCTTCAGGGCTCGGAACTCACGCTTCATGATGGCCATGATTCCGGAAGGAATGTGGCCCTTGCGGAATTCTACCTTGAAGTCATTCCAAGTGATGTTTTGCTCAACATGCATGGCCTTGAATCCATCCCACCAAGCTCTAGCAGTGCCCCCAAGACAGTGAGCAGCATACGCCACCTTCTCACGGTCCTCAGTGCATCCGACTAGTTCCAGTAGATCCTCAATGGTGCGGACCCAGTCGTCTGCATCCAGGGGTTCAGTAGTCTCGATGAAGGTGGGTGGTGCATGCTTCTTGAACTCCACCAACGTGGAACGTCCATTGCCATGTCCCGCCGGCTGGCGATTGACAGCTTGAGCAATCATTTGGAGGGCTGCAGTGTTGGCTTGGCGTTCCTCTCGGAAGGCTTGGAGAAGCTGAGCCATGTCCATGTTTGGATGTGGTGGTGGTGGTGGAGTCTGTCCTCGGGCTTGGTCCTGGCTGACTCCTGCTTCAGCAGAACCTCCGGCTTCTTCTTCTTTGGGTAGGCGTGCCAAGACGTGTTACAACAGGCATCCTGTTGGAGCGGTCAAGGTCTCATGATTGGGAAAGATGGGGAAAGCAATATAGATGGGACGCCTAGTAAGGGGGTTGGTATGACACTAATTGTTTTCATGCAAGGGCCAAAAGTCCAAACACATTCATTAAAGTCCAAATGGGTCATGTAGTCGCTTACAAGTTCCCGAAGGAAAGCACGCCGTCCATCAAACACATCGAAAGCAAACACAACACTACATGGTTTCATATGAACCATTACAAGGACTCGACTTTACATAGGGGTAAACGGCCTATCCTACCATAGGGGTTACTAACGGGCATATCCAAGATGCGAATGATGTCTAAGTGGTGGAATGCTCGGTCGCGTAGTCTGGCTCTTCTGGGTCTTCCTCCTCATTATCAGCATCCTGACTTTCTTCTTCACTTGAAGGGGTGGGGGAGTGGAGGAGATCAACACGGCATTGCTTTGCTGGTGGGGTGAAGAGCTTGTGGTAATCCCTTGCGCTCATGCGGTGTTGCTGTGGTGGTTCTCCATCCTTTGGGGGTCTTCCGCCTCTGTATGCGATTACGGGTTGTCCAGGGGGACCACCTTCCTTCTTGATCCTATCCGTCTTCCCTTGTGCTTGGAGAAGAAGTGCCTTGGTCCCATGAAGTTCCTTTCGGAGCTCCATTGGTTCCGAGGCCAAGTGTTGTGCATCGGCACAAAGGCTAAAGTAGGTCTGGAATCGGAGTGGAAGTCCTTCTTCTAATGCTGGAGCTGGTGCACTGCTCTCATCCTCACCTTCCTTCCGATAAGGGAAGAAGCGGGTTGCCAACTCATTTGCCATCTCTAGAAGAAGGTCTCGGAGGCGGGTGAGTGCCTTGAGGGTTGCCGTCTCGACGGCAAGAACCAGTGTTGCCATCTGGGGTCCCTCGAAGAACCAGCTTGTTGGAGAGTCATTGGCCTTCACGATCACTTCCACATGATACTCCGTCTCGGTGTCATTGATCCAATGCTCATGGTAGGTGAAAATGGGAGCTCTATAAAACTGGCACTTCTTGAGGCTATCCTCGCGAAGCACGGGAAATCCGGTGGTCAGGAAGTCTTTGGGTACGGCAGCCATCTACAAGGGTTGAATGGGAGAGGTCAATATGGAAATATATCTTGGGTTTGGTAAGCTTAGAAAAGAAGAGGAGTATAGAGGGTTTTGAAAAATGGGTTTTATCCTAACTAACTCCCATGCTAACTAAGGCTTCCTACAGGCAGGATGGCTATGATACCAGCTCTGTGGGGACCCCGACTCATAAGTCGTGATCACCGAATGCACGTGTACAGTGATCCCAGAGATCAATGCTCACTGAACACATAGAAGCTGAATAACAAGAGTCTTACATCCATACATACCGTCTTACACAAATTATGACCATTATGGTCAAGTCTTACATAGATAAAGCCACAAGGGTTGAACACCAAATAAACTTAAGCAGCGGAAATCTTCGTCGATAAGTAGAACCCATGCCATCTGCCTTAACCCTATAGGCATTCTGACTGGGAAACGTCCTAGTTCGCATGTTCATCTCCAAAGAACTCTTCTTCGAACTCCTGTTCTTCCATGCTTGGCCAATTAAATAACCAGTGGCAAGCCAATGAGTACTTTGAATGTACTCGCAAGCAACCCATGTTTTGGTCCAAGATGTAACAATGCATGATATAGGTAAATTTTTGCAGAAAACTAGTTTTGAGTGCAATGACATGTTCAACAACTCGTAAGACATGCTTTAGGAGAATTCAAGTAACCATGAGGACATGTTACAGATATCAACATAAATAGAGTGGGCATCTACCCAACTCAATCATGTCAAGTCCCTTGACTTGACCCAAGTAGTTTTTCCCATTTATCCAAACACACACACTGGTTTGTAAACAAGTGGACGTAGCCCAAGAGCGGTTACCCAACTGTCCTTGACCGTGGACACGGCTATTCGAATAGATTTACACTCTGTAGAGGTTGCACACTTTACCCACAAGATCCGGGGAACTTCCGTGTCATCCACGACCCGCGGTACCTCAAGTACCCGGGGTAAGAACCCGATCACTATGTTTCCCTAGACGACACTAACAAGGAGTCCACTCGTTGTTCCATATCCTCATGATGTTCATCATACGAGACTCACTCGAGATCGTAACATCCGAGAGGGGACACAACGGTGTATCCGGTGCCCTGTGAAAACAGTCATGGCCGCCCTACTTGGCACGACCTCGTCCCGAGAGAGAGCACCAACTCTCCCCCGTCACTAGTAATGCGGGCTCCAAGCTAGTATCAGCCTAGGTAATCAATAATGCCCTTTCCCATACAAGGGTAGAGTGGTTGCGCATGTAAGGTTGGAATAACGGTCACAACTTAAACCAATCCGTTTTGAAAACAACACACACTTGCCTCGGTACACCACTTCGTCATCAAGTGGCTACCCAACTCATCATCTCCCCCGGGCATAAGTGGCACCCGATGGGGTTTTCGAAAAGTATTTTGAAAATACTTTGTCTCCATCACCATGCATATTCCCTTTCTTTTCTTTGGCGTAGCAACTACTTTAGCATCCTAACTACTCCCACCGGCATAACCCTCATAAGAAGGTAGGGTCATGCACAATGCAAGTATCAACAAGGAAGTACGGTGGAAAACCATCAAAGTGGTTACTACCTCATCATGATTCCGTTGCAACAACAATATGGTGCCATATGACATGCATAAAAAGGGTTTCATAGACATGGTCAAAGGGCTGCTTGCCTGGCTCAACAAAGTCTTCTGGGTCTTCAAAGTCTTCTGGTCCAACTCCTTCATCAGCAACGCAATCTATCGTCGCAAAATAATAACGAGAAAAATAAGGCAATAATAAAACAGAAAAACCAAAGTGCTCAGAAAAATGTCAACTCATTTTTGTTAAATACTAGGGTGAAAACTAAGAAGGGGAAAATTCCTAGTTTTGGATTTGGAGTAGCAGAATAGAAGAAATGGATTTTCAGAGGGGTTTAAATATATTCAAATTTGAATTTGAATATTAACAGTACATAAAAGTTGGTTGGTCATGAATGAAAATTATACCGTTAAATAGGTGGGATTTTTAGAAAAATATGGGAGTTGGAATTATTGCATTTGGATTATTATTTAATCCTGTGGAATTTCTGGAAAAGTGACAGGAAAAGAAAAGGAAAATGGGCTTTGTGCCTGCTGGGCGGAACAACCACAAATACAGCAGTGTGCCTAGCTAGCAGTGGCGGCCCAACAAGATCGGTGCACGCCAAGACGCGAGTTTAAACCTGACGGGCGGGGCCCAGGCGTCAGCAAGACAGAGGGGTGCGATAGAGGGGAGAGGCTGGCAGGCGGGGGCCGCCTGTCATCCCTAACCCTGTGACAGAGGGCCGGCGCGCTCACCGGTAACAATGCAGGGCACGGCGAGGTGAGAGGAGGGCAGAGTTGGACTCAGCGCATAGTCGCCATTCAGGTGGAGGTGGTTGCGGTCACCGGGTGGCCTGGTTTGCCGGCGATGAGGTCTCGCGGCGGAGGAGCTTCGGGCGTCGTCGGTTCCGGCCGTTTCCGGCTGCAAAAGAAGCAGGGGAGAAAGGGGAAATGATCAGGGGTGCTCGGGGGTTCCAGATCAAGGCAGAGGAGGAGCGGGGGACGCCTTTACCTCGCGAACTCTGGCGAGCCGAAGCGGCAGAGCTCGAGCTCGATCTCGAGCTTGGGCGGCTCTGGAGAGGAACTGGGGGTGCAGGGGGATGATTTTGTGGTGTAGAGAGCGAGTGGTGAGGAGAGGAGAGCTCGGGGAGGCCCTTAAATAGGCGGGCGACGGTCCACCAAAGACCCGTGCACTGGCGAGCCTGTTGCGGTCGAAGCGGGTCACGGGGGGCGTGTCTGAGGCATTTGTGGGGGTTGGTCTAGGGCGAGGGGAGAGAAGAGAGGGAAAGCAGGAGGGCTAGGGCTAGGGCACGCGCGCTGGGCCACTCCTGCACGCCGGGCGCTGTGCGTCTGGGGGGCGTGAGGAGGGAGAAGGAGGAGGGGGACCACGTTGTGGCGTGTTGCGGACGTCGAGGAGCATCGTGGGGCGCACTGGGGAGGCCCGAGGTGGCCGGAGGTGCTTGGCAGGGGGCGGCTAAAGTGCGGGAGTGCACTGTAGCACGCTCCAGAGCGTGCAAATGGCCGGCATGCCATTTTCTATGCAATGTGGGCGCGGCCAAAAGTGTCTGGTAGCTCTAGCGGGAAGTAAAGAAGTGGGAGATGGCCTTGCATGCCCTGGGTGGCCAGTAGGAGAAGAGAGAGGTAGAAGAAGAGGGAGAGAGGGGCTGTCCAGGGAGGTAAATGGGGGTATTTTACCCCTGAATCATTGAGCAATGGCCAGGGGAGAGTTACTGGAGGTAGCAGAGGACTAGGAGGAGCTGTGGTAAAAAGTTCAGTTCAAGGAGAATAGTGTTAGTGGTCAAAATGGTGATTTTCGAAAAGTGGCAGAAGGTGTTTGATATGGTTTTGGGGTACTTGCACTAATTTACTTCTTGTGGCACTTGGCAGGGGTGTTTGTCATGACAAAATGACAGGGTAAAAGGAAGATGAGCTCATTTGGAAGAGTTTGCTAATGATACTTTGGCAAACCCTAGAAATTAGCAGAAATGAACTTGTGTAGATCTAGTTGAGCAAATCACTTCCTCTTGATGAACCACTTTGTGTAGTGTCCTCATTTGGTCATGTGAACATGCTCACAAAAGTTGGGGTCAAGGAGAGAAAGTTGTTAGTACAAAGTTGTTCAAATTTGATTCTGGTCACAGAGGGTTTTGGGGCATTTTGGTGAACCAAAATGACTTTAATTGACATGAGGCTTTGCAAGTTGATCACAATATGCATTTGTGACTTGCTAGATTTTCCTTGGATTTTTATGAGAATATTTCCTGTAGAAATATTTCAAATCCTTGAAATGGGCAGAAATGGTTTTGGGAGGTTTTGTCCAATATTTTGAACATGACCATGTGTTTATACTCTTATATATGGGAAATATATGCCCACTGAGTTTCCCTGATTTTTGTCATATATTTTTAAGACAATAAAATAATTTTTCCCTATTAACGACCATTTCTGGCCTTAAGAAAAAGCTTTTAAATGAAATAGGAAAATAACTTTTAAAATTATATTTTTGTGGTTTATGGGAATCCTATATCTAATAGGTTTCAAATATACCTTTTGAAATATTTTTCATACCCCAAATCAAGTACTTGTAGTGCAAACCTCAATTCAGGGGTTTTTTGGAAAACTAATTTTTGAAAATACTATTTGGCCAAATTATCTTTGTAAGAAAATACTATATTACACTATACACATGGCATGATCATTGGGCGGAAGTTTGGGGCAAAGAGATGAAGTACACAAGGTGGAGTAGTTGACTTTAAAGAACAGTTGAAAATCACAGAGAGAAAACCAACTCCAACATAAAAAGCCAAATAATGCAAAAGTTTTTGTTGGCCCAAATTTGTATGCTTTATTAATGCAAATGAAATGTTACAAAATGCAGGGTGTGACACCACACCTCCTGTTATTCTGCGGCAACGGCAACCTTACACCGTAGCCGAACCAGTCAACCCTCATACTACCCTCCGCATGTTTCCAGGCTCCGCGTCATTCCCTGCCTCACCGTCGTCCACCGCCTGGTGCTGTCCGCGTAGCGTGGTCAATGTGGTTAATGAACGACAGCCATCAGAAGAGGACTGTATGCGGTGAGGCTGACAGATGGACCCACGAGCTACATCTTCTCACGCAAGCAAGTGCCTCCTTGTTAAGCGCAAAAAAAAGAATCCTCCCCCTGTCAGCTCGGACCCACCAGCTACATCTTCACACACAAGGAAGTGCCTCCTTATCCTCCCTGACAGCCGGGACCCACCCGGTCAAAGCTACGTAGCATTGTCATTCTGTTCGCAAACGTGTACGTACATCCTAGTCCATTGGTCTTTCTGCCACGATGAATCGTGGCCCAGTGAGGAGAGGTAGCTGTTCAGGCAGTCCCGTCTATATCATGTACACGTACATACGTACAAATGGGCGGGGTCTTGAATGCCTACTCATGCATACGTATGGCAGGGCTCGTGTACATTGAGAGACAATGGAGGCAGCAACGACGTCCTATTCATTGGCAGCCAACCGGCTGGGTCGGAACGGAGGAAACAGCATCGTGTTCGCTGGAGCCAAGTGACTGTGTCAGAATGCGTCCTATTCATCGGGAGGCAATAGACTAGGTCGGAATGGGTCATGTTCAATGGGAGCCAACTAGCTTGGACGGAACAACCAGAACGGGGTCTGACGTACCGCAAAACAGAGGAAAACGGCCTTGTGTTCGACCGCGTACGGTCAAAATGGGGTCCTGTTCATCGTAAAGGTTCTGGTGAACCGCAAAACGGAGCAAACAGACTTGTGTTCGAGCCCCTATGGTCGAAATGGGGTGCTGTTGATCGGGAGGGGTATGGCGTACCGTAAAACAGAGGAAACGGACTTCTCTTCGATCTCCTACGGTCGTAATGGGGGACCTATTCATCGGGAGGGGTGTGGCATACCACAAAACGAGACTCCACAGCTACTGTTCATCCACCGTCTACTGCCTCGCTCCAGTCTCCACGGGCTACTGTTCATCCACCGTCGACCTCCTCCAGCCTCAACCTGCGACTGTTCATCCACGGGCTCTTGTTCATCCAGCCTTCACCGCTCCTCCACTGGCTACTGTTCAACCAGCCCTCTCCACGGGGTCCTGTTCAACCATCCTTCCATGGGTTACTGTACATCCAGCCCTCCATAGGGTACTGTTCAACTACCCCTCCATGGGGTCATCCTGTTCATCCAGCCCTCCATGGGGTCTTGTTCATCGACCCCCAACCGGCTCGATTGGGGTCCTGTTCATCTAGTGGCAACACGCGGCCTTTACCCCACGGGGTCCTATTCATCCAACCCCCATCGGGAGTTCATCCAACCCCCAACAACGCTCACTGTTCATCAAGAGGCAGTATGTCGATCGGCTTCAATTAGTAGCAGTAGCGAAGGAATCGCTCGATCGATTTCAGTTAACAGCCAGGGATTGATCGATAGCTTGGGTTCCGTGAACGTGCCGCAAATCGCCGGGTTCGATTAGAGCCCAATGCTCGCACCCACACGCCAGACGTGTATGATAGAAACGCAAAAACCTCCAGGCAGCGCCGTCACGACCACTTGCCAGAGCAGAACTCCCCAAAATTTTCCTCGCCCTCGCTTCTACCATGATTTTTTCCATCATGGACGGCCCACAGCATGTCATGTAGGTGCGTCTCCGGCCCACCCAGGACAAAAACCCCATTTTCTATCATGATTTTTTGTCATAGAAGTAGGAGCCCACCACATCTATGATGATACCGGGTTTTGTCATAATTATCATCATAGAAGTGTCATAAGTATGAAAGAAAAAAATTTGTTCGGCCCAAAATGTCACGGATGTGTCTTTTTTTGTAGTGTGTATTGGTGGTTGATAGAACTTTAAGGGAATATAAATCCTACCTTTAGCTCCGATGTTGGGTTCGACACTCCTGTTTATCGAAAAGGCTACAATTTATCACTACCTCATTTTGCCAACATCGATATGATCAGCTTGGTATACCTTTGAAAGTGCGTTATATCGACTAGAGGGGGGGGTGAATAGGCGATTTTTATGAAATTCTTCACTGAGGAATTTGCCGGTGAGGAAATTCCTTAGCTAAGAACTATTTGCACGGAATATGTACTCGTAAGTAAACATAACAGATGCACACATAGTCGAAGATGATGAAATGAAGACTAGAACAGAGTACGGAAGCGTAAACACAGGATAACAAGATGAAGACAAACAGATGAAGAAATTGAACGAGGAATTTGTGAAAGTCTTGATCAAAGTCTTCAAGCACGATATGAACAACATGCAACATGTAATGAGGAAATGGAAGAGTTGAGGAAATAGAACCAGCAGTTGGTGAAGACAATGATTTGGTAAACCAGTTCCAACTGCTGTCTCGGTTATACGTCTGGTTGGAGCGGCCGAGTATTTAAACTCGAGGACACACAGTCCGGACACCCGATCTCGAGCCGCAACTCAGACACCCAGTCCTCATCAGATTCTACTTGAACTAAGACCATGCAGGCCTCGTCCCAATCACTCGTGGTAAGTCTTGGTGACTTCCAAACCTTCACAGACTTGGTCACTCGGAGATCCACAATTCCTCTTGGATGCTCTAGACCTTGACGCCTAACCATCCGGAAGAAGCATAGTCTTCAAGGTAACAAGCGTCGGATCCACGCAGATCAATTTCTTCATGATGCTCAATCACTTTGGGTTTGTGGGGGTTTGGTTTTGGATTTTCCTCACTTGATGATTTTCGCCAAAGTCCTCGGAGGATGGGTTGCTCTCAAATGACAAGTGTCAAGTTCTCTCGGAGCAGCCAACCAACTAGTGGTTGTAGGGGGCGGCTATTTATAGCCTAGGGAGCAGCCCGACATGATAAGACATAAATGCCCTTCAATGATATGACCATTAGGTGGATAAGATATTTTTGGTCCGCCGGCGCGCAGCACAGCAACGGTCGGAAATTTGACTCTCAAATTCCTCAGGGCTATCATGTTCCTCACTATGTAGGCAATTCGACTGGCGAATTCCTAACTCCTCGATCGAGCAAAGTCATCAGCGACTGAAGAACTGCGTCTCACATCAAGAATTTGAAGAATTTGGTGAAGCGTATGAGATTTCCAATGGCTTCACTCAAGGGATTGGTAAGTGTAGGATTTTGAGTTGAGCATCACTTGGAAATTTTTCCTTAGTATTTCCTCGACCCCCTTTAACAGTACGGTGTTTCCTATGACTCAAGAAAGAGAAAATGAAACTACGAAAACAAAAGTCTTCACGCTTCATATTCCTCGAATGAATATCAAGTCTTCAAGGTCACACCAATTTCTTCACTTTCAAAGTCTTTAGAAAGTCTTCCGAATATCAAAGTCTTCAGTTGAAGAACTTCATTTTTAGGGGTCGACTTTCTCTGTAAATATCAAACTCCTCATAGACTTATAGACCTGTGTACACTCACAAACTCATCAGTTACTTAACCTATAAGTCTTCAATACACCAAAATCACTAAGGGGCACTAGATGCACTTACAATCTCCCCCTTTTTGGTGATTGATGACAACATAGGTTAAGTTTTCAACGGGGATAAACATATGAAGTGTAAATACTGATATTGAGGAATTTGATTGTAAGATATAGAAGAACTTCCCCTGAATATGTGCATAGTGAGGAATTTGCTTTTGAGGCAATGCACATTTGAAGAATTTGAATCATGGAGATCTCCCCCTATATCTTGTAATTCATACATGCATTTGATATATAATATGAAGAATTTGAAATGCATGATGAAATATGGTGCCTGATGAGATTCAGCATGCGTGCAATAATATTGACTAGGAATAAGCATGCAGAATGTCACATCAAAAGTTTCAAAGCTCAAATATCACATGCAGAGCTTAGTGCTTCAAAAGTATCAGAGCATAACACGTATCAAAATCAGAGCATCAAACGTATCGAAGCACGATCAAAAGTATCAAGGCACCATCGGATTTAAGATTACAACTCGATCCAATAAAAGGTTCGGAAGAACGAGAGTTGTAACTTAATAAAAACGCCCATAGTATAAACCCGCTTGAAGACTAACTCAGATTTCTCCCCCTTTGTCATCAAATGACCAAAAGGATCGAAACTGAGGACTAACCCCCCTGAAGATTTTCAAGTTGATGGAGGAGCGCCAGCGTTGTCGGGGTTGGATGTTGAAGTAGGGCCTGCCGCAGTGTCGTCCAAATCTTCATATTCATCAGTTTCACGCGATGAAGAATAAGAACTGGCCACCACATCAGGAACTTTGACTCTCTTGAATTTCTTCAGAGGTGGTAAAGACCAGTCAAATGCTTCCTGAAGACCCATAGTCTTCAATTCTTCCGCAGAATAGACATGATTAAGAACAGCCCAGGTGCGGTTGAGGGTTTCATGAAGGTAGTACTGATTTTTCTTCACTGCATTATGTGTTGAGGTCATGTTGTGAAGAATTGCAGCAAATTGGCGCTTCACCCATTTCGATTGTGTTCAACCTTCCGATGAAGACCGAGGAGTAACTCACGATCGATCATCACCACAGGTGCGCTTGCTTGAGGCTGTAGCTTGGTTGAGGTATTTGCGGCAGTGTCATGCGTTGTAGAATCGTCATTGGTGGAGTAAGATGCAGCCTTGCGAAATTGACCATCCAATGGACGAGTGCCTTCATCAATTACAGCTGCTGCCTTGCCCTTGTCATCAGATGATGAAACCGGTAAACGAGGACTTCAATGGGCGGCAAGTAGCTGCCATGATTCAGAGTGTCAGCCTTGTAGTTCAGTGAAGATCTTGCCCTTATGAATCTCATGATCCAAGGCGCATATGGCTTCAGTTCAAAAGGTGACATTGCAACATTGGCTAGAGTCCTCATGAAGAAATCATGGAAATTGACAGGAATGCCATGAATGATATTGAAAAGCATGTTCTTCATGATGCCAACGACATCTTCTTCATTTGAGTCGTGGCCTTTGATGGGACTCATTGTCTTCGTCAAGATTCTATAGACAGTCCGAGGCACATACAGCAAATCCTTGACGAGGAATTTGGTTCGAGGGGCTTGTCCTGGCTTCAGCAGCTTCATAAGCACTTGCATAAAGTGATCAGACAGTTCACGGTCATTGTAGATGCAACGTGCAGATTCATGGGGAGGATCAAGAGGAAGGACACGAAGCAATTCAGTTCTTTGGTGCCTTGTAGTGAGTATTCTCTGTCATCAATCCAGCACCCATGAATTGATGTCTTGACATCTCCGGTGATGTGCGGGTGGCATAGAATCGAAGAATGAGTTCTTCATTCGATCCACATATATCGGTCTGAAATTCAGCAGCCCTGCATCGTGAGGAACACGGAGTACTGGCTCGAAGCACGGAAGTGATTCCATATCCACATGAGGAATATGCTCATGGTCGAAGATCTTGTCCTTGTCAAATAGCACTGAGGAATAGAAGTTTGCTTGTGTTGGAGTCCAGAAGCGTCTTTTCCTCATACGAGCAGAGTCATAAGGATTATAAGCAGTGCAGAACACATGCTCAGAAAAGAAGTCTTCAGCCTTGAATTTTTGCTTGCTCGAGAACGGATTCTTCGGTTTGGGCAGAGGAATATCGTGATTTGTAGCACAACCTCGTGAATCGCGATCTCGGGTTCTTGGTGAGGAATTTCTGGTTCCTCTCCTTGTGCAGTTTGAGGATCAGCAATGGGTTCTTCAGCGCTAGTGGCTGGAATTTCTTCATTGACGGACGAGGTGGGATGAGTTTCTTGAGCCCAATTGAGCAGTTGTAGCCGGGGCCGAGGAACTTGTAGAATCGGAGTGAAGAGAGGAGTATTGGGATCTTGACTTTCCCAAAAGTCATCGTTCATCACGGTGTAGTGCACCCAATATCCACGTCTTCATCTTCTTTTCAAATTCCTCAACACCGCCTCTTGAGCAGTGAACCGAGGCACGGGTGAGAAACAAGCTGGTGTTGAAGGAAAGCTTCCACTTCAATTTCTTCATCAAGCTGTTCTGAGGTAGCAACAGATTGATTTTCTTCATCAGATCTGCTTGGGATCTTGTAATCTTCTCCATAAGGAACAATTTCCTTGGACGACATGGAGGAAATGGGAATGGCATCGATAGGATTTTCAATCGAGCTGGTCATTGGCTTCATTTTCTTCGCAGCCGAAGAATTTGACGTAGCTGATGCCTTCCTTTTCTTCACTGCAGCTCGTTCTGCAGCCTTTGTCTTCTTCACTTCATAGGCAGAAGGAAGAATTGGAGTTGGTGTTGGCGCAGGAGAAGCTGAGGATTGTGGTACAGTTTCTTTAGGTGCAACTGGTGCAGTTGCCCTGTTTCCTTTAGATTCTTGAGCGCACCACTAGTGGATGCCACAGGAATTTCTTCAAAGAATGGAATGGAGTCATCAGCCCGGAACTTGTGTTCTCATCGGACGCTGAAAGTCATCAGCGATCTTGGCATGTTCTTCAAATGGCCGAGCGAGTCTTCACTGAGGATTTTCTTGTTGCGATGGAGCTTCAACAGTTGACATTTTCTTCGTCAGGTTGACGAATCTCACCTTGGCTCCTTGCCAATCAGCATTGTAAGCATCAAAATCCTTGCTGAGGGCTTGAATTTCAGATTGTGCTTTGAGAAGTTCTTCAGGAGTCAAGTTGATGATGTTCTTCCTCAGAAGCTTCTCCTTTCTGGCTTGTGTTCTCTTGATCTCACGAGCCTTTTCAAACTTCCATTTCTCTTCAGCGATGAAATGGTTCAGCATATGACTTTGACCAGGAGTCAGTGGTAGATCCGGAATGGGAGTGTTTGGATCCTGATGCCATAGGTCAATGAAGTCAAGGATCTTCTTCGGATCCAAAAGCAGAGGCACAGTTGTTCTTTTGGCTCTAGCGGCCTTGGTCAGTCTGTCTCTGATGATTTCTGCAAGTTCTTCATCAGAAGCTTCATCATTAGAGGGTACGTTGAATGCAACATGTTTCTTCTTTGGACTTGGCCGAGGACCGCGTCCAGCTGTTGCTTTTGTCTTCAGCAGAGTGGGGCTGTTGAGGACATTGGTGCAGTGAGGAACTTCTTTGAGACACGAAGCAATTGAGAAACCCCGAGTCCTTTGACAAGTAGCAAGATGCACAGGTGTTGAGGACTTGGAGGGAGCTGCTGAGGATTTTGAATGAGCAGCAGCAGTCTGAGGAATTTGCTGTGAGGGTGCGGCTGAGGAACTGGGCCGTGAGGGCACTGACGGTGATGCACTGGGCTTGCGAGCAGGCTTCTTCGGCATTGATTTCCTCGGATTGACCAAGGGCTCAGCAGCGGCAGCAGCAGCAGAATCCTCATTGAATTTCCTCACTGCCTCCTTGGCCTGTCTTGCCAGTTTGGCTTGGCGCCTGGACCATTCTTCAGGAAAGTCTTCACCACTCTTGATGCTAGTGGGATCAGCGACTTGGCCAGGTGCCAGTGGAGCTCTTGGGCATGGAGGGTTTAAGGCGAATTTCCTCATGTACTTGGGAGTAACATAGCGGTATTCTCTCCATTCTCGTGCCCATCTTCTTTCTATCCTTTGAATGCGCACTTTGCACTGATTTTTGGTCTCTTTGCCAAACTTGGATTCATCGGTGTCAGATAGTCTTTGTATATTTCCTCGGGAATCTCAAAGGCGATCATGACCTCGGTTTCTTTCCTCCCTTCTGCGGTCTCTTGCCTTCGCCATTTTCTTGGTGAGGAATTTGAACAATAGAGCACTCAAGAAGTATGCAGTTTTTCTTCAAGGAACGCTGCAAATGAGTTAAGTTGATGAGAACCTAGTGATTCAAAGAATGGACATGAGTACCTGTGAACAGAGTGTAGGTGCAAGGAATTTGGAGAGGTCATATGAGTTCTCTGAAGATTTTTCAAAAGAAGCAAGTTTTGAGGAATTTGACCAGCTGAGCCTTGAGGAATTTCACTAAGCGTTTCGTTTTAGATTCCAGAGTTGTACAGATTGAAAAACCGCACAATTGAGGAATCTTGAAGAAATGAATGCTTAGAGAGATAAATCAAGAGCATATAGTGTGTGAGGTGTTCATATGTGAAGATTTGAAGAACAAAAACACCTTTGAAGATTTTCAGAAAGATTGGAGAATCAATGCGAGTAATAAAAGTGATTTTAATTACCCAAACTGAAGAACACGACGAACAAGAATGAACGGTGGTGAAGTTCGTCACGTTAGATCTCCCACGCCCTAACTTGGCAGAGGGAGACAGCTACGACGGCGGCGGAGTGAAGATTTCCGCGGCCGGCGCGAGTACGACGGCGATGAGGTCGAGGCAGTGAAGCTTTTCCTCACCGGCGGCGATGGAGTAGCAGCGGCGCTAGGGTTTGAGGAGAGCTCGAGCGAGAGACAGCGATCGAGCGGAGTAAATGAAGTGAGGAGAGGAGAGGGGTATTTATAGCCACGGTGAAAAACTGTTCGTCCGAAGATTTTGGGACGAACGTGCCCCTGCCCTTTCTCCTTCACGCGACATGTGTCACCCACGTACTGTGCAGATGAGATCGTGTAAGATCGTGGGTGATTCAACTAATGTATCGTGGAATGTGGAACGGTTTGAGCGGTAAAACCGAAAACTTGGATAAGATTTGTTTAAAAATTAGTTCGCAATTTCTTCACCGTCAAGGACACAAGTGAAGACTTTGAGCGAGTTTCAATCGAACGCACATGAAGAATTTGTGAATAGATTGGATTGGGTATAGCATAGAGGGGAAGGGTCCGATCACATTCACTTAGCAGAAATAGCAACTTGAAGAATTAGCAATAAGTGAATGCTGTAGAGGACATAAACTCATATATATATATATCCAATGAAGAAAAACGAAGGAAACATTGAAGATTTTGCAAAGTTGAAGAATTTGAAAAACTGAGGAATTTCAAAAATGAGGAAAAACTCAAATTTAAGATTTTCAACTTTTGTGGTGGCGTAGCCCACCGTATAAGAATGATGATTTCAGACACGCGTACAATTGTCGTAGGGTTCTGAGAATCAAATTCTTCACTAATTTCTTCACACTTAGAGTGTTATTCTTCATTGATTGAGGAAAAACGTTTCTTCATGTGTTGCACATCTAAGTCATCAATTATGCATAAGGGTTAGGATGTGTGTCCTTTTCAAAGAACATTCGAAGATTCTAAGATATTTAGCTCACACCGCAACTTGCTAAATCTCTTCTCATCCAAAGGCTTAGTGAAGATATCAGCTAGCTGTTCTTCAGTCTTCACATGCTCGATGGAGATATCGCCCTTCAACACATGATCACGAAGAACATGATGACGAATCTGGATGTGCTTAGTCTTCGAGTGCTGAACTGGGTTGTTTGCAATCTTGATGGCACTCTCATTGTCGCAGAGGAGAGGCACATTCTTCACGTTGACGCCATAGTCCTTGAGGTTTGCTTCATCCAGCGCAGTTGAGCACAGATGAGCCAGCAGCAATGTATTCAGCTTGCATGAAGCGGTGATCTGCAGTTCTGTTTCTTCGAGGACCAACGGACCAAAGATCGTCCGAGGAAATGACAAGTGCCGATGTTGACTTGCGGTCCACACGATCACCAAAGATAGTCGAGTCGAATATCAATGAGATCAAAAGCGAGCCCTTGGGGTACCATAATCCTAGTGTTGGTGTGTGAGCGGATATCGAAGAATATGCTTCACAGCCTTATGGTGTGATTCCTTGGTGCAGCTTGAAATCGGGCACACATGCAAACACTAAGCATTATATCTGCCTAGATGCACATAAGTACAATAAAGAACCAATCATGGAGCGGTATACCTTGTGGTCAAAGTCAATACCATTTTCATCGATTGCATAGATGGCCATTTGTGGGCATAGGAATTTTGACGCCTTTGCAATCTTGCATGCGAATTTCCTCGAGACATCTTTGAAGTATTTCTCCTGAGATATGAATATGCCATTGCGCTGTTGACGAATTTGAAGACCTAAGAAGAATTTCAACTCTCCCATCATAGACATTTGATATTCTTCACTCATGATATAGGCAAATTCATCACTATATCATTGGTGAGTACAGCCAAAGATAATATCATCAACATATATTTGGCACACAAACAGTTCATCATCATAAGATTTAGTAAAGAGAGTAGGGTCAAGTGAACCGGGTGTGAAGCCATTCTTCACGAAGAATTCCTTCAATGTGTCATACCACGCCCGAGGGGCTTGCTTGAGGCCATAGAGAGCCTTATTAAGTCTGAAGACTTTGTCAGGATTCTTGGGATCTTCAAAACCTGGGGGTTGAGCAACATATACTTCTTCCTCAAGCTTACCATTGAGGAATGCACTTTTCACATCCATTTGATATAAAATGATATCATGATGGTTAGCATAGGCAAGTAAAATGCGAATAGCCTCAAGTCTAGCAACAGGTGCAAAAGTTTCATCGAAATCAATTCCTTCAACCTGTGTGTAGCCTTGAGCTACTAGTCGTGCCTTATTCCTCACCACAAGGCCATTTTCATCTTGCTTGTTGCGGTAGATCCACTTTGTGCCAATGATATTATGCTTGCGAGGATCTGGGCGATTTACCAATTCCGAGACATTGTTCAACTCGAACTGATGTAATTCTTCTTGCATAGCCTGAATCCACTCGGCTCGAAATGCTTCATCTACCTTAGTGGGCTCGAGATAGAAACAAAAGCATAGTGCCCACAAAAGTTAGATAAGTGTGAGGCTTTTGAGCGGGTGAGAGGACTCGTGCGCTAATGTCATCGATGATATTCTCCACTTGCACTTCTTTTGCAACGCGTGGATGAGTTGGTTGTCGCGAGGATTTTGATCAGCATTTTCTTGACACCATTTTCCTCATCATGTTCTTGAGTGTATCAGCTCTCGTTCTTCATGAGCAGGAATGAATTCTTCACAGATTCTTGATGAGGAATGACATCCTCGGTAGCCTTGAGCTTGATAGCATCCTCGGTGCTGGTTCATCTAACACGAAGGAAGGTGCTCTCTTTGTGAGCCATTAGTTTCATCGAACCGACATCTACAAAGGTCAACAATCTTGTGAAGAACAATGTTGAAGACTTTGTAGGTGTCTGAGTCCTTTCCGTAACCAAGCATAAAACCTTCATGTGCTTTGGTGCAAATTTAGAGTTGTGGTGAGGATCTCTAATCCAACATTTAGCACGAAGACATTGAAATAACTCACATTGGGTTTCTTATCGTTGAGGAGTTCATAGGCAGTCTTCTTGAAGAATTTGTGGAGATATACTCTTGTTAATGATGTGGCGAGCGTATCAATTGCATCAATCCAAAAACGCCGAGGCGTTTTGTATTCATCAAGCATAGTGCGAGCCATCTCAACAAGAGTTACGTTCTTGCGCTCCACGACGCCATTCTCGCGAGGAGTATAGGGAGCAGATAATTCATGAGTAATACCAAGTTCATCAAGATAGGCATCAAGACAAGAATTCTTGAACTCGGTTCCATTTTCACTTCGATATGCTTGATCTTCACACCAAAGTTGGTTGAAGCCCTCGAGGAAAATCATTTGAAGACTTCACGCACTTCATGTTTGTAGTAACAATGTGTACCCATGTATATCGAGAATAATCATCAACAATGACAAAACCATATAGAGATGCATCATTAGTGACTCTTGAATAATGGTTAGGTCGAAGAGGTCCATGTGAAGCAATTCAAATGGACGGGTAGTGGTCATGATAGTCTTTCTTTGGATGCTTGGCCTTGGTCATTTTTCGGCTTCACATGCTCCGCATAAGTGATCCTTGAGAATTTGACATTCTCAATGCCAATGGCATGCTTCTTCTTCATAGCGTGTTCAAATTCCTCATGCCTGCATGACCAAGTCGTCGATGCCATAGCCAGCCTTACGAAGCTTTTGCAAGTAGACACATGACTGGTTGTGGTCCTCAGAGAGAAATCAACAATATCTGATCTCCTCTCCTAAAGCCTTGAAGACTTTGGAATTGTCGACTTCCATAATCACAACACAGCGATATTTGCCAAAGACAACAACCATATCAAGATCACAAAGCATTGAGGCCGACATAAGATTGTATCCTAAGGACTCAACAAGCATGACTTTGTCCATGTGCTTATCCTTAGAGATAGCAACCTTACCAAGACCCAATACGACTTTTGCCTTTGTCAAGAAAGATGATATGCTTGAGGTGATGGTGATAAGGAGCATCCATCAATAGATTCTTGTCACCAATCATGTGATTTGTACATCCACTATCGAGGACCCATTCAAGAGTTTTGGGTTGGTCATCCTGCGAGATGAATTAGTGTAACTTACAATCTCATATGCTTCATCGATGAAGAATATGATATCAAGTTCATCGATGAATTTCATCAAGCGATAAAGATATAGCGATGAGGAGGACGTGTGAAATGAAATTTCATTTCATCATGATTCGCATGCGTCCTTTCAGGCAATTTTGTTAGGTCTCCAGCAAATTCTTCAGACGTTAGAGCACGTTTGGAGACCTGACCCTGCAGAAGAGATTAGTTCTTTTTCTTCACCACCCACATCTGGAGGGGTGGCAAAGAGTTCATTATCCTGCGAGCACAATGTGAGAAAGGTGGCAAAGATGCCAAACCATTTAGCTTAGCATATGAGGGGTTGGGGTAAGCATATGAATAAGAAGAGTAATTCTTCGAGGACTTATGAACATAATGGTTTGAAGAATAATGCACATATTCATAGCCCTTAGCTTTACCCTGCGAGCCAGAGTTGTTAGAACGATGATAATCATATGAGGACTTTGATCCAGTTGAGGAATTTGATCCTCGTGAAGAATTTGGTCCATATGAGGACTTGGATCCATATGACGAGTTTGGTCCATATGAAGAGTTTGATCTGCGGTTCCTGTTCTTCACAAGTGGTGTCATGAGGACATTCACCTGAAGATTTTTAACATAGCTTTTGGGAACCTAGATTTTCTTCATAGGGGAACCGTTCCTGCAGTTAGTACCAACATATCTAGCAAATACTTCACCATTCTGATTTTTGAACAGTTTATAGTTGGAGTCAAATGACTCATCAGAAGAATGAGGAGATTCACATGTAAAGCCAGATAAGTTAGATGGATCAATGGAGGTCCTTTGCAGAACCCATGAGGTTTTGGGATCTTGCAAAGCTTCCAATATGTTCCATCGGCATTGAGTTTCCTCTCAAAGGCAATACCCTCTTTCCTAGGGCTTCGTTGAGGATCGCTTTTGAGCGCATCACAAAGTGTCGATGCCCTTTGAGGCTTTTGTACATGCTGTCATGTACAATTCCTTCAACCCTGCATTGTCAGTGATACTAGCAATGTCCTCAGATGAGGAATTAGTGATGGCAGATGAAGAATTTGTAACAGTTGAAGCATTTCAACATTCAGGTGAAGAATTAGCAGATTCACGTTCAATGCACTTTAAGCATGGAGGAACAAATTCTTCCTGAAAAGTGCTGATTTGTTGAGCTAGTAATGAATCGCGCTCGTTCTGAAGATCTTCATAACACACTCTTAGCTTTTCAAGATCTTCCTTTCTTTGAATAGCTTCAAGAGAAAGCTTCTCATGGTCAGTCAAGAGGGTATTATGTTGATCTTGAAGGGCGTCAAGCTTGGAGTGACTTCTCTGAAGACATTCACCCAATGCTTTTGACTGATCCATTTCTTTACGCAACATATTATCACTTCTTTCTAGCATATCTTGAGTCTGTTCTAAAACCGTTTGTTGTTTAGTGGAAACACAAATGAGTTTAGTATAGCAGGATTCAATGTCATTATCAGATTCATCATTATCAGATTCATCATTATCAGATTCATCATCACAAGACTCGGATGAGGAGCATTCGGTTACCTCAGCACCATTTGCCATAAGACAAGGTGCAGACGATGATGATTATGGCTCGAAAGTCATTGTTTTGAGAGATTCCTTGAAGTCCTCAAACCAGGGATCATGACAAGTTCGATGACCTTCATAGACATCAGAGATTCAGTCCCAGATGGGCTTTGAATTGCCAAGATGCATAATTCGCCTGAATTGGTCTCTGGATAGGCAGGAGCAAATGATATCCTTCGCTATGATATCAAGTCGAGTGTACTTGCGAATATCATCAGCATTCGCCGTCTTGCATAGATCAGTAAGACCAATCTCAGTGACGGTCCACAGCTCGCTGTTCTTTGCCATGAGGCGCTTCTTCATCATGGCCTTCCACTTGGGATAGTCATGACCGTCAAAGATAGGGCATGTCACTTTCTTCATACCTGCGGTCGACATAACTAGAACTCCAGGTGGTTAAACCAAAATCACACAGAACAAGGGAGTAGCTTGCTGTGATACCAATTGAAAGTGCATTATATCGACTAGAGGGGGGGGTGAATAGGCGATTTTTATGAAATTCTTCACTGAGGAATTTGCCGGTGAGGAAATTCCTTAGCGAAGAACTATTTGCAGCGGAATATGTACTCAGAAGTAAACATAACAGATGCACACATAGTCGACATGATGAAATGAAGACTAGAACAGAGTATGGGAAGAGTAAACACAGGATAACAAGATGAAGACAAACAGTGAAGAAATTGAACGAGGAATTTGTGAAAGTCTTGATCAAAGTCTTCAAGCACAGATATGAACAACATGCAACATGTAATGAGGAAATGGAAGAGTTGAGGAAATAGAACCGACGGTTGGTGAAGACAATGATTTGGTAAACCAGTTCAAGCTGCTGCTGTCTCGGTTATACGTCTGGTTGGAGCGGTGAGTATTTAAACTCGAGGACACACAGTCCGGACACCCGATCTCGAGCCGCAACTCAGGACACCCAGTCCTCACCGTATTCTCCTTGAACTAAGACCACGCAGGCCTCGTCCAATCACTCGTGGTAAGTCTTGGTGACTTCCAAACCTTCACAGACTTGGTCACTCGGTGATCCACAATTCCTCTTGGATGCTCTAGACCTTGGCGCCTAACCGTCTGGAAGAAGCACATCTTCAAAGGTAACAAGCATCGGATCCATGCAGATCAATTTCTTGATGATGCTCAATCACTTTGGGTTTGTGGGGTTTGGGTTTGGATTTTCCTCACTTGATGATTTTCGCTCAAAGTCCTCGGAGGATGGGTTGCTCTCAAATGACAAGTGTCAAGTTCTCTCGGGCAGCCAACCAACTAGTGGTTGTAGGGGCGGCTATTTATAGCCTAGGAGCAGCCCGACATGATAAGACATAAATGCCCTTCAATGATATGACCGTTAGGTGGATAAGATATTTTGGTCCGCGGCGTGCAAAGATAAAGAATGGTCGGAAATTTGACTCTCAAATTCCTCGGGGCTATCATGTTCCTCCTTTGTGTAGGCAATTCGCCTGGCGAATTCCTAACTCCTCGATCGAAAGAAAGTCATCGCGACGGAAGAACTGCGTCTCACATCAAGAATTTGACTGAATCAGATGAGATTTCAATGGCTTCACTCGAAGGGATTTGTAGGTGTAGGATTTTGAGTTGAGCATCACTTGGAAATTTTTCCTTAGTATTTCCTCGACCCCTTTAACGATGCGGTGTTTCCTATGACTCAAGAAATAGAAAATGAAACTACGAAAACAAAAGTCTTCACGCTTCATATTCCTCGAATGAATATCAAGTCTTCAAGGTCACACCAATTTCTTCACTTTCAAAGTCTTGAAAAGTCTTGAATATCAAAGTCTTGATTGAAGAACTTCATTTTTAGGGTCGACTTTCTCTGTAAATATCAAACTCCTCATAGACTTATAGACCTGTGTACACTCACAAACTCATCAGTTACTTAACCTATAAGTCTTCAATACACCAAAATCACTACGGGGCACTAGATGCACTTACAACCTTGAAGTGACCGGCTATCACTATGATAGCATGCTTGTAAGCCGCCACGAGAGGATCTTTAGAGTCCCAAGTTCCAGAAACCTGTTGGGCAACCAAGTCTGAGTCCCCCAAACACCTGACCCAACTAAGATTCATCTCTTTCACCATACAAAGCCGATGAAGAGAAGCCTCATATTCTGCTGCATTGTTAGTATAGGGAAACACGAGTCTTAAAATATAACAAAAAAGTTCACCTCACGGAGAAGTTAAGAGAACTCTAGCCCCCGAGCCTTCCAATTGTCTGGACCCGTCAAAGTGTATTATCCAGTATGTATTGTCCGGCTTCTCTTCAGGAGTCTGTAATTCAGTCTAATCATTAATGAAACCCACCAAAGCTTGAGACTTAATAGCTGTCTGTGGCACATATTTCAGATGATGTGGACCAAGCTCAATAGGTGCTCCTGAAAATAGTGTTTCAACTTGCGACTAGCCATGAAAACACTGAAGACCAGTTTCTCCCAATGTGGATATCATTGTTTTGATTCAATCAGGACCTCACTAATGTAATAAATGGCCCTTTGGACTGGATATTCCTAGCCTTCCTCCTGGCGTTCCATTACTGTTGCCACACTTACCGCTTTATTATTAGCAGCAATGTACAAGAGCGTCGGCTCCTTCTCCTACGGAGCAGAAAAGATAGGTGGTTCTGACAACTGAGGGACTCAAAAGCTTTATCTGTTGCGTCACCCCAGACAAAGTTATCTGTCTTCTTCGGCGTTGATACAAAGGAATTGCCTTCTCACCGAGTCAGCTTATAAACGGACTAAGAGCCGCCACACAACCCGTCAGCTTCTGGACAGCGTTGATATTGGCCAACTTCTTCAGAGTTGTGATAGCCTTGATCTTGTCCGGGTTAGCTTCAATGCCATGCTCAGACACAAGGAAACCCAGGAGTTTTCCCGCTGGAACACCAAAAACACATTTTGCCGAGTTGAGCTTCATCTGGTATACCCGAAGGTTATCGAATATATCCTTTAGATCATCAATCAAGGTTTCTCACTTTTGAGACTTAAGCACAATGTCATCAACATAAGCGTGAACATTGAGTCTGATCTGCTTGTGAAAACAATTCCAGACATAGCGCTGGTAAGTTGCACCGGCGCTCTTCAGTCCAAATGGCGTGTACGTATAACAGAAAGCTCCAAAGGGTGTTATAAATGTTGTCTTCTCCTGGTCTTCTTCCTTCATCTTGATCTGATGATATCCAAAATAAGCATCTAGGAAACACAAACGCTCGCAACCAGAAGTGGAGTCAGAGGAAGAGAGAATGGATCCTTGGGACAGTCTTTGTTCAGGTCAGTGTAATCAACACGCATCCGCCAAGTTCCGTTCTTCTTCTGAAAAAGCACTAGGTTAGATAACCACTCTGGGTGAAAGAATTCAACAATGAACCTGGCATCTAGGAGCTGGGTCACTTCTTCTCCAATGGCTTTGTGTCTCTCCTCGTTAAAACATCGGAGGTATTGTTGAAAGCACAAGTGCTCCTTGGGTGATTTTGGTAATTAATGTCAACATATCTCTTGTTGGACTAATATTTCTACCTAGTATATTTCAGATAAGTTCAACATTGGAGTGGCATGGACAAGAGGATGCGGAACCCCTTCAAGATGCTAAGGACAAACATTGGCAAAAGCTCAAGACTCTACATTTTCACTTTAGTGATCCAAGATCACATTGAGCCCACAGGAAAATCAATACTATTAAAAAGGGATGAGGTCTTGCTTAATGGCTTGCTTGCTCAAAGTGCTTAATGACATGCTCCAAAACCCTCAGCCACTTTCTCATATCCACATATGTCCTAAACCTAAAAGTCAAACTCGGCCCCACTGATTTGATCTATCCGGCGCCACCGAGTGCATCTGTTACAGCCACTGCCAAACCCTAATAAGTTCGGTCTCACCGATGGGATCTCTGTCTCACCAAGATGGGCTTGCAAATTCTCTTTGATCTATTGCAACAATTTCGGTCTTACCGAGTTTGTTCAGTCGGTCCCACCGAGTTTGCTTGACCAATACTTAGTTTGCTTATTACCAAAATCAGTCCCACTGAGTTTGAGTAATCTGTCAAACCGAGTTGAGGTTTTACCCTAACCCTTGCACATTGGTCCCTCTGAGTTGACCTTGTCCGTCCCACCGAAAACTCTAACATTCACATTTTGACCCGAATCGGTGTGACCGAGCTTTACCATTTGGTCCCACCGAGTTTGGGAATCTGTGTGTAATGGCTAGATTTTGTGTGCGGGCTATATATACCCCTCCAACCATTCTTAATTCATGAGGAGAGCCATCAGAACATGCCTACACTTCCAGCATTCATTTTCTGAGAGAGAACCACCTACTCATGTGTTGAGACCAAGATATTCCATTCCAACCACAAGAATCTTGATCTCTAGCATTCCCCCAGTTGCTTTCCACTCAAATCATCTTCCCACCATAGCCAAATCTATGAGAGAGAGTTGAGTGTTGGGGAGACTATCATTTGAAGCACAAGAGAAAGGAGTTCATCATCAACACACCATCTATTACCTTTTGGAGAGTAGTGTCTCCTAGATTGGTTAGGTGTCACTTGGGAGCCTCCGTCAAGATTGTGGAGTTGAACCAAGGAATTTGTAAGGGCAAGGAGATCGCCTACTTCATGAAGATCTACCCTAGTGAGGCAAGTCCTTCGTGGGTGATTGCCATGGTGGGATAGACAAGGTTGCTTATTTTTGGACCCTTCGTGGGTGGAGCACTCTGTGGACTCGCGCAATCGTTACCCTTCGTGGGTTGAAGTCTCCACCAACGTGGATGTACGATAGCAACACCTATCGAAACCACGCCAAAAATCTTCATGTCTCCAATAGCGTTTGCACACTCCAATCCCATCCCTTTACTTTCTTGCAAATTGCATGCTTTACTTCCCGCTGCTCATATGCTCTTTGCATGCTTGCTTGAATTGTGTTGTGTATGCTTGAAATTGTGTTAATCTACCACCTCAACTTGAAAAACTTCAAAACTACCACCTTTCTTTGTTGAAGGTCTAATCACCCCCCCCCCCCTCTAGACACCTCTTCTCGATCCTTTCAATTGGTATTAGATCTTTGGTCTCCATTGCTTTGGTTTAATAACCATTGGAGGAAGATGGATGAGTCTATCTTGGGGAGTCTTAGACGTAGAGTGCCTATGCTTGATGGAGAGTTCTTTAGTGAGTGGAAAATGAGATGCTTGGAATTTTTCATGAATATCAGTTGAAAAAGTACATTACTACTCCTTGTGAACCCCTTGTTGATCCCTTGCATCCTACCCATGATGAGTCTCTTAACATGATTCGTAATCTAGAACTATCAATCATATCACTAGAGGTTTGCCTAGAAATTTGATTGGTCACTTGCCAACTCTTGATTATGCTTATAGTATATGGAGATATCTTGAGGAATGATTTCCAGACTATTCCTTGAAAAAGTTAGATGAGATTCTTCACAAGTCTATTGCGTTGAATAAGATGAACCCCAATGACCCTAAGTTTGGAGATTGTTTATTTGAGGTTACCAATCTTATGCGTGCCAAAGGAGATACTGGAATCATTAGCAATATCATTTCTGAAGCTATTAGAATTCATAGAGATGAAAATTGTCAAAATCATATATCTAATGAATCACTCTCTCTAGGAAATAATCATTTGCAAGATGATGCTGAACATGGATACTATGGTGAGGATGATGATAATGACTTTGATCTTGAAGAGTCTATGAGACACTTTGGTCTTATGGCTAACCTGTGCGGCTACATGGCCGGAGGAAAGGAATGGATCCTTGATAGTGGATGTACCGATCACATGACCGGAGACAAAGATATATTTCGTGAGCTTGCTGAAAATGACGACCCTCGAAAGTATGTCACTTTTGGTGATACCTGATACATCTCCGTCGTATCTACTTTTCCAAACACTTTTGCCCTTGTTTTGGACTCTAACTTGCATGATTTGAATGAAACTAACTTGGACTGACACTGTTTTTAGCAGAACTGCCATGGTGTTATTTTTGTGCAGAAACAAAAGTTCTCATAATGACTTGAAAATCCACGGAGATTATTTTTGGAGAATACAAAAATACTAGCGAAAGAATCAAGGCCAGGGGGGCACACCCTGTCCACGAGGGTGGGGGGCGCGCCCCCTCCCCCTGGGCGCACCCCCTGCCTTGTGGGCCCCCTGGATATGCATCGACTTCAACTCCAACTCCATATATTCTCTTTCGCAGAGAAAAAAATCAGAGAGAAAGTTTCATCGCGTTTTATGATACGGAGCCGCCGCCAAGCCCTAATCTCTCTCAGGATGGCTAATCTGGAGTCCGTTCGGG
This sequence comes from Aegilops speltoides, assembly GCA_021437245.1. Classification (NCBI taxonomy): domain Eukaryota; kingdom Viridiplantae; phylum Streptophyta; class Magnoliopsida; order Poales; family Poaceae; genus Aegilops; species Aegilops speltoides. Next base: position 136,335,020 of record CM038141.1, read on the forward strand.
GCTCCGGAGAGGGGGATTCGTCACTGTCATCATCATCAATCATCCTCCATCACCAATTTCATGATGCTCACCGCTGTGCGTGAGTAATTCCATCGTAGGCTTTCGGGACGGTGATGGGTTGGATGATATTTACCATGTAATCAAGTTAGTTTTGTTAGGGTTTGATCCCTAGTACCCACTATGTTCTGAGATTGATGTTGCTATGACTTTGCTATGCTTAATGCTTGTCACTAGGGCCCGACTGCCATGATTTCATATACCTATTATGTTTTCATGAATATATGTGAGTTCTTGATCCTATCTTGCAAGTCTATAGTCACCTATTATGTGTTATGATCCGACAACCCCGAAGTGACAATAATCGGGATACTTCTCGATGATGACCGTAGTTCGAGGAGTTCATGTATTCACTAAGTGCTAATGCTTTGGTCTGGTACTCTATTAAAAGGAGGCCTTAATACCCCTTAATTTCAATTAGGACCCCGCTGCCATGGGAGGGTAGGACAAAAGATGTCATGCAAGTTCTTTTCCATAAGCATGTATGACTATATTTGAAATACATGCCTACATTACATTGATGAATTAGAGCTAGTTCTGTGTCAACCTATGTTATAACTATTACATGAGCAATCACATCCGACATAATTATCCATCACTGATCCAATACCTACGAGCTTTTCACATACTGTGCTTTGCTTATTTACTTTTCTGTTGTTGCTGTTACAATTACTACAAAACTACTATCGTTACTTTTGCCACTGTTACCATTACTATCATACTACTTTGCTACTAAGTACTTTGCTGTAGATACTAAGTTATCCAGGTGTGGTTTAATTGAAAACTCAACTACTAATACTTGAGAATATTCTTTGGCTCCCTTTGTGTCGAATCAATAAATTTGGGTTGAATACTCTACCCTCGAAAGCTGTTGCGATCCCCTATACTTGTGGGTTACCAAGACTATTTTCTGGCGCCTTTGCCGGGGAGCATAACTCTATTCTTTGAGTCACTTGGGATTTATATATGCTGATCACTATGAGGAACTTGAAAGCCCAAAGAACTAAGATTTTTCCCTCAACTACGAGGGGAGGTAAGGAACTGCTATCTAGCTCTGCACTAGATTCTCCTTCTATTTTGAGTAAGCTTGCAACACCTAAACCTGCTACTGCTATGAATTCTAATATGTCGCATGTTATTGATGATGCAACTTCTGCTATGCATGATACTTATGATGAAACTACTTCTATACTTGATACTATTGTGCCATTAGGTGAATATCTTGATGAACAACTTGCTAGGGTTAGAGAGAATGAAGTTATTGATGATGAAATTATTGAAGATAGTGATGATGAAGGTTCTCCCCCTAAGTATGAATTGCCTGTTGTTCCTGAGGGTTATGTTATGGATGAAGAAACTGCTAGAGATTTTCTTGCTTGCAATGATAGATCTGATCTTAATAAGTTATTAGCTAAACTTAAACAGAAAACTCTAAATGCTAGAATGAAACATGACCCTACTTTTGCTACTTCACCTATCATTGTTACTGATAAGGATTATGAATTCTCTTTTGATCCTGAGATAATTACTTTGGTTTAATCTGATCCTTTTTATGGCAATGAATCTGAAACTATTATGGCACATCTTACTAAGTTAAATGATATAGCCACCTTGTTCACTAATGATGAGAAATCCCGCTACTATTATATCCTTAAGATATTTCCATTCTCATTAAAGGGTGATGCTAAAACTTGGTTTAATTCTCTTGATCCTGGTTGTGTGCGTAGTCCCGTGATATGATTTATTACTTCTCTGCTAAATATTTCCTCTCGTAAGAAACAAGCTGCCTTGAGGGAAATATATAATTTTAATGCAAATTGAAGAAGAGAGTCTCCCACAAGCTTGTGGGAGGCTTCTCTGATTATAATGCTTTGCTGATCATCCTCTTAAGAAAAATGAAATGCTTGATATCTTTTATAATGGACTAACCGATGCTTCCAAGGACCACTTGGATAGTTGTGCTGGTTGTGTTTTCAGGGAAAGAACAGTCGACCAAGCTGAATTACTATTGAATAATATGTTGACTAATAAAAATAATTGGACTCTTCCTGAGCCAAATCCTGAGCCAATTGAGCCAACTCCTGAACCTATTCCTAAACCAACTCCAAAGAAGAGGGGAGTACTATTTCTCAGTCCAGAAGATATGCAAGAGGCAAAGAAATATATGAAAGAAAAAGGTATTAAAGCCGAATATGTTAAGAATTTATTCCTGTTGAAGAAATACATGGTCCTAATATACCACCTATTGAAGAAACACATTGTCTTGATAACCCGACACAGGTAGTAAAGGTAAATTCTCTCTATAGATATGATAAGGTTGAAATCCCCTCTACTAAGTTTCCTAGCCAATGTTTAGATGAATTTGATGACTTTATGGCTAGACAAGAAAGTTTAATGCTTATGTTGGTAGAGAATTAAAGAGTAATGCTTACATGATTGGACGCTTGAGTGATTATATGGCTAGAGTTAAAGGTGAACTTAAACTCATTAGTAAGTATGCTTCTATGGTTACCACTCAAGTAGAACAAGTACTTAAAGCTCAAAGCGATTTGCTTGATGTATTAAATAATAAACATGATTTTGCTGTTAGAGTGGCTACTAGAACTGGTAGAATGACTCAGGAACCTTTGTATCCTGAAGGCCACCCTAAGAGAGTTGAGCAAGATTCTCAGAGAAATAATATAGATGCACATAGTCCTTCTAAAAAGAAGAAAAAGAAAAATGATAGGAGTTTGCATGCTTCTAGTGAACCTGTTGTAGACACACCTGAGAATCCCAATGATATTTCTATTTCCGATGCTGAAACACAATCAGGTGATGAACATGAACCTAGTGATAATGTTAATGATAATGTTCAAGTTGATGCTCAACCTAACAATAATAATGATGTAGAGATTGAACCTGCTGTTGATCTTGATAACCCACAATCAAAGAATCAACGTTATGATAAGAGAGACTTTGTTGCTAGGAAGCACGATAAAGAAAGAGAACCATGGGTTCGGAAACCCATGCCTTTTCCTCCTAAGCCATCCAAGGAAAGGATGATGAGGATTTTGAGCACTTTGCTGAAATGATTAGACCTATCTTCTTACGTATGCGCTTAACTGATATGCTTAAAGTAAATCCTTATGCTAAATATATTAAGGATATCATTACAAATAAAAGAAAGATACCGGAAGCTGAAATTTCCACAATGCTTGCTAATTACACTTTTAAAGGTGGAATACCTAAGAAACTTGGAGATCTAGGGGTACCAACTATACCATGCTCCATTAAAAGAAACTATGTTAAAACTGCTTTATGTGATCTTGGAGCCGATGTTAGTGTTACGCCTCTCTCTTTTGTCGTAGACTTGAATTGAATAAGTTGACACCTACTGAAATATCTTTGCAAATGGCTGATAAATCAACTGCTATACCTGTCAGTATTTGTGAGGATGTGCCTGTTGTGGTTGCAAACGTCACTATCTTAACAGACTTTGTTATTCTTGATATTCCCGAGGACGATAGTATGTCGATTATCCTTGGTAGACCCTTTTTGAATACCGCAGGGGATATTATTGATTGCAACAAAGGCAATGTCACTTTTCTTGTTAATGAAAATGAGCATACGGTACACTTTCCGAGGAAACAACCTCAAGTTCATAGTATCAACTCTATTAAAAAAAATTCCAACTATCATTATTGGAGGTTTTGAATTTCCTCTTCCTACTGTTAAGAAGAAGTACCATACTCTTATTATAGGGGATGTTCATATCCCCGTTGAGGTAACCTAGTGTTAGTCAAAATTTCTCCTGTTCCATGTTATTCGGAATGAGTTTGTTAACAAGACTTGATCAACCTTGTTAGTGGCTTCCTTTTGATGATCATGAGATGGATGAAACTAGAAGGCACAACCTTCTATACCCTTCTTTTACTTTCTGTTATTTAGATTAAATAAAGTAAAAAATAGTATTATCTGTCTGTTTTCAGAATTATCCATGCAATAAAAGATATCTCAAAAATAAAAGTTCTCCAAATGCCATGCCAATTTAGTATGATTTTTTCTGGATTATTTGCGGATTTTAGGCACTGAGAACACAGCAGGGGGGCAAGCACCTGGCCACGAGGGTCCAGGGCGCGCCCCCTGCCTCGTGGGCCCATGATGGCCCCCCTCCACTTATTCCTGCACCCACTCACTCCATCTTCCTCCCAAAAAAATCCCCAACCAGCTCAAGCATGAGTTCTAGCTCATTTTGCTGCGATTTTCGATCTCCTTGCTCAAAGCTCCATTCACAAAACTGCTTTGGGAGATTGTTCTTTGGTATGTGACTCCTCTAATGGTCCAATAAGTTTTTGTTCTAGTGCTTTATTCATTGCAAAAAAAATTTGCCGAGGTGACCCTGTTCTTGAGCTTGCATGTCAAATTTATGAGGTCCCAAGTAATTCTAATGCATGATATAGGCTCTAGGCACTTATGGGAGTAGTTGCTATTAGTCTTGTTTAGTTTGATTCACTTTTATTTTGAGTTACTAAAAATTTCAGAAATTTTTCAAAGGAAGAAATATGTCTAGGAAAATGTACCAAGGTGGTTCTTCAACAAAGAATGGACCCAGGCGTGCTATGTGTGAGCAAGACGATGAACCACCAAGGGAAGCGGATGTGCGGCCTTGTGAATGGCCGTCAGAAGAATTTATGGTCAATGCAGGCATCAAGGACGAATTTGATGCATATGTGCGTAACGCCGATCTTGAGGTCTTCATGCAAGATAAGTGTCCTCAGTAGTACTATTTGACTGATTTTCATTCATGAGAAGGTTTAGATTTTCATCTTCATGTAATTCTCAAAGTGTCATGTTTGATATTTATGATCAATCATATACCATGGACCTAGAAGATTTTACTACTGCTTGCAAACTCCCACAGTGGGGTAGTGTTAATGAACCCCGTAAATCTGAATATAAAGACTTTCTTGCTACTATCACCGTGGGAGAATCTAGAGATATAGCATAAGCTACCATAGGGAGCATCCATTTTCCTGCTATATATTATTTTCCTCTTTTCATTGGTTGATGCATTAATGGTAAAGATGAAGCATGTCACATGTGTGTCCCTGATCTTTGTGTTCTCAAGAGTGATGTATTAGGTAGTAAAGATTATAGCTTGGGCGTAATTGTTGCACGTAGGTTGCATAATAATGGTTTATCCGGAGATTTGTTTGGAGGGATTTATGCAACCCATGTTGCTAATTATCTTGGTATACCTCCACGTGAGGGCGATAGGGAGTTGCCTCCCACTTATTTAGATTATAATGCTATGGTCATTCATCATTTTCTTGAGAGGAATGAACAATTCCTCTAGTATCGACTAATCTTTGACAGATGTCACGCTGTCCATGTTACTCTCCCTGCTCCTGCCCTTTTTGATTATCAGGCAAAAAGAAGATATGTTGTAACCAGGGAGGAGGCAACCGAGTACGAGAGGAGGACGGAGGCAGCTCGCCGCCACAGCTCAGGAGGCATTGGCTGCTGCATCTTATTACGACCCGAGTTACAACTTTGGATATCAGTCAGGCTATCCATGGACATGGACCAACTTAGGCCAAAAGCCTAAGCTTGGGGGAGTACGTATTTCTCACCGACATTGCATTCATGTTCACACACTTATTCTAGTTGTCGGTGCTCATACTTTTTCATTGTATCATCCATGCTAGTTTAATTTCTTTTTATAGCTTTCTTCTTGTGTGTTTGATAAACCTTAAGAAAAACCAAAAAATTAGTTAGTTTAATCTCCATGCTTGTAGCAGTAATTAAAATGAAAACCCAAAAAGATTTCTCGTTCTTATTTTACTTGTTGGGAGCTTTCCCATGTAAATAGTTTATTTCCTTTCTTTCCTTTGGGTGGTCGAGAGGAGAAGACCATAATGAAAATGTTTAGTGGCTGTCATATGCATGATTGTTGATTTAACTAAGAGCCCATATTACTTTGCCTTCTCCCTTGAATTGAATGCTTGCATATTCCAGCTTAGTCCAATGCACGTGCACTATTATTATTATTATTATACACACCGTTCGGTCGTGCAAGTAAAAGGCAATAATGACGATATATGATGGACTGATTGAGATGAGAGAAGCTGGTATGAACTCGACCTCTCTTGTTTTTGTAAATATGATGAGTTCGTCATTCCTGATTCAGCTTATTATGAATAAATATGTTTGCAATGACAATTAGAGATTATAGTTGCTTATGCCATGCTTAATTAGCTAGGAGCTTATAATGGTTTACCTTGTGTGCCAACATGCTATGAAAATGGTTGTGATGTGGTACGATATGGTGGTATCCTCCTTTGAATGATTCGAGTGACTCAACTTGGAACATGTTCACGCATGTAGTTGAAACAAATCAACATAGCCTTCATGATATTTATGTTCATGGTGGATTATATCCTACTCATGCTTGCACTCAGTGTTGATTAATTTTAATGCATGTTCATGACTGTTGTCGCTCTCTCAGTTGGTCGCTTCCCAGTCTTTTGCTAGCCTTCACCTGTACTAAGCGGGAATACTTCTTGTGCATCCAAACTCCATAAACCCCAATGTTATTCCATATGAGTCCACCATACCTTCCTATATGTGGTATTTATCTGCCGTTCCAAGTACATTTGTATGTGCCAAACTCCAAACCTTCAAATGAAATTCTGTTTTGTATGCTCGAGCAGCTCATGGATCAACTAGGGTTGTCTGTATCTTCCATGCTAAGTGGGTTATTCTCAAGAGTGGACTCCGCTCCTCATTCACGATAAAATGGCTGGTAACCGGGATGCCCAGTCCCATGATCAAAAAGATCAAAGCAAACCAAAATAATTAAACAAAACTCCCCCAGGATTGTTGCTAGTTGGAGGCACCTGTTGTTTCGGGCAAGCCATGGATTGATGCTTGTTGGTGGTGGGGGAGTATAAACTTTACCTGGGAACCGGCTATAATGTGTGCAGCATGGAAGATATCGAGATCTCTCGGTTGTTATGTTGACAGTCAAAGTATACCGCTCAAAATGTTATTCATCTCTATTTTAAAATCGAGCACTGGCACCTCTACAAATCCATGTTTCCCTCTGCAAAGGGCCTATCTATTTACTTTTATGTTGAGTCATCACCCTCTTATTAAAAAGAACCCGCTGGAGAACACCGCTGGCATTTGCATGCATTACTATTAGTTTATATTGGGTATGACTTGACTGGATCTCTTTTACCATGAATTACAATGTTTAGTCAGTCCTTGATCTTTAAAGGTGCTCTGCATTTCTGTTTTGCAGTCTCAGAAAGGGTTAGCGAGATGCCATCTTGTTATATCATATTATGATTGTTTTGAGAAAGTGTTGGCATCCGAGTTTTATTATTATTCCTCGCTAGTTGATTATGCCATTGATATGAGTAAACATGAGACCTAAGTGTTATTGTGAATATGGTTAGTTCATAATCTTTGCTGAAAACTTGATTGCTGGCTTTACATATTTACAACAACAAGAGCAAACAGAGTTTGTAAAAGTTTTCCTTTATCACTTTCAGTTTATCAACTGAATTGCTTGAGGACAAGCAAAGGTTTAAGCTTGGGGGAGTTGATACGTCTCCATCGTATCTACTTTCCCAAACACTTTTGCCCTTGTTTTGGACTCTAACTTGCATGATTTGAATGAAACTAACCCGGACTGACGTTGTTTTCAGCAGAACTGACATGGTGTTATTTTTGTGCAGAAACAAAAGTTCTCGAATGACCTAAAAATCCACGGAGATTATTTTTGGAAAATATAAAAAAAATACTGGCGAAAGAATCAAGGCCAAGGGGACCCACACCCAGTCCACGAGTGTGGGGGGCACACCCCCTCCCCCTAGGCGCGCCCCCTGCCTCATGGGCCCCCTAGATGTCCACCGACCTCAACTCCAACTCCATATATTCTATTTTGCAGAGAAAAAAATAAGAGAGAAAGTTTCATCGCGTTTTACGATACGGAGCCGTCGCCAAGCCCTAATCTCTCTCGGGAGGGCTGGTCTGGAGTCCGTTCGGGGCTCCGGAGAGGGGGATTCGCCGTCGTTGTCATCATCAACCATCCTCCATCACCAATTTCATGATGCTCACCTCCATGCGTGAGTAATTCCATCATAGGCTTGTTGGACGGTGATGGGTTGGATGAGATTTACCATGTAATCAAGTTAGTTTTGTTAGGGCTTGATCCCTATTATCCACTATGTTCTGAGATTGATGTTGCTATGACTTTGCTATGCTTAATGCTTGTCACTAGGGCCCGAGTGCCATGATTTCAGATCTGAACCTATTATGTTTTCATGAATATATGTGAGTGAAGGAAATATGCCCTAGAGGCAATAATAAAGTTATTATTTATTTCCTTATTTCATGATAAATGTTTATTATTCATGCTAGAATTGTATTAACTGGAAACATAATACATGTGTGAATACATAGACAAACATAGTGTCACTAGTATGCCTCTACTTGACTAGCTCGTGAATCAAAGATGGCTAAGTTTGCTAGCCATAGACATGAGTTGTCATTTGATTAACGGGATCACATCATTAGGAGAATGATGTGATTGACTTGACCCATTCCGTTAGCCTAGCACTTGATCGTCTATTATTTTGCTATTGCTTTCTTCATGACTTATACAAAGTTCCTACAACTACGAGATTATGCAACTCCCGTTCACCGGAGGAACACTTTGTGTACTACCAAACGTCTGGCGTGGCGGGTGATTATAAAGGAGCTCTACAGTGTCTCCGAAGGTACATGTTGGGTTGGCGTATTTCGAGATTAGGTTTTGTCACTCCGATTGTCGGAGAGGTATCTCTGGGCCCTCTCGGTAATACACATCACTTAAGCCTTGCATGTATTGTAACTAATGAGTTAGTTACGGGATGATGTATTATGGAACGAGTAAAGAGACTTGCCGGTAACGAGATTGAACTAGGTATTGGATATCGACGATCGAATCTCGGGCAAGTAACATACCGATGACAACGGGAACAACGTATGTTGTTATGCGGTTTGACCGATAAAGTTCTTCGTAGAATATGTAGGAGCCAATATGGGCATCCAGGTTCCGCTATTGGTTATTGACCGAGAATAGTTCTAGGTCATGTCTACATAGTTCTCGAACCCGTAGGGTCCGCATGCTTAACGTTACGATGACAGTTTTATTATGAGTTTATGAGTTTTGATGTACCGAAGGAGTTCGGAGTCCCGGATGAGATCGGGGACATGACAAGGAGTCTCGAAATGGTCGAGACGTAAAGATCGATATATTGGACGACTATATTCGGAGTTCGGAAAGGTTCCAAGTGATTGGGTATTTTTGAGTCTGGGAGAGTTACGGGAATTCGTATTGGGCCTCATTGGGCCATACGGGAAAGGAGAGAAAGGGCCAAAAGGGTGGCGCACCCTCCCTTGGACTAGTCCGAATTGGACTAGGGAGGGGGGGCGCCCCCTTCCTTCCTACTCCTTCTCTCTTCCCTTTCCTTCTCTCCTACTCCTACTACAAGGAAGGGTTCCTAGTTTTACTAGGAAAGGGGGAATCCTACTCCCGGTGGGAGTAGGACTCCCCTTGGGCGCGCCATAGAGAGGGCCGCCCTCCCCTCCTCCACTCCTTTATATCTGAGGCGGGGGCACCCCATAGACACACAAGTTGATCTACGGATCGTTCCTTAGCCGTGTGCGGTGCCCCTCCACCATATTCCACCTCGGTCATATCATCGCGGAGTTTAGGCGAAGCCTGTGCGATAGAACATCATCATCGTCACCACGCCGTCGTGCTGACGGAACTCATCCCCGACGCTTTGCTGGATCGGAGCCCGGGGATCGTCATCGAGCTGAACGTGTGCTGAACTCGGAGGTGCCGTACATTCGGTACTTGGATCGGTCGGATCGTGAAGACGTACGACTACATCAACCGCGTTTTCATAACGCTTACGCTTACGGTCTACGAGGGTATGTGGACAGCACTCTCCCCTCTCGTTGCTATGTCATCACCATGATCTTGCGTGTGCGTAGGAATTTTTTTGAAATTACTACGTTCCCCAACAGTGGTATCAGAGTCTTGGTTTTATGCGTTGATGTTATATGCACGAGTAGAACACAAGTGAGTTGTGGGCGATACAAGTCATACTGCTTACCAGCATGTCATACTTTGGTTCAACGGTATTGTTGGATGAAGCGGCCCGGACCGACAATACTGCCAGATGCTTCTGCGAGACTGGTTTTACCGCCGTGCTTTGCACACAGTGACTAGCGGTCTCGGTTTCTCCAACTTTACTTGAGCTGAGTGTGGCTACGCCCGGTCCTTGCGAAGGTTAAAACAGCACCAACTTGACGAACTATCGTTGTGGTTTTGATGCGTAGGTAAGAACGGTTCTTGCTCAGCCCGTAGCAACCACGTAAAACTTGCAACAACAAAGTAGAGGACGTCTAACTTGTTTTTGCACGGCATGTTGTGATGTGATATGGTCAAGACGTGATGAGATATAAGTTGTTGTATGAGATGATCATGTTTTGTTGAAGTTATCGGCAACTGGCTGAAGCCCTATGGTTGTCTCTTTGTTGCATAAAGATGCAAGTGCCAAATAATTGCTTTACTTTATCGCTTTGCGATAGTAATAGTTGCAAGAGCAATAGTTGGCGAGACGATCATGTGATGACACATTGATATAGATCAAGATGATGAAGATCATGGTGTCGTGCCAGTGACGATAGATGTCATGACAGTACTTTGGAGATGGAGATCAAAGACGCAAGATGATCATGGCCATATCATGTCACATATATTGATTGCATATGATGTTTATCTGTTATACATCTTATTCTGTTTTGTTTGACGGTAGCATTTTAAGATGATCTCTCATTAATTATCAAGAAGTGTTCTCCCTGAGTATGCACCGTTGCGAAAGTTCTTCGTGCTGAGACACTACGTGATGATCGGGTGCGATAGGCTCTACGTTCAAATACAACGGGTGCAAAATAGTTGCACACGCAGAATACTCAGGTTAAACTTGATGAGCCTAGCATATACAGATATGGCCTCGGAACACGGAGACCGAAAGGTCGAACGTGAATCATATAGAAGATATGATCAACATAGTGATGTTCACCATTGAAAACTACTCCATCTCACGTGATGATCGGACATGGTTTAGTTGATTTGGATCACGCGATCACTTAGATGACTAGAGAGATGTCTGTCTAAGTGGGAGTTCTTAAGTAATATGATTAATTGAACTTAAATTTATCATGAACTTAGTCCTGGTAGTATTTTGCAAATTATGTTGTAGATCAATAGCTTGCGTTGTTGCTTTCATATGATTATTTTGATATGTTCCTAGAGAAAACTGTGTTCAAAGATGTTAGTAGCAATGATGCGGATTGGATCCGTGATCTGAGGTTTATCCTCATTGCTGCACGTAAGAATTATGTCCTTAATGCACCGCTAGGTGAGCAGACCTATTGCGGGAGCGGATCACGGGCGTTATGAACATTTGGCTAGCTCAATATGATGACTACTTGATAGTTTAGCGCACCATGCTTAGCGGTTTAGAATCGGGACTTCAAAGGCGTTTTGAGCGTCATGGACCATATGAGATGTTCCAGGAGTTGAAGTTAATATTTCAAGCAAATACCCGAGTTGAGAGATATGAAGTCTACAACAAGTTCTATGGCTAAAAGATGGAGGAGAATCGCTCAACAAGTGAGCATGTGCTCAGATTGTCTGGGTACTTCAATCGCTTGAATCAAGTGGGAGTTAATCTTCCAGATAAGATAGTGATTGACAGAATTCTCTAGTCACCATCACTAAGTTACTAGAACTTCGTGATGAACTATAGTATGCAAGGGATGAAGAAAACGAATCCCGAGCTCTTCGTGATGTTGAAATCGACGAAGGTAGAAATCAAGAAAGAGCATCAAGTGTTGATGATTGACAAGACCACTAGTTTCAAGAAAGGGCAAAGGAAAGAAAGGAAACTTCAAGTAGAATGGCAAACAAGTTGTCACTCCGTGAAGAAGACCAAAGCTGGACCAAAGCACTGAAACTTAGTGCTTACCTTTGCAAAGGAAATAGTCCTTTGAAGCGGAAATGCCCTAAATATTTGGTGGATAAGAAGGATGGCAAAGTGAACAAGGGTATATTTGATATCTGAGTGCTTGATGTGTGTCTTACTAGTGTTTATAGTATTCCCCTGAGTATTTGATACTTGTTCGGTTGCTAAGATTAGTAACTCGAAACAGGAGTTCTGAGAATAAGCAGAGACTAGTTGAAGGAAAGTGACGATGAGTGTTGGAAGTAGTTCCAAGATTGATATGATCATCATCGCACACTCCCTATACTTTTGGGATTAGTGTTAAACCTAAATAAATGTTATTTGGCGTTTGTGTTGAGCATGAATATGATTTGATCATGTTTATTGCAATCTGATTATTCATTTAAAATCAGAGAATAATTGTTGTTCTGTTTACATGAATAAAACCTTCGATGGTTATACACCCAATGAAAATAGTTTGTTGGATCTCGATTGTAGTGATACACATATTCATAATATTGATGCCAAAAGATGCAAAGTTAATAATGATAGTGCAACTTATTTGTGGCACTGTCGTTTGGGTCATATCGGTGTAAAGCGCATGAAGAAACTCCATAAAGATGGATTTTCGGAATCACTTCACTACTAGGGAAAAGCCTATACACGAATCTTAGCAGCAGCAGTTCAAAATAGGCGCTGCTGCTAAGTAGTTATAGCGGGGTTACGTAAACTTCGCTGGCGATAAATATTTAGCGATGGCCTTTCGGCGAAACGCATCTTGCTACAAATATCGACCGCGGTGTTCCCCAACTCTAAGTAGCGATGGCGTTAGCAATAACATCGCTCTTGCTAAGTGCGTAGTAGTAGCGCGGTTTCCTCGAGATCGCTGCTGGTAAGTTTCAAATTGCGCAATTTTTGTCCCGATTAGCGATGGCGCCTTGCCTAAAAGTGCGCTGCTGCTAAGTTCTTAGCAGCAGCGTTTTCTCTCCAGCTACGCTAACCCCACCAACCCCAACCCGTCCCTCCCTCCCCTTCCTTTTTCCCTTCCCCTACCTCCCCTCTCCTCTCTTCCCTCCACCACATGCTCCCACTCTCACTTTTTTTCCCTTCCCCCTACCTCCCTCTCTCCTCTCTTCCCTCCACCACATGCTCCCACTCTCACTCTTCTTCTTCTCAATACTTCTCCCCCATTACTCTCTCTCTTCTCTATCCACCTTCTCTCTCTTCATTATTCCTACATAACTACACCACCTCCATTAATGCATCTCCTTCTCTTTTTCCTTCCCCCTCCACTAGTTGAAGTTGTCTCCTTCCAAATTAGGTAGCTAGGTAGATGTAGGATTTAGTTAAGTGACCTATTTGCCCCCTAACTAGATCTATCTTTGTCAAGAAGAGCTTTGTGCACTTTTGATCTCCCTACAACATCATCTCCGGCCATCGAGATAGAGGTGATGAAAATTTCATCTTTTGCAAAATGGAAATGTGTTTATGTGTGTGTGATATGTTTGTGAAAATTGTGTGTGTGGCATGAGTTGGCCTTGTAAATTGTGCTTTTGAGTTGCCTATGTTTTGCGAAATGTCGATTTATTTCGTTTGGTAATTCGAACAAACTCTAGATCCATATATGTCCTATTTTTAGGAAGGTCATGCCAAATTTTTTATGACTTTGATGCATGCATGCATTTTTACAATCAATTTTTTATTATTACCGTGCGAGTTGGCGATGGTAAGTGGAGCGATGGTGGACAGGTGGTTGCGGTCGGCGGTGCAAGACACAGGGCCGTCATTCTGCACAACATGATGCCGTTTGAGAGGATGAATGGGATCATCAAAGGATTCGTTAAGTAACATGTCCCGTCCGGATGGAAGCATCGTCGAGGGCTATTTGGCACAAGAGTGCATCTCTTTACGTGAGAATTTTCTATATGGCGCGAGACCAGCCGCTTTGGTGTTAGTGTTGGTTTGCCCGTTAACAAGCACGATGGGAGGCTCGAAGGAGATGGTCATTTATAACGTCGCAGGAACTGCACGTGGCATACTCAGATCGGCGCAGCGACTTTGACAGAGCAAACTTGGTAGTGCTACAACACCTAGATGAGGTAGATCCTTTCGTGGCACTGCACAAAGAAATTATCGCAAAGAAGTATCGTGACCATAGTAGTAGCGTGTTTCACATAAAGCGCTGCAGCTACATATCATAGTAGTAGCGCGTTTTGACATAACGCGCTACTGCTATGTCCACTTAACCCAAAATTCTCACTCGCCCAGCTTCATCCCGCCATTTCCACCCAAATCCTCACTCTCTCTCCGGCCCCCGTCGCTCCGCCGCGCCCGACCCGGCCCTGGCGCTCGCCCAAACTCCGCGGCGCGGCGCTAGCCCGGCGCTTCGCCCGTCGACCCTCGACCCGACTCGGCGCGCTGCGCCCCGACCACGCCGCTCGCCCCGACCCAGCCACTGCGCCCCGACTCGGCGCCGGCGCTTCGCCCCGACCACGCCGCTCGCCCCGACCCACCGCTCGCCCGACTCGGCGCGGCGCTCGCCCGACCCGGCGCGCGCCCCGACCCGTCGGCCCTCGCCTCCCTCCTCGCCCCTGCACTCTCTGTAAACCCCCTCTCTGCTAGGGTTCTTCATGTTAATTAATTAGGTTATCTATTTAGTTATGAATTCAGCTAGGTTTCAAAATTAGCTGAATTTATATGGAAATTGAACTGGACATGTCATATGTGCATATGTCATGTTTTGGACATGTCATGTTTGGAAAATGATCCGAGTGGCCTATGTTACGCCGGAATGTTGATTCATTTCCGTTTGGTGAATTTCAGGTGCTCGATATGTCCATTTTTAGCAAAGGTCATGCGAAATTTCCGTGAATAAAGGCATGATTTGTGCTACATAGTTGGCATATCGAGTCTTGCACATAGATTTCTTTTATGTCATTTCTCATTTATTCATACTTTTAGAAATAAATGAGGCCACTTAATCATAGGAAACATGTCGAACAACGAAGAAACCGGGCCTTGACCAAGATGCGAGATGAGATGGATTATGATGGTGAACACGAGTACCTCGACTATTTGATGCTAAGCAAGGTTTGCGGGTCGGCCTCGATGATGGTATGCGGCGCCGACATCGACACCGGCGGCGCCCGGCACCGACGGCGCCCGGCACCGATGGCGGCGCCGAGACCGCGGGAAGGTACCGGCGGGGAAGGTACCGCTCCGATGCCGATACGAAAAGAGGAAGCATAAGAAGCGAGAGGATACGAAAACCTAACAAACTAGGGATTGGGCGACTTGTGATCACAAAGATGGCACACAGCAAGTTTGAGCCATTAGAGCGGAAGAACCTCGCAAGTGCTATGGGAACCAAGTAGGATGCATCCTACGGGAATCTTGAGACATCAACGCGATGACTTAAGGAGTAAAGAACATTTGACGCAGATTGCTCCTAACGAAGTTGCACAAGAGATTCAAGTTCCCCGACCGGGATGATAACATAGAACAACCGTGGGATGATCCGAAGATGAAAAAGATTAACAATCACGCCATGGGCATGTTCAGCAATGATTTGGCCTGCTGGAAAGGGAGGGTGAAACGAGCTATTGAGGCTGATGAACCCCTGTCCAAGATTCTGGAGGAAAATCCGACACTTACGGAAGAGGAGTTCGAAAAGTTCAAGGACACTTGCGCTACCGAGGCAGCCAAGGCTAAGGCTGCGAAATTCAAAAGACTTCAGCTCTGGAACACGGGGAAGCATCGCCTCGGAAGCCGTGGCTACCTCGGTAAAAGGCCCATACGGGATAAGGAGGGCGCGAACGTGAAGCCGTGGGTCTCCCGCACCCCTTCGCTGAAGTTCACCAACCCCTTGGAGCATGACTTCATCGGGGCCCGCTACAAGTGGGACAAGGAGAAAAAGGTTTTTACGGACAAGATCACGAGGAAATTGATTAGACTCTCGGAGAAGCAACACCGGCTTGCAGCCGAAAGCCCTACTTCTCGATGAGGCCCAAGTGGGACACCCTCTCAACCGGCCTTGAGCGAACTTAAGGGACTCCCGTTGGACCAGCGGCCGCAATATGGTCGTGTGCACGGCGCCGACACGGCGCCACGTGGAAGGTGTTTTACAACGACGGCCCGAGGCCAAGCAGCAGAAAAAGAAGTTTAGTCAGGCGGACATCGGCGCAAAGGTGAAGCTTGCGGTCGAGAAAAAGCAGCCGAGGGCGAAAAAAGCAGCCGAGGACAGATATGTGTTGCTACAAAGAAAAGGTCAATGCAGTTGTAATCGCTGCGAAATATTCGCTACTAACTTGGTTCCATTTATCATCAATCGGGCGAAGGAAAATCCGGACAAGGCGGTACATGATTTCCGATGCCCAGTTTAAATCGCGAACAACTCCATGAACAACAACACCATCGCACCATCACTTGCTCATGCAACGGGCCTCCTCTCGCACCGCTCCCGCTCATAGCAGCCGTCCTCGGCCTCGGTAGCGCTAGGTGGGCCTTCGTCTTTAGCTGAGCTCGGCGCCGTCACGGTAATTACATGTCGCACCAACATATATATATGTAGATAATATTCCATTTTGTTGCCTTTCGGTTGTTTTACACCACGAGACATATGTGTTTGCGGCGAAAGAAACCCCATGCACCATACTCTACTTGATCAAAGGCGGAAGGTGGGCGTGGGAAAGGGGATGATAATGGACCCCTCTCAACGCACATTCCACAACCACCCGATCCCACTGGGCACTTGAGGTTAGCTTGACCATGTGAAATCGGGCACGAGGATTTGCCTCCTCGATGACAGCATGTGGGAGCGGACGACGAGACCCGACGCGGATTGGACGATGCAAGGGTTGGGTGCTGCTATGGCGAAGAATCTTATTAAATGCGAGCCGGCCGAGAGCACACCAATAACTACCACACATCAACAAGCATGTCGGAGACCACCACCCCACCTACGCAATTACAAGCTCTGTAGTAGTGCGGGTGAGAGCAGCGAGACGACATGATGAAGGGGTGCAATAGTCTTGGCTGATGTATCTCAGAGACGAGAGAATGGATGATGAGGCGGAGGTCGACCCTATGGATTACCTCAATACAAACGCCGTATGATCGTGACATAGATATGATGAGTCAACCATATGACTAATCGGGCTATCAGCTTGCTAATGAGGATATGGATGATATGCCCGGTAGGGCCGTACCATGGAATGCAAAAGTCTCTCTTCATGAAATCCTCACAGACACGCTGAAGATGCCGCCTCAACACAGGCTCAACTAGCCGGGCGCGAGGGTCGTCTGATGCTTAGCCGGGAACACTTGGGCAGGGGTTAAGGAAGGGTGCGGAAGGTGTGCCCAAGAAAAAGTAGAGGAAGAGATCGGGAAGGTGGCGGCTCCAAACAAGCGAGCACACAGCAGCTAGACAATGCATTACGAAGGCGTGTACCCGTGAAAGGTGCGGTCATGTTCCATCTCACAGGCGAGCCGATGCTACCGCCAAACCACTGGAGGCACTATCGGGGATCTCGAGAGACTGCACGACCATGTCTTTGTCGATCGAGAAAAGCCTACTAGCCTCAAAGGATCCGGGATATCCAACATCGCGGCTCGTGTGCACGAGGGAAGTGCTACGTCGACACACGGCCCATGGAGGTGTTCTTCCTGCGGTTTGACCATATCTTTGAGATGTTTCTAACAAGGTGGCTTGATTTTACTATCGTCGCCTTTTGCGCTACATATGAGCTCCGTCGTGAAGAGTGAAGAAGTCTCGCAAATCGTGTGGCGGATCCGTACTACATGCATGAGTCTTTCTTGAGTCTCGGCGACTTTGAGCTGAAACTGCTAGGAGTACCTCCAAAACTTCATGGTGCAGAATAAGGACCGGAAATTGTCCTTGTGCCTTATCATCCAAAGTAAGTCGTTCGGACAACCCTTTCGTACATTTCAATCATTCCTTCTCTCTCATATGGGGAATAATTTGAGGTGTCTTTTCCCGCAGACAGGGCGCCCGTCCTTATCGTTCTTTACCCGCAAGTCTCCCACGCCGTGTATTTTGACCCTTCGAGAGACTACAAGAAAAAGGACTACACCCACATAATATTCTAGATGATGCTCTCCAAGGCTTCAGCTATAGAGGTGGCCACGTGCATATCAGGAAACAAAGGAACAAGAAGATGGGTTTCGTGCATAAAACTAACTTCTCCTGCATCCATGTCCCAAAACCAAGCAAGAAGGATGGATTCTACATCGTCCATCTCATGATTCAGTTCAACACGGATCACCAAAAGCTTCGCATTAACAGCAGAAATGATGATCATATCCACAAGTGGCTAGAATCTCATGGAGAAGCGAATTATAAACTTAGAGATGACTTCTTTCGCATCCAAAGCGACATTGCGACGATCATCATGAAAGAAGTCGTCGATGAGAAGGGGATGTTCCACCACGGCCCTATATCGCGAGCTGACGTCCGAACTCGCATAGGCATGCAACGTCTAGACCTCACGTCGTTCAATCTGCTAGGGTTCGTCCTTGATGATATGGAAGGATGGAACTTCTAGTGATTTATGATGCCGATGATGATGATATGTGTCGGTTGAACTTGTATACTTTTTGTAGCGATGAAACTTTGTGATGTGCACGGTCCCTGCCGAACTTGCGTAATGCTACTTTGTTAGTTGGCGTACGATACCTGTGTACCTCTAGTTAATTAATTTGCGTACTGTATATGTTGCATCTAGTTGCTAACCTTTCTTTTTTGGTGTTGCTCTAGTATATTTTTTGCATATATATGATTGTACATCCTCTTCATGAACACGCATCTCTAACAGGTACATAGTTTCTTGATGGCGAGATGGAAATGCTATGTCGTGTACAAAGGGAAGGTTCCGGGGGTGTACAACGAGTGGCATGAGTGTCGGCGCAAGTGAATGGGTTCACGGCGCCAGCCATAAAACTTCAAAAGCAGACAAGAAGGAGAAGCTAGTTACTTGAGGTTCACGCTAAGCGAGAGAGGACTCGTAACCGCCACCTCATGTCTTGCATGGTTCCGCTCTCACTCATAGTGATAGCACTTCTTGCGTATGCCTTTGTTTAGATGGATGACGTTGTTGTAGTTGCAAGTATTCGAGACTTGCATGTATTGCTATTTTCGAGATGATAACAAGATATCACTTTGTGTTGGATGATGATTATGAAGAGACTATTTGTATGTACATGCTATGATTACATTTGTGGTCTCGAGCATTTGTATGTGTATCATGATGAAATTTCTATGTGCTAAAGATTCTTCTACAAAGCGGTTCAAATACAAAACAAATATGCCAAAAAACTACTTAAATTAGCGATGGCGAGTGTACAAAAGTTAGCAGCAGCGCGCAATAGCGATGGCGTCCTGCCAAAGAGCGATAAGCGCTACTAGCGGCAGCGAGCTTCCTAACCGCGCTGCTGCTAGACTTGTATAGCGATGGCGCCGGTGGGCACGCTGCTATCTGCTATGAGTTAACTATGGCCCGTATTAGTAGCGCGGGTACCCGCGCTACTGATACATCTAAAACCCGCGCTGCTGCTAGCCTTTTCCCTAGTAGTGCTTGGTTATGAATCATTTGATGTTTGCGAACCGTGCCTTTTGGGCAAGATGACTAAAACTCCGTTCTTCGGAACAATGGAACGAGCTACTGACTTGTTGGAAATAATACATACTGATGTATGCAGACCAATGAGGATGAAGGCTCGTGGCAAGTATCATTATTTTCTGACCTTCACAAGATGATTTGAGCAGATATGGGTATATCTACTTGATGAAACATAAGACTGAAATAGTTGAAAGGTTCAAAGAATTTCAGAGTGAAATGGAAAAATCATCGTAACAAGAAAATAAAGTTTCTGCGATATGATCGTGGAGACGAATATTTGAGTTACGAGTTTGGTCTTCAATTAAAATAATGTGGAATAGTTTCACAGCTCACGCCACCTGGAACACCACAACGTTATGGTGTGTCCGAACGTTGTAACCGCACTTTATCGGATATGGTGCGATCTATGATGTCTCTTACTAATTTACCACTATTGTTTTGGGGTTATGCATTAGAGACAGCTGCATTCATGTTAAAAGGGCACCATCTAAATCCGTTGAGACGACATTGTATGAACTATGGTTTAGCAGTAAACCTAAGCTGTCATTTCTTAAAAGTTTGGAGTTGCGATGCTTATATGAAAAAGGTTTTCAACCTGATAAGCTCGAACCCAAATCGGAGAAGTGCGTCTTCATAGAATACCCAAAGGAAATTGTTGGGTACACCTTCTATCACAGATCCGAAGGCAAGATATTCATTGCTAAAAATGGATCCTTTCTAGAGAAGGAGTTTCTCTCGAAAGAAGTGAGTGGGAGGAAAGTAGAACTTGATGAGGTAGTTGTACCTTATCCTAAATTGGAAAATGTTCATCACTGAAATCAGTTCCAGTGATTTCTACACCAATTAGTGAGGAAGCTAATGATGATGATCATGAAACTTCAGATCAAGTTACTACAGAACCTCATAGGTCTTCCAGTGCAGGTCCGCACTGAGTGGTGCGGTAATCCTGTTCGGAAGTCATGTTACTAGACCATGATGAACCTACGAACTATGAGGAAGCGATGATGAGCCCAGATTCCATAAAATGGCTTAAGGCCATGAAATCTGAGATGGGATCCATGTATGAGAACAAAGTGTGGACTTTGGTGGAGTTGCCCGATGATCGGCAAGCCATATTGTATAAATGGATCTTCAAGAGGAAGACGGACATTGATAGTAGTGTTACTATCTACAAAGCTCGACTTGTCGCAAAAAGGTTTTTGACAAGTTCAAGGTGTTGACTACAATGAGATTTTCTCAACTTAGCGATGCTTAAGTCTGTCCGAATCATGTTAGCAATTGCCACGATTTATGTAATCTGGCAAATGGATGTTAAAACTGCATTCCTTAATGGTTTTCTTAAAGAAGAGTTGTATATGATGCAACCAGAAGGTTTTGTCAATCCTAAATGTGCTAACAAAATATGCAAGCTCCAGCAATCCATCTATGGACTGGTGCAAGCATCTCGGAGTTGGAATATATGCTTTGATAAGTTGATCAAAGCATATAGTTTTATGCAGACTTGCGGTGAAGCCTGTATTTACAAGAAAGTGAGTGGGAGCACTACAGCATTTCTGATAAGTATATGTGAATGACATATTGTCGATTGGAAATAATGTAGAATTATTCTGCAAAGCATAAAGGAGTGTCTGAAAGGAGTTTTTCAAAGAAAGACCTTGGTAAAGCTACTTACATATTGAGCATCAAGATCTATTGAGATAGATCAAGACGCTTGATAAGATTTTCAATGAGTACATACCTTGACAAGATTTTGAAGTAGTTCAAAATGGAGCGATCAAAGAAAGAGTTCTTGCACGTGTTGCAAAGGTATGAAATTGAGTAAGACTCAAATCCGACCACAATGAGAAAATAGAAAGAGAATGAATGTCATTCCCTATGCTTCAGTCATAGGTTCTATAAAAGTATGCCATGCTATGGACCAGACCTATTGTATACTCTGCCCTGGTTTGGCAAGGGAGTACAATAGTGATCTAGGAGTAGATCACTGGACATTGGTCAAAATTATCCTTAGTGGAATAAGGATATGTTTCTCAATAATGGAAGTGATAAAAGAGCTCGTCGTAAAAGTTACAACGATACAAGCTTTTACGCCGATCCAGATGACTCTAAGTCTCAATCTGGATACATATTGAAAGTGGGAGCAATTAGCTAGAGTAGCTCCGTGCAGAGCATTGTAGACATAGAATATTTGCAAAATACATACGGCTCTGAATGTGACAGACCTGTTAACTAAGCTTCTCTCACGAGCAAAACATGATCACACCTTAGTACTCTTTGGGTGTTAATCACATAGCGATGTGAACTAGATTATTGACTCTAGTAAACCCTTTGAGTGTTGGTCACATGACGATGTGAACTATGGGTGTTAATCATATACAGATATGATTATTGGTGTTAAATCACATGGCGATGTGAACTAGATTATTGACTCTAGTGCAAGTGGGAGACTGAAGGAAATATGCCCTAGAGGCAATAATAAAGTTATCATTTATTTCCTTATTTCATGATAAATGTTTATTATTCATGCTAGAATTGTATTAACCAGAAACATAATACATGTGTGAATACATAGACAAACATAGTGTCACTAGTATGTCTCTACTTGACTAGCTCGTGAATCAAAGATGGTTAAGTTTCCTAGCCATAGACATGAGTTGTCATTTGATTAACGGGATCACATCATTAGGAGAATGATGTGATTGACTTGACCCATTCCGTTAGCCTAGCACTTGATAATTTAGTATGTTGCTATTTGCTTTCTTCATGACTTATACAAAGTTCCTACAACTATGAGATTATGCAACTCCCGTTTACCGGAGGAACACTTTGTGTGCTACCAAACGTCACAACGTAACTGGGTGATTATAAAGGAGCTCTACAGGTGTCTCCGAAGGTACATGTTGGGTTGGCGTATTTCGAGATTAGGTTTTGTCACTCCGATTGTCGAAGAGGTATCTCTGGGCCCTCTCGGTAATACACATCACTTAAGCCTTGCAAGCATTGTAACTAATGAGTTAGTTACGGGATGATGTATTACAGAACGAGTAAAGAGACTTGCCGGTAACGAGATTGAACTAGGTATTGGATACCGACGATCGAATCTCGGGCAAGTAACATACCGATGACAAAGGAAACAACGTATGTTGTTATGCGGTTTGACCAATAAAGATCTCCGTAGAATATGTAGGAGCCAATATGGGCATCCAGGTTCCGCTATTGGTTATTGACCGAGAATAGTTCTAGGTCATGTCTACATAGTTCTGGAACCCGTAGGGTCCGCACGCTTAACGTTACGATGACAGTTTTATTATGAGTTTATGAGTTTCGATGTACCGAAGGAGTTCGGAGTCCCGGATGAGATCGGGGACATGATGAGGAGTCTCGAAATGGTCGAGACATAAAGATCGATATATTGGACGACTATATTCGGAGTTCGGAAAGGTTCTGAGTGATTCGGGTATTTTTCGGAGTACCGGAGAGTTACGGGAATTCGTATTGGGCCTCATTAGGCCATACGGGAAAGGATAGAAAGGGCCAAAAGGGTGGCCACACCCCTCCCCTTGGACTAGTCCGAATTGGACTAGGGAGGGGGGCGCCAACTTCCTTCCTTCTCCTTCTCGCTTCCCTTTCCTTCTCTCCTACTCCTACTACATGGAAGGGTTCCTATTTCTACTAGGAAAGGAAGAATCCTACTCCCGGTGGGAGTAGGACTCCCCTAGGGCGCGCCATAGAGAGGGCCGGCCCTCGCCCTCCTCCACTCCTTTATATACGGGGGCAGGGGCACCCCATAGACACACAAGTTGATCTACGGATCGTTCCTTAGCCGTGTGTGGTGCCCCCTCCACCATATTCCACCTCGGTCATATCGTCGCGGAGTTTAGGCGAAGCCCTGCGCCGGTAGAACATCATCCGTCACCACGCCATCATGCTGACGGAACTCATCCCCGACGCTTTGCTGGATCAGAGCCCGGGGATCGTCATCGAGCTGAACGTGTGCTAAACTCGGAGGTGTCGTACGTTTGGTACTTGGATCGGTCGGATCGTGAAGACGTACGACTACATCAACCGTGTTGTCATAACGCTTCCGCTTACGGTCTACGAGGGTACGTGGACAACACTCTCCCCTCTCGTTGCTATGTCATCACCATGATCTTGCGTGTGCGTAGGAAATTTTTTGAAATTACTACGTTCCCCAACAGTGAGTTCTAGATCCTATCTTGCAAGTCTATAGTCACCTATTATGTGTTATGATCCGACAACCCCGAAGTGACAATAATCGGGATACTTCTCGGTGATGACCGTAGTTTGAGGAGTTCATGTATTCACTAAGTGTTAATGCTTTGGTTCGGTACTCTATTAAAAGGAGGCCTTAATATCCCTTAGTTTCCATTAGGACCCCGCTGCCACAGGAGGGTAGGACAAAAGATGTCATGCAAGTTCTTTTCCATATGCACATATGACTATATCCGGAATACATGCCTACATTACATTGATGCATTGGAGCTAGTTCTGTGTCACCCTATGTTATAAGTATTACACCAGGAATCGCATCCGACATAATTATCCATCACTGGTCCAATGCCTATGAGCTTTTCACATATTGTGCTTTGCTTATTTACTTTTTCGTTGCTGCTATTACAATTACTACAAAACTGCTATCATTACTTTTGCCACTGTTACCATTACTATCATATTACTTTGCTACTAAATACTTTGCTGCAGATACTAAGTTATCCAGGTGTGGTTGAATTGACAACTCAACTGCTAATACTTGAGAATATTCTTTGGCTCCCCTTGTGTCGAATCAATAAATTTGGGTTGAATACTCTACGCTCAAAAACTGTTGTGATCCCCTATACTTGTGGGTTATCAATAACTCAAAGGGTAAGGTAGTTGGCCTCGGTAAGGTGGCCATCTCACATGACAGCTCCATACAAAATGTTATGCTCGTTGAATCTCTTGGCTATAATCTACTTTATGTATCTAGACTAGCTGACTTTTGTTTCAATGTCCTATTTACTGAAGTAGATTGCCAAGTGTTTCAAAGAGATAATCATAAAATTGTCTTTACCGGCATACATAGAGGTGATATATACATTGTTGATTTCACTAAAAAGGCTCAACCTAGAATTGCTTAATTGCTAGATCTTCCAAAGGATGTTTGTCGCTTAGACGGTTAGGTCATGTGGGCAAGCGAAACCTTGAAAAGGTTATTAAAGGTGATAATATCATTGGTGTTAAAGATATCATATTTGATAAGGATAGACTTTGCAGTGCTTACCAAGCAGGAAAACAGGTTGGAGGAAAACACCCCATGAAGAACATCATGACCACGAGGAGATTGCTCGAGCTACTTCACATGGATCTTTTCGGTCCCAACGCCTACAAGAGTCTCGGTGGTAACTCGTTTGGACTAGTCATTGTTGATGAGTTTTCAAGATTTACGTGGGTGTTCATTCTTGATGATAAATTGCAGGTTCAAAAGATCTTCAAAACTTTGCTAGGAAGGCCCAAAATCAATTTGAAGTGAAGATCAAGAAGGTTCGCAGCGACAATGGAACAGAGTTCAAGAATGCCAATGTGGACACCTTTCTTAACGAAGAAGGGATTTCAGGTGAGTTCTCGGCTACGTACACACCTCAAAAAATGGAGTTGTTGCGAGGTAGAACCGGATGCTCATCGAAATGGAGAGAATGATGCTTGATGAGTACAAGACGCCAAAACACTTTTGGGCAGAAGCGGTTGAGACAGCTTGTCATGCAATGAATCTCCTATATCTTCTCAGGCTACTCTGCAAGACGGCATACGAGCTTCCCACCGGTAACAAACCCCAAGTTGGATACTTTCGAGTATTCAGCTCAAAGTGTTACATTCTTGATAAGCATCATCGTTCGAAATTTGCTCCTAAGTCTCAAGAAGGTTTCCTACTCGGTTATGACTCAAACTTTCACACTTACCCTGTCTACAACAATTTCAACCGAAAGGTTGAAGAGACGGTAGATGTGTGATACGTCGCCTACCTATCTATAATTTTTGATTGTTCCATGCTATTATATTATTTGTTTTGGATGTTTAATGGGCTTTAATATGCTCTTTTATATTATTTTTGGGACTAACCTATTAACCGAAGGCCCAGTGCCAGTTTCTGTTTTTTCCCTATTTTAGAGTTTTGCAGAAAAGGAATACCAAATGGAATGAAACCTTTGCTATGATCTTTCTTGGACCAAAAGCAATCCGGAAGACTTGGAGTTGAAGTCTGGAACGCCACGAGGCAGGAGGGCGCGACCAGGGGGTAGGCGCGCCCCCCACCCTCGTGAGCCCCTCGTAGCTCCACCGACGTACTTCTTTCGCCTATATATACTCTTATACCCTAGAAACATCAAGGGGAGCCATGAAACCACTTTTCCACCGCCACAACCTTCTGTACCCGTGAGATCCCATCATGGGGCCTTTTCTGACGATCTTCCGGAGGGGGAATCGATCACGGAGGGCTTCTACATCAAAACCATTGCCTCTCTGATGAAGCGTGAGTAGATTGCCATAGACCTTCGGGTCCATAGTTATTAGCTAGATGGCTTCTTCTCTCTCTTTGAATCTCAATACATAGTTCTCCTCGATGTTCTTGGATATCTATTCGATGTAATTCTTTTGCGGTGTGTTTGTCGAGATCCGATGAATTTTGGATTTATGAACAAGATTATCTATGAATATTATTTGGTTCTTCTCTGAATTCTTATATGCATGATTAGATATCTTTTCAAGTCTCTTCAAATTATCAGTTTAGTTTGGCCTACTAGATGGATCTTTCGTGCAATGGGAGAAGTGCTCAACTTTGGGTTCAATCTTGTGGTGTACTTTCCCAGTGACAGTAGGGGCAGCAAGGCACATATTGTATTATTGCCATCGAGGATAAAAATATGGGGTTTATATCATCTTGCTTGAGTTTATCCCTCTACATCATATCATCTTGCTTAATGCGTTACTCTGTTCTTATGAACTTAATACTCTAGATGCATGCTGGATAGCGTTCGATGTGTGGAGTAATAGTATAGTAGATGCAGAATCGTTTCGGTCTACTTGACACGGACGTGATGCCTATGTTCATGAACATTGCCTTAGATATCTTCATAACTATGCGCTTTTCTATCAATTGATCGGCAGTAATTTGTTCACCCACCGTAATACATGCTATCTTGAGAGAAGCCACTAGTGAAACCTATGCCCCCCGGGTCTCTTTTATATTATATTACATATCTTTTCCATTATATCGCATCTCGTTTACTATTTTGCAATCTTTACTTTCCAATCTATACAATAAAAATACCAAAAATATTTACTTTGCTATCTCACTTTTGCTAGTGACCGTGAAAGGATTGACAACCCCTTAATCATGTTGGTTGCAAGATTCTTGATTGTTTGTGCAGGTACTAGGTGACTTGTGCATTATCTCCTACAGGATTGATACCTTGGTTCTCAAAACTGAGGGAAATACTTATGCTACTTTGTTGCATCACCCTTTCCTCTTCAAGCGAAAAACCAACGTAAGCTCAAGAGGTAGCAAGAAGGATTTCTGGCTCAGTTGCCTGGGAGATCTTCGTCAAGTCAAGACATACCAAGTACCCATAATAAACTCTTCTCCATTCCATTACATTATTTGCCATTCGCCTCTCGTTTTCCTCTCCCCCACTTCTAAAACAATTTTCGAAAACCTTTGCCTTTTCTTCGCCCTTCTTCCGTTCGATCTGTTATTCGCTTGTGTTACCATGTGCCTTATTTTGCTTGGATCTTCGCTTGCTAAAAGTTTATGGATCCCTATCCAGTTGCTAATCTCTTTAAGAGATCCAATTATGATGAACCAACCTCTTGTGATTTGAGTGCACTAGATTATCTTTATGAGGTTTTGCTTGAAATTCGTGAATCTGAAAATTGTGATGAAGAAATTTATGAAGAGATTCACGATAGCGCCTTGAATAAAAAGCATGATTACACTGATTTTATTATAAATTTCATTGATTTCAATTGTGCTAATATTATGCAAAACCCTAAGCTTGGGGATGCTAGCTTTGCTATGTCTATTACTTGTTGCAATGATCATGATTTGGGTGATTCTTCTTATGATGTTGAAAATTTATTTAAGCCCCATGATGAATATGAGATTGATAATCACGTTTGCAATATTATTGAAAGTGGGTTTGGAAGAGTGTCAACTTTAGATCCCACATATTTGGAGAATGTTCAATCTTATGAAATTTTTGATAAAAGTGGGTTTGGAGAGGTCATGACTTTAGTTAATATTGATCCCACTATTTTGGAAGAGTGTCAACTTTGCATGCATGTGGATCGTGTTGAGGATATTTTTTGTGATAGCTATATTGTTGAATTTGCTTATTATCCTACATGTAATTATTATGAGAGAGGAAAATATGGTCGTAGAAATCTTTATGCTACTAAATCACCTCTCTTCATGTTGTGATTGCTATTGTCTCTTTCTTCTTCCTTGCATATGCTAGTTTTTGCTTGCCTTAATAATTTGTTTGCTTATAAAATGCCTATGCATAGGAAGTATATTAGACTTAGATGTGTTTGTCACGTGTTTTATGACGCTCTCTTTGAGCATCATTAAAATTATCAATGCCTAGCTAGGGGCATTAAACGATAGCGCTTGTTGGGAGGCAACCCAATTTTATTTTTGTTCTTTGCTTTTTCTTGTGTTTAGTAATAAATAATTCATCTAGCTTCTATTTAGATGTGGTTTTATGTTTTAATTAGTGTTTGTGCAAAGTAGAACCTTTGGGAAGACTTGGGTGAAGTCTTTGCGATCTGGCTGTAAAAAACAGAAACTTTTGCACTCACGAGAATATCTGTCATGTTTTACTGGAGTGATTTTAGGTTGATTATTTTTTTAGATGATTAATAGACAAATTCCTCACGTCCACCAATTTATTTCAGAATGTTTAGAGTTACATAAGTATTCGAAAGTTAGAGATTACTACACACTATTCTGTTTTTGACATATTCTGTTTTTCATCTGTTGTTTGCTTATTTTGATGAATCTATGAGTAGTATCGGGGGGTATGAACCATAGAGAAGTTGTAATACAGTAGGTTTAACACCAATATAAATAAAGAATGAGTTCATTACAGTACCTTAAGGTTGTGGTATATTTTCTTATACTAACGGGGCTCATGAGATTTTTTGTTGAAGTTTTGTGTTGTGAAGTTTTCAAGTTTTTGTGTAAAGATTTGATCGATTTTGGAATAAGGAGTGGCAAGAGCCTAAGCTTGGGGATGCCCAAGGCACCCCAAGGTAAAAATCAAGGACAACCAAAAGCCTAAGCTTGGGGATGCCCCGGAAGGCATCCCCTCTTTCGTCTTCATCTATCGGTAACTTTACTTGAGGCTATATTTTTATTCACCACATGATATGTGTTTTGCTTGAACCGTCTTGTATGATTTGAGTCTTTGATTTTTAGTTTTCCACAATCATCCTTGTTGTACACACCTTTTGGGAGAGACACGCATGAAATGGAATTTATTAGAATACTCTATGTGCTTCACTTATATCTTTTGAGCTAGATAATTTTGCTCTAGTGCTTCTAGTGCTTCACTTATATCTTTTTAGAGCACTATGGTGGTTTTGTTTTATAAAAATTATTGATCTCTCATGCTTCACTTGTATTATTTTGAGAGTCTTTTTGAACAGCATGGTAATTTTCTTTGGCTATATAACTAGTCTTAATATGATGGGCATCCAAGATAGGTATAATAAAAACTTTCATATAAAGTGTGTTGAATACTATGAGAAGTTTGATTCTTGATGATTGTTTTGAGATATGAGGATGGTGATATTATAATGATGCTAGTAGAGTAATTGTGAATTTGAGAAATACTTGTGTTGAGGTTTACATGTCCCGTAGCATGCACATATGGTAACCGTTGTGTAACAATTTTGAAGCATGAGGTGTTTCTTTGATTATCTTCCTTATGTGTGGAGGTCGGGATCGCGCGATGGTTAACTCCTACCAACACTTCCCCTAGGAGCATGCGCGTAGTGCTTTGTTTTTGATGACTTGTAGATTTTTGCAATAAGTATGTGAGTTCTTTATGACTAATGTTGAGTCCATGGATTATACGCACTCTCACCCTTCCACCATTGCCAGCCTCTCTAGTACCGCGCAACTTTTGCCGGTACCCTAAACCCACCATTTACTTTCCTCAAAACAGCCACCATACCTACCTATTATGGAATTTCCATAGCCATTCTGAGATATATGGCCATGCAACTTTCCACCGTTCCGTTTATTATGACACGCTCCATCATTGTCATATTGCCTCGCATGATCTTGTAGTTGACATCGTATTTGTGGCAAAGCCACCATTCATAATAATTTTTCATACATGTCACTCCTGATTCATTACACATCCTGGTACACCGCCGGAGGCATTCATATAGAGTCATATTTTGTTCTAAGTATTGAGTTGTAATCCTTGAGTTGTAAATAAAAAGAAGTGTGATGATCACCATAATTAGAGCATGTTCTCGTGTGAGGAAAAAAATAGGCCAGAGAAGCCAATGAAAAAAAAGAGGCCAAAGAAGCCAATCAAAAAAAGATAAATAAAGAGAGAAGGGACAATGCTACTATCCCTTTTCCACACTTGTGCTTCAAAGTAGAACCATGATCTTCATGATAGAGAGTCTCTTATTTTGTCACTTTCATATACTAGTGGGAATTTTCGTTACAGAACTTGGCTTGTATATTCCAATGATGGGCTTCCTCAAAATGCCCTAGGTCTTCGTGAGCAAGCAAGTTGGATGCGCACCCACTTAGTTTCTTTTATTTTGATTTCATACATTTATAGCTCTAGTGCATCTGTTGCATGGCAATCCCTACTCACTCACATTGATATCTATTGATGAGCATCTCCATAGCCCATTAATATGCCTAGTTGATGTTAGACCATCTTCCTCTTTTTTGGTCTTCTCCACAACCACCACTCTATTCCACCTATAGTGCTATGTCCATGGTTCACGCTCATGTATTGCGTGAAAGTTGAAAAAGTTTGAGAATACTAAAGTATGAAACAATTGCTTGGCTGAAACCGGGGTTGTGCATGATTTTAACATTTTGTGTGACGAAGATGGAGCATATCCAAACTATATGATGTTGTAGGGATGAACTTTATTTGGCCATGTTATTTTGAGAAGACATGATTGCTTTGTTATTATGCTTGAAGTATTATTATTTTTATGTCAATAATAAACTTTTGTCTTCAATCTTTCGGATCTGAACATTCATGCAACAATAAAGAAAATTATATTGATAATTATGTTAGGTAGCATTCCACATCAAAAATTCCATTTTTGTCATTTACCTACTCGAAGACGAGTAGGAATTAAGCTTGTGGATGCTTGATACGTCTCCAACGTATCTATAATTTTTGATTGTTCCATGCTATTATATTATCTGTTTTGGATGCTTAATGGGCTTTAATATGCTCTTTTATATTATTTTTGGGACTAACCTATTAACCGGAGGCCCAGTGCCAGTTTTTTTTTTTTTTTGCCTATTTTAGAGTTTTGCAGAAAAAGATACCAAACTGAATCCAAATGGAGTGAAACCTTCGCGGTGATCTTTCTTGGACCGAAAGCAATCCAGAAGACTTGGAGTTGAAGTCTAGAATGCCACGAGGAGGCCACGAGGTAGGAGAGCGTGCCCAGGGGGTAAGTGCGCCCCTCACCCTCGTGGGCCCCTCATAGCTCCACCAACGTACTTCTTTCACCTATATATACTCTTATACCCTAGAAACATCAGGGGGAGCCACGAAACCACTTTTCCACCGCCGCAACCTTCTGTACCCGTGAGATCCCATCATGGGGCCTTTTCTGACGATCTTCCAGAGGGGGAATTGATCACGGAGGGCTTCTACATCAACACCATCGCCTCTTCGATGAAGCGTGAGTAGTTTACCATAGACCTTCGGGTCCATTGTTATTAGCTAGATGGCTTCTTCTCTCTCTTTTATTCTCAATACAAAGTTCTCCTCAATGTTCTTGGAGATCTATTCGATGTAACTCTTTTGCAGTATGTTTGTCGAGATCCGATGAATTGTGGATTTATGAACAAGATTATCTATGAATATTATTTGGTTCTTCTATGAATTATTATATGCATGATTTGATATCTTTGCAAGTCTCTTTGAATTATTGGTTACTAGATTGATCTTTCTTGCAACGGGATAAGTGCTTAGCTTTGGGTTCAATCTTGCGGTGTCCTTTCTTAGTGACAGTAGGGGCAGCAAGGCACATATTGTATTGGTGCCATCGAGGATAAAAGGATGGGGTTTATATCATATTTGCTTGAGTTTATCCCTCTACATCATGTCATCTTGCTTAATGTGTTACTCTGTTCTTATGAACTTAAGACTCTAGATGCATGCTGGATAGCGGTCGATGTGTGGAGTAATAGTAGTAGATGCAGAATCATTTCGGTCTACTTGACACGGACGTGATGCCTATGTTCATGATCATCGCCTTAGATATCTTCATAACTCTGTGCTTTTCTATCAACTAGCAAAGTGGCCCGCTCGATGCGCGAGCTAGGATTTTATTAAGTTATAAATGTGAGATCACACTATTTTATCTGCCCAACAATTTTTTATACCAAATATGATGACATTTCAAATATAGTACTCTTGAAACATAGTTTTGTTTTGGTACGTTTGGGTTTTCGTTGAAAAGGGGGTACTGATGTGTATGTGTGATCCCTTACATATACACACATTGTGATCACTTCATCCCTTACTTGCTAATTATGCATGTTATGAGGGGTAGGGTGTGCGTATATCCATTCATGGGTGTGAGTGTATGCACGTATGTATGAGCGCTTGCATCTGTACTGATATTCAAAAAAAATTATGCATGTCCTCCTAACTGTATTTTTTTGCGAGATATGCTAACTATATTTACATCTTTCTTTTACATTTTCATTCTGTTGCTTATATCTTGTACAAATTGATAAAACCTACTTTCTCCATTCCTAAATATAAGCCTTTTTAGAGATTTCAGTATGGACTACATACGGATGTATATAGACATATTTTAGAGTGTAGATTCACTCATTTTGCTCCGTATATAGTTCATATTGGAATGTCTAAAATGACTTACATTTAGGAACTGAGGGAGTATTTTGGTAGTCCATTTTGCTCGCATGATCACTTGATTTAGTTGAGAGACGTGCCCTCGGTAGTATCAACGATGGCTTATATTTTCACGTCACATAGTTTGCTCTCACAGTGTACAGAACATAATCGGTTTCATAGGCCCACCAGTATGATTGTTCACTTTCCCCATTCTGTAGTCTCCCGGACTTCTCCGTTCTCTCCACCCACTCATATTTTCACACAGTGACAATGTTCCTATTGCCCGATCCCCTTTCTCCTTTCCTTGTTCTCTCTGCTGACTCAAAAATTTCTGCTCTCCCATAATCTTGCTCTCTTGTTGCTGCCTTGAGGTTCGTCGTCCTCACCTCAAGCCACTCCGCAGCTGGTGCTGCCACAGGGACGGCAGCTAGTTTGGCTCCTCGTATGCCTCCTTGTTCTCCTAGCCCTTTGCTGGTAAACTACGATGGAGGAGGCGAGATTATCGATCTGCACAGTGTCGTTGACCCGTTGTAATTGGTGTCTGTGTAGTTGATTTGGTCGTCGATTTCATCTCCCGCAGGCCGCATCCCTCTTTGATCCAGCTTGGGTGTGAGGATGGCGATGAGGTTCTCTTCCCCAAGCACACAAGCTAGAGCGTTGTCGCTCTTTCCACTCGAGGCAGCTCGGGACACGGTCCTCATCCTCCACAGTGTCATGTACTGGGATCTCCCAATCTCCATCGGGGTAGGTAGGAGCGAGCAGGTGAGGTTTCCGTGGGGAAGGGGAAGAAGGAAAGAACAAAAGGGGACGGAAGAGAAAGTGAGCAATGAATCAATTCATCATAGCTGTCGTTTACAGACGCACACCTCCAGGTTATATCCTCCTGGCCACTTACAGGCTCTCACACTCCAAGGCCCAATGACACGGCCCAACACTTGCTATAACCCCTGGGCTAGGCCCAAACACACTCCCTCTACTACTCTCTATTTCCTCCTGACGGCATGCCCGCAGTAGTTGAAGCCATGGTGCTGACAGGTGCTCCTCCCGAAGAACCAGCTTGTCCCCAAGCTGGTGCCGCTAGATAATGCAGACGCAAGGCATCATAATCTTCCCAAGTTGCTGCTGATGCTGGCAAGGCAGACCATTGCACCAAAATCTGCAAGTGGGCATTGTTGCCCTTTTTAACCAATCGCCTGTCGAGAATTTCTTCAGGTTGCAGGTCTGAACCAGACAAATCCACTTGAGTTGGTATTGTATGGAAGACCGGGGTGTCGTCAGGTACATGCTCTTTTAGTTGAGAGACATGGAATACTGGGTGAATCAGAGCTTCATCGGGTAGCTGTAATTTGTATGCAGCTGGTCCAATTCTTTCCAGGATTTCAAAAGGACCAAAGAACTTGAGGGCCAATTTTGGACAAGGCCTGTTGGCCACTGAATGTTGAGCATAGGGTTGTAACTTGAGGTACACCTTGTCGCCAACCTGAAACTCTCTTTCACTTCTTTGCTGGTAAAGCATAATGTTTGATTCTGGTCTGAGCTCTCAAGAGATGTTCTTTGAGCTGATCACAGTGTGCTTGATTTTCAGAAATCCACTGTTGCACATCAGGGTGTGGAGAAGAGGAGGTCACAGGAAATGTACCATAATGAGATTCATGTCCATAGAGAGCTTTATAAGTAGAGCAACCCAAAGAGGTGTGGTGGTTGGTGTTATACCAGAATTCTACCACAGAAAGCCACGATTGCCACTTTCTAGGTTGGTCATGCACAGCACATCTCAAATACATTTCTAGACATTGATTCACCCTTTCGCTTTGTCCATCAGTTTGTGGGTGATAGGCCGTGCTCATCAAGAGTTTAGTGCCCCATAATTTGAACAACTCTTTCCAAAAAACACTAGTGAAGATTTTGTCTCTGTCTGAGATAATAGTTTTGGGTGGGCCATGTAGTTTGACCACTTGATCCAGAAATGCTCTTGCTACTACAGGAGCAGTGAATGGATGCTTGAGTGGGATAAAATGACTGTATTTTGTAAACCTGTCGACCACCACAAGGATAGAGGAGTAACCATTTGACTTAGGCAGTCCCTCAATGAAATCCATTGTAATGTCCAGCCAAGGCCCCTGAGGCACAGGCAATGGATTTAACAAGCCCGGAGATCTGCAATGTTCATGCTTAGCTTGCTGACAGACTCCACATTGTTTGACAAAGTCTTGAACATCTTCTTTCAGATTTGTCCAGCAGAACAGTTTTTTGACCCGCTGATAAGTTGCTTGAATTCCAGAGTGTCCCCTACTGCACTGGAGTGAAAGTTAGCAATAACTTTAGTTTTGAGGGCTGTATTGGCCCCTAGCCAAATCCTTCCTTGATAGTGAATAATGCCCTCTTGCAGACTGTAGCCATCCAGAGGCTCTGAGGAAAGGGCCAATTTCTGCAGAAGTTGTTGTGCTTCCTTGTCCACTGAATATGAATTTAAAACTCCTGCATCCACGCTGGCTGAGTGTGGGAAATTAATCAAGTGGCCATAAGATGACCCACCCTGGACAAAGCATTAGCAGCCACATTCTCCACTCCTTTCTTATACTGAAATTTGAATTCCAATCCTACCAATTTTGTCATTGCTTTTCTTTGTAATTCAGTTGAAAGCACTTGACCCTCCAGGTGACAAAGACTCTGGTGATCCGTCTTAATAATGAAAGGCCCCCTGCTCAAATAGGCTCTCCATTTCTCCACAGCCATGATAATAGCCAAAAATTCTTTCTCATAAATGGAGAGCTGCTGGTTTCGCACACTCAAAGCCTTGCTGTAAAATGCTATAGGGTGTCCCTCCTGAGCCAACACTGCTCCAATGCCTGTTGCACAAGCATCTGTCTCTATAGTGAATTGTTTAGAGAAGTCAGGTAAAAGCAGCACCGGAGTAGAGGTCATGGCCTTTTTGAGAGCTTGGAAAGCTAGGTTGGCCTCCTCACTCCATTGAAAAGCTTTCTTCTAAAGCAAGGTTGTTAGTGGTCTGGCCAGCACTCCATAGCCCTTCACAAATTTTCTGTAGTAACCAGTCAACCCCAAGAACCCTCATAGCTCAGTTGGTTTAGTTGGCACTGGCCACTTAACCATAGCCTCTGTCTTGGCTGGGTCTGTGGCCACCCCTTTGTCAGAGATGATATGGCCCAAATATTCCAACTAAGACTGAGCAAAGGAGCATTTGGATTCTTTTGCATAAAATTGATGCTCCCTGAGCAGTTGAAACACCACCCTTAAGTGCTCCTTATGCTCTTCCAGAGTGTGACTGAAGACTAGAATATCATCCATAAAGGCGAGCACAAACTTCCTAATATACAGTGCAAACAGATAATTCATGACACACTGGAATGTGGATGGGGCCATTGCCAAACCAAAAGGCATGACCTTAAATTGGTATTGTCCCAGATGTGTCTTAAAGGCAGTCTTGAACTCATCTTGAGGAACCATTCTAATTTGATGGTACCCGGCCTTTAGATCTACCTTGGAAAAATAGGCTGTGCCAGCCAACTCATCCAATAGTTCTTCCACAATTGGCATAGGAAATCTGTTCTTCATTGTGATAGCATTTAATTTTCTGTAATCAATGCAAAATCTCCATGAACCATCCTTCTTTTTCACCAATAGAATAGGGGATGCAAAGGGACTCATGCTAGGTATGATTAGTCTAGCTTTAAGCATTTCCTCCACTTGCCTCTCTATCTCATCTTTCTGTAGAGGTGAGTATCGATAACGCCTGGAATTAACTGGCTGAGCATCAGGGACAAGATGGATTGCATGGTCAAAAGTCCTGTGGGGAGGGAGTGTCTTGGGCTCTTGAAATATGTCCTGATATTCAGTAATGAGCTGCTGTATAGGTTCGGGAGGGGCTACTGAAGTTGGACTTTCCTTAGGCATAAGCACAGCAGTGGCCCATATATCATTTCCTTTCTCCCATTTCAACACTTGATCAACTGACATTCTCTGTAACACTGTTGGTTCCTGAGTCTGAATGCCCTTCAATTTTATTTATGTGCCTTTGTAAAGAAATTGAACCCACTTTTCCTTCCAATGGCAAGTCATAGGACTCCATTGTTCGAGCCAATCCATTCCCAGGATTATGTCATGTCCTCCTAACTCCACCACTTTCAGTGGGTAACTGAAAGTGTTGCCCTGTATCCACCAAGTGAGTTCTGGAAGTTCAGCTTTACAAGGTAACACATCCCCATTAGCTACTTTAATTGACAGAGCAGTCTACAGAGATTGTGGATGCAGTTTCAATCTGTCCAGGATAGCTTCATCAACGAAACTATGTGTACTGCCGGAGTCAAGGAGAATAATTACAACTTGATTTCCCACCATTGCTCTCAATCGAATTGTTTTGGGATGATCTGCACCGGAGAGAGCATTGACAGGTAACAGGAGCTCTTCTTCGACTGGTTCCTGCATAGCAATGGCGTCCAACACGGCGTCAGGTATTCGGTCAGCATCAGAGTCAGTCTCGACTATGGCATATGCCTGAGCCTCCGCGGGTTTAGCACAACTGTGACCTGGGGCAAACTTCTCCCCACACCCAAAACAGAGACCATTAGCACGGCGGTACTCTTTTAGTTGTCGTGCGGGCCAGATATCCCCGGAGGCTTGCCCCCCTCTGCTGTCAAGTTTAGTGACACTGGATTTTGGAAATTATCATGGTGCCCGAGCTCGAAGCAGAGTTCCCTCCTGCACGGATGCAAATGCTGCAGCTGCTGCCACTGTGAGTGGAAACTGAATCTCCATTGCCCCACGCAATTCTTCTTTTAATCCTAAAATAAACCGTGTGACCAAGAAGGTATCACTGATAGCAGGGTCATACAGCCGCACCTGATAGACTAACTGAAGGAAACTTCTCTTGTATTCATCGATAGTGCTTTCCTGTTTCAACATCAGCAGTGCTTTCATCTTATCCCGGTGACAGTGAGCATCAAACTCTTGTATGACAGCCTCTTTGAACTGACGCCATTCCACCCATCCCACCTCCTGTTTGTATGTGAGATACCAATGTGCAGCATCACCTCCCAAGTGCAGAGTAGCTGATGTTACCTTGAAGTTCTCCGGGATGTCATAGAGCAGGAAGAATGACTCACAACCATCGATCCAAATGCGAACATCATCTCCTTCAAATCGTGGGAAGTCCATTTTCGGCATCCATGGCCTGCATGACGACTATCCCTCCGGGGTCTGACCCTCCACGCGTCCTAGATCCGGTTGAGCTGAGGATCCAGTGTGCGGCCGCGGCCGGGGAACTTGTAAGGGTGGAGGCGGGGGATGTGGAGGTGGCGAGGGCAGCAACGCCTCTGTCGCGTCGCGCGGTGAGGCGGTCTGCTGCGCCGCCTTGGCCCCCTTGGCCACTGAAACTTGCTGTTGGCGCACATCGGCGATCGAGCTCA
This sequence comes from Aegilops speltoides, assembly GCA_021437245.1. NCBI lineage: Eukaryota > Viridiplantae > Streptophyta > Magnoliopsida > Poales > Poaceae > Aegilops > Aegilops speltoides. Next base: position 136,373,329 of record CM038141.1, read on the forward strand.
TCGTGAGGTTCACCTTTGCTTGTACTGCGTCGATCCGGCCAGCTTGTTCCTCCATCTTCTTATCGATCTCCTCCAGCCGCGACGAGGTTGCGTCAATCCCCTCAATTTTGTCCCGCACAAATTTGAGGGCCTCCGATTCCTTCATCAATCTCTCCTCAAACGCCTCCACGGCCGAAATCACTTGCCTCGATTGCACACTCGGCTTGGACGGCGCCATTGCTGCTCCCGCCCCGAATCCGCGAACCCACTTCTGGATTTACACAGATCAAACCCGAGGGCGTTCTGCAACCTTCCGCAGGATTTACCAGCTAGATCAAGAGATTAGGGAAGCGCAAACGGGTCAGAACACACAGCGACAATATTCTTCGAAGTTCGACCTACAGGTCCCCATTTTTCGTATTCCCACCTCTGTCATATTTCCCCCTTTTTGTTGAGTTACTTGCCCTACATAAACATAAATCCTAATTAGTAGAAGATATTGTTTCATCTCCGGCAGAAGCACTTTATTTCTCCTTGTGGGAATGGAACAATATTTTTTGCTTTAGCCGCAGTGCATGCATACGTGTTATACTTAGCTATAGATAGAACGAAATGTAACATGTTTTTGTGATTTCATTTTTTTTGACGATGCATACGGCCAATTTATTACACAAGACCTTACAAAGTCGTACAACAGTAAGACCAAAGCCACCATCTTCGCAACCTCTATCGCTACTCCTATCTAACTGATGAAGGGGCGCTGATGGTCTGGTCCTAATACCAAATAGACCTCGCAGCCAAACCTAACATCTAAGACCTGAGGTCCCAATCAGGACGCCTGCCGGGTATGGGCACCCACCAATCTGGCGTGCTCCTCAACCAGGACGCCTGCTGGGTATGAGGCCGTCACAACCACCTGCCACATATCCATCTTCAGAGTTGTACTGTTGCATCGGCCTTGCCCGGTCTCGTTGCCGCCGACGCCACCATGACGCCAGACAGCGTCGACCTCCTGCGCGTGTCCGTCACCACACATCTGACGCCAAGCCTCCGCTGCTCCATGCCGTCAAGAGCCACCGCCAAGAATATGTAGAATGAAACACCGCTCCACCAAAAGGGAGGCAGCACACCCCCCACCCCTCACCTGCAGACCCTTCCATCTAATCCCAATGTCCTTGGCGTCGCCTCCAGGAAGGTTACGGTGCACGGGGCGCCGCCGACGACCGATCCGCATCGGATCTTGGGCTTTCACCCGGACATGGGCCGGAGTGGAGAGATGGTGCCCTCAGCAGCTCCCCCAAGGAGGAAAGCGGCGCAAAAAAGCGGCTTCGCCGCTGCCGGCCAGCCAAGGCGGCCAAGGTTTCCCCCGGACACAGATCTGCTCCACCAGAACACACCGGAGGTGGATCCGGCAAGATCCAAACCGAACCGGGGACTGGGAAGGGATGCATGAAAGGGAAGGGGGCAATACCTCTAGATCTGGCACGCCTGCGGCTCGCCGTCCTCACGGGCGAACCCTCAGGCACGCCGCACGCCACACCAGCAGGGGCCGCCGCCCCTGGATCCGATGGCCTCCGCGAAGAAGAAGCGCCGAAGACCCCTCCGCTACCTTCCCTAGCGCCCGCGCGGGCTTTCCCGGCAGTCGTCTTTGGTGGCGACGAGGTGGGTGGGGGAGGTGGGGGGAGGCGGCGGGGGAAAACCCTAGACTCCCCCGAGTCGCCCTAGGGGCGACGCGAGGGACGGGAGGTATGTTTTTGTGATTTCATAGAGCAATTAAAATTAGCCGCACTCAAAGATATGGAAATGCATGGGCGTCCGAACTTTATAATCACTTGTTTTACGGTAAAATGTGTGAGATATAACTTTACTACATCAAAACCACCGAGTTAATGAAGGTAAGTTTTCATGCTTTGAAAGATTTGAGCACATAGATAGCAGAACTGATGTGCAAAGCATAAGCAAGGTACATAATGTTGCTTCCTGTATACTGTAATACCAGTTGTGCATTGTTAAATTTTAGAAATTGAACTAAGAACTGTAATTAAATCAAATGGATGATAACCTGCATAAGGGTGAAACTTTGTGCAGATTTTCTTACTTCGCATGGATCAAAGGTTCTCCTTTTTCTGTAGCCACTAAGTCTGGCACATCTCCATTTATGATTGGAGGTTGTCTCTTTTTCTTGTCTTGAAGTTTCATTCTCCTTCCAATCTTGCTATTTTTGTTGATTGTCTCGACTTGCATCAATAAGATTACAATTTAAAATAAGTTTTATCATTGAAGCTACAATCAATTAGGAATCTCCAACGCCTAACTGGAACTGTTCCAAGTTTTGTTTTAATTTTGTTGTGATAGCACACACAAAATATTCATCATTAGTAACGGATCACCTTGTTGGATTACATATATGTTTTGTTTTAACCATCTTGGCAGGTTTCTAACCTTCCTTGTTATGTGGCCCCTCATTTCTTTTCATTGTTGATTCCTGCACATTAGAGAGTGCAAATATAAAGCTAAAGCTCTCTTTTCAATCCAATGAAATGCAAGCTCTTTTGTGTTTTCTTGAAAAAAATCAAATAAAGCTAAAGTGGATGATGTTATAATATTATTACAGACAGTGGTGGAGCTAGAGATCGTGCTTTGCTGTGGCGATGGACGACGATAAATATCATGGTGGTGCTCCCGCTGGTCATTGGACATGGGAGTACCCTTCTCGGCCGCTTGAGACCTTGACCAGCCGCGCCGCTTGATGGTGGGTGTGCTACTATTATAGATTAATGCTCAAGTTTATGAATATTCATTATTTTTGTTACTTTTCACCCTATAAATAATTTTTTTGGTCGTACAAGTAAAGGAGATTTATTTTCGAGACCAGTGATTTGCAGAAATCTTTAATGATAAAGAGGAACTTAAGTTTCAGCCATCATGTGAAAACAAAAATATCGTGAGTATTTTTTAGTAGAAGCCGACTGAAGCAATCTCTACCTGATTAATGAGGAACTTTATTAGACAAAATTACCGCGGTACTCATGCAAAATATTTTGTGAACCATTATCTAATCTACAAACTCTAAGTGATTACCATCTTGCCTTTGCAGCTTCTTAATGGATTTGAGGCCTATGGAAGCCATCCCACAACCCAAAATATAGTAGAGGATCACGCTAGAATAAGATTTTAGTTTAGCACTGCCCAGAGTAATTGAGGGTCTCCATTTGTTTCTCATTTTTTTGTGGGGGCATAGTGGGCGACATCATCTCATTATCCATTAATAGGTCTGATCTATAATTTCATGCAGATCGTACATACTAGAGGTGATCTAGTTGCTCAACGGAGCCGGCTGGTGCCCAATGCCGAAGTGCCACTGGTTGAAGGAAGTTGACATCAAAGTGTTGTTCACTGGATGAAGATGGTGTACAAGGTTGTTCGGATGCCGAGAGATTTTATATATTCATGCGACCATGAGATTTTGGTCCTATCTAGAGATATTCTGTTTGGAGAGATCGAATATCTGCAAATTTCTGAGAGTTCGGATTTGTTTGGAGAGATGGCATCTTTGTACAGTTTTTTTGTGGGAAGGATCTTCAGAGTTTGGTCATGTTTCTTACCTTGTACGCCCCATTTTTTATTATATGGGATGGTCTGACCGCTCGTGGGATGGTGCAGCCTGTTTTTTTTGGGGTCCAGCCTATCATGAGTTTGTGTATAGGTCCAACCTGTTATGGTCTCATGTCCGAGAAATCTGACCCTGCTTGTAACATTTTTTTAGTATGGATCCAATTTGTTATGATCTCACATTACGGGGTCACCTGATTTATGAAGATGTTCTCATGTTACGGGGCCACTTGGCTTATGAAGATCTAACGGTCGCACATTGTTGATTGGAAATAGGTACACGTAATTAACGGTCGGATGTTTCTAATTATTATGGGATTTTTAAGCTAATTATTTTTATTCTAGTTAACCCATCAAGTACTTTTTATATATAAATAGATTGCTCCACAGTAATTTGTTCACCCACCATAATACATGCTATCTTGAGAGAAGCCACTAGTGAAACCTATGGCCCCGGGGTATCTTTTCTATTATATTACATCTCTTTTCCATTATATCGCATCTTGTTTACTATTTTGCAATCTTTACTTTCCAATCTATACAACAAAAATACCAAAAATATTTACTTTACTATCTTTATTAGATCTCACTTTTAGAAGTGATCGTGAAGGGATTGAAAATCGCTTTATCGCGTTGGTTGCAAGGTTCTTGATTGATTGTGCAGGTACTAGGTGACTTGTGTGTTGTATCCTACTGGATTGATACCTTGGTTCTCAAAGCTGAGGGAAATACTTACACTACTTTGTTGCATCACCCTTTCCTCTTCAAAGAAAAAAACAACGCAAGCTCAAGAGGTAGCAATGTGAAGTTTCATGAATCTAATGGCTCGCAAGTAGAGCAATTACCATTTGATGTAGGTGACAAAGATCCTTCGGAAGCAATCAAAGACTTGTCTATTGGCAAGATTCTCCCAACGGAGGTGAAGGAGATTACCTCGTCCGCCCAAGTGGAAGCCTCAACTTCACGCCAAGGTGAACCACAAGTTGACTTGGAGGCCTCCACAAGTGGGACACATCAAGACGATGAGAATGAGGATGTGCAACAAGATGAACCTTGACGACCTCCTTCTCCAGCTCCACGGGAGAACAACAACGCCAACAACTACGAAAAAGACAAGAAGAAGAACAAGACAATGAAGAGGATGTTCCACCCCGACCCAAACAAAAGCTCTCACGAGTTTCAACAGATTATCACATCGAACAAAACTTTGATGACATTCAAACCAGGAGAATTACTCGCTCTAAATATCATTTGGCTAACTTTTGTGAACATTACTCAACCATTTCTAGCATTGAACCTATGATGGTTGAAGAAGCATTGGAAGATCCGAACTGGATAAATGCCATGCATGAAGAGCTACACAACTTTGAGAGGAACCAAGTGTGGATGTTGGTTGAAAAGCCCGATGAGAAGCACAATGTCATTGGAACCAAATGGATGTTTCGGAACAAGCAAGATGAATATGGACAAGTTGTACGCAACAAGGCTCATCTCGTTGCTCAAGGCTACACTCAAGTCGAAGGTATGGACTATGGTGAGACTTATGCCCCCGTTGCTAGACTTGAGTCCATTCGCATCTTACTTTCCTATGCCAATCATCATGACATTACCTTATATCGAATGGACATCAAAAGTGCTTTTCTTAATGGTGAAATTGAGGAGGAAGTTTATGTTAAACAACCTCCCGGCTATATTAACCCTAAGAAACCCAACCATGTTTACAAACTCCACAAAGCCCTTTATGGTCTTAAGCAAGCTCCTAGAGCTTGGTACAAATGCTTGACTAACTTTCTTCTTTAAAAAGGGTTTGAAATTGGTAAAATTGATTCTACACTCTTTACTAAAAGGGTTAATGGAGAATTATTTGTGTGCCAAATTTATGTTGATGATATCATATTTGGTTCAACTAACCCTCATTTTAGTAAAAAGTTTGGAAAGCTTATGTCGGAGAAGTTTGAGATGTCTATGATGAGTGAATTCAAGTTTTTTCTTGGTTTGTGATGAGGGTACAGACCTGGGGTAGGGTCATAGGCCTGACCTATACGTCCTACCCAAGGTCACTACCCCAGAAGATAAGAAGACCCAGAATCCACTCGGCGATGTAATCACTCGACCATCATTCCCCACTATCACTCGACCGTGTGGGGAATGACTCGACCATATTGTATACCAGGAATCGGAAGAGCGCACAACGGCCGGGCATTCATTCCTTAGTCTTCATGAGCATTAAGAGCATTCAAGGCTGCCGTTACCAGTAACTCCCTTACTTTATGTACATTAAGCCCCTTGTAATGGAGGGGAGCCAGGGTCCTGGCGCACTCTATATAAGCCACCCCCCTCCTCTGGCACAAGGGTTCACACACTCTGTAATTCTACACACATAATCCAATCGGCCGCCTCCGGGCACCGAGACGTAGGGCTATTACTTCCTCCGAGAAGGGCCTGAACTTGTAAACATTGCGTGTACATCTTCGCCATAGCTAAGATCTTGCCTCTCCATACCTACCCCCCTTTCTACTGTCATACTTAGAACCACGACAGTTGGCGCCCACCGTGGGGCAGGTGTCTTAGTGACTTATTGGTGAAGTTGCAAGTTCGTTTTCTGATCATCATCATGGTTTCCGGTGGCGAGATGGTTGAGGGCCGCGAGATTCGTCTTGGCGTGCTCGTTTTCGTCGCCGACGATTCGGCATGGCTTCAGGAAGCTCCGCTCTATGTCGAGGCGCTCCCCATCTGAGGGGCGACGCACTTTCGCGTGTGCGTTCGTGGTGTTCTTCTTCGACAGCCATCGACCCAGTATCAGTTGGCTCCAGTGGCGTCCCCCCTTCCCGCTATCCGTTGCCGCAAGCGATCCGGTTGGTCGCGGATTCAGCGGTGGGTGAGGCATGCAGTGGCTCGACGTTTGGCCACCCATCAAGTCGCGGCAATCGAGCCCGACGAAACTCTCCACGGCCTATTCAATCTGTCGACTGGCTCCGCGGAGACGGCGTCCGAGTGCGATAGCAGCGATCCTGCGGCTGATGTCTTGATGGTCGATGGTCCGCGTAGCCCACCTGGTTTTCGCCGCGAGGATGACGAAGAGGCTGGTGGCAATCCATCGCGGGTCCACGAAGAGTATCGTCCCGAACCTCTGTCCTCGCTGCAGAGAGAGGATCTTCGTCGTCGCAATATGGACGCACTTCACACACCCATCGCTAAAGAAACCCCTGAGGCTCGAGCCTTGGAGGAACCGCGCTTACCCAACTTGGCTGAGCGCACTCGACTGGATAACCTTTAGCGCGCTCTCGACGAGCGCGCCCCAGAGCGGATCCATGAATCCAGTCGACGACAAATTTTCCCGCCTCCACCTAAGGTATACCGCATGCCGATTCAGAATCTCACAGCTGTGGCCTGAATAGCAGAGTCCATCCAACCTTCCCAGTCGAAAGCTGGCACAGGGCTGATGCAGATCCGGGCCCTGCTCAGAGCAGCAGGAGAGCAAAATACAATAGTATCTCAGTCGCAGAATAGGATTCATAGCAGATCCGTCGTAGTGGACACGGTTCAGTCGGCTCACAGCCCAAAATCGCCTCCGTGGCGTGAAGGCCGTGGGCAATATGATCATCCACTTGACCGTGACAATCATCGTCGAGGACCCACGCCTCCTCCGAGGAGTGCGTCATACGTGCCTCGGCGGAATGATGATAGGCGCTGTCATAGTGGTGAGCGCAGGAATTCAGTCAACCCAAGAGAACCGGGCTTCGACGCGAGGCCTATCCTCGTTCAAGGCCTGGTCGACCAGAACAGAGCACACAGAGAAGACCATGGCAGAGACCGTCCAAGTGGCAGCCGAGTGCATGTTTCTGGTCCCGAGTGTTTTAGCAGAGCCATCTGGGCAGCAGTGATACCTTCCAACTTCAGGCTGGCATCCGGGGTCAGCAAGTTCACTGGTGAATCCAAGCCTGAAACTTGGCTTGAAGATTACCGAGTGGCTGTGCAGATCGGGGGGGGGGTAACGACGAGATAGCAATGAAGCATCTTCCCCTCATTTGGAAGGGTCAGCCCGAGCATGGCTGACACAGTTGGCTCCGGGCAGCATTCACAGTTGGGAAGAGCTATCCCGAGTGTTCGTGAGGACTTTCGAAGGCACGTGCAAGCGACCTGGAGGATTGCCTGAATTGCAGCACTGCGTGCAGAAACCTAATGAGAATTTGAGAGAGTTCATCCAGAGATGGTCCACCCTACACCACACCGTCGAGAATGTTTCAGAGCATCAAGCCGTGCGCGCCATCAAGGAAAGCATCAAATACAGAGAGTTGGTCTCGAAATTCGGTCGGACTGGAGATATGACTCTGGCTCGAATGATGGAAATAGCCACCCGGTACGCTAACGGAGAAGAAGAGGATCAACTCCGTAGCGGGAAGAGCAAACCAGTCGGGCAAGATACCGGTGGAGGTAACTCTAGTCGGAAGCAGAAGCGCAAGGCCGAGCCGGTAGCGCCCGGAGAGATTGCGGCAGTGAATCAAGCAAAGTTTAAGGGAAAACCTAAAGGTCCCTGGGCCCCTAAGAAGGTGAAGGACAAAGAAGGGAATGACGTGATGGATTTGCCGTGCCACATCCACACGAAGAAAGATGAGGAGGGTAATCTGATTTACCCGAAACATACCACCTGGCGGTGTCGACTCCTAATGCAGCAGTTCAGAGAGAAACAGCCCACTGAAAGGGAGAATGAGTCAGACCAAGGTGAAGATGAAGAGGAGGACGATGGTTATCCCAAAGTCAAGTCCACCCTCATGATTTTTGCTGATATTGAGAGCAAGAGTCGGTTGAAGGTCATCAACAGAGAGGTGAACATGGTTGCTCTGGCGACAACGACCACGTACTTGAAATGGTCTCAGACAGCCATCACATTCGACCAGTCGGACCACCCAGCTCACGTAGCCACCCCCGGGAGGCAAGCACTGGTGGTCGACCCAGTGGTTGGTGGCACTCGACTGACTAAGGTGCTGATGGATGGAGGCAGTGGCCTGAATATCCTGTATGCTGAAACTTTGAAAGGGATGGGCATCCCGATGTCCAAGCTTAGCGAGAGCAACATGAGCTTTCACGGTGTTATTCCCGGAAAGAAGGCCGAATCACTCGGCCAGATCACTCTCGATGTGGTTTTCGGTGATTCCAAGCACTACCGGAAGGAAAAGTTGACGTTTGAAGTCATGGATTTCCAGAGTGCTTGTCATGCCATCCTAGGGAGGCCAGCATACCCGCGTTTCATGGCTCGACCGTGTTACATGTACCTCAAACTAAAGATGCCTGGCCCCAAAGGCGTGATCACAGTTACAGGCAGTCGGCAGAAAGTTGATGAGTGTTTCCAGAAAGGCTCCAAGATCGCCGATGAGCAGATGGCAGCAGTTGAGATTCAAAAATATCAGAAGAACGCGGATCCGAGTGATCTGCTCAGAGCCAAGAAACCTACCATAGATTCTGCATTCCAGTCGACTGGTGAGATGAAGCCAAATCATATTCACCCGACGAATCCTAGTGTCGCACCGACCCATATATCAATGACACTCGACAGCAAATAGGAAGAAGCGCTCGTCCAGTTCCTCCGTGAGAACTGGGACATCTTTGCGTGGAAACCTTCTGACATGCCAGGTGTACCCAGAGGACTGGCCGAGCACCGTTTGCGTGTCGACCCCAAAATAAAACCCGTCAAAGAACTTCTTCAGCGGTCCGCCATGCAGAAGAGGAAAGCAATCGGCGAAGAAGTGGCTCGACCGTTGGCAGCAGAGTTCATCCGTGAAATCTACCACTCCGAGTGGATATCCAACGTAGTCATGGTTCCTAAGAAGGATAATTCACTTCAGATGTGCATTGATTTCAAGCATATCGATCGGGCCTTCCCGAAAGATCACTTTCCTCTCCCTCGCATCGATCAGATTGTTGACTCGACTGCAGGGTGTGAACGCTTGTCTTGCTTAGATGCATACTCCGGATACCATCAGATCCGACTGTATGGTCCCGATAAAAGAAAAACAGCCTTCATCACCCCATTCGGGTGCTTTTGCTATGTCACCATGCCTTTTGGTTTGAAAAATGCTGGAGCCACATTCATGAGAATGATTCAGATGTGCCTGCTCACTCAAATCAGTCGGAATGTGGAAGCGTACATGGATGACATTGTGGTCAAGTCTCGCAAAGGTTCCAACCTATTGACTGACCTTGCAGAAGCCTTTGCCAACCTCAGAAGATACAATATCAAGCTTAATCCGTCAAAATGCACGTTCGGAGTTCCAGGAGGAAAGTTACTTAGTTTTCTCGTTTCCGAACAAAGGATCGACGCCAACCCAGAGAAAGTTGATACCATCCTCTGAATGAAATGCCCCGTGCGAGTGCATGCCGTTCAGAAGCTGACTAGTTGTTTGGCCGCTCTGAGTCGATTCGTTTCTCGTCTCGGTGAAAGGGCCTTGCCTCTTTACCGATTGATGAAGAAGTCTGATAAGTTCGAGTGGACTTGAAGCTAAAGCAGCATTTGCAGAGCTCAAAACCCTGCTTTCCACCCACCTGGTGCTCGCTGCTCCAATCAGCAAAGAGCCTTTACTGCTCTACATTGCAGCCATTGGACAAGTTGTTAGTACAGTACTCACGGTCGAGCGGGAAGAAGAAGGAATAGCCTACAAGGTTCAGCGCCCAGTCTATTATCTCTCTGAAGTTTTGACTCCATCCAAGCAACGATACCCGCATTATTAGAAGCTTGTCTATGGAATATACATGACCGTGAAGAAGGTTGCGCATTACTTCTCTGACCACTCCATTACAGTCGTCAGCGATGCGCCACTGTCCGAAATTCTGAGCAACAGAGATGCAACTGGTCGAGTGGCCAAATGGGCGAGTGAACTCCTCCCTTTAGATATCAAGTTTGAGGAAAAGAAGGCCATCAAGTCCCAAGCAATTGCAGATTTTCTGGCCGAGTGGATTGAACAGCAATTGCCGACTCAAGTTCACCCGGAACATTGGACTATGTTTTTTGATGGTTCCAAGATGCTGAATGGTTCAGGTGCTGGAGTAGTTTTGGTATCCCCCGCGGAGGCAGGCTTAGTTACGTTCTCCAGATTCATTTTGATTCCTCCAATAACGAAGCCGAATATGAAGTACTTCTATACGGGTTGCGTATGGCCATTTCACTCGGTGTCCATCGCCTTATGGTTTATGGCGATTCCGATTTGGTGGTTAACCAGGTCATGAAGGAGTGGGATGTCAGAAGCCCAGCCATGACCAGTTATTGCAATGCAGTAAGAAAGCTGGAGAAGAGGTTTGATGGTTTGGAGCTCCACCATATACCCCGACTGAAAAATCAAGCGGCAGATGAGTTGGCCAAGATAGGCTCAAAGAGAGAGGCTATTCCCCGAAACGTGTTTCTGGAACATATCAATTCACCTTTGGTTTAGGAAGATCCTTTCACCGAAGAGTCACCGCAGCCCAAGAGTGCCACAGATCCGACTGAAGTCGAAGTCCCGGCCATGGTCGACTTAATCATGGAGGTTTTGGTCATCACTCCTGACTGGACAGTACCATACATCGCATATATCCTTAGGAAGGAACTCCCAGAGGATGAAGAAGAAGCTCGACAGATCGTCCGACGGTCTAACGCCTTTACTGTGATAAGAGGACAATTGTTCAGAGAGAGTGTAACTGGAGCCTGCCAGAAGTGCATCACGCTAGAAGAAGGCCGAATGATCCTTAATGATATCCACTCGGGGACCTCTGGTCACCATGCGTCCTCTTGGACCCCTGAGGACAGGCAGGAGTGGATTTACTCATGTGCTGGTAGCAGTCGACAAGTTCACCAAATGGATCGAAGCCAAGCCCATTAAGAGCCTCGAAGCAAGCACCGCCGTGAGTTTTTTCAGAGAACTTATATTTAGATACGGTGTCCCGCACAACATCATCATGGACAACGGCTCGAACTTCGATTCTGAAGATTTCAAAGCTTTTTGCGCCCCCCAGGGCACGAGGGTAGATTACGCTTCAGTCGCCCACCCCCAGTCGAATGGACAAGCTGAGCGAGCGAATGGATTGATTCTCAAAGGGTTGAAGCCTCGGCTAATGTGTGACCTCAAGCACGCGGCAGGGGCTTGGGTCGACGAGCTCCCATCGGTGCTCTGGGGACTGAGGACAACCCCCAAACGGTCGACTGGACGGACTCCATTCTTTCTGGTCTACGGAGCCGAACTCTTCTCAGAAGAAGAAGCAGAGCAACCTCGACAAGACGCGGTTGACCTCTTGGAGGAAGAGAGAGAGATGGCTTTGATCCAGTCGACCGTTTATCAGCAAGACTTACATCGATTCCACGCCAAGAATGTAAGGGGTCGTGCATTCCAGGAAGGGGACTTGGTCCTCTGAGTGGATCAACAAAGGCCACACAAGCTCGCCCCCGCTTGGGAAGGCCCTTTCGTCATCACCAAGGTGCTCCACAACGGAGCATACCGTCTCTTCAACGTCGAACACAATAGAGATGAGCCGCGCGCCTGGAATGCGGATCTGCACCGCCGTTTCTATTCTTAAATAGTTAAACCGATCAGATGTAATAAAGGATACCTGTTAGCTTAATTATCAAAAGACATAATTTACTCCTTCCAAATGGTTGTTGTTTATTTCTTTCTGTGTATGCTACTTTAGCCGTGAATCTATTTCGCCTGATCCTAAGTGATAAAAATCCTACCGAGTGATGAGTCTGCCTCTCACTCGGGGGCTTAGCTGCAGCCCAATGCTCTCCTAAGTGATGAAAATCCTACTGAGTGGAGAGCAATCCTCCCACTCGGGGGCTTAGCTGCAGTCTCGTACTCGCCTAAGTTTTAAAAAACCCTATCGAGTGAAGAGCAATCCTCTCACTCGGAGGCTTAGCTGCAGCTCAGTGCTCGCCTAAGTTTGAAAAATCCTACTGAGTGTAGAGTGATCCTCCCACTCGGGGGCTTAGCTACAGCCCAGTGCTCGCCTAAGTTTGAAAATTCCCACCAAGTGGAGAGCGATCCTCCCACTCGGGGGCTTAGCTGCAGTCTCGTACTCGCCTAAGTTTGAAATATCTAACCGAGTGAAGATCAATCCTTGCACTCGGGAGGCTTAGCCGCTGTCTCGTACTTGCCTAAGTTTCAAAAACCTTAACCAACTGGTCGACTGGAACGTCAAGACCATTGCTGAGTGCCTTGCCGATGAGCTGATCAATGCTATTCAAAGGTTGCTCGATCAGGCGACTGGTCGTCCTTCTCCAGAAGCTGAGTACCTTGCTGATGAGCTGATCAATGCTACTCAAGTATCACCCAACTGGTCGACTGGAACGTCAAGACCTTTCTGAGTGCCTAGCTGATGAGCTGATCAATGCTACTCAAAGGTTGCTCGATCAGGCGACTGGTCGTCCTTCTCCAGAAGCTGAGTACCTCGCTGATGAGCTGATCAATGCTACTTAAGGATCACCCAGCCGGTCGACTGGAACGTCAAGACCATTGCTGAGTACCTTGCTGATGAGCTGATCAATGCCACTCAAGGATCACCCAACCGGTCGACTCGTTGTCCTTCTCCAGAAGCTGAGTACCTCGCTGATGAGCTGATCAATGCTACTTAAGGATCACCCAGCCGGTCGACTGGAACATCAAGACCATTGCTGAGTACCTTGCTGATGAGCTGATCAATGCCACTCAAGGATCACCCAACCGGTCGACTGGCTGTCCTTCTCCAGAAGCTGAGTACCTTGCTGATGAGCTGATCAATGCTACTCAAAGGTTGCTCGATCAGGCGACTGGCCATCCTACTACAGAAGCAGCATTAAGCAAACGGACAATAATTTGATAGAAAGGCGAATTTCATTCAAGGACAGACGCAGTGTGTGAGGTGACAAATTCAAAGTTTTTTAACCACAGAATAAAGTGCTTGAGCATCAGACTCGAAGGAGTTTTAACGGGTTCAAATTCACTTGGCATTCCGAGGCGAATAAAAGTGATAAGCATAATGTTTTTCTTTTGATTACTCGGCGGGAGAAGGACTGGCCAGGTCACAGAAGCTGTCGAGTTCGATGCTGTCGGCGATGCGAGTGGCTGCATCGCATACCAGGCAAGCGTTCAAATCCTCGTACTCACCGCGGTAGAGGATGCAGTCCTTAGGGCATGCATGTATCTTCTGCACCTCTAACCCTAGAGGGTGGACAGCCTTCTTTGCTTCATACGTACTCTCGGGCAATTCGTTGTCCTTTGGAAGCATATTCTTTATCATTACCAGCAACTTTCCAAATCCCTTGTCAGATACTCCATTCTCTGCCTTCCATTGCAGCAATTCCAGTGTGGTGCCCAACTTTTTTTTGTCAGCTTTGCAATTCGGGTACAACAATTTCTTGTGATCCTCTAACATGCGCTGCAACTTCTTCTCCAAATCACTTGCGCAGTTTCTCTTTCCATCGGCAATGGCCCGACCTAGATCATCAGCGGGCTCATCTGATGCCTCTTCTTTAGCTTCTTCCCGCATTGCCGGCTCAACTTCTTCCCCCATTGTTGTATCATAGTATTCAGGGAACCCATGGCTAGGATAGCTGTCGTCATCCTCTTCTTCTTCATTGTCTTCCGTCATAACCCCTCTTTCTCCGTGCTTGGTCCAAACATTATAGTGGGGCATGAAACCGGACTCAAATAGGTGGACATGAATGGTTCTTGACGTAGAGTAATTGTGACCATTCTTACAGCCAGCACATGGACAAGGCATAAAACCATCCGCCCGCTTGTTTGCCTCAGCGGTAAGCAGAAAAGTATGGACGCCACTAATGAACTCGGGAGAGCATTGGTCATCATACATCCATTGTCGGCTCATCTTCATTACACACACTACTAGGAAAAGGGCTACTAGTGGCGCACCAGTTTTGCCTACTAATGGCGCACTACTGGTGCGCCACTAGTACCCCGCCACTAGTATTTTTTACTAATGGCGCTTTGTGGTGCGCCATTAGTATCTGATATACTAATGGCGCACCACAGTGCGCCATTAGTATAACCTGATGCGCCATTAGTATGCCTCCTAGGGGGCCATATTTACCCAGGTGCTTTGGCATACTAATGGGGCACTGTGGTATGATTCGCCATTAGTATCCTTTGGCATACTAATGGCGCACTGTAGGGTGATGCGCCATTAGTATCCTTAGGCATACTGATGGCGCACTTTGTGGTGATGCGCCATTAGTATGAATATTAGTTTTTTTTACTTTTCTGATGTTCCTTGGATCCTTCCAAAATTCTGGGTGCTCGAAGTTCAACGCTTGCCACTGGCTCCCATCCTTAGGGTGACTCAGCATCTTGTCTTTTTTATTTATCTCCGGGTCATTTGCGTCATCTTCTTGCTTCTTCTCCTCCCTATCCGCGTGCCAACGCATGAGCTTTGATACCTTAGGGTCCGCGAAATACCGCTACAGACGAGGAGTGATCGGAAAGTACCACACCACTTTTCGAGGAGCTTCCTTCCTCTTCTTGTATCGAGTGACGCCGCACACCGAACATATGGTAGACTCCGCGTGCTCGTCCCGATAAATGATGCAATTGTTCATGCACACATGGTATCTCACGTGCGGTAAATCCAGAGGACACACGATTTTCTTCACCTCCTCGAAACTGGTCGGGCACTTGTTCCCCTTGGGAAGGCGTTAGTGCGAATGACATGTTCTAGTCGAAGCATCGTCGGTCATTTTGTGTTTTACCTTCATCTCGAGCCATGGCGTTACTTTCAGGCGGGTATCCTCAGGCCTGCATCCTTCATAGAATGGAGTAACCGCATCTATCTCCAGTTGATCCAGCTTGACTTTCTCTCGGGCGGTAGCTCTTGTGTTATCCGTCTGCTTCAGAAGCAGCTCTTGAATATAAGGGTCCTGCACCCAGCCCATCGATGGTCCATCGTTGTCTGCTCCGCCGGCATCTTCATCTTCATGATCATGCCCTTCGTCTGCTCCGGCATCTTCCTCATCATCATGTCCTGCATCTTCTACATGATGACTGTGTACATCATCACCGTCGTGCTCATGTCCTGGAGATTCTTCGTCTTCTCGCCCGCCCGAGTCTTACTCATTTCTTGCCCGACCCCCATGGACGACTTCATAGTCATCTTCATCACCTTGCCACTGATAGCCATCCATGAAACCACGCAATAGCAGGTGGTCCCGCACCTGCCCGGAATCCGGGCCTGCAATAAGCCTCTTCAGCTTGCATCTTCGACACGAACATCTTATCTCTATCTCGTTCTTTTGAAGCATCTCGGCCTTCGCGGAGCTCAAAAACCTATTCACGATGCCTTCGGTCATCGTTCGGACCATAATTAGCTCATGGGTAGAGCAAAACAATATTTTAGAACCAAGAAAAAATTTGGCATGACTTTCCCTCAAAATTGGACCAAAAAGAATGCATAGTGCCAAAATTCTCACCAAAACAGAAATGAATCAACATTCCGGCAAAATATTGGCAACTATCGCATTTCAAATACCGGTACCTACAAACACAAACATATATGCAACACCACAAACATATGCAACACCACGAACATACATAGATCTAGCTAGGCCACAAAAAGTGCATGTGCACGTTGTTGGAGAGGGAGAACAACATAAAGATAGCTTCCCCCTTACTTACCTATCAAAAAAAAGGTAATTTAACCACTTAATTTGGATGAATCTATGGTGCAAATGAGGTGAGGAGGAGGAGGCAGCCGAGACAAGCTTGGAGGAGGAGGTGGAGAGAATGAAGTGAGGAAAGTGAGTGGGTAGGTGTGGCTGTCCAAAATATCTTGTTGGTCACAGGTTACTAATGGCGCACCACCTGCAAATGCACCATTAGTAACCCTGGTTACTAATGGCGCACCTGCTGGTGGTGCGCCATTAGTAGTTTTGCAAAAAAAATAAAAAATATATATATACACTAATAACGCACCGTGGCATAGTGCACCATTACTAGTTTAAACTAGTAATGGCGCACTATGCCACGGTGCGCCATTAGTAGTTTTGCAAAAAAAAAGAATAAAAAAAACAACAGTAGTGGCGTACTGTGTGGCCGGTGCGCCATTACTAGTTAGCACTAGTAATGGCGCACTGTGCCAAGATGCGCCATTAGTATGTTTGGAAAAATAAAAAAAATTGTTACTAGTGGCGCACCATGTGCCTGGTGCGCCATTAGTGTCTTCAACATTAATGGCGCACCTGCACATGGTGCGCCACTGCTATATAGTATTGGCGCACCACATGACAGGTGCGCCATTAGTATCCATTTCATCTATAGCCCTTTTCCTAGTAGTGACAACACCGAATAGACCAAATTAATACAAGTTCATACATAAAGTTCATATACACCACTTAATTAAATGCAACATATAAATAACTCTCTAGCTAAAGAATTTGAATGCAACAACAAATGCGATCAAGATCGCAACTAAGGTAACAATTGATCCAACAGCATAATGATACCAAGCCACACTATCAATGGCATATTTTCTAATCTTTCTAATCTTCAAGCGCATTTTCTCCATCTTGATCTTGTGATCATCGACGACATCGGCAACATGCAACTCCAATTCCATATTCTCCCCTCAATTATTTTCAATTTTTCTTTCAAATAGTCATTTTCTCTTTCAACTAAATTTAACCTCTCGACAATAGGGTCGGTTGGAATTTCCGGTTCACATACCTCCTAGATAAAAATATCTATGTCAACTTGATGGGCATAATTTCTCATAAACATGAAATGCAACAACTAGTTTTAAAAGAGAATATACCACATCCGAATCATAACAAGGACAAGGGCCGACGGGGACAGATAGCAAAACCATGGCACTATGTATAACAAACAACGTACGGGTAAGATAATTATATGAGTAACTATATATCCAAATCACACAAACATCAATTTGTTAATGTAAAACATTCATGAACAAGAGCCTCACCACAAGGTGGTGCTGGCGACGGGACGGTGCAAGCGATCGATGGTGGTTATGATGGAGATTTAGAAGGCACTAAGTAAACCACACCTACATATGCAAACTAAGTGTTATTTTGACCTCAAATTGCATATAAATCAAATACTAGCACATATAATTCCTCCCAAATTACTAAACTCACAAATTAATCACTATACAAAACATTGCAAGAGCAAATCTAGTAATAAGAGATGAAAGGACAAAGTTGCTAACCTTTGTGATCATTTGAATGGATGGGGGCCTTCAAATCTTGACAAATTTTGGGCAAAATGTGTGACGAGCTCGAGGAAGAGAGGGGAAGAACAGAGGAGGAGAGAGGAAAGGGGAAGAACAGAGCAAGCTCGGGTGGACGAAGGGTTTATGTAGGACGACCTTTAGTATCGGTTCGTGCCACGAACCGGTACTAAAGGTGCTGGAGGGGGCCCAGACTGAGAACATCCTGCCACCACTCTCTTTAGTACCGGTTCGTGGCACGAACCAGTGCTAAAGGTTCGCCACGAACCGGTGCTAATGAGAGCGGCCAGCTAGCCGTTGGAACCGGCACTAATGGACACATTAGTGCCGGCTCAAAACCAAACCGGCACTAATGTGCTTCACATTTGACCCTTTTTCTACTAGTGCCCAGCTCCACTCAATGAAACTTGTCCTCTACACATGTTGCTTTGTAATGTGACTCAAGGACCAAACCTACTTGACTCATGCTCCAGAAGTCCCTTCTTGGAAATTGATGTCAAAGGGGGAGAGAGCACATCAAAGCTTATCACATAAGAGACAATGCAATCCTAAAGCTTCTCACGATGCTTCTTATTATTAAGAGGAAAGTTATCTCATGTCTTCAAGAGGGGAAAGACATGACAACATGACTTGCTGTGGTTATTTTCTTATTTTCTCTGATTTTCTTTCCCTATCTTCTCCCATTATCCAATATCAGATTCAGGGGGAGAAAGCTCAATCCTAAGTGAAGATAGTCCTTCTAATTCATTGCGTATCTTTATTCTTGGGGACATGTCTATAACCAAATAGAGTACCTAGTACTCACTCTCTACATGTCATCCCAGTCTTGGTATTCTTGAGTTCACCTATTCTTGCTCTGTCTAGTAGATGTTATTGTGTTATCTAACCTTGTTTACCCAGGTACATCTCTTCCAAAGCTAGTTCAAGACCACAAGGTAAGTATATGCATCACACTCATGTGCATGAAGAACTCTTGTTGTGGTACATATTGTTTGCAAGAGAAATTCATGAACATGAAGGTATATTTTCAGCATCTAGACCATATGCTCTGATGCATATAGCCAAGACACATGTAACTGATTGCTTGCTCTGTCATGTTTATGCATTCTCATACTCTAATTATCTATCATCACATGATCTCATACATGTAGGGGGAGCTAATGCATGTTGCATGTCTTGCCAAAGCTTTACTTGCTATTTCTTTATATATTTATCTAAAGCTTTGATGTATGTTTTCATCAATTAGCAGAAAGGGGGAGAATGAAAGAACAAGTGCTCCCTGGGTGATTTTGGTAATTAATGTCAACATATCTCTTGTTGGACTAATATTTCTACATAGTATATTTCAGATAAGTTCAACATTGGCATGGACAAGAGGATGTGGAACCCTTTCAAGATTCTAAGGACATACATTGGCAAAAGCTCAAGACTCTACATTTTCATTTTAGTGATCCAAGATCACATTGAGTCCATAGGAAAGCCAATACTATTAAAAGGGGATGAGGTGTTGCTTAATGGCTTGCTTGCTCAAAGTGCTTAGTGACATGTTCCAAAACCCTCAACCACTTTCTCACATCCACATATGTCCTAAACCTAAAGTCAAACTTGGCCCCACCGATTTGATCTATCCGAGGCCACTGAGTTCATCTGTTACACCCACTGCCAAACCCTAATCTGTTCGGTCTCACTGATGGGATCTCGGTCTCACCGAGATGGGCTTGCAAATTCTCTGTGATCTATTGCAACAATTTCAGTCTTACCAAGTTTGTTCAGTCGGTCCCACCGAGTTTGCTTATTACAAAAATTGGTCCCATCGAGTTTGAGTAATCGATCAAACCGAGTTGAGGTTTTACCCTAACCCATGCATATCGGTCCCACTGAGTTGACATTGTCGGTCCCACCGAAAACTCTAACGTTCATATTTTGACCCGAATCGGTCTGACCGAGTTTTACCATTTGGTCCCACCGAGTTTTGGAATCTGTGTGTAATGGCTAGATTTTGTGTGCGGGTATATATACCCCTCCACCCATTCTTAATTCATGAGGAGAGCCATCAGAACGTGCCTACACTTCCAGCATTCATTTTCTGAGAGAGAACCACCTACTCATGTGTTGAGACCAAGATATTCCATTCCAACCACAATAATCTTGATCTCTAGCATTCCCCCAGTTGCTTTCCACTCAAATCATCTTCCCACCATAGCCAAATCTATGAGAGAGAGTTGAGTGTTGGGGAGACTATCATTTGAAGCACAAGAGAAAGGAGTTCATCATCAACACACCATCTATTACCTTTTGGAGAGTGGTGTCTCCTAGATTAGTTAGGTGTCACTTGGGAGCCTCTGTCCAGATTGTGGAGTTGAACCAAGGAGTTTGTAAGGGCAAGGAGATCGCCTACTTCGTGAAGATCTATCCTAGTGAGGCAAGTCCTTCGTGGGCGATGGCCATGGTGGGATAGACAAGGTTGCTTCTTCATGGGCCCTTCATGAGTGGAGCCCTCCGTGGACTCGCGCAACCATTGCCCTTCGTGGGTTGAAGTCTCCACCAACGTGGATGTACGATAGCACCACCTATTAGAACCACGCCAAAAATCTTCGTGTCTCCAATTGCGTTTGCACACTCCAATCCCATCCCTTTACTTTCTTGCAAATTGCATGCTTTAATTTCCGCTGCTCATATACTCTTTGCATGCTTGCTTGAATTGTATTGTGTATGCTTGAAATTGTGTTAATCTACCACCTCAACTTGAGAAACTTAAAAATTGTCACCTTTATTTGTTGAGGGTCTAATCACCCCTCCCCCTCTAGACACCTCTTCTCGATCCTTTCAACTGTCGTACAAGCTTCATCTTAGGATCAACATTTAGGCAGTGCTTAGCGAGTTCTCTCGGTACACCAGGCATGTCAAAAGGCTTCCATGAAAAGACGTCCCTCTTCTCACGGATGAACTCCATGAGCGCGCTTTCCTATTTGGGATCCATGTTTGCCAAAATGGTGAACTGCCGGGATGACTCACCAGGGGTGAAATCAACCTGCTTGGTATCTCTGCACGACTTGAATTTGAGCAGGGGATCCAACTCGGTAGTTGGATTTTTTAGGGAAGTCATATTAGCCGGGTCAACATTATAT
The DNA here is from genome assembly GCA_021437245.1 of Aegilops speltoides. Classification (NCBI taxonomy): domain Eukaryota; kingdom Viridiplantae; phylum Streptophyta; class Magnoliopsida; order Poales; family Poaceae; genus Aegilops; species Aegilops speltoides. The sequence continues at coordinate 136,394,244 of CM038141.1, forward strand.
TTGTAAAATTTCAACTCCTCGGCTGCAAAGGCCGACTTTAAGCATGCTGCATCCCCTTCCTCACATTCAAGAGAAACTTTTTGTCTCCCTTGACTGTGATAGTTCCTTCAGGCCCTAGCATCTTTAGTTTCAGATAAACATAGCAAGGATGAGCCATGAACTGGGCATAAGCCGACCGTCCAAATAGAGCGTGTTAAGGAGTCTTAATTTTAACCAACTCAAGCATCAGAAACTCACATCTGAAGTTGAATTGTGTGCCAAAGGAGACTTCTAGAGAGATCTTTCCAATAGGATATGCCGACTTGCCGGGAACGATACCACGGAAGACTGTGGAGGGCGGCTTCAACTACTTCTCTGACAGATTCATCCGCTTGAAAGCATCATAGTAGAGTATATTTATGCAACTCCCTCCGTCCATGAGTACTTCGGTTAACTTGTAACCGCCGACTTGGGGGGCAACCACCAAAGTGAGACTTTCGAGATTATCAACCCGGGGAGGATGATCCTCTCTACTCCATGTGACCAGCTGCTTGGACTAGTTTAAGTATGCTGGGATTGCCGGCTCAACTACATTAACTGCCTGCATCTGTAGCTTATGATCAAGTTTGCAAGTGTTGGTTATGAAGACATGATATTGCCCACTGTTTAACTGCTTGGGGTTGCCCTGAAACCCGGACAGATTTCCCTGATTTTTATTTCCCTATCCAGCTCATTGCACCATTGTTGCCAACCCCTTGGAACCCGGCGCCTTGACCACCTAACCCTCAGAACTCAGGGCCAGAGAAGTTACCTTGTAAGCCAATACCTTGAAAGCTGGCCCCTAAATCACCGGCTCCAGGATGTCCCGCGTGTCCACCATCGTTGCCACCATTGTGATGATTCTGGAAAGCTTGATTTTTAAATTCATGCATGATAAAGCAGTTTTCCTAGGAATGATTGGCTGGCTTGCCATCCACGCCGTGTTTCGGACACGGGCCTTTGAGAGCTTCCTCATAGTTACGCGGATGATGACCCGAATAAGGCTTGCTAGAATTACCATTCTAATACTGATTCCTGAAACCAGTATTCGTATTGGCGATGAAATTTGAACCTCCTTTAGCACTCTTGTGCTTGTTGTTATTGTTACCATGGTTGTTTCCATGGCCATTCTGCTAGTGACCCTTGCCACCACAATTTTTCTTGCCTTTGCCAGACTTCTCGTCATATAAAGTTGGATCGTTAGTGTTATCTGACTCGACATATCTGGCGAGGACATCCATGAGGTCACCCATGTCCTTGACTTTCCCTTTCAGGCATCCAAGCTTCTGAACCAAAGGCTGGAAATGATACGTCTCCGTCGTATCTATAATTTTTTATTGTTCCATGCCAATATTATTCAACTTTTTCATATACTTTTGGCAACTTTTTATATTATTTTTGGGACTAATATATTGATCCAGTGCCCAGTGCCAGTTCTGTTTGTTGCATGTTTTATGTTTCGCAGAAACCCCATATCAAACGGAGTCCAAACGGGATAAAAACGAACGGAGAATATTTTTGGAATATTTGGGAAATATGGGAGTAAGAATCAACGCGAGACAGTACCCGAGGTGGCCACGAGGCAGGGGGCGTGCCTGCCCTTACTGGGCTCGCCCTTGACCCTCGTGGCCCCCCGTAAGGCGGTTGCTGCTCTTCTTTGGCCGCAAGAAAGCTATTTTTTGGAAAAATATCTGGGCGAAGGTTTCAATCCAATCGGAGTTACGGATCTCCGGATATAAAAGAAACGGTGCCAGGGCAGAATCTGAAAGCGCGGAACAGGGAGAGACAGAGAGATAGATCCAATCTCGGAGGGGCTCTCGCCCCTCCCACGCCATGGGAGCCAAGGACCAGAGGGGAAACCCTTCTCCCATCTAGGGAGAATGTCAAGGAAGAAGAAGAAGAAGGGGGGTCTCTCTCCCCCTTGCTTTCGGTGGCGCCAGAATGCCGCCGGGGGCCATCATCATCACCGCAATCTACACCAACACCTCCGCCGTGTTCACCAACATCTCCATCACCTTCCCCCATCTATATTCAGCGGTCCACTCTCCCACAACCCGCTGTACCCTCTACTTGAACATGGTGCTTTATGCTTCATATTATTATCCAATGATGTGTTGCCATCCTATGATGTCTGAGTAGATTTTCATTGTCCTATTGATGATTGATAAATTGCTATGATTGGTTTAATTTTCTTGTGGTTATGTTGTTGTCCTATTGTGCCCTCCATGTCGCGCAAGGGTGAGGGATTCCCGCTGTAGGGTGTTGCAATATGTTCATGATTCGCTTATAGTGGGTTGCTTGAGTGACCGAAGCATAAACCCGAGTAAGGGGGTTGTGGCGTATGGGATAAAGGGGACTTGATACTTTAATACTGTGGTTGGGTTTTACCTTAGTGATCTTTAGTAGTTGCGGATGCTTCCTAGAGTTCCAATCATAAGTGCATATGATCCAAGAAGAGAAAGTATGTTAGCCTATGCCTCTCCCACATAAAACTTGTTATCGGTCTAGTAAAGTAGTCAATTGCTTAGGGACAATTTCATAACTGCTACCACCACTTTTCCACACTCGCTATATTTACTTTATTGCTTATTTATCTAAACAACCACTAGTTTATATTTACATGTTCTTTACATTCTTGCAAACCTATCCAACAACACCTACAAAGTACTTCTAGTTTCATACTTGTTTTAGGTAAAGCGAACACTAAGCGTGCATAGAGTCGTATCAGTGGAAGATAGGACTTGAGAGAATATTTGTTCTACCTTCAGCACCTCATTGGGTTCGACATTCTTAGTTATCGAAATAGGCTAAAATTATCCCCTATACTTGTGGGTTATCAGGAAACAACATCTTTTTTCCAAGATGAGGACAGCTTGCAGAGCTGTGATGCTATCTGAGGAGTGAATAATCTCCGATGTCCAACATGACCAATGGTGAGCTAACTCATCATCCCTTTGGACACACAGCTCCAAATTAACAATTGTGGTTGGATGCTTGTGGGTTCCCTAGATGTTCTTGATGAAGCACTCCTTCAGTTCCTAGCAAGTGTTGATGGAGTTTGAGTGCAAATTTTTCAGCCATGTACATGTTGGACCTTCGAGCATCATTGTCAAATATCGAGCACACACAGCGTCACTGACCTCCGTCATATCCATGTCTAGCTCATAGCTCTTGATCCACTCCGCAAGTTTCTAGATCAGATGTGTAATAGAGACCTTACTAGGACCCTTGAATTCATGCGGCATACGCTCATTGCACAAAACCGGACCTAAGAAAGGCATTTCAATAGTCCTGCTTGTTATCCCGGTGCTCCATAAGGCTGTCTGGGTTGAGGCAGGTGGGGGTTGTATGATAGGTTGAGCATATGCTACTCCTATGTTAGTTACCCATGTCCCTCACTGCGCACGAGCAACGTCAACAATGGCATGTGCATCAGAGACTACCGGCTGTGGTTGGTACGGGGGTGGCTATTGTGCCCTCTAGCATTGTTCATTGCCGGAAACTGTCGGTGACTCGGCATGCCGGCTTCTACTGTGACTTTGATGAGGAGTAGAATGAAGCCGATGCTAACTACAAGCATAGTTTTCCTGCTGTGTAACTACTGTTTTTAGCATTGCAATGGTGTTTCTAGCCTCCCTCTCCACCGGGCTATCTCCATTGATCGGGATCGCCGCAAGATTATGTGTTGCTGCCAACATGTTACCAACCGGGTTTGAGTAATGACTGATCAGTGTCTGGAAGCGCCTCGGCTGATTTTGGATCATCTGTCGTTGCACCAATGGATGCTGCTAATGAACAGGTGAATGCAACTGACCCGTGTTTGGGAACCTGCTGAGTCAATTGGGGTATGACAGGTTCTGTGCCGGGTGGGCCAGTGCCGACTCCTTGGGCCTTCGGTACTGTCAAATCGCGCGGTGTCTCAAATAGCCGCGCCGGCTCGATACTTGTTGGAAGCCGGCTTTGATGGCTCCTCTTGGGAACTGCAGACGACTCATTCTGACAGAAACTGAGGTGAAGTGCTTCTTGTTCCAAACACTTGGTTTCACTAAGGATGTGAGCATGTGCCTCTACCATGCGTGCATTCTCTGCGTGGATACCCTCCTAGATCTTGGTCATCTGCTCCCGATATTTTATCATTTCTGTGTTGCGCTCAGCCATGTTCTCCTGGAATCAGCAGATCTGCCATGGCCATGAGTGTGCCAAGAGTAATCATTAAATCCGAGAGTGCCTGGGCGCTTGTTTTCTAAGAGCTGACAGGAGCAGAAGTCTCCACCCGCCACAAATTCTAACCCGACACGTTATCTGTCAAGTTGAGGTTCATGGATGGATCCGTAATCGGGTGCCCATTCTCAGCATATTGGGGCTGACTCTGATTTCCTACGAGTTTGAATATATTTAGTTGATGTTTAGCCTATTGTACTTCACATGCCTTTCGATGTACTTACGTAGGACAACATTGGGTATGACTGTTGTTTACCATTGAGGTTAGTTTCATCCCATGGCTTATACCCATTCCACCACATAATATAAGATGTTAATTGACGTGGCTTGAGATTGCGGCGGTATTTCCTCAAAGAGGAAGGGATGATGTAGCATCGCTATGGTAAGTATTTCCCTCAGTTCTGAAACCAAGGTACCAATCCAGTAGGAAACCAAGCAACACTATGTAAATGGTACCTGCACACAAAGAACAAATACTTACAACCCTATGCGTAAGAGGGGTTGTCAATCCCTCCTCGGTAAAAAGATAGATAAGTTTGAATGAGATTGGATAAATAGATTTGAATAAAACACAAAATAAAATAAGTAAAGAAAAAGTGCAACAAGGTATTTTTGGGTTTTTGGAATAATTGATCTGAAAACAAATATGATAAAAGATAGATCGGAAAGCAATATGATAAAAGATACACCCGGGGCCATAGATTTCACTAGTGGCTTCTCTCGAGAAAATAGCATACGGTGGTAAACAAATTACTGTTGGGCAATTGATAGAAGAATAAATAATTATGACGGTATCCAAGGCAATGCTCATGAATATAGGTATCACATCCAAGATTAGTAGACCAGCTCCCGCCTGCATCTACTACTATTACTCCACATATTGACTGCTATCCAGCGTGTATCTACTGTATTAAGTTTATGGAGAAACTGAGTGATTCAATAAGAATGATTACATGATGTAGACAAGATCTACTCGTGTAGGAATGGACACCATCTTTTTATCCTTAATAACAACGATACATGTGTGCCTCGCTACCCCTCCTGTCACTGGGTGAGGACACCGCAAGATAGAACCCATCATAAAGCACCTCTTCCCATTGCAAGAAAAATCAATCTAGTTGGCCTAACTAAACTAAAGATTTGGATCAAAAAAATACCAGGCTATAAATAATCATGGATATAAGAGATCAAAGAAGACTCAAATAAGATTAATGGATATAGATCTGATCATAAACTCGAACTTCATCGAATCCCAACAAACACACCGCAAAAATTCATTACATCAAATAGATCTCCAAGCGACCATTGTATTGAGAATCAAAAAGAGGGAAGAAGCCATCTAGCTACTGCCTACGGACCTGTAGGTCTATGGTGAACTACTCACGCATCATTGGAGGAGCACCAATGAGGATGATGAACCCCTTGTTGGGGAACGTTGCAGACAATTAAAAATTTTCCTACGGTTTCACCAAGATCCATCTATGAGTTCATCTAAGCAACGAGTCAAGGGAGTGAGTTTGCATCTACATACCACTTGTAGATCACGCGCCGAAGCTTGCAAGGGGATGGTGAAGATGGAGTCGTACTCGACGTGATTCAGATCACCGATGTCCAAGTGCTGAACGGACAGCACCTCCGCGTTCAACACACGTGCGGGACGGAGAGTCTCCTCCTTCTTGATCCAGCAAGGGGAAGGAGAGGTTGAGGAAGCTTCGCTCAACGGCAGCCGACGGCGTGGTGGTGTTGGTGCAGCGAGACTCCGCAGAGGCTTCAAGCACGTGAACGGAGGAGGAGATGTGTTGGGAAGGGGAGGGGCTGCGCCTTGGAGGTGTATCTGCAGCCCTCCCCTCACCCCTCTATTTATAGGGGGAAGGGCAAGGGGGGCCTACCCCTCTAGATGGGATCTAGAGGGGGGGCGGCGGCCAGGGAGGGGACTTGCCCCCAAGCAGGGGGCCCCTTAGGGTTCTCCCTCAACCCCTAGGCGCATGGGCCCAAGGTGGGCGCGCCCAGCCCTCCAGGCTGGCTCCCTCCCTTATGCCCATGTGGCCCTCCGGAGGTGGCCCCTCCCGTGGACCCCGAACCTCTCCGGTGGCCCCGTCTGTCTTGATAAGCCCTGAAACTTTTTGGTGTCCGTATGACAACTTCCCATATATAAAACTTCACCTCCGGACCATTCCGGAACTCCTTGTGATGTCCAGGATCTCATCCGGGACCCCGAACAACATTCGGTAGTCACATACTAGTCTTCCTAATAACCCTAGCGTCACCGAACCTTAAGTGTGTAGACCCTACGAGTTCGGGAGACATGCAGACATGACCGAGACCACTCTCCGGTCAATAATCAATAGCGGGATCTGGATACCCATGTTGGCTCCCACATGCTCCTCGATGATTTCATCGGTTGAACCACGATGTCGAGGATTCGATCAAACCCCGTATACAATTCCCTTTGTCAATCAGTATGTTACTTGCCCGAGACTCGATCGTCGGTATCCCAATACCTTGTTCAGTCTCGTTACGGGCAAGTCACTTTACTCGTACCATAATGCATGATCCCGTGACCAACCCCTTGGTCACTTTGAGCTCATTATGATGATGCATTACCGAGTGGGCCCAGAGATACCTCTCCGTCATACAGAGTGACAAATCCCAGTCTCGATCTGTGTCAACCCAATAGACACTTTCGGAGATACCTGTAGTCCACCTTTATAGTCACCCAGTTACGTTGTGACGTTTGATACACCCAAAGCACTCCTACGGTATCCGAGAGTTACACGATCTCATGGTCGAAGGAAGAGATACTTGACATTGGCAAAGCTCTAGCAAATGAACTACACGATCTTTGTGCTATGCTTAGGATTGGGTTTTGTCCATCACATCATTCTCCTAATGATGTGATCCCGTTATCAATGACATCTAATGTCCATAGCCAGGAAACCATGACTATCTGTTGATCACAACGAGCTAGTCAACTAGAGGCTCACTAGGGACATATTGTGGTCTATGTATTCACACGTGTATTACGATTTCCGGATAATACAGTTATATCATGAATAAAAGACAATTATCATGAACAATGAAATATAATAATACTTTTATTATTGCCTCTAGGGCATATTTCCAACACCCCTCTGTGATCGTGTTCCCCTCCAGCAAGATGTCAGAATAGGGCTCTAGATTGGATCTCGTGGTTCTGGAACTTGCAGTGGCTGGAATTGTGTTTCGTGGACCCCCCTGTCGGTGCCAAAACCGGTGGATCTCGGGTAGGGGGTCCCGAACTGTGCGTCTAAGGCTAATGGTAACAGGAGGCAGGGGACACGATGTTTTACCCAGGTTTGGGCCCTCTCGATGGAGGTAATACCCTACTTCCTGCTTGATTGATCTTGATGATATGAGTGTTACAAGAGTAGATCTACCACGAGATCATAGAGGCTAAACCCTAGGAGCTAGCCTATGATTATGATTGTTGTTATCCTACGGACTAAACCCTCCAGTTTATATAGACACTGGAGGAGGCTAGGGTTACACAGAGTCAGTTACAAAGAAGGAGATCTAACATCCATATGGCCAAGCTTGTCCTCCACGCAAAGGAGAGTCCCATCCGGACACGGGAAGAAGTCTTGAGTCTTGTATCTTCACGGTCCAACAGTCCGGCCAGAGTATATAGTCCGGCTGTCCGGATACCCCCTTATCCAGGAATCCCTCAGTAGCCCCTGAACCAGGCTTCAATGACGATGAGTCCGACGCCTAGATTGTCTTCGGCATTGCAAGGCGGGTTCCATCTCCGAATCCAGAGTACCTATTGTAGCAAACAGTGTCCGGCTTCCCATCAATGTTGTACTCCTCGGCTTCTGTGCTTCAATAATGGTCATCTCCACGTGTCGAGCGAATATGAGGAGCCGGAGCATTTTTACATTTGCCACGCCGACCCTGTAGGCAAACTGTCTATTTGAAGAGACGGGGATCCTCATATCCAAATCTCACCTTCTTCCCTTGAGCAAGCATTCAACAGAGCGCATCCGGAAAAAACCATTCCATCATGGCCGGTCGCCGCAGCTCCTCTTCTCGCTCCCTTAGCTCTAAGCCAGGTGATTGGGAAGAAAGTTCTATCCCCCACAGCCGTTTAGTAGAGTTGCAGACCCAAGGGTTTCTTCCACTGGCGTACATGGTCCCCTCCTGAGCGAGACTAGCCACCTACAATGGCGGGGCGCAAGCGGAGAGATCTCCTAACCCGTCTCGGGGGAGCGAGTATGCCTCATCCCATATTTGCTAAGAGGCATCAGGTTTCCGATCCACCCATTCCTTCATGGGCTCCTGGAGTTCTATGGCCTCCAGTTGCACAACTTTACCCCCGCCTCCGTGCTGCACATCGCAGGATACGTTGCCCTTTGTGAATTATTCCTGGGCTGCGAGGCTCACTTTGAGTTATGGAAGAAGCTATTCTGCCTCGTCCCTCGCAATCAGGGGGAATCTATATATCAAGTGGACGCAGCCGAAATATGGAGCGTCGCCCAGACCGGATACCTGTCCGGCACTCCAAAGAAGGCATCTGAAGACTGGCCCTCGGAGTGGTTTTATGTAGATAACGTTCCCCTTTCGGACCCAATCCGGATGGGCCTCCCTGAGTTTAATAACGCTCCACTGAAGAAACATCGAAGTTGGCGCCCTCGGAGCCCCCAGGAGGAAGATACCAGAGAAGTCCACTTCCTGATGAGCAGGATAAAGACACTGCCCCAATCAAGACTGACAATAGTCGAGGTTATATCAATATGCATAATGCAGGGGGTGCAGCCACTTCAATATCGGGGGAAGCCCATGTGGCACTTCAACGGGGAAGACGATGCTACCCGCTGTGGTCGTAAAGGTCCAGACTCCGCCACTGCTCTGGCGAGAATACTGTCCGATTTATATAAAGGAGAAGGAGAAGAATTCCTTTGTATCAAACCGCAGGATGGATTTTCCATGTACAACTCCCCAAGCTGGGTAAGCCGTTACTCTTTACCCAACTCTATCCATTCTGGCGCCCTTCCTCACAATCATTTACCTTGATATTTCTAAGCAGGAACTGAGGAAGGCCGTGAAAGAGTTCAACAGCCCTCCTCCGCAGCCAGAGGATCCGGGCCGGGCCCTCAACCCCGGACTTGAAGAAGATCTGGATATATCTGTGGAGCTTGTCGACGGGACATTTTATCAAGCAAGCTGCGGCGGCACCTTGGTGGCTATTATCGCTAATTATCCTGGACTACTCCCTGCGTCGCGTGTAAGCAAAGCTGAAGCTTTAACTTCTGAAGAGGATTCCTTTCTTATACCATGCCTTATGCACAAATATCTTATTTTCATACAGACGACCATCAGAATGCGGCACCGAGCCCCTGGGGGCTTATCAGCAAAGGGAATTCGGGCCAGGTAGGCTCAAGAGGAAAGCGGTTAGGGTTGAAACACCGTCACAGAGATATAGTTAAAATCTCCTCTGTGATTATCGTGTTTGAAATGTAACAGCGTCCATCGTGTCCTGGCAGAAAGAGTAGTTGCCGGACTATATCCGGAGATCCTACTGGTCACGCCTCCACCAGCCGGATTCCAGAACCGGCTTCAAGAGAGGAGGCCAATGCGGGGCTGATGACGAATTGTCCTCCGACAGAGGATGCGGATAGGCTCTCTGCCACAAATTCTGAAGTAGAGAGCGCCATGAATCACCGGCGCCGACGGGCCGTACTTTGTAATGTTATCTTTTCCGAAGAGGCATTCAATGCCTTCAATTTAGGAGACGCATACATCCGAGCTTCCCAAGATGGGCTCGCCCGAGCAACGGACCAGTATGCAAAAGATATACGGGTAAGAGAATTTGATAAGCATGTATAGCAGTAGCCCCTGAGACTTGAAACAGTTGGAACAACTGATTTAAGGATCATTGTATGCACAGGTTCTTGTAGAGAAGAATACCCATTTGTCTCAAGAGCTGGAGGAGTGCAAGACCCAGCTGAGGGCCACCGTTGCCAAACTAGAGGAATCCCAGAAGGCCTCATCTGGTGACATTTGTCTCAATAGAGAAATTTTAAGGAAATATACCAGTTAGTAGTTGGCTTGCTTTATAAGTCTAACAGAAAATTCTGCAGACAATCTCGGGCAGAATCCAGAGATCGTAAAAGATAGTGAGTCACATCTCCAAAGACAGCTAAAGGCTGGCAAGCGTGTGCTTGCGCAGGTTAGGCAGGAGAAAAACAATCTCCAAGATGCCAACGTCTGGCTGGGCGTCGAATTAGCAGATGTTCGAGCTCAGCTTGCGGACTCTGTGAAGGAGAATAGGAGGCTTCGTCGCGGCATTTATGGTAAGTGCCTAAACGAACTGCAGTACAGTTCGGTGAGGAAGCATATTAAAATAGTTTTATGTCTGCAGGTATGCTGATGGGCCGTCCTGAAGAGGAGATGCCCGGGTTCGCAGGTGATTTGCTACAAGATCTCTCACAACTACACGGACGAGCTCGGCAGGTGATGCAGGGTATTGCCCAGGCCTTGTGGCCATCCGCTCCCCTACCAGGAGGCATGGGGGACCTCGTGGATATGCTCAAAGGAGCATGGCGGCGCTTCCGGTTATGGAAGGTATCATCCTGCCGACAAGGTGCGAGGGAAGCCTGGGCCATGGTGAAGACGCGATACGCCAAGATTGACCCGAACCATATGGCTGAAGTCGGACCGGCGGGGCCTGATGGGCAAGAGATTCCCGTAAGTCTGGTGTATGACCAAGTAGTGTTAGCCGCAAAGTATTCCCAACAGGGTTGTAGGCTCGATAGCATGTTGCATGGTATAGATGAAGAGTATAGCCAGTCCAAGTGACTATGTAATTCAATGGACATATGTAGTCCCTAGCCGGATTAAAAATCATTTCTCATGGCGGACCTTTTCGCTTCAGCCCCCGGAACCGACAGTCCGGGGTGTATCCGAATACCCACTCAGTTATGTAAAACCGGGGTATGCGTGGAAACCAGGCGTAGGGGTCATAAGTGCTTGAACAGACAAGTACCCAACTAGTTATGTTATATTACATGGGTAGTAAGAAACATCTTCTAGGGAGAATAGTTCCATTAGGGGTTCCTTTCCCTGGGTACGCATGCATCGATGTGCATGTTCGAACTGTGAACAGAAACGCAGGATATGTCAGTGTTCTGGGAACGGGGGTGTCGGTGTCAAAACCGGCGGATCTCGGGTAGGGGGTCCCGAACTGTGCGTCTAGGTAGATGGTAACAGGAGACGAGGGACACAATGTTTTACCCAGGTTCGGGCCCTCTTGATGGAGGTAAAACCCTACGTCCTGCTTGATTAATATTGATGATATCGGTAGTACAAGAGTAGATCTACCACGAGATCAAGGAGGCTAAACCCTAAAAGCTAGCCTATGGTATGAATGTTGTAATGGAGGTTATATCCTACGGACTAAAGCCCTCCTGTTTATACAGACACCGGAGAAGGCTAGGGTTACAGAGTCGGTTACAATGGTAGGAGATCTACATATCAGATCGCCAAGCTTGCCTTCCACGCCAAGGAAAGTCCCATCCGGACACGGGGCGGAGTCTTCAATCTTGTATCTTCATAGTCTTGGAGTCCGTGACGATGATAGTCCGCTGTCCGGACACCCCTAGTCTAGGACTCCTCGGTAGCCCTCGAACTCGGCTTCAATGGCGATGAGTCCGTAGCGCATAATGTTCGGCATTGCAAGGCGGGTTCCTCCTTGAATAATCTAGAAGATTGTGAACACCGGATAGTGTCCGCTCGCAAAATAAATTCCACATTCCACCGTAGAGAGAATAAAATGTACACAAGTTCAATCTGCTGACGTATTTCGCGGTGTGACGTCACACCACTACCAAGCCTTTACTTGAATTGTTTGTACTACACCACCTCAGCGCGTTTAGCGAGGCGGTTTCCTTGGCACGTCTTGTTGAAGCAGAGATCGTGTTCCCCTTATTCCAAGATTCTCATCAATACGGACGTGGGTAACCCAACCGCGCCATTGATGGTGGCGCTTGGGAGATAAGCGAGTTTTACCAGGCTAGTGGGGATGCATAGTCTTCGTCCGCCTATATATAAGGGATAAGGTTATACCTTCTCTCCTACGCCTTCTTCCTCCTTTGCTTATCCGTCTCCGCGCACTCAAGCTCCAGCGCCCAAGTTCGTGCATCTCACCTCGACCTTCTCCGACCATGTCCGGAGCGGGAGGCAAATGGTTGGCCTCCACCGTTAAGGAGGAGCACATCACCAAGCTGCGCAGCGCCGGATACCTTTACGGCGACTTCGCGCATCGGCTGCCCGACGAGGGGCAGCTCATCCCCACCCCCGGGCCCCATGAGAGGGTCATTTTTCTCCTCCACTTCCTCCACGGACTGGGCTTTCCACTTCACCCCTTTGTCCGGGGGCTCATGTTCTACTACGGCCTGGATTTCCACGATCTGGCGCCGAACTTCATCCTCAACATCTCGGCGTTTATCGTCGTGTGTGAGGCCTTCCTCTGCATCCAGCCCCACTTCGGCCTGTGGAGGGCACGCAAGCGGAGTGCGGAGGCGCCATGTTGGGCAAGATGCCCAACGTCCTTTGGTTCGATGGGGCCTTCATGGACTCCGTCAAGGGGTGGCAATCAGGGTGGTTCTATATCACCGAGCCACGTGAACCCACGTGGGCGGCGGCCCTCGAGTTCAGATCTGGCATCCCCACGCAGCTCACCTCCTGGAAAGAGAAGGTCTTGCAGTGGGGTAATTCGAGGGAGCTGACAGGACTCCAAGCCTGTATCCAGAAGCTGGTGAACAAGAAGCTCAGGCTGGTTAACGTGGTCCAAATCATGCTCGTCCGCCGGATTCTCCCATGCCAAGAACGGGCATTCAATCTGTGGGAGTTCAATCCGGAACAGCACCAGGCGCAGAGCGGGCTCTTCGACACAACATACGAAGGCGCCAAGAGGGGAAGAACTATTCCCCCGAACAGCTCCGCCAACACCAACGTTGGCGAAGAAGAGTGGCCTTAAAGGGCTAGGCCTCCGGCGAGATCGTAAGTATCCGGATCCTTGAATCTGCAATTTCTTTCGTGTCACATGGTGTCTTTCTAATGCCGCATACTGCTCGCAGTCCAGCCGATGATGATCTCCCCGCTTCATCGAGCGGTTCATTGGCGGCATCGGATGTGGAATCCATCCCGACTGCCTCCACCCCTCGCGCCGATGAGGACGGCGAGGTGGGATCCCGAAAAGGGACCCATCAGGAGGAGGCTCGGGCGGCGCCGCAGGCAGCCTCCGGACTTTTGCGCCGACTCTCGCCGGAACTGAAGTGGTTCTGAGTCCGCAGACGGCCCTTCGTAAGAAGGGCAAGACCGTGACACCGGCGGCCCCCATCCAACCGGAGGCGCCGGACAACTTGTTGGAGGCGCTCAAAGGCGCTTCCATCGAGGACGAACACTGCACTATCATGAGTGCGGTGATTCAGAAGGTTCAGCTTGCCAAGAGCGGGCTGACCGAAGCCTGCAGCAGCCTTCTAGCATGCTTTGAGGTAAGAAGTTAAAATTATGTAATGTAATACCGCATAGACAGTAGCCCCTGATGCTCAGTTCGGCGTTCGGAAAGAAAAGCCGGACTGAGGATCTTAAAGGATATTCGCAGTGTTGCTTAAAATATGTCAATATGGGTTTGCAGGCTGCACTGCTGACCTCTGCCGCACTGACTGCAGAAGGTCGGTGCATTGAAATAGGATCTCGAGCGGTCCGAGCAAGAGCTCGGCCATGCCAAGAAGCAGCTCGAGGACAAAGAAGGTGAGTAACACCACTTTGAAGATTTACCTTACAGAAAAAGATTTAGGTTGCAATAAAAATGACAAGGATAACGTTGGTACTACAGGGGCCACTGACGAGGTGGAAGCCCTGAAAGAGGCTGTGTCCGCGGCCGAATGCAATGCGGCTGCGGAACGGGCCGAGCGAGAGAAGCAAGAGGCGCGGGTGGCGGAAGTGCGGCAAGAGCTCCAGGCTCTCATGGAAAAGCATGAGAGTTTGGAGCGCGACTCCAAGACTCGAGAGTCCGAGCTCACCTCGGCTCTCGAAAGTGCCAAGTCCGCCAAGGCCGAGGCCCGTAAGGCCCTTCAGGAGGTTGAAGATGTGAAGAAGATAGCAGCGGGTAAGGCATTTTTCATGCAAAGCAAGCATGTTAATGTGAACTACCTGATACTTACCTGAATTCGGAGCTCTCCAGGGGCGTTTGCAGATCTGCCGTGCAGTGTATCCGATGCCGCCGCATTTTACCGTGGCCAGGAGGGGAGCTCAACGGAGAAGGTCTTCCGGTCTCAGTACGCTGAGGCCGGCCATCCGGTGCCCCCTAGCGACCAGCTGAAGCAGCTGGTCGAGCTCCACAAGGCGACTGAGGAGGCCATGAAGGGTCTTATAGTCCGGCTGTGGCCTGGGCAAGCCCTGCCTGGGAGCTACTTCAGCCTCGTGCGGTGGCTGGTGGATGCATGCCCCTGGGTGGAGGTCATCAAGAGCTCCGCCTGTATTGAAGGTGCCCATCGGGCCCTTGCCCGCACAAAAGTGCACTGGGGCAGGCTGGATGCGGAGAAGCTTCTTACTGACCCGCCGCCACCGGGCAAGGAGTATCGTACGCCCGAAATGTACTATAAGACTGTCCTGAAGGGAGCCCGCGATATTGCGGATGAATGCCCCAGAGATGTAATTTTTGAGTAAACTCGCTATGTATTATCCTTTGCGCTGAAAACTTTGTTCATATGCGCTGAGCAACACTTGTTTAATTTAAAATATTACCTTCTGTGCGTCCGTTTATAAAATCTGAGAGATGGCAAGTCGTTGGCTTCAGCCCCCTAGCCGCAAGTGCTGGGGTGTTCGGGATAAACTTGAGCACTCTTGTTCCCATTGTTGGGTCCATCGAGGGAGGCACTCAACACAACGAACAAGGCAACCGGACTTATAATGCTTGAACACTCTCACTTAGCCATAGAATTCTATAATTTTAAATTTTGGCGAAGCCCCTAGTATTCGGAGGACCGAATTCGGGGCGCTATCCACGCCTTTGTCGGACATTATCCGGTACTTCGCTCGAAGCGGCATAAGTCTTTAGGGACCTGAAAAGACCTCTCGAACAGCGACCGGTCTCTCGCCTTATCATGCCAGTCAGTTTTAGCTTTCTCCACTGAGGCGCTCGCCCAGATCAACCGGGGCGCAATCGCAGTGGTTCTCCCAGTGCCACCTTAGCCGACGAGCGGGCGTAAGGCACCAAAACATGGGAGCCGGGCAAACCCAACTATTGACCCAAGACATGATTCGGAGCCGATTCATATAATGCTATAAGTTCGGGGTGCCGCACTTGTGAAAGTGTTCGGACTTATCACACCATAATGCGGGGAACGTAAGCCCCTGGTGTATTGGGTCGCATCAAAATATACGGGTGCAGGATGTCATTTAATGAACATATATATATATATAAATTAATGTAATTGCAAAGTAAAAGTACTGCATTATTTATCCAAGGAGTCTTTCTGAGTGCGGATGATACAAATAGTCACGGTAAGCAAGGGTTTGGACTAATTAAACATGTCCCCCTCGAGGGTGAGCTGCGGACTTGGTGTATATAATCAAATTTAATGCTCATAATGGAGACCAGTGAGTGTTAGCTTGAGCCTTCTTTCTTCCCCAGCTATTGCATCGTGAGTTCGGCAGGTTCACGCGGACAGGCCTCCGTTAACGGAGTCCTGTGAATACAAAGAAGGAAAATAATAATAAAAAGAATGATACACTTGCGAGCCCCCGGTGTGGTCGAGCCGCACTGGGTCTATTGTGGTCGTGCCCTTCCCCACGCCCATGGTATCTCCAGAGCGTAATGATGTCTGCGAGGGTTGTTCTTGCGATCATGCGAGGGCTGGGGTCGGGGCGCGCATTACGCTGGCGATGCTCGGATCGTGCTAGGTGGTCTTGGTTGGTGTTGCTTCGGGCACGTTTGGCTGTATCCGGCCGTTTAACGGCTGGACTCGAAAATTGCCTTAAAAGGCTGCTCTATACTTCTGCCGCGAGAGCCGCTGTATGTTCCTCCGTTCGGAGGGAGCGTTCCGTATTTCCTTTGACCGTGATGACTCCGTGGGGGCCTGGCATCTTGAGCTTGAGGTTTGCATAATGCGGCACCGCGTTGAACTTTGCAAACGCGGTTCGTCCGAGCAGAGCGTGATAGCCGCTGCGGAATGGGACTATGTCGAAGATTAACTCCTCGCTCGAAATTATCCGGGGATCCGAAGACCACTTCGGTGTGGTGAGCTGCATAAATTTGCCTCAACACCTGGTATGACACTTTTAAAGGTCGTCTTTGTAGATTTAATCCTTGAGGGGTCTATGCCCATCTTGTGCACTGTATCCTGGTAAAGCAGGTTCAGGCTACTGCCGCCGTCCATCAAGACTCTTGTGAGGTGAAATCCATCGACGATTGGGTCTAAAACCAATGCGGCGAATCCGCCATGGCGGATGCTGGTCGGATGGTCTCTTCGGTCGAAAGTGATCGGACAAGAGGAGCATGGATTGAACTTCGGGGCGACTGGCTCCATCGCGTATACGTCCCTTAGTGCACGCTTCTGCTCCCTCTTGGGTATATGGGTTGCGTATATCATGTTGACCGTCCTCACTTGTGGGGGAAACCTACATCCTCTACTGTTCGTGGCGGGTCTCTTCCTCGTCGTCGCTATGCAGCCCTTGTCATTGTTTTCGCAATTAACTTGCTGCTGTTGAATACCCAACAGTCTCTGTTGGTGTGGTTACCGGCTTTTCGGGGGTGCCATGTATCTGGCATAAGCGGTCGAGTATCCGGTCCAAATTGGACGGACCCGGAGTTGTTCTTTTGAATGGCTTCTTCCACTGGCCGGGTTTAGAGCCTCGAAATCCGGCATTGACTGCCGTATCCTCCTTGTCGTCGCCGTTAATGCGGCGTTTAGTCCGTCGAGGATCAAGTCCCCGAGGATGTCGGCCGTGAAGTTTAGGCTTCCGAACCTGACCTGATGGCCAGGGGCGTAGCTTTCGATCTGCTCCAGATGGCCAAGTGAGTTGGCCCGCAGTGCGAAGCCGCCGAATACAAAGATCTGTCCGGGGAGAAAAGTCTCACCCTGGACAATGCTGTTGATTGGAGAAGCCATCGGGCCTAACGGTGACGGCACAGAGGAACTCTCAATGAAAGCACCAATGTCAGTGTCAAAACCGGCGGATCTCGGGTAGGGGGTCCTGAATTGTGCGTCTAGGCGGATGGTAACAGGAGACGAGGGACACGATGTTTTACCCAGGTTCGGGCCCTCTTGATGGTGGAAAAACCCTACGTCCTGCTTGATTAATATTGATGATATGGCTAGTAAAAGAGTAGATCTACCACGAGATCAAGGAGGCTAAACCCTAAAAGCTAGCCTATAGTATGAATGTTGTAATGGAGGTTATATCCTACGGACTAAAGCCCTCCGGTTTATATAGACAACGGAGAAGGCTAGGGTTACACAGAGTCGGTTATGATGGTAGGAGATCTACATATCCGTATCGCCAAGCTTGCCTTCCACGCCAAGGAAAGTCCCATCTGGACACGGGACGGAGTCTTCAATCTTGTATCTTCGTAGTCTTGGAGTCCGGCGGACGATGATAGTCCGGCTATCCGGACACCCCCTAGTCCAGGACTCCATCAGGGGGTCCCTAGACTTGCCTGCCTGCGGCCTGCGGCGTGGCTCAAAGGGGCCTAGCACAACCCATCTTCATCAACACAAGCTCAAGACCCTTGCGAGGGGCCAAGCCTCGCAGGGCGGACGACAAGGAGCTTCTTCAGGCATAGCCTCGTCAGGCTGGCTCACGAGGAGGCGAAGAGTTCAAGGCGGGGTACCTCACGAGGTGCCCATGACGCAAGCCATGACGACAAAGGGCGCCAGTCGGGCGCCAGCCCGCGCAGTGTCCTCCTTTCCTCTTTGGTGCAAAGGGAGCAAGCACAGGAGAGAGCATCAAGCAAAAGCATCCATTTCGGTGCAACAAGACCAAGACCAGCCCAACGGAAGGGAGGAAGTCATTGTGGAGCCCAAGCAGGCGTCACCACCAGAGCCTTTGACAGGCGAGGACCAACTTTAGTTAGGATAGGTGTACCCGTTGTTCCCCTTCAAAATGGCCAATTGTTGGTGCCCTTCCCGCTCAATATTTGGGGAGAGGCCCAGGGCCTTTGTGATGCGGAGCATCCTTCCATCATCCCCATGGACTCTACATCAACACGTCCAACCCCACAAGGACCCATGACAAGAGCTAGAGCACGTGCTTTGGAAACCGAGGTGAACTCCTTTCTACTATACTTGCATATGGACACAAATGGAACATGTATACTACCTCACCAAAATGTGCTATGCCTCCTTAGGTATGAAGAGGAACATCACCAAGGAGCTCAGGAGCATCACCAAGGACAAGGAGAACCACCCCAAGGCCGCGAGGACCAAGAGGAAGAACAACAGCAGCAGCACAGGAAGCTCCAGGCCACCCCGTGCGCACGGGCTTGTACCGTGCCCACGGGACCCCCGTGCGCACGGGCCCAACTTACCCCGTGCACACGGGCCTCCCAGGATGGCCGGCTGAGATTGCCCCTTCGGCTCCACTTCTCCTCCTTGGACCCCAAGCCTATATATTCTGTACCTAGGGTTATGTTTAGGGTTAGCAAAGTATTAGATGAGATCTTGGTGAGCTTTGCTCCATTACCTTCCCTCTTTGAGGATCAAGACCCCATAGGGAAGAATCCTTGAGGATTTCAAGACCTCCTTCTAGGAGAAGACTATCTACCACCAAGACCCCTCTTCCTTTGGATTTGGGATGAACTTTGCCATTGTATCTTTCCTTTGATTGTGTTTGAGACTTGTGGATCTTGTGTTGTTACTCTAGTGGATGTGTAATTGGGAATTGTTGGAGTGATTACCTCTTTGTGTTCATCCTTGTGTTCTTGTTGTTCTTGTGTTTCCCTCCATCTTCCCCCTCCAAGTGTGAAAAGATCCCTACCTAGGGTTCTACCCTACATCATATGGTATCATGAGCCACGTGGATTCACATCTTGGAGTCCTTACCTTCCACTTTCTAGCTTGATTTTGTTGTTTTTCGTCCTAATCCGAAAAACCCCACCAAAAATAGCCCCAAAATTTTTCTTGCAATTTGTTGATCTTGTGAGATTTGGTTGATTTGATCCACGAATTTGGTGTTTGACAAGTGGATATACTTCTCCTCCACCATCCCCACCCATCCCCCACTGGAAATTGGTCAAAACCCCGAAATCCCCAAGGAATCACAGAGATTCATCCGCTCTCGGGAGACCCCGTGCACACGGGCCATCGGGACCCCGTGCACACGGGACCCCGTGCACACGGGCCTCACTAACCCCGTGCGCACGGCCTATACAGGGACTTTCGGCCATTTTTCTGTTTTTCCCATTTTGTTTCACCACCATCTTTTGTATTTTTTCACACCTTTCCCCGTGTTTGTTGAGTATTCAGTTGCGATTTCTCTTGTGTCCTAAGGTGTTTCGGCTACTTAGGCGCAACTTGGTATCATCATCGCCACCAATCATCGACTCGAACAACACTTCAGCTTCGACAACATCATCTTCGACCGTAAGCAAGGGCGGTAACCTCGACGACACGTTGTACCCTTGCCATTAACTTGACAGCCCCGAACCATTTTGTGTAGCTTACCCATCGAGACTAGCTTGTTGAGTATTGCCGGGCCACGTCTTAGTGCACCATTTAGTGTTCCGTCCATCCCGTGCATATACTACTTGTTACCTCATTGTGTGGCTCACATATCAAGCATCGTGGCATAGTTAAAAAAAGTGAGAAAACTTTTAAGCAAAAGAGAAGAAAAGCAAAGAGCTTATAAGCAATAGCATCGAGCCTTCGCATTCGTGCATCATCTTGGTCACTCCATACATAAGCATACTTGGGATAGTGAGACGAGTAGATTCTCTATTAGGTTGGTGCACTAGCATATCTAGCCCATTAGTGCCTAAGCCCGATGGAAGTTTCCGCTTGTGTTCCGATTGTAGACCTATAAATGCTATCACCGTTCTCTATACGCATCCCATTCCTCGCTTAGATGATATGCTTGATGAACTTAGTGGAGCCAAATTTTTCTCAAAAATTGATCTTAAAAGTGGCTATTATCAAATCCACATACAAGAAGGTGATGAATGGAAAACTGCTTTCAAAACAAAATTTGGCTTATATGAATGGTTAGTCATGCCTATGGGTTTGTCGGAGGCTCCCGGTACTTTTGTGCGTCTCATGCATCATGTCCTTCGCCCTTACATTGGAGTCTTTGTTGTGGTTTACTTCGATGATATTCTTGTGTTTAGTAAAACCATGAAAGAGCATCTTGATCATGTTAAGCTTGTTTTGCAAACACTTCGAAAATAAAGCCTTTATGCAAACATGAAAAAGTGCATGTTTGGTGTTGACAAAGTGATTTTCTTGGGTTTCGTTGTTTCTTCCAAGGGTGTCCATGTTGATGAAACTAAAATTGAAGCAATCAAAACTTGGCCCCAACCCACCAATTTGCAACAAGTGCGAAGTTTCCTTGGTCTTGCAGGTTTTTATCGTCGCTTTGTGAAAAACTTTAGCACTATCGCAGCCCCTTTGCATGCTTTGAGTAAGAAAAACGCTCCTTTTGTTTGGGGAACTTTGCAATCAACCGCTTTTGATGAGCTCAAGTCTTTGCTTACTCATACTCCGGTTCTTGCTTTGCCCAACTTTGACAAAACTTTTGAGGTTCATTGTGATGCAAGTGGTACCGGAATTGGCGGAGTTTTGATGCAAGAAAAACGTGTAATTGCATATTTTAGTGAAAAACTCTCCGGTGCTCAACTTAACTATCCCATCTATGATAAAGAATTGTATGCTTTAGTGTGTGTCCTACATGTTTGGGAACATTATATTAGACCTCATGAGTTTGTCATACACACCGATCATGAAACGATTAAGTACTTAAAAGGTCAAACTAAATTGAACAAGCATCATGCCAAATGGAGCGAATTTATTGAATCTTTCCCATATGTGATCAAGTACATTAAGGGTAAGGAAAACGTAGTTGCCGATGCACTTTCTCGCATATGCATGCTTGTCACCCAACTAATGTTATTGGCTTTGAGCACATAAAAGATTTGTATGCTAGTGATCCATCTTTTGCATCTCATTGCGCTAAATGTTTGATGCATACATCTTGGGAACAATACTACATCAAGGATGGTTATCTTATGAGAGCTAACAAACTATGCATTCCCGAGTCTTCTCTTCGTTTGCTACTTTTGCAAGAGGCTCATGGAGGTGGACTCATGGGACACTTTGGACGCGACAAGACTTTCGCCACGCTCTCCAAGAACTACTTTTGGCCCAAGATGTTCCGCGACGTCTCACGTTTCACTACTAGATGCTCTACATGCCGCAAAGCTAAGTCAAAAGCTCAATCTCATGGTCTTTACATGCCTCTTCCAATTCCTTATCAACCTTGGGAAGACATTAGCATGGATTTTGTACTTGGTTTGCCTAGAACTCGAAATGGAAAAGATTCCGTGTTTGTTGTTGTGGATCGATTTTCTAAGATGGCACATTTCATTCCTTGCAACAAGGTAGACGATGCTTCACATATTGCAAATCTCTTTTGTAGGGAAATCTTGCGTCTCCATGGAGTACCAAAGACAATCGTCTCTGACCGCGACGTCAAGTTCTTGAGTTACTTTTGGAAGACACTATGCGCCAAGCTCGGAATCAAGCTCTTGTTCTCATCCGCATACCATCCTCAAACCGACGGCCAAACGGAGGTGACGAACCGGACGCTATCGACTCTACTTCGTGTGTTGATCAAGAAGAACATCAAGGAGTGGGAGGCGTGTCTACCCATCGCCGAGTACGCCTACAACCGCGCAAGACATTCGACTACCGGCAAGTCCCCCTTCGAGGTCGTCTACGGCTTCAACCCATTGTCCCCATTGGACATTCTACCTCTACCTCTACAAGAGCGCACCAACATGGATGCGAGTGCACGAGCAAGCTACATCAAGAAGATGCATGAAGATACAAGAAACATCATCGAGCACCAAGTACATCGACTAGCGACCAAGCTCAACGTCAACAAGCAACCCATGATCTTCAACATAGGTGATCTCGTGTGGCTACACCTTCGCAAGGAACGCTTCCCCAATGAACGCAAGTCCAAACTACTACCTCAAGCCGATGGACCATTCAAGGTGCTAGCACGCTACAACGACAACGTCTACAAGATTGAACTCCCACGAGACAAGTACAACGTGAGCGACATCTTCAATGTCAAAGACCTCGCACCTTTCCATGGTGATGAAGATCTTTATCCGAGGTCGGATCCTTTCGAAGGGAGGGGAGATGATGCGGAGCATCCTTCCATCATCCCCATGGACTCTACATCAACACATCCAACCCCACAAGGACCCATGACAAGAGCTAGAGCACGTGCTTTGGAAACCGAGGTGAACTCCTTCCTACTAGACTTGCATATGGAAACAAATGGAACATGTATACTACCTCACCAAAATGTGCTATGCCTCCTTAGGTATGAAGAGGAACATCACCAAGGAGCTCAGGAGCATCACCAAGGACAAGGAGAACCACCCCAAGGCCACGAGGACCAAGAGGAAGAACAACAACAGTAGCACAGGAAGCTCCAGGCCACCCCGTGCGCACGGGCCCCCGAAACCCCGTGCCCACGGACTACTCAGGGAGTTGACGCTGGAGCACCCCGTGCGCACGGGCTTGTACCATGCCCACGGGACCCCCATGCGCACGGGCCCAACTTACCCCGTGCGCACGGGCCTCCCAGGATGGCCGGCTGAGATTGCCCCTTCGGCTCCACTTCTCCTCCTTCGACCCCAAGCCTATATATTCCGTACCTAGGGTTATGTTTAGGGTTAGCAAAGTATTAGATGAGATCTTGGTGAGCTTTGCTCCATTACCTTCCCTCTTTGAGGATCAAGACCCCATAGGGAAGAATCCTTGAGGATTTCAAGACCTCCTTCTAGGAGAAGACTATCTACCACCAAGACCCCTCTTCCTTTGGATTTGGGATGAACTTTGCCATTGTATCTTTCCTTTGATTGTGTTTGAGACTTGTGGATCTTGTGTTGTTACTCTAGTGGATGTGTAATTGGGAATTGTTGGAGTGATTACCTCTTTGTGTTCATCCTTGTGTTCTTGTTGTTTTTGTGTTTCCCTCCATCTTCCCCCTCCAAGTGTGAAAAGATCCCTACCTAGGGTTCTACCCTACATCACTTTGCCTATAAATAGGGCTAGCCACCCCCAGGGTAGAGGCATCTGGATCCTCACCAAGAAACCAATAGATAGAGCGACTGAACTCCTCCTAGCAGTTCATCGCACCAGCCAAGAACAGACCCTCGCGAGGCTGTTCTTCCTTGAATTGTTCATCATCAGCCCAAGAGGCAATCCACCACACCACACACTGGAGTATGGTATTACACCACAATGGTGGTCTGAACCAGTATAAACCCCGTGTCTCTCGTGTTGTTTCCTTCATAGTTAGATCCTAGCGATTCGGCGAGGAGCAGGTAGATAGAGGGCGAAATCTCTGCGCGCACCCTAGAGTTCGAACCTCAAGGGTCTGCCGGAACCCGAAATCCAACATTTAGTGCGCCAGGTAGGGGTGCGCCGGAATTCGTCTCCCGTCGCCCTGTTCTTCTCCGACCGTCGCATCCATGTCTGACGCTCGTCGGGCCCGCCCCGAGCACCGAGCCGCCCTCGCTTCCCACGTCGCCCAGATGGCTCCCATCGGTGGGCACCCCCGTCGTTCCCCGTCGCCTACTGTCAACGCCGCCGCCGGCCCGGCGGGGAACGAGCAGCAAGCATCGTCCCAGCACCCATCCATGAGGCGAGACGGCCGCACTGCTACACCCTTGCTCACCCCTGCTGGTTCTTCGTCTCGCGCGCCCCGCGCGGCCATGGAGGCTCGAGCTGCGCTCACAAACGAGCTCCTGCGCTACCGCCCAATCGACGACGTCTATGAAGAGTGGCTCGACCGAGTCGCCGAGCTCGTCTGCGCCGCTGGGGGCTCCCCCGCGCCATCCTTCTCGCTGCACCGCGCCCCGCCCTGCGCAGGCAATGAAGCTCCTGGGGCGCCTCAGCCACCTCCCCCTCAAGAAGGCGCCCTGGCCCCAAGGAGCGCGGCCCCTGGGCGGAACCCGCTCCGTCAGGCGCCAGCGCGGCAGGAGCAGAGCTGCCAAGAAATCCCTCACCCTCGAGAAGCTGCCCGAGTGCTCCCTGAAGGAAATATGCCCTAGAGGCAATAATAAAGTTATTATTTATTTCCTTATTTCATGATAATTGTTCATTATTCATGCTAGAATTGTATTAACCGGAAACATGATACATGTGTGAATACATAGACAAACAGAGTGTCACTAGTATGCCTCTACTTGACTAGCTTGTTAATCAAAGATGGTTATGTTTCCTAACCATGGACAAAGAGTTGTTATTTGATTAACGGGATCACATCATTAGTTGAATGATCTGATTGACATGACCCATTCCGTTAGCTTAGCACCCGATCGTTTAGTATGTTGCTATTGCTTTCTTCATGACTTATACATGTTCCTATGACTATGAGATTATGCAACTCCCGTTTACCGGAGGAACACTTTGTGTGCTACCAAACGTCACAACGTGAATCGGGTGATTATAAAGGTGCTCTACAGGTGTCTCCAAAGGTACTTGTTGGGTTGGCGTATTTCGAGATTAGGATTTGTCACTCCGAATGTCGGAGAGGTATCTCTGGGCCCTCTCGGTAATGCACAAATGCAACTCCCGTTTACCGGAGGAACACTTTGTGTGCTACCAAACGTCACAACGTAACTGGGTGATTATAAAGGTGCTCTACAGGTGTCTCCAAAGGTACTTGTTGGGTTGACGTATTTCGAGATTAGGATTTGTCACTCCGAATGTCGGAGAGGTATCTCTGGGCCCTCTCGGTAATGCACATCACTTAAGCCTTGCAAGCATTGCAACTAATGAGTTAGTTGCGAGATGATGTATTACGGAACGAGTAAAGAGACTTGCGGTAACGAGATTGAACTAGGTATTGGATACCGACGATCGAATCTCGGGCAAGTAACATACCGATGACAAAGGAACAACGATATTGTTATGCGGTCTGACCGATTAAATCTTCGTAGAATATGTAGGAACCAATATGGGCATCCAGGTCCCGCTATTGGTTATTGACCGGAGACGTGTCTCGGTCATGTCTACATTGTTCTTGAACCGTAGGGTCCGCACGCTTAAAGTTACGATGACAGTTTTATTATGAGTTTATGAGTTTTGATGTACCGAAGGAGTTCGGAGTCCCGGATGAGATCGGGGACATGACGAGGAGTCTCGAAATGGTTGAGACGTAAAGATCGATATATTGGACGACTATATTCGGAGTTCGGAAAGGTTCCGAGTGATTCGGGTATTTTTCGGAGTACCGGAGAGTTACGGGAATTCGCCGGGGAGAAGTATTGGGCCATACGGGAAAGAGAGAGGGGATGCCTAGGGCAGGCCGCGCCCCCCCCCCCCATGGCCTAGTCCGAATTGGACTAAGGGGAGGGGCCGCACCCCCTCCTTCCTTCCCTTCTCTCTTCCCCTTCCTTGTCTCCTACTCCTACTACTTGGAAGGTCTCCTAGTTGGACTAGGAAAGGGGGAATCATAGTCCCGGTGGGAGTAGGACTCCCCTAGGGCGCGCCATAGAGAGGGACGGCCCTCCCCTCCTCCACTCCTTTATATACGGAGGCAGGTGGCACCCCATAGACACACAAGTTGATCATCGTGATCGTTCCTTAGCCGTGTGCGGTGCTCCCCTCCACGATATTACACCTCGGTCATATTGTAGCGGTGCTTAGGCGAAGCCCTGAGACAGTTGAACATCAAGATCGTCACCACATTGTTGTGCTGACGGAACTCCTCCCCGTACCTCTGCTGGATCGGAGTTCGGGGTGCGTCATCGAGTTGTACGTGTGTCAAGAACTCGGAGGTGCCGGAGTAACGGTGCTTGGATCGGTTGGACCGGGAAGACGATGACTACTTCCTCTATGTTGCGTCAACGCTTCGCTTGGTCACGAGGGCGTGAGACAACACTCTCCCCTCTTGTTGCTATGCATCACCATGATCTTGCGTGTGCGTAGGAAATTTTTTGAAATTACTACGTTCCCCAACAGTGGCATCCGAGCCTAGGTTTTATGCGTTGATGTTATATGCACGAGTAGAACACAAGTGAGTTGTGGGCGATATAAGTCATACTTGCTTACCAAAGATGTCATACTTTGGTTCGGCGGTATTGTTGGATGAAGCGGCCGGACCGACATTACACGTACGCTTACGCGAGACTGGTTTTACCGCCATGCTATGCACACAGGTGACTAGCGGGTGTCAGTTTCTCCAACTTTAGTTGAACCGAGTGTGGCTACGCCCGGTCCTTGCGAAGGTTAAAATAGCACCAACTTGACAAACTATCGTTGTGGTTTTGATGCGTAGGTGAGATTGGTTCTTGCTTAAGCCCGTAGCAGCCACGTAAAACTTGCAACAACAAAGTAGAGGACGTCTAACTTGTTCTTGCAGGGCATGTTGTGATGTGATATGGTCAAGACGTGATAAGATATAAGTTGTTGTATGAGATGATCATGTTTTGTTGAAGTTATTGGCAACTGGCAAAAGCCCTATGGATGTCTCTTTGTTGCATAAGATGCAAGTGCCAAATAATTGCTTTACTTTATCGCTATACAATAGCAATAGTTGCAAGAGCAATAGTTGGTGAGACAACCATGTGATGACACATTGATATAGATCAAGATGATGAAGATCATGATGTCGTGCCGGTGACGATAGAGATCATGACAGTACTTTGGAGATGGAGATCAAAGGCACAACATGATCATGGCCATATCATGTCACATATTTTGATTGCATATGATGTTTATCTATTATACATCTTATTCTTGCTTTGATTGACGGTAGCATTTTAAGATGATCTCTCACTAAAATTATCAAGAAGTGTTCTCCCTGAGTATGCACCGTTGCCAAAGTTCAACGTGCCCAGACACCACGTGATGATCGGGTGTGATAAGCTCTACGTCCATCTACAACGGGTGCAAGCCAGTTTTGCACACGCGGAATACTCAGGTTAAACTTGACGAGCCTAGCATATGCAGATATGGCCTCGGAACACGGAGACCGAAAGGTCGAGCGTGAATCATATAGTAGATATGATCAACATAGTGATGTTCACCATTGAAAACTACTCCATCTCACGTGATGATCGGTTATGGTTTAGTTGATTTGGATCACGTGATCACTTAGATGACTAGAGAGATGTCTGTCTAAGTGGGAGTTCTTAAGTAATATGATTAATTGAACTTAAATTTATCATGAACTTAGTCCTGGTCGTATTTTGCAAATTATGTTGTAAGATCAATAGCTCGCGTTGTTGCTTTCATATGTTTATTTTGATATGTTCCTAGAGAAAACTGTGTTGAAAAATGTTAGTAGCAATGATGCGGATTTGATCCGTGATCTGAGGTTTATCCTTATTGCTGCGTAGAAGAATTATGTCCTTGATGCACCGCTAGGTGACAAACCTATTGCAGGAGCAGATGCAGACGTTATGAACGTTTGGCTAGCTCAATATGATGACTACTTGATAGTTTAGTGCACCATGCTTAACGGCTTAGAATCGGGACTTCAAAGATGTTTTGAACATCATGGACCATATGAGATGTTCCAGGAATTGAAGTTAATATTTCAGGCAAATACCCGAGTTGAGAGATATGAAGTCTCCAACAAGCTCTATAGCTAAAAGATGGAGGAGAATCGCTCAACTAGTGAGCATGTGCTCAGATTGTCTGGGTACTACAATCGCTTGAATCAAGTGGGAGTTAATCTTCCGGATAAGATAGTGATTGATGAAATTCTCTAGTCACCATCACCAAGTTAGTAGAACTTCGTGATGAACTATAGTATGCAAGGGATGATGAAAATGATTCCCGAGTTTTTCATGATGATGAAATCGATGAAGGTAGAAATCAAGAAAGAACATCAAGTGTTGATGGTTAACAAGACCACTAGTTTCAAGAAAAGGGCAAAGGGATAGAAGGGAACTTCAAGAAGAACGGCAAGCAAGTTGTTGCTCAAGTGAAGAAGCCCAAGTCTGGATCTAAGCACGAGACTAAGTGCTTCTACTGCAAAGGGACTGGTTCTTTGGAAGCGTAACTACCCCAAGTATTTGGCGGATAAGAAGGATGGCAAAGTAAACAAAGGTATATTTGATATACATGTTATTGATGTGTACTTTACTAGTGTTTATAGCAACCCCTCGGTATTTGGTACCGGTTCAGTTGCTAAGAGTAGTAACTCAAACGGAGTTGCGAATAAAATGTAAACTAGTTAAGGGTGAAGTGACGATGTGTGTTGAAAGTAGTTTCAAGATTGATATGATCATCATCGCACACTCCTATACTTTCGGGATTAGTGTTGAACCTAAATAAATGTTATTTGGTGTTTGCATTGAGCATGAATATGATTTTATCGTGTTTATTGCAATACGGTTATTCATTTAAGTAAGAGAATAAACTATTGTTCATTTACATGAATAAAACCTTATATGGTTACACACCCAATGAAAATGGTTCATTGGATCTCGATCGTAGTGATACACATATTCATAATATTGAAACCAAAAGATGCAAAGTTAATAATGATAGTGCAACTTATTTGTGGCAATCGCCGTTTAGGTCATATTGGTGTAAAGCGCATGAAGAAACTCCATGCGATGGGATTTTGGAATCACTTGATTATGAATCACTTGATGCTTGCGAACCATGCCTCATGGGCAAGATGACTAAGACTCCGTTCTCCGGAGCAATGGAGCGAGCAATGACTTATTGGAAATAATACATACTGATGTATGTGATCCAATGAGTGTTAAGGCTCGCGGCGGGTATCGTTATTTTCTGAACTTCACAAATGATTTGAGCAGATATGGGTATATCTACTTGATGAAACATAAGTCTGAAATAGTTGAATGGTTCAAAGAATTTCAGAGTGAAGTGGAAAAATCATCATGACAAGAAAATAAGGTTTTTACGATCTGATCGCGGAAACAAATATTTGAGTTACGAGTTTGGTCTTTAATTAAAACAATGTGGAATAGTTTCACAAATTCATGCCACCTGGAACACCATATCATAATGGTGTGTCCAAACGTCATAACCGTACTTTATTGGATATAGTACAATCTATGATGTTTCTTACCGATTTACCAATATCGTTTTGGGATCATGCATTAGAGACAGCTGCATTCACGTTAAATTGGGCACCATCTAAATCCGTTGAGACGACACTATATGAACTGTGGTTTAGCAAGAAACCAAAGTTGTCATTTCTTAAAGTTTGGGGCTGCGATGCTTATGTGAAAAAGTTTCATCCTGATAAGCTCAAACCCAAATCGGAGAAGTGCGTCTTCATAGAATACCCAAAGGAAATTGTTGGGTACACCTTCTATCACAGATCCGAAGGCAAAACATTCGTTGCTAATAAATGGATCCTTTCTAGAGAAGGAGTTTCTCTCGAAAGAAGTGAGTGGGAGGAAAGTAGAACTTGATGAGGTAATTGTACCTTCTCCCTTATTGGAAAGTAGTTCATCACAGAAATCTGTTCCTGTGACTCCTACACCAATTAGTGAGGAAGCACATGATGATGATCATGTAAATTCAGATCAAGTTACTACAGAATCTCGTAGGTAAACCAGAGTGAGATCCGCACCAGAGTGGTACGGTAATCCTGTTCTGGAAGTCATGTAACTAGACCACGATGAACCTATGAACTATGAGGAAGCGATGATGAGCCCAGATTTCGCGAAATGGCTTGAGGCCATGAAATCTGAGATGAGATCCATGTATGAGAACAAAGTGTGGACTTTGGTGGAGTTGCCCGATGATTGGCAAGCCATAGAAAATAAATGGATCTTCAAGAGGAAGACGGACGCTGATAGTAGTGTTACTATCTACAAAGCTAGACTTGTCGAAAAAGGCTTTTGACAAAGTTCAAGATGTTGAATACAATGAGATTTTCTCACTCGTATCGATGCTTAAAAGTCTGTCCGACTCATGTTAGCAATTGCCGCATTTTATGAAATCTGGCAAATGGATAAACAAAACTGCATTCCTTAATGGAGTTATTAAAGAAGAGTTGTATGTGATGCAACCAAGAGGTTTTGTCGATCCTAAAGGTGTTAACAAAATGTGCATCTATGGACTGGTGCAAGCATCTCGAGTTGGAATATACGCTTTGATAAGTTGATCAAAGCATATAGTTTATACAGACTTGCGGTGAAGCCTCAGATTTACTAGAAAGTGAGTGGGAGCACTACAACATTTCTGATAAGTATATGTGAATGACATATTGTAGATCACAAATAATGTAGAATTATTCTGCAAAGCATAAAGGAGTGTTTGAAAGGAGTTTTTCAAAGAAAGACCTCGGTGAAGCTGCTTACATATTGAGCATCAAGATCTATAGAGATAGATCAAAACGCTTGATAAGTTTTTTCAATGAGTACATACCTTGACAAGATTTTGAAGTAGTTCAAAATGGAACAGTCAAAGAAAGAGTTATTGCCTGTGTTACAAGGTGTGAAATTGAGTAAGACTCAAAAACCCGACCACGACAGAAGATAGAAAGAGAATGAAAGTCATTCCCTATGCCTTGGCCATAGGTTCTATAAAGTATGCCATGTTGTGTACAAGATCTATTGTATACCCTGCACCGAGTTTGGCAAGGAGTACAATAGTGATCTAGGAGTAGATCATCGACAGCGGTCAAAATTATCCTTAGTGGAATAAGGATATGTTTCTCGATTATGGAAGTGAAAAAGGTTCGTCAGAAAGGGTTATGTTGATGCAAGTTTTGACACCGATCCGATGACTCTAAGTCTCGATCTAGATACATATTGAAAGTGGGAGCAATTAGCTAGAGTAGCTCCGCAAGAGCATTGTAGACATAAAAATTGCAAAATACATAACGGATCTGAATGTGAAAGACCCGTTGACTAAGATTCTCTCACAAGCAAAACATGATCACACCTAAGTACTCTTTGGGTGTTAATCACATAGCGATGTGAACTAGATTACTGAATCTAGTAAACACTTTTGAAGTTGCTCACATGGCGATGTGAACTATGGGTGTTAATCACATGATGATGTAAACTATCGATGTTAATGACATGGTGATGTGATCTAGATTATTGACTCTAGTGCAAGTGGGAGACTGAAGGAAATATGCCCTAGAGGCAATAATAAAGCTATTATTTTATTTCCTTATTTCATGATAATTGTTTATTATTCATGCTAGAATTGTATTAACCGGAAACATGATACATGTGTGAATACATAGACAAACAGAGTGTCACTAGTATGCCTCTACTTGACTAGCTTGTTAATCAAAGATGGTTATGTTTCCTAACCATGGACAAAGAGTTGTTATTTGATTAACGGGATCACATCATTAGTTGAATGATCTGATTGACATGACCCATTCCGTTAGCTTAGCACCCGATCGTTTAGTATGTTGCTATTGCTTTCTTCATGACTTATACATGTTCCTATGACTATGAGATTATGCAACTCCGCTTATCGGAGGAACACTTTGTGTGCTACCAAACGTCACAACGAATCGGGTGATTATAAAGGTGCTCTCAGGTGTCTCCAAAGGTACTTGTTGGGTTGGCGATTTGAGATTAGGATTTGTCACTCCGAATGCTCGGAGAGGTATCTCTGGGCCCTCTCGGTAATGCACATCACTTAAGCCTTGCAAGCATTGCAATTAATGAGTTAGTTGCGAGATGATGTATTACGGAACGAGTAAAGAGACTTGCGATAACGAGATTGAACTAGGTATTGGATACCGACGATCGAATCTCGCAAGTAACATACCGATGACAAAGGGAACAACGATATTGTTATGCGGTCGACCGATAAAGATCTTCATAGAATATGTAGGAACCAATATGGGCATCCAGGTCCCGCTATTGGTTATTGACCGGAGACGTGTCTCGGTCATGTCTACATTGTTCTCGAACCGTAGGGTCCGCACTTAAAGTTACGATGACAGTTTTATTATGAGTTTATGAGTTTTGATGTACCAAGGAGTTCGAGTCCCGGATGAGATCGGGACATGACGAGGAGTCTTTAAATGGTCGAGACGTAAAGATCGATATATTGGACGACTATATTCGAGTTCGGAAGGTTCCGAGTGATTCGGTATTTTTGGAGTACCGAGAGTTATGGAATTCGCCGGGAGAAGTATTGGGCCTTATTGGGCCATACGGGAAGAGAGAGGGCTGCCTAGGGCAGGCCGCGCCCCCCATGGCCTATTCCGAATTGACTAAGGGAGGGCCGCACCCTCCTTCCTTCCCTCTCTCTTCCCTTCCTTGTCTCCTACTCCTACTACTTGGAAGGTCTCCTAGTTGGACTAGCAAAGGGGGAATCCTACTCCCGGTGGGAGTAGGACTCCCCTAGGGCGCGCCATAGAGAGGGCCGGACCTCCCCTCCTCCACTCCTTTATATACGGGGGCAGGGGGCACCCCATAGACACACAAGTTGATCATCGTGATCGTTCCTTAGCCGTGTGCGGTGCCCCCCTCAACGATATTACACCTCGATCATATTGTAGCGGTGCTTAGGCGAAGCCCTGCGACAGTTGAACATCAAGATCGTCACCACACCGTTGTGCTGACGGAACTCCTCCCCGTACCTCTGCTGGATCGGAGTTCGGGGTGCATCATCGAGTTGTACGTGTGTCAAGAACTCGGAGGTGCCGGAGTAACGGTGCTTGGATCGGTTGGACCGGAAGACGTCATTTAATACTTCCTCTACGCTGCGCCAACGCTTCGCTTCGGCCTGAGGGCGTAGACAACACTCTCCCCTCTCGTTGCTATGCATCACCATGATCTTGCGTGTGCGTAGGAATTTTTTTGAAATTACTACGTTCCCCAACACTCCCTGCTCTAGCACGTCAAGACCCCGCGCTGCTCCCAGCGGCAGCGCATGGGGACCCGCAGGACCAAGCTCTTCTCGCCCAAGGCCTCCCGTGGCCACAGCGGGCTGCCGCGCCTTCACCACCGAGCTACGCAGCATCGCGTGGCCCGCCAAGTTCAAGCCAGACCCACCTCCTCGCTACGACGGCACGGCTGACCCTGCAGAGTTCCTCCAGCTCTACGAGCTGGGCATCGAGGCCGCCAACGGAGACGAGAAGGTCATGGAAAACAGGTTTCCCATGGCGCTCAAGGATGGGGCCCGCACCTGGCTCCTGAATCTGGCTCCAGGCACGATCTCCTCCTGGGACGAGATGCGCACCCGCTTCATCGCCAACTTCCAGGGTACTCGCGATCGGCCACCCGCCGTGAGCGACATGCGCCGTATCAAGCAGCAACCAGGGGAAGCCCTATAGAAGTACATCCAGCGCTTCAACAACGCACGCCTCAAGATCCCCAAGGTGACCGAGGAGGCCATCATCTCAGCCTTCTCCGACAGCGTGCGCGACGTCAAGATGAAGAAGGAGCTGGCGATGCATGAAGACCTGTGCACCTCCTTGGAGCTGTTCAACTTGGCGACCAAGTGCGCCAGGGCTAAGGAGGGGCACCTATCCCTCCTCGAGCTGCCTGCCGCAGACCCAGAAGAGAAGAAGCCCAAGGCCAAGGGCATGAAGCGCAAGGGGGCTGCCGTGCTCACGGCAGAGCCAGACACCAAGCGGGGCAGAGATCAGCCCGAACCCTCCAAGGGCAGTCGGTACTGCGTGTACCACGACCTCCACACCCACAACACCAATGAATGCCAAGAGCTCTGGGCCGTGCGCGAAGGAAGGGTCAGCCGGCGTCCCGACCGCAGCGACTGGGGCTATGGCCGAGGAGGAGAAAGGAACACAGGACGCTGGGAAGACCGCGGCTCACGTCAAGGGTGGCGCGACCAACCTCGCCAGGATCGCTGGCAGGACCCGCCTCGCGAGGGAGGCTGGAGGGATCAGCCCCGTGAGGATCACCCGCAAGGTAACGCAGGCCTCCCTCCGCTGCCGCCGTAGCCAAGAAGAAATGAAGACCGTCATCAGGACGAGGGGGCTGGGGGCTTCCAGGAACCACGTGCGATCACTTGCATCCTGGGCGGAGCCCAAACCCCAGCCTCTCAGCGCATCTTCAAGCAGTTCGCCCACGAAGTGAATGCAGTCCTTCCCAAGCTCGAGGCCACACACCCTCTCAGGTGGTCGGCGTGCGCCATCACGTTCAGCTCAGCGGATCAGCTCAAGTGCGCGGCCACGGCCGGAGTCCTCCCGATGCTTTGCTCCCCAATCATCAGCAACGTGCTGGTCACCAGGACCCTCATCGATTGCGGGGCAGGGCTCAACGTCCTGTCCGTGAAAATGTTCAACAATCTCCAAGTACCCTACAATCAGCTTCAACTAACCAAGCCTTTCTCCGGAGTCACCGATGGCTCCACGGTGCCGATCGGGCAGGTTCGCCTCCCTGTCACCTTCAGAGCACGCGACAACTACCGCACCGAGCTCATCGACTTCGACGTCGCCCACATTCGCCTGCCGTACAACGCCATCCTCGGGTACCCAGCGCTGGCCAAGTTCATGGCCGTAACCCACCACGGCTACAACGTCCTCAAGATGCCAGGAAGTGACGGAGTCATAATGGTGCCCTGCGAAGAGAGAGATGCAGTGTGCTCCTTGGAGCGAGCCTTTCAGGCCGCATCACTGGAAGACATGGATCGCGGAAGCAGGAGGCCTCCTGAGGCCGCACCCAAGGAGAAGAAGACATCGCCCGGCGCCCTCCTCAGGCACGGCTCGGGGGCTTTCCCCTGGAGGGCCGCCGACCTCGCCAAGGTCACGAGGGAGGCGCTTGGGCACCACGTGGGCGGCGTTTCAAGCACGCTTCCTCAAGAAGGAGCAAGGCAAGGAGGGCCAAACCCTCAGGAGTTCGTCAGCAAGGCCATTCAGGAGCTACAGGAGTCAAGAGTCATGAGAGGCAGCCGCCGCCTACCCGCTTTGGCCCCCCATCTAGACGAGGATGGTGGGCTGCGCGTCTACATCGACATACCAGGGCTCAACCGAGCCGCGTCTCAGGAGCGCCTCTGGCCCTCGCAAGTGGGATGCAGCGAGGGTCCGCCCCACAGCTACGTTTGCATGCCTTATGGCTTGCCGAACGCGGATGCCGCGTACCAGCGCCTCATGAGGGCCATCCTGGAGGCTCAAGAGGTCAGGCGCGCCGCAGCCTTGGCGGAGATGGAGATGGTCCGTGAGGAGCCACCGGCCCCTCCGGGGCTTCCCGAGGCCCGTGGGCCTGGGGGCTCGTGAGAACTGGCTCCCACAGCCCACCGAGTCTGCTACGCCAACACCCCTTCGTCCCCAACATCATCAGGTGACATCTTTCAAGTTTCATTTCCAGCTGGGAACGCCCTCAGGGCCGCATTATTCCCAGGCCGCGTGGGTCCGTCCCTGCGGCGTGTATCCCTTTTATTTCCTATTCTTAGCCTACTTTATTGGGGGCGCCCGTCGGGCTGCATCATCCCCAAGCCACTCGGGTCAGACCCAGCGGCGTGTACCCCTCTTGCATTTATCTTAGGGCCATGCTTTCGACCCATCATGCTTGTTATTCGGTGCCTGTCCATAGCACCTTTTCTTCTTGGATGTCGCAAGCTTGAGCGTTAAAGGGGGGGTGCCTGAGCATCACAACTCAGGTCTCCTACCGGCTCTCCAGCCCTCACCCTCTGGTCTTTTCCATGGCATCGCGACCTGGCATGCCAGCGACGGCTGAGACCATCTCGAGGGCCGGGACCCGAGGACGTAGATTTTCAACATCTAACCAAGCTTGCGTGTTAAAGGGGGGTGCCTGAGCATCGCGACTCAGGGCTCCTACCGGCTCTCCAGCCCTCACCCTCTGGTCTTGTCCATGGCATCGCGACCTGACATGCCAGCGACGGCTGAGACCAGCTCGAGGGTCGGGATCCGAGGACGTAGAGCATCGGCATCTAGCCAAATTTGCAGGAACACACTCCAAGATAGGGCCCAGTGTCGGGCGCAACCCGCCCTAGGGTAGGGCCCCGTGAGTCCCGCGCTGGCCCAAGGGTGCCCCAATGCACCTCGCCAGGCCTTTCGTGCCTCGTCACCTCTCGAAAGCAACTAATGGCTAACTGTCAATTGTCACGGCGAACTCTCATTCCTTTGTGATGAGCCTGCAGGGTCACTCCAAGGAGCATCGTCAGGCGAGGCCCTCATGGTGTCTTCTTCACTCTCGCCCGCGCAAACCGCTTGCACGTTAAAGGGGGGTGCCTGAGCATCGTGACTCAGGGCTCCTACTGGCTCTCCAGCCCTCACCCTCTGGTCTTGTCCACGACATCGCGACCTGGCATACCAGCGACGGCTGAGACCAGCTCGAGGGCCGGGACTCGAGGACGTAGAGCAGAAAGGGGAGCGAAGGCGAGAGGGGAGGAGCACGTGAGGACCTCGCCAAGCAACCCCTCGCCGGCCAAGGCACGGACCTATGAGAACATTAGCTATCGCAGCACCATCCCCGCACCTAATGCAATCCCGTGTTGGCAATGTTGCTCCCCTTTCTCACCGAATGATGGCTGCTTGAGCACCAAGGGGGACCTCTTGAGCATCGCAACTCAGGGGCTCTTACCGGACCTCGGGCCGCTCACCTCCTGGCCTTGATCACGGCATCGCGACCTAGCATACCAGCGACGGCTGAAGCCGCCTTCGGACTAGGACCTGTCGGCGCAGAGCATCAAGCCCTCACGAGGTACGAAAGGAAAAAAATAAGCTGAGATGGGATAAGCACCTTGCACTGCTTCTTAATGAGGATCATATTAACAAACAAAGCTACAAACATCTTACAAGCCCCCGTGGGGTATATTCTTGGCCTCTCGCAGGAACAAAAGATGCGAATCCTAAGGAAGCCCTAACTACAGGGGCCATCGCGGCAGACGCCATCATCAATAGTGGGCTGCCCAGCACCGGCACCAACCCCATCCAGATCAGGGGCGGCAACGGCCTGACGAGCCCGCCCTGCTCCGGGAGCGCGCAGCTCGGGGCTCAGAGCTGTCGCCGCTGCCTCTCGAGTCGCGAAGAGCTCGGCGGAGTCGATGGATCCACCGGCGCCTCCACCGCCTGAGGAGCTGCCAAGGGAGCGATTGGCCGGCCTCTGACTCGCCGCGGCAGGGTCCCGACCGCCTCTTCCGGGGCAGCACTCCAGCCGGCGACCATCCGCATCGAAGACCTTGAAGTACATCACCGAAGCACTGTCGTACTCCAGGTGGATCGCGAGGGCGCCCCCTGTCCTGCAGACCCAGGCGACCTCGCCCCAGCCTTGAGTCATGAAGACCTCGCCCGGGGCAACGGTCGCGACCTCTGCCCCAGTCGCGAGGGTGTTGCAGCCGGCGTGCTGCAGCCAAAGCCCCAGGGGTCCCCCTGCGGGATGACGGAGGCGGAAAAAGGGGGAAGGCGAATCCAAGACTTAGGAGGCATGGCGGCGTGAAGCACGAACTCTCGGGAGGAGCCTTCGGCGTGGACTCCAGGAGGGAAGACGCACACCTTCGTGACCCGCCGGCGCCGACGGTGGCACCGCCCATGGCGTTCGGCGTCAGCTCCTTCAGAGCCCTCGATATGGGCGTACAAGGGAAGTGGGAACCCTGGTGGTGGCCGCTCACACCAGGGTCTCGGCGCTTCCTGGCGGGAGCCCTCACCACAATGGCAGAGGGCAAGCCGTTTCTGCGGTGGAAGCGGGTCAGGATCCTCTTGGAGAGCTTTTCCCTTCTCTTCCGCGGAGAACCGGCGGATCGGAGCCATTACAACAAGACGGAGCAAGGATCAGGAAGAAGGAGAAGCGAGGAGAGATAAACTAGAAGGGCACGCATCGTTCTGTACTTATAGCCGGCAAAGGCCAACCGTCGACCTCCACGATCACAGGTAATCATGACCCGCTTTGCATGCAGGGACTTGTCGAATCCGTCCAGTCGTCGAGGCGTCATGGGGAAGCGGAGGTGCCCACGCCCAATCAACCGCCACGCGGGCGCCTAAGGTCAGCAGTTGTTAGGGGCCCGCGACGCTTCGCACCTGCCCTTTCGCCTCTTTGCTCGGCCAAGTCCGGGCGCGCCGTGGGCCCGGGGGCTACTGTCGGCGTTCTGGGAACGGGGGTCCCCAGACTTGCCTGCCTGCGGCCTGCGGCATGGCTCAAAGGGGGCCCAGCACATCCCATCTTCATCAACACAAGCTCAAGACCCTTGCGAGGGGCCAAGCCTCGCGGGGCGGACGACAAGGAGCTTCTTCAGGCACAGCCTCATCAGGCTGGCTCACGAGGAGGCGGAGAATTCAAGGCGGGGTACCTCACAAGGTGCCCATGACGCAAGCCATGATGACCAAGGGCGCCAGTCGGGCGCCAGCCCGCGCAGTGTCCTCCTTTCCTATTTGGTGCAAAGGGAGCAAGCGTAGGCGAGAGCATCAAGCAAAGGCATCCATTTCGATGCAACAAGACCAAGACCAGCCCAACGGCAGGGAGGAAGTCATTGTGGAGCCCAAGCAGGCGTCACCACCAGAGCCTTTGACAGGCGAGGACCAACTTTAGTCAAGATAGGTGTACCCGCTGTTCCCTTCAAATGGCCAATTGTTGGCGCCCCCCGCCAATATTTGGGAGAGGCCCAGGCCTTTGCCTATAAATAGGGTTAGCCACCCCGTGGTAGAGGCATCTGATCCTCACCAAGAAACCAATAGATAGAGCGATCGAACTCCTCCTAGCAGTTCATCGCACCAGCCAAGAATGCACCCTCGAGGCTATTCTTCCTTGTATTGTTCATCATCAGCCCAAGAGGCAATCCACCAAACCACACACTGGAGTAGGGTATTACACCACAATGGTGGCCTGAACCAGTATAAACCCCGTGTCTCTTGTGTTGTTTCCTTCGTAGTTAGATCCTAGCGATTCGGCGAGGAGCAGGTAGATAGAGGGCGAAATCTCCGCGCGCACCCCAGAGTTCGAACCTCAAGGGTCTGCCGAAACCTGAAATCCGACAGGATACAAAACATCTGGGGATTCACATTGTAATAAACGAAAGAAACATCTTTTGTTCACCGACCAAATATTCCCTTAAGAACGCTAGATTTCGGCTTCACCCAGTCTGAGGTACACATCCGGCTGAACCGGCAGTAACAATCGCAGAGGTGCTCCCCTTATGCCCTAGCTGAATTAACGGGAATGTAGGGCATAAAAACAAGAGCCAGGCAACCCAGCATGGCCAAATCTTAAGTCATATCGATGCATATAATGGTGAAGAAAAGGCACATATGGAAAAAGGATGCATATGTGATAGGCAGGAAGCCATAAAAGTAATTATATTTAGCTTCCGTATAGGAAGCCCCCAGGTATGGTGAGCACACATAGTGCGGCCGGAGTGATCCAAGCATCCGCACTGTATTTAATACTTTGTGTGAAGAAGGTAAAAAGGGCGAGAAAGGAAAAAGGGAGAACATAATTAAAAGAGCGGGGGTAAGGAGACAAACACTGAGTTCGGCACTAGGCGTAGAATCTCCGGAGTCTGGCCGTGCTCCATGGGTTCGGCTCGAGTCTGTTATCGGATGCATTGCACAGGCGGTACGCTCCTCCGATGAGAACTTTATCAATGATGAAGGGACCCTCCCACTTAGGTTTGAGCTTGTCCTTCTTCTCCCGTAGGCGTAGAACGAGTTCGCCAACGTTATAAGTTTTGGCCCGCACTTCTCTGCTTTGATACCTTCGAGCCTGCTGCTGATAGAATGCGGAACGGGCTTTTGCGACGTCGCGCTCCTCCTCCAGGGCATCTAAGTTGTCCTGCCGATCTAACTCGGCTTCCTTCTCTTCGTACATGCGCACGCGAGGTGAGTCATGGATTATGTCGCAGGGTAGTACTACTTCTGCGCCGTACACCATAAAAAATGGTGTATATCTGGTGGTGCGATTCGGCGTGGTCTGCAGCCCCCAAAGTATGGAGCCGAGCTCCTCGATCCAGTGCGTGTCCGATTCTTTCAAGGATCGCACTAGTCTGGGTTTGATGCCGCTCATGATGAGACCATTTGCACGTTCGACCTGGCCGTTTGTTTGGGGATGATAGACGGAGGCATAATCGAGCTTAATGCCCATGTTGCCGCACCAAGTTTTCACTTCATCGGCTGTGAAGTTTGAGCCATTGTCAGTGATGATGCTGTGGGGGACACCGTAACAGTGTACAACCCCTGATATGAAGTCTATCACTGGTCCGGATTTGGCCATTTTAACTGGTTTGGCTTCTATCCATTTGGTGAACTTGTCCACCATGACCAATAAGTATTTTTTCTTATGGCTTCCCCCTTTAAGAGGTCCGACCATATCCAGCCCCCAGACAACGAAGGGCCAAGTTATGGGGATTGTTTGGAGATCGGTAGGGGGCATGTGGATCTGATTGGCGAAGAGCTGGCAACCGACGCAATGTTGGACAAGGTCATGTGCATCTGCTCGGGTTGTCGGCCAATAAAAACTCAGACGGAAGGCTTTGGCCGACAAGTGCTCGAGCATGGCGTGGTGCCCGCCAAGTCCGGCATGGATTTCAGCCAAGAGTTGCCGCCCTTCCTCTTCGGAGATGGATCTTTGGAGCACTCCGGTGGCACTTTTCTTATAGAGCTCTCCCTCATGGACTTCGTAGGCCTTCGAAAGCCGCACAACACAACGTGCTTTGTTTTGGTCCTCGGGGAGCTCCTGCCTATTTAGGTAGGCCAAGAAGGGCTCAATGTACGGGGCAATTACAGCCATGATTTTGTGGGCCGAAGGGGTTATTTCGGTGGCGGAGCCCCCGATTACGTCAGATGGTTCGGAATCTGGGGTTGTATTCAGAGCCGGGATGGTGTTGCCGGATTCCCCTTCCCATACCACGGATGGCTTGAATAGCCTTTCCAAGAATATATTAGGTGGGATGGGGTCGCATTTAGCGCTGATGCGGGCGAAGATATCCACCGCTTGATTGTTTTCTCGGGCCACGTTGTGGAATTCGAGCCCCTCGAACCGAGCTGACATTTTGAGGACGGCATTACGGTAGGCTGCCATTTTCGGATCCTTGGCATCAAAATCTCCGTTCATTTGTGATATTGCGATGTTTGAGTCCCCGCGCACTTCTAGGCATTGAATGCCCATAGAGACTGCCATCCGAAGACCATGCAACAGAGCCTCGTATTCGGCTGCGTTGTTGGAGTCTGCGTATAATATTTGGAGTACGTATTGGACCGTGTCTCCGTTGGGGGATGTCAGGACTACACCCGCTCCCAATCTGGCAATCCGGCCAGAATTTTAGAGCCGTCGAAGTGCATGATCCAATTGGAGTACGCGCCGTACGCTTTAGGGAGTTCGGCTTCTGTCCATTCGGCGACAAAGTCAGCCAATACTTGCGACATAATGGCCCGACGTGGTTTGTATGTTATGTCGAACGGAAGGAGCTCGATAGCCCATTTAGCAATCCGTCCCGTGGCGTCGTGGTTTTTTATTATGTCGTTCAGTGGTACTTCGGAGGCCACCGTAATCGAACACTCTTGAAAGTAGTGGCGTAGCTTCCAGGATGCCATGAAGACCGCGTATGCTATCTTTTGATAGTGTGGGTATCGGGACTTGCATGGGGTGAGGACAGTGGACACGTAATAATGTAATATACCGGCTTTTGGAGCGGGAACTTGTATCCGTCTACTTCTTGTTCGATGACGAGTACTGCGCTTACAACCTGATGTGTTGCAGCTATGTACAATAGCATAGGGTCTTTATTTCATCCAGTCCGGCCGCGGCCGCATCCGTCCACACGAAGTGTTCGGTGCGTCGAAGAAGGCGGTAAAGAGGTAGTGCCTTTTCTCCTAATCGGGAGATAAAGCGGCTTAAGGCATCCACGCATCCAGATAGTTTCTAGATATGCTTGAGGTCTATTGGGATAGCCAACTGCGATAGAGCTCGGATTTTTGCCGGATTTGCTTCGATTCCTCTATTGGAAACGATGAAGCTGAGCAACTTCCTAGAGGGTACGCCGAAAATACATTTTCCCGGGTTGAGCTTGATGTCGTATGTTCAGAGGTTGTCGAACATGAGTCTCAAGTCATCTATTAAAGTGTCGATGTGTCTTGTTTTTATGACCACGTCGTCCACGTATGCCTCCACTTTTTTGTCGATTTGCTTCTCCAAGCATGTCTGAATCATACGTTGATAGGTTGCGCCGGCATTTTTGAGCCCAAAAGGTATAGTGTTCAAACAGAAGGGGCCATATGGCGTTATGAAGGCCGTTGCGGCTTGGTCGGAATCCGCCATCTTTATTTGATGGTATCCGGAGTATGTGTCGAGGAAACATAGTGAGTCGTGTCCTGTGGTGGCGTCGATGATTTGGTCAATGCGAGGGAGGGGGAAGGGTTCCTTGGGGCAGGCTTTGTTGAGGTCTTTGAAATCGACACATAGGCGCCAGGATTTATCCTTCTTTGGTACCATAACCAGATTTGCCAGCCAATCCGGATGTTTTATATCTCTAATGAATCCGGCCTCAAGTAGCTTGGCTAGCTCTTCTCCCATGGCTTGCCGTTTAGGCTCTGAGAAGCGCCTAAGAGTTTGTTTGACTGGCTTGTATCCTTTTAGTATATTGAGGTTGTGTTTGGCCAGCTTGCATGGGATGCCCGACATGTCTGAATGATGCCAGGTGAAAATGTCCCAATTCTCGCGTAGGAAGTCTCGCAGTGCGGCGTCCATTGTGGGGCTCAACTGTGTCCCGATGGAAGATGACTTTGTGGGGTCCGTTGGATGGACCTGTAATTTGACTATCTTGTCCGCAGGCTTGAATAAGGTGGACTTGAGTCGTTTGTCGAGTATCATGTCGTCCCTGTCCACTATGGCGCGCAGCGTTGTTAGTGATACGTCTCCAACGTATCTATAATTTTTTATTGTTGCATGCTATTATATTACCCCTTTTGGATGTTTATGGGCTTTATTTTACACATTTATATCATTTTTGGGACTAACCTACTAACCGGAGGCCCAGCCCATATTGTTGTTTTATTGCCTGTTTCAAAGATTTCAAGAAAAGGGATATCAAACGGAGTCCAAACGGAATGAAACCTTTGGCAACGTGATTTTTTGGAAGAATATCATCCTGGAGACTTGGAGTTCACATCAGAAGATACTCGAGGAGCCCAGGAGATAGGGGCGCCCCCCTATAGGGCGCGCTCCCCTGTCTCGTGGGCCCCTCGAGCACCCCCCGACCGACTTCTTTCGCCTATATAAGCTTCACGCATTAAAACCATCGAATATCAAGATAGATCGGGAGTTCCGCCGCAAGCCTCTCAGAGCCA
Source organism: Aegilops speltoides (assembly GCA_021437245.1). Taxonomy (NCBI): domain Eukaryota; kingdom Viridiplantae; phylum Streptophyta; class Magnoliopsida; order Poales; family Poaceae; genus Aegilops; species Aegilops speltoides. The sequence continues at coordinate 136,437,924 of CM038141.1, forward strand.
CCAAAACCTCTCGGAGCCTGCTCAAGCACCTGCCGAGGGGGAATCCATCACTGGTGGCCATCCTCATCATCCCGGCGCTCTCCATGACAAGGACGGAGTAGTTCACCCTTGGGGCTGAGGGTATGTACCAGTAGCTATGTGTTTGATCTCTCTGTCTCTTGTGTTCTCTCTATGGCACGATCTTGATGTATCGCCAGCTTTGCTATTATAGTTGGATCTTATGATGTTTCTCCCCCTCTACTCTCTTGTGATGAATTGAGTTTCCCTCTTGAAGTTATCTTATCGGATTGAGTCTTTGATATGAGAACACTTGATGTATGTCTTGACGTGTTTATCTGTGGTGACAATGGGATTTCACGTGCCTCTTGATGTATGTTTTGGTGACCAACTTGCAGGTTCCGCCCATGAACCTATGCATAGGGGTTGGCACACGTTTTCTTGACTCTCTAGTAGAAACTTTTGCGCACTCTTTGAAGTACTTTGTGTTGGTTGGATAAATCTGAGATTGTGTGATGCATATCGTATAATCATGCCCACGGATACTTGAGGTGACAATGGAGTATCTAGGTGACATTAGGGTTTTGGTTGATTTGTGTCTTAAGGTGTTATTCTAGTAGGAACTCTTTTATAGATTGATCTGAAAGAATAGCTTTGAGGTGGTTTCGTACCCTACCATAATCTCTACGTTTGTTCTACGCTATTAGTGGCTTTGGAGTGACTCTTTGTTGCATGTTGAGGGATTGTTATATGATCTATATATGTTATTATTGTTGAGAGAACTTGCACTAGTGAAAGTATGAACCCTAGGCCTTGTTTCATATCATTGCAATACCGTTTACGCTCACTTTTACCATCAGTTACCTTGCTGTTTTTATATTTTCAGATTACAAAAACCTATATCTACTATCCATATTGCACTTGTATCACCATCTCTTCGCCGAACTAGTGCGCCTATATAATTTGCCATTATATTGTGTGTGTTGGGGACACAAGAGACTCTTTGTTTATTTGGTTGCAGGGTTGTTTGAGAGAGACCATCTTCATCCTACGGCTCCCACGGATTGATAAACCTTAGGTCATCCACTTGAGGGAAATTTGCTACTGTCCTACAAACATGTGCACTTGCAGGCCTAACAACGTCTACAAGAAGAAGGTTGTGTAGTAGACATCAGTTAGTTCTTCGGACGCTAGGGCTTCGGATAATGCTTCCAGGGTTAGTGCGGCAGTTTTATTTTCGGCGCGGAGTGCGACGTTCGGATCACTGGATAGAGTGATGATTCCATTGGGTCCGGGCATTCTAAGCTTCATGTAGCCGTAATGGGGTGTAGCTTGAAAGCTCGTGAATGTGTCCCGCCCTAACAGGGCGTGGTATCCGCTGCTCAACGGGGCCACTCAGAACGTGATTTCTTCAGACCTATAATTCTCCGGGGTGCCGAATACCACATCGAGTGTGATTTTTCATGCACATCGTCCCTCCTGACTAGGGATGATTCCCCTGAAGGTCGTGCCGCTTTGCTCAATGCGGCTTTTATCAATTTCCATCTTGTTGAGGGTTTCTTCATAGATCAGGTTTAATCCGCTTCCGCCATCCATGAGTACTTTAGTGAGCCGAAAGTCGTCCACGATTGGGCTAAGGACCAAAGCACCTGGTGCCCGGACTGTCTTGAATTGAGGTTCGTCACTGGCACTGAAGGTTATAGCAGTGTCGCTCCATGGATTTATTTTTGCCATGTGGCAAATTTCAGCGAAGTTTCGATGAGCTCGCTTGCGCCTATTATTTGAGGTGAAAGTCTCGAAGACTGTCAGTACCGCATTGTCGTCTTCGGCGGGATGTTGCTCTGCTTTATAGTTTACAAGGAGATCCTCACCGCTTTTTGCTACCTGCCGGAGTATCCAACATGCTCTAAGGCTATGCGTTGGCGTGGTATCCGACGTGCTATGAATTTTGCATGGCCTATTGAGTCATTCTTCCAATACGGTTCCACGCCCTGGAGTGGGCTTTGGTTTTTGGGAATTGGATCGGGTAACTTACGAGAGTTTGCCCTTTTAGCTCGGACGAAGGGTTTACTGAGAGCCGGATTATCCCAAAAGTCCGTTTGCGTTTTCCAGGCGCTTTCCATCAAATAGTACTTCTGTACTATGGCTGCTAAGTCAGCAAAGTGTACTATGTCATGGCGACTTATAGCATTAAGGATCCCTTTGTTCATGCAATTTTTGCGGAAAAGTGAGATTGCGTCTTCCTCGTGACAGTCCTTGACCCTGTTTATCACAAGGAGGAATCTTGCCCAGTAGCGATGTACTGTCTCTTGGGGCTCTTGTCTGATATGGGAGAGATGACATAAGTCTGGGTGGGTGGGCGTAGTTCAATCCGAATTCTGACCCGATCTAACACCCAGGGGCAGAGGAGCTTCCGGGCTTGGTAGCTCGGGCTCCGGGATGTTGCCTGATTTTTCCGGCCCGTTGCCCGATTCTAAGTTCGGGGTCTGGGTCATGTCCTCCCACGAACGGGTATCCGGCTCAGAGAGCTCGGTAATCCAGAGATAGTTCGTCCTCATAATAGAGGGATAATCCATGTGTGGCTCTTCCACTACCGCTATCTCATGGGTGACCGGTGGGGATTTAATATCCCTTTGGTCGGGTTTAAGCCCAATCTGATCATAGTCTATAGCGACTCCCAGTGCGGCGATGCGATCCAAGAGCTCATTAAGGGAAGAGAGCTCCATTGGATCCATCTGTTCGGCGAGTTCCGAATTGACGTAGAGGCTGTTTTTGATAACCCGAGAAGTCATCGTCGGCGCGGCAGGTGATCGGGCGGTCACGACGAAGCCGCCTAGTCGGAGAGTTTGGCCTGCCGCCAGGGCTCCCCCAGAGGTGATGTTGTCCTTGACAACGAGATGATCCATCAAGCCTTGTTGTGACGACACAGAGGAACTCTCAATGAAAGCACCAATGTCGGTGTCAAAACCGGCGGATCTCAGGTAGGGGGTCCCGTACTGTGCGTCTAAGGCTAATGGTAACAGGAGGCAGGGGACACGATGTTTTACCCAGGTTCGGGCCCTCTCAATGGAGGTAATACCCTACTTCCTGCTTGATTGATCTTGATGATATGAGTATTACAAGAGTAGATCTACCACGAGATCGTAGAGGCTAAACTCTAGGAGCTAGCCTATGATTATGATTGTTGTTGTCCTACGGACTAAACCCTCTGGTTTATATAGACACCGGAGGAGGCTAGGGTTACATAGAGTCGGTTACAAAGAAGGAGATCTAATATCCGGATCGCCAAGCTTGTCTTCCATGCAAAGGAGAGTCCCATCCGGACACGGGACGAAGTCTTGAGTCTTGTATCTTCACGGTCCAACAGTCCGGCCAGAGTATATAGTCCGGTTGTCCGGATACCCCCTTATCCAGGACTCCCTCACCCCCTAGGGTTTCTGGAATATTTGGGTATTTATAGAGCAGAGATGCGGTGGAGGATACCCACGTGGGCCCTATAACCCATTGATGTGGAATTATGCCTAACATGTTCATCACATATTCTTATCTTTTGTAGCATGGACATTTGGACTTTTAGATGGTTCAAACAATAGTCTATATTTGACATGAAGACTTCAATACTCAAGCATATCAACAAGCAACCATGTCTTTCAAAATATCAACACAAAAGAAAGCTATCCCTAGCCCATCATGCTCAATCATCGATCCATTCACTAAACACACTCGAAAATAGCTACATCCAATGCTCAAGTATGATCATAGTGCTCCATAGTTGGTGCTTTATAAGAGAAGACAGAGACTCAAAATAAAAATAAAAATTGCAAAAAGTAAATGGATAGGCCCTTCTTAGAGGGAAGGAGAGATTTGTAGACGTGCCAGAGCTCAAAGCCTAAAATGAGAGATAATTTTTTTTGAGAGGCATGCTTTTCCCGTCAACAAAAATGACCGAGTAGTTCTCAATACTTTCCTTGCTAGATACATTATAAGCGGTTCCCAACATAAAATAAAGTTTATTCCTTTTTCCACCATTCTTTCACAATCCATGGCTACCCGTATCCACGGGTGCCATCCATACCAACACCTTCGAAGGAATTTATTATTTGACAACATAAAGTAAATTTCTTTTTCATTTCGGGACTGGGCATCCCTATTACCGCCATACTCTCGTGCAATGACAAGTGAATAAACACTCACCTTGAGAATTATACATCTAGCATGGAAAAATATTGGCCACCCCCAGCCGCTTCAAGTGCGGTACGAGCACACAAAAAGGAAATTCATTTTGAAAATTAGAGTTGGCACATACAAATTTACTTAGAACGGCACGGAAATACCGCATATAGGTAGGTATGGTGGACCCATATGGCAAAACTAGGTTTAATGATTTTGGATGCACAAGTAGTATTTCTACTTAGTACAAATGGAGGCTAGCAAATAGATTGAGAAGCAACCAACCAAGCAACAAACATTCACATAAACGAGCATTAAGCATAACTAACACCGAATAATGCACCATAAGTAGGATGCAATTTCATTGCATAACTATTGACTTTCGTGCTTGCATAGGGAATCACAAACCTTAACACCAATATTCTTACTAAAGCATAATTACTCACCAACATGGCTCACATATTACTATCATCATATCTCAAAACATTACAAAGAATCAAGTTTATTTTGTCCAATGATCTTCAAGAAATTTTTTATTATATCTCTCTTGAATATCTATCACTTTTGGACTAATTTCATATGTTGCAATTGCTTTTGATAAGCTCAAACAAATTTAAGTGAAGAACATGAGCATAAAAAATTTCAACTCTCAAAATAATATAAGTGAAGCATGAGAGAATTTCTTCAAAAGTTTACTAACTCTCAAATAAATCTAAGTGAAGCATGATATTATTTCTTCAAAAATATTAAATCACACCATGCTCAAAAATATATAAGTGAAGCACTAGAGCAATTCCATAGCTCAAAATAATTTAAGTGGAGCACATAAAGCAATTCTAACAAATCATAGAATAATTTTGATTCACTCAAATAGGTGTGTCCAAGAAGGATAATTGTGCCAAACTAAAAAGCAAAACAAGCAATGACTCATATAATTCAAGACGCCCCAAGCAAAACTCATGATATGTGACGAACAAAAATATAGCTCCAAGTAAAATTACCGATGGTTGTTAGAAGAAAGAGGGAAGGCATCCCCAAGCTTAGTTGCTTGGTTATCCTTTAATATTAACTTGGGGTGCCATGGGCATCCCCAAGCTTATGCTCTTTTCACTCCTTATTCCTTCATCCATCGTGATCTCACCCAGAACTTGAAAACTTCAATCACACAAAACTTAACAAAACCATCGTGAGATCCGTTAGTATAATAAAGCAAATCACCACTCTAAGTACTGTTGCAAACTCATTCATATTTTATTATTGCATTATACCTACTATATTCTAACTTTACCATAGCTTATACCCTTCAATACAATCCATAGATTCATCAAAATAAGCACACAATGCAAATAAAATAGATGTAACGTTTGGGAATTGTTATATATTGCAAACGGTTGACTTATGGCTCACGTTTGGTATAGATTCGGGCATCACATACGCTTCGTTCCACCAAACGTATGCATTCTTCCACCCCATCGCTGACGATTTTTTGGGTTGTGTGGGATGGACCTCCTATCGCCCACACACACAAGGCAACAGTTTTAAACTATGTCGCAGAAAGGGGGTAAAACCGTTTGTATAGGATGTCGCTGCACCAGTGTGGGCGAGGCTCGTGTTCACTACACCGATATGGTGTTGGAAGAGCGGAAGGCCTCGTTCCGGAAGGCGCAGACCTACCAGGAGTACAACCTTTGCCTCCTCGATGAGCACCGACATGCAGAGGAGCAACTCGCCACCGGCATGGCCATCGTGCTGGAAGTGGACGCGGCCATGCAGGAGGTGCTAGATGCTCGACTCCTATGACTCCGCCCGCGAGATCCGTGGCGACCACTGGCGACATCGCCTCCTTCATGCAGATTTAAAAGCCGCCTTCAAGGAGATTGACGAGCCGGCGAATGAAAGTGTACAACAAGAGCGAGGATGAGAACGACGTCATCAACCCCGCTAGGGCCATGCCCTACTGCCACGACCATGAAGACGGCACACCCGCGGACACCGCCGACAGTGAGGAAGAGTGAAGTATGAGAGGTCACCGACACTCGGGTCTTAGGAAGGCCACCACTCTTCCCCTCCTATTGAAGCCAAGCTTGGTGGGTCATCATCGTCGACGATTTGCCGCTTGTAGGCTGCAAAGTCGGAGCTTCATTTTCCGGAGCTCATGGCCGACCGGACTTGGGGAACGGGCACTGATGGTCATTTAGACTAGGTTTAGAGTATGGTTTACCTGAAATTTGTCGAAATTTAATGAGTTTGCTCTAGTTTAGATGAAAAGCATCTGGTTTTATGTAAATATTATCTAAATCTGAATGAATATCTTTTGGTTTGTTTAAATATTCATCAAAATTTCCACTTTCATTAAATTTGTTACAAAATGTAACCGTATGCGGCTTTGGTTGGATGGCCGACATCCGCATCAGTGTTCACAGACTGGTCCCTCGTCCTCGGACGGATGCGGTGTCTGGTTTGGGGGTCAACATTGGAGATGCCCTAACTTAGCTAGTAACATAACACACGCCAAGACAAGTTTACTTATGTGGCAAGTAGTTAATGAGTAGAGAGGTAACTGTGGTAACAAAATATGTTAACTGTAGCATAACACAAACCAATGCAAAATGAGTCTATAACCTAATAAATATAACCATTTATGATACTTTGCATCATAAAGATACTACCTCTCTCTCAGTTTACAGGGCGTGCATGTACCCCTAGGCCGTCAATTTGACCAACCTAATACAAGTCATATATTACAAAAAATATACCAATACGAACTTTAGATGTTCTATTTTCCAAAGGTATAATTTTTTTGTTACATAGTTTATATTAGGATGGTAAAATTGGCAACCTAGGTATACGCGTAGGACTTGTAAACTGAGACGGAGGGAGTAGTAACATAGACTAGCGTCATATGTGTGCTACTAGTCTAAATTAGAGCATCTACAGCCGGACTGTGCAAATTCGACCCCTCAAACGCCCGTGGACACGCCCGGCACTGACCGGGCACTCCCTAATCCGGGCCTGCACACCAGTGTATCTCATATCCGGCACCCTATATCCATACAAATTCATGATGTAGTGCATAAATCACCAAACGATCAAAATCGACAGGAAACAGACATATAAAGTAATACCAAATGGGAATAATTCACATAAACACCACCAAATGGGCATAGTTCACACAATTCAATGATCCGACACATTGTAACTACATACTAGAACTAGATTATATAAAAGGTCGGCCCTTTGCCCTTCCGGTCGCCAGCTCTGTTGTAGGCGTCCGCAACAGAAGGTGGGTTGACGTCGGAGCCATCAGAGGAGGAAGGATCTGAGATGACGATGTAGGCTTGCAAGCGTCGAACGATGCGGTCTTGCTTGCGCTCGAGCTTGGCCATCCTCGCCGCCTCCGCCACTGTCGTCGCCGCCTCCTGCTGGGATTTCTCAATGCCGAGTCGGAGCTGCTTGCCGTTGATCCTCCGGATCCGCCGGGCGTCCTTCTCCGCCGTGGTAAGTAACCGACGGTACACCCACTGGAGGAGACGCTCCTCCTCGTCAGGCACCGGCATCACGCGATGGCGGGGGGCGGACTGCGCAACAGTGGCGGACCCGCCCCCATCTCCCTTGCCCTTTGCCTCTCGCGGTGGGCACGTGCCTCTGACTCCAGAGTCTGCATTCGCGGCGCCGGCAGAGCGAGCACTAGAACCCACCGTTGCTCGCGCGGAGCAATGGCCGGAGGTGGAGGAGACCGTTGGGCGGGCGGAGCAGATTGGGCAGGCCGCCAGATCCACGTGTGGGGCGGGAAGGGCCGGCGCTGGGGTTGGCACTGCGGCGACGGGCGACAGGAGGCGTCGCACCGAACCCTGAGCTGTCGCCCGTATGACCCTCGAGCGCTCCAAACGTGATACGGAGCGCCAGCTCGTACTCGTCTCCGGAGCTGCCGTCGGAGTGGCTGTTGGTGCTTGACATGCTTGCCGGCGCCAAGGATTGGACGGATTGGGGAAAGGGGAGCGGAGTGAAGTGAGCCAGGGTTTGCTCCAAAAGGGGATTTTGTGGGGTCGAGATGGGCCAGCGGTGGGCCAGGCTGATGTGGTGGACGCGCCCAGACCGCCCCATATCCGGCCTATATTTGGGCTGGATACAAGGTGTGCCGGTCAGCCCGGGCATTTGTCTGCGGTTTGATAGCTCCAGTTGGGTCGGTTTTTTGTGACCGGTTAGTGACCGGACGGCTTGCCCGGGCGTTTGACACGTGTTTGAGAGGTCCGGCTGTAGATGCTCTTACTCCGCACTATGACTAGCCTATGGATTCCATAATAAATAAGATAGTGGTCAAAGTTTCAAACACTATGACATAAGACTAGCCACAATGGGTAGTAACATAGACTAGTAACATGTCCATGTTACTAGCCTATGTTACTACCTCTATAGTGGGGAGTAACATATGTGTGGTAACATGCAACACTTCATTTATTAGGCTATAGACACATCTTGCCTTGATATGTGTGATGTTACTCATACTAGTAGTAACTAGCTTGTTACCACTTTCATCTCTTTGTTCATTTATTGCGTGCCACATCATCTATTTAATTTAGATATGTGTGATGTTACTACCTATGTTACTCCCACTACGGGTAATGTAAACTAAAAGAACAAGTGCTGAGAAATGATGAGACAATATAGAAAATAATGTCTTTCTGGAGATGGAATAAGATTCTCCCTATCTAGCTCTGCCCGATGGTGCATTTAGCGTCGTTGATGGATGTGTTGAGGTGTGTCTCCGATGGATCTTCTGAGATTCTGTCGACGTTGGTCTTCCGTGGATCTCGGTGAATCTAGTCTCATTCATGTGTATTTAGATTGGATCCTTTTAATTTACAGTTATCTTCATCGGTGGTGATTGTTGTCCTGGGTCCTGTGGGGTATTAGGGCGACGACTTTCCAATTGTCTACTACAAGTTTGTCCGGCTAGTGAGTGAGGGGCGATGTTGACGTTACGCTTTCGGCTCGCTCCAGTGTTTATATTTGTCGCTATGTAGTCCATGAATCTAGATGTAGTTTTGATGTGATTTTTGTAATGTTCGGTGTTCCTTGTACTTCCACCATTTAAGTTCTTTTTTGCGAACCAACATATGGTTGGATGGTTAGAGGGATAATGGTATCCCCAGCCTAACAGAGTTTAAGTCCTCGTGCTCGCATTATTCCTGGATTATTTCAGGATTTCCTGCGATACGCTTTCGGTGGTAGGAGACGCTTCCATCGACGACGAGGCGTCTAAGGTGACTTCGTAAATTTCAAAATGACAACGCCGGCTCAGTCTCTCGGAGGTGCTCATAAGGGTAGGGTGTGCGTTTGTAGGGGTGAATGTATGTGTGTATGTATGAGTGCTTACATTTGAATTGATGTTAAAAAAATGTTTTTTCAAAAAAAAAAGTAGGAAAAGAATAAGCAACGGGTAGCGAATCGGCCATATGTATATTCGGATTTTCAGAAGTCCTCTCACAGGGTCACGATGCTTTCCGTCTCTCATAACCTGCACACCTACGCTCTTGTTCCAATGCAGCACCTATTTGTTCGCTCGAGTTAAGTATACTTCTCTCTCATCCTTTCCGATTCCCGAAGCAACTTATGCTTGCATGTAACTGGGTCTATTTTTTGTCGTGTGGAGACCAAGGCGGCGGCTACTCGATTTCCTCAAGCTATTACTCCTTGTGCGGATGTGATAACTCTTTTCAGTCTCAGTGGACGGTGGACTTGGCGACGGCAGCTCATAGATGGAAGTAATCCGCCGGCCAACACTTCCTCTCGACGGCGTCGGGCCACTCCCATCCACCAGGTAACCTGCACCACCTTTTGATTCGATCTCCACTTGTTTGTGCACAGCGTCTCGCTGGCGCGCTGGCTGCGGTGTCAATCTGCGTTTGGTCGCACTTTGAGCCCGCCGGCAGCACTACGTGTACGTAGCAGCTCTCGCACTCGATTCACTCTGCGTTTGGTCGCACCTTGTCCTCGATCAGTTGCGTGCGTTTTCTTGTGTTAGCGGGACGAAGGTGGCCGGGGACGAGGGGTCGATTACCGTCCGGCCTGGGAAAAGGTAGGCGAAAGCCATCCTCTTCTTTGAAATCTATATGTACATGTGAATGTCTGTTTGATATAGCTATTTGCAAATGCGCATGCCTATGGCTTATTGTACTTACCTGCACGATTCTTCTCAAGTTCTTTTGAAATGTGTGCAAGCGTATGCATTTGTTCAAAATGGTTGTTAACTCAACTGGTTGCCCCATGTGATTGTATCTTGTCGGTCTTGTAAGCCTAGTAGTGAATCTACACCCTAAACTATATCTATATACATCCATATGTAGTCCATATTAAAATCTTTAGAAAGACTTGTATTCAGAAACGTAGGGATTATAACCTTTCTCACAAGATTACTTCTAAAGTGTAAAATGTGGCAAGATATTTTTTTAAATTTTGCATAATTTGTTGTAGGTTTTAGTCAATTCAATGATTTTTAAAATTAGATTTTATAATTAGTTTATCATTTCTATTAAGCCTACATCTCATATCATCCACAATGAACATGCATTGCCGTAGCATCTCTACCGTTCGAAGAACATCTAACCGAATTGATGTGCTAGACTACAAGCAACACCTTCAAGAGGAAATCATCACTTGCACGATGATGTTTGCTGGTCTAAACAAAAGTCAAAGCTAGAGTTTCACTGTCATAGAACCCTGAACCAGCACCTTCAAACATGGCGTATGTGTTATAGAATCTTTAGATCTGGGCAATGTTGTGTTAATCAAGAGAGGCAATTGGTTGGATCTAAGTGTGGAAAAATCGACCACTTGTTATATGTTGTTCCACGCATTGTCCGGTTTATCCAATAATATAAACCATTGGTGAAGTAGTGTAAGCCTACTTTGAATGCGGTGATGACCCAACCAATATTTCTTCAATGGTCACTAAGTCACGTTCCTTGCGGCAAGGGACTATTGTGGTCTTCAATGTGGTGAGGCGTTTGCAGGCGTTCATTTTCTTTATTGTTGGTTCAGTCCAATTTAAACTTTGTCGAGCAGCGTACAATGAAAGGAAGAAGATAGACAGTATGGTTTTTTTATGTTTCTTGTCGTTTCATGTCATGTTGCCTTGTCATTGTACTATCTAATGTTTTCCTTGGGTGTCTATTTTTAAAATATATAAATAATGATCAATGTATGGCATTGCTAATATTTCACTCACACAAAAATTTGTTTTGATCTACCTACAACTATAAACAAAACGCTACCAAAATCAATTAACAAAAAAATATTTCTAAACTTTGTCGTTGTTAGGAAATGATCGCAATGATTACATGCCACATATTTTCCATCTATCGGATAATATTTTTGTATCTTTATGCGGTTCACTCACTTTTGTTTGACAGGTGCCTAGCTGCTGACCGAGCCACACAAATGGAGTTGGAAAATGAAGCCGATATTTGGGCGCCCATTTTGGCTCATCCTCTTGACCAGGCACCATCTTCTGATGTTATTTTTCTTCCGAGCCAGGTACATTCGATTACATACATAACTGTCTGATTTCCTTTCTTGCCATTGAACAAAACTCTGGTTTATAATTGCTTGCAGGCGACACTCTCCAATGTGTCGTCCCAATAAGTCAACAACAATATATGATTCTAATATGTTTTTTGTAAAAGGGAAGTTAAACATCTGGTATCTGCATATAAGATTCTAATATGAATTATATAATAATATATGTGATCCTAAAGAAGACTGAATGCGGGCATGATCCATGTTGGCATACTCTTTTCTTTCTGCGACATTATTGGCATACTCTTAAAAGTGAGGGATTGGTCTATTATCGTTGTCCGGTCTTTCTCGACACCAACATTTAGCTTTCTGTCCTCTCGTTCGCTATATGATATAACTAAGTAGATAGTTTAAATCTTGCGGTGTAACATATGAGAAGTGATGTCCAGAAAATATACATGGTTATTAATATAATATTTCTTACTAAAATTTTTGAGAAATGTTTAACAGATGTTAAGTTAACCGATAACTAATTTGTCTATACACCTGTGTTCCCATAGGTTAAAAGCTTATTGTAAATTAATTTTCGGTCAAGTTACAAAATATTGGACCAACAGGAGGAAAACAATATTCTATCGCTAGAAAAGAAAATAAATTTAGTGAAACATTTTTCACTTGATAGCGCTTGGCTGAAATCTTTCTACAACAAAACTAGTTCGACAATAGTTATTATACGACTTGTTAGCTGGCTCATCAACTTTACTAGAATGGTAAGGATAAAGTACCAACTTATGTGTTAGTTGATGCACACAATTATATAGACACACACACACATAGGGAAAATACATTCTACCACCTAGGGGTAGTTACCCCACATGTCTCATATAGTACCATATGGTGCTATATATACTACTTTATCATTTTAAATATGTGCATGTACTATATATAAGATAATTCAAAGTGTGTTACATGAAAAAAATTGCAAGTTGACCCGTAGTTTTTATTATATTTGTGAAATACGTATATATTCATACGTAAAAAGAAGCATATTTAAAATACGATACATACTACCTAAAAAAGAGTATATATATGCTAGCTAAATATTCTTATATACTACATACTACACGTATATACTGTTCGATTTGATAGATAGTACATACAACATAAAAAACTCAAGTGGTGGTAACTACCACTAGGATTGACTATTCGTCACCCTGGGTGAGGAATAGTTATTCTTCACCCCCCCCCCTTTATTTTATCATCAATGTACTGGAATTTTAATTTCCATAAATTTTATCTTATTTCAGACGTAAAAAGAGGAAGTAAGAAAATATGTAATCACCGTAAAAAAAAATATGTTACTTAAAATTACAAACATAAAAACATAGTGTAAAATGTACATAAAATGCAAATTCTTTGGTCTTAGGACCTTAATTCTTTTTCTTACGCCAAATTTTACACAATGAATCAATATGAACGTAATTATTTGTATTCCAAATGTAATATATTTATGAAACGGTCGTAAATTTAACTCGGGTGAAGAAAAACTTATTGTGCATCATCGGTTATATAGGGAAAATCCATCCTACCACCCGATGGTAGTTACCCCACATGTCTCATATACTATCATATAATATTATATTTACTACTTTATCATTGTGAATATATTCATATACTAGATCTAAGATATTTGAAAGCAAGTTACATGAAAAAATTGCATATGAGCCCATAGTTTCTGTTATATTTGTGAAATATGTACGTATATATACGTAAAAAGAGTATGTTCAAAATATGGAATGTACTATCGAAAAAGTAGTATATATATTACCAAAACATTGTTATATATACTACGTACAACACGTACATACTCTCGGTTTTGGCAGATACTACATACAACCTACAAAACGCAAGGGTGGTAACTACCACTGGTTGTAGGAAACATTTGTCCCATATATGCTTATAATTGAAAAACAAAGCCAAACAATATGCCTATAAAATTAGCTTAGATAAAGAAAAGGAAAGACCCCCAGTATGTCCACATAAGCCATACCCCAGTATCTCGAAACCCTACTACAAAACCAAAAGGCAATAAGCAGAGAAATTGACACAAAGTTCCAGGAGAACACCTTTAAGAAGAAATCGCGACTCAGACGCTGATGTTGGATTCTCCAATAAGATGTGAGATAGGGATTTTACACCCCCGAAGCAGATCTTTGAATCAACACCTTCAACAATGTAATAACACACAGACATCTATGTGGCCTGGTGATGTTAGAAGGCCAGATCATGATTATCCACCTCGACAAAATACATCTTTTGTTTGCCGCCATGGTCGTCCCCAATAGAAATCACTAGAAGGGAAGATGTCATTCCGTCACTACTGATAACTGTCTACCCCCGATGGTCACTATATGTGATATGGTTGCATCTAGCATCCATACCCCCAAGATGCATCACTGTCACCTAGATGCAAATCCCTCTCTAGCCCGCAATAAAGCCAGGGCTAGCATTGGTAGCATTCACAGGCAACGATCGGGGAGAGGAGCATCACACCTTGCACAACATCTGTATGAGACCAAGGCAACACCTAATGCATCCCACCAGCCAACGCTTGCAGCTGCATCTGGTCCACACGGTTGTGTCGGATCCATGTGTCCTGGCTACCACTCTGGTGAGGCGCTCACCACCGATGCTTGACTTTCTTAGAGAATCTTGGGAGAGGGCACACATCGAGGCGCAGAACAATTCCCGCTTGAACCATGCGCCACCCACCCCCAGATCTGCGTTTACAACATTTGTGGGCCATGCACCAATGAACGCTCAACCCTCCATGTGCCAATCCTACTGGCTACATTCAAAGGGTTTATCTGCACTCCCTAGTTGTCATACATGCTTTGCCGGCAAATAGCGTGGGGGAGAGATGGAGGAAGCGGGACTGACAAATGGCGCAAGGGCCTTCAGGTTGTCCTACCTTGGAGCATATGTTACTAACACTAAGTGGGGTCTAAGGTGGTCCCTGTTTAGCTATGCATTTTTGTTTTATGATTGAATAACTCTATTTTACCTATATTAATGAATATGTACAAAATCTAAATAAAGCATAATGGAATCTACTTCTTTGTCGAGTGCCAGAAATACTTGGTGAAGGCTGAAAACATATGACAAAGGCTTTGATGACTGACAAGTATATGGAGTCAATCGTAATCTTTTTTGATAAGTAAGAGTGTCGAACCCAACGAGGAGCAGAAGTAATTGATAGGCGGTTTTCAGCAAGGTATTCTCTGCAAGTGCTATAAGATAGTTTTGGCAGATAGTTTGATCGTGGGATAATTGGTAATAAGTAACAAAAGTTGCAAGGTGCATCAAGTGGCCCAATCCTTAATTATGCCAAGGATAAGCCAGTGGTATTTATTGTAGTGATTAAAATGCCCTTGAGACCACACGGGATTATTGTCAAGTTAGTTTCACCATAATTCATGAACTGCATGTTCATTGCCTTGAGAAGTGTTGTGTGGGTGAACCGGAGCTAAATTAATGTTCTTACTTTAACAACACCTACTTATGATTATACCCTCCATGAAAGCATCCACAAATACAAGAGAGACAAATAAGTTAAATCTAACCATAACATTAAACACGTGGATCCAAAACAGCCCCTCACGAAACAATTCATAAACTGGGTTTAGACTTCTATCACTCCTGCAACCTATCATCTACAAACTAAGTTCGCGATGCCTTCCCCTAGGCCCAAAGGTGGTGAAGTGTCATGTGGTCGACGTTCACACAACACCACTAGAGGAAGAACAACACAACATAATATCAGAACATTGAACGGTGATCAACTTCACATGATTACTAATATCAACACTTCTCCCATGTCTTTAAGAACAAATGTAATTACTCACAACTCTTCATATTGAACATGTTCAGTGGGTATAAATATGCAATTAACAATCTGAACATAATGATATTCACCAAGTAAACCAAGTAACATCAACTACAAGATGTAATCAACACTACTAGCACCTCCAGGTACCAATCTGAGATTTGTACAAAGACTGAACACGAGAGATTAACTAGGGTTTTGAGATGCAATGGTTCTGGTGAAGATGTTGATGAAGATGATACCTCCCATGATGGGAGGAACATTGGTAATGATGAGTGACTCGATTTCCCTCTCCCGGACGGAAGTTTCCCCGGCAGAATCGCTTCGCCAGAGAGCAAAAGTGTTCTGCCTCTGTTTCTGCCTTGAGACGGCGGCAGATGGTCCTGAAAGTCTTCTGTTGATTTTTTTTCTAGTGCAAATGGGAGTATATGACCAAAGGACGTTGAGGGTGGAACTCTGTGGGCCCCACAAGCCTGGGTGGCGTGGCCTGGGGGGTGGTCACGCCCTTGAGCTTGTGGGGCCCCTGTTACATTTCCTTGTTACTTTTTCTTAATATTTTTTATATATTCCGAAATAAATCTTCATAAAATTTCACTTTACTTTGAGCTCCAGAGAATTGCTATCTCTATTGTAGCTTTCTCAGGTCAGAATTTCAGCTGCTGGCAATCCCTCTCCTTTGGTGTATCTTGCATTTTTAAGACAGAAAAGACATTAGAATTGCATCATAATAAGATAAATAACAATAGGAAATAATGATAAAAAATGGACGTACCTGGCTTCACCTCGTGTTGTACTCGGCATACACCGTCCCGTCAAAGCTGAATTTGTCGAGTGTTCTTTTGTGGAAACTTCACAAAGATTTTGCCGTGTCTTATTCGAGATACTCGGTATAGATTCATACATGGTGACGCACGATGATAACAAATGACACATTATGAAAACGGGTCGGTTTCCCTAGTGTAAAACTCATCAAAGGCTTTGACGAGCTTAAACACTTGTCAAACTTTGTGAACATGAATGAAGAAAGTAAATGGGACGCCATCGAGCACGTGGTCATGCCACCTGCCAACGAGCAATGGTGTTTGGTGAGCACGTTCACCGTACGTCGACCATTCGAGCGATAACTAAAGTAAACACAATGCAGGTTAAGAGTAGCGTCTAGCTAACAACAGTGTCGAGCCCGGGTAGTTGCCCAGAGGAAATGGCGCGTCGAGGCCACGTGGTCGCAGATGAAATGGTTGCGCAAGATCTCTCCGTGCTCCATTGTCGCCGCCATGGATCTAATCTATCTCGGTGAGTTGGGCATGGATCCGGCCAGAGAAGAGGAGAGGAGACCGGTTGTAGCTGGAGACCACGCTCGGAACAGGCTAGCAGGTGAGGTGCACACATTCGCTTTGGCAGAGGTGGTGCCGGTAATGGGGGAGTGTATATAAAGGAGAGAGAGAGGGAGAGGGAGAGGAAGGAGAGGGCCTTTAGATTTGGGACGATCCAACAACCCCTAGCGTGATTCGTGGGATGCTTGTAGCAACCAATAGTGCAACATGTTTGCCGAGTGTAAACTGGAGGTTACTCAATATATATTTTTTCAGAGTGTAAATAGGGACATATGATGGCGTTTTTTCAGTGTAGAACATGTTTAAGGTCAAAAGATGGAGCAACTGTCATTTTGCCTTCGAACAGAACTGTTCTCTATCAAAACCACAAGTATTCCTCAAAGATGGTTTTGTTTCTAAGCAGTCCATGTGACAACTTTTACGAACCTTTTTTTTAACACAACCTCTAGAGATAATATGATCGTGTTTTTTAGACTTTATTTGCATTTTTTTGAAATTTAAAACTTGATAAACTCCATGCTCGGGGTCGATTCTTAGTAACTCGATGTTTGAAACTCCTTTTCTTTTCTTGGACATGACCTAAACATAGTCTCAATAGCACAAATAAGCTTTTTTTCAGCCCATTTTTATGCATCATGGATTTCTAGTTTAAAATTTATAATATTCATGAAATGCTAAATGCATTTAATTGCTTAGAAATATCAACAAACTTTTATTTTTTAGCACATAGAACATATCCTATATTCTAGATACCTAAATAGTAGATCTCCACTACTTATATTATCTTAAAATGCACACATGCCAATTCATCAAAGGCCCTACAAAACATGCATGGAAGTTTTTTCATTATTAGTTGATTCCCACTACATGTTTATCTCAGCATGCACATATCTCACCTCATTGAAGGCCCACCTCAACATGCATGCATGGGAAATGTTTTCCTTTATAATATGCTATTTATATTCAATAAATTTGTCTAAAAAAACTTATATTTAATAAATATTTTTCAACTATACAATAATCAAATATTATATTTTATTTTTAGTTTATCAATCCAAATATTCATATTACATATAATCAACTCGCATGTGAACCGGTTCCTGCAGCAACACGCGAGGTAACATCTAGTTACATTTAGTTCCCAACTCCAAAATTTGGCATTTTAAGACATTACATGTTGTTCTATCTATTTAGAGGATAATATTCAACACAAATAAATAATGATATATTCAATTTTGAATTACATGTATATTAAAATAGTCTATAAATTCAAGCAAAATAATATTTAGATACTTAGATATACATTTGTTGCTCCCTTCAAAAAACTAATCTCAAAATTTAAAATTTGCTCTTGGAATTTCTAATAAACATATGCATTTTATTGCTTTTTTATTGTTTGCCAAGTGTCTTCAAAAAACGCTCGACAAGCATAATCTTTGCTGAGTGTAACACTCGCCAAAGCGTGTGTTTTTTTTTTGCCGAGTATTATCGCACATACACTTGGCAAATGACGTGTTTTTATGTGCCCGATGAAACACACCCTGCAAACAGCCCGACACTCCGCATACAATGTTTTTTCCTTTGTGAAGAAAGTAAATTAAATAGGAATACTAAGTCAGCTGCCGATCTTATTGTGTGGTATGTGGCTTGACCCTCTTATTAGCTTCTGCATGTGCTTCCAGGCCGAGATCACACGGAAAAAGTATTATGGAGCCACGTCCAGCTTGAGAACTCTCTTTTCAAACTAAACTTCGTTCAATCTTCCAGAACTATTCAAACTGAATACCTTGCATATCACCATATAGCGTACAGTAGTAAACGTGCACCTGTACCACGTACGGTATCATCCTTGAGGCATGCGAGCACAGCAACAATTCATAATTTCTGTTCGTACATGTATTCAATCCAGAAAAATACCCAGGAGTGTTTCTCTGGTTGATTTTCTTGCGTCGATAAATATCATATGTTTATGAATAGATGCAGATTGGAAGCGCTACTCCATGCAACTCCAATGATATGCTTGGCCCACTTGATACAACATATTTATATTATGTTTAGCCCACTTGATATAACATATTTATATTATGTTTCTCCTCTATTATGCCATAATCTTTCATGTATCACATGATTTAAGTTTGACCAACAATACAAGTTACATGATAAAAACAATATTGCAGAAAGCGTTACTTCATAGTTCATACAAATCCAATGATATATATTGTTCGCTTATAAAACATTTTTTATGAATACCATAATATACATAAAATGTGATACACGTTCAACTTCTATTTTGAAAGGAATGAATCACCGCACAATCATTCGTTGGCAGTCGTATGACCACAAAGAATTTGCAATGCACATAGATGTGGCCGGCTATATAAAGTCATGGACACAGATATGCAAGAGCAGCATGTATGTATTTTATCAGTCCTTGAATATACTTATGGCATTTACACCTAACATTATTAGGTAGGTGGATATGTCAGACTTCAGTGTTGCTAATGTACGTAAGATTGGACTTGTCTTAAAACTAGTGAGAACTTGAAATATATATGTGTTTTTGTTCCCAAATTTGGTGAGCATGATTCCATGTGCACCCCTTATGAATACTAAATTCGAAATCAATACTAGACTTTTTTTAAAAAAATATCTTTTTTGACATACTCGTGTATGGCGTTTCATAAAGAATGACATCCGTGGTATTGTTGGCAAAAATGAAAAAATATCAAATTTATATTTAAAAAAACACTGATAAGTGAACAGTAAGGCCCTAATTGTATATTACTTTTGCTAAGAATACCACAGGTTTCTTTTCTGCACGAAACTTCACACACGGGTAAATTGGTCGACCAGATTTGATACTCCGAATTTTTTGTTCACCTTCGTATTTTCGTTTGTTTACCTACTAGTTTGATCAAAAGATATAGAAAACAAATCCACGCAGACATTCCTACAAACCAGACATACAATTAATTAGAAAACAATCAATAAAAAATATTTGCTTACTTAGTGAAAATTGTTTTTTACTTAATGGCAGATTGAAGAGTACTTCCATTTTGTGTATGGGGATGATGCCACTGAGATCAACTTATCTCTGAGAGGTATTATGCTTTCTTGTTGATTTTGAACTTCACTACACATACATACATAGTCCCAAATATATTTATAGATGATACTTCAGGGTTTTTACCCAAGGACAATTGGACGAAAAGGCCACGAGGTCCTCGCAAGAAAAGGAAATTTCCATCGGTGAGTCTGAGTTTTGGTTGTGTTCACATATGCCACATGTCTATCCATTGTTGTGCTACAATTGCATATACATATTCTTTAGCTTATTGTTATGATATGAACATGTTATAGACTATGATGATCAAAGTACTTTTAAGATTCAAAAAATATCCAAATAATTATTTTGTAGCACAATTACATGTATAAATGTATATGTGCATACAAAATATTAGACATAAATTCCCGGTCAAAAAGATATGAACCACATGGCCTCTGCAAGTGGGCGAGGTATTTATAATTCATGGTCGAAAGTAATTCTCATTGAAGAAAGCTGATTTATAATGCCTTGGCATCTATTCACGTGCTCTGCAATTGAAGTACCCTATTTGTACCTCAAACACATCAATTGTTTCATCAAGAACATTTTATTTGTACCTTCTATTTGGGCAAACAACTCGTACAATTTTGGCCATAAGGTGTGTGCATGTGTCTCATGAATGATATGGTTCAAAACACTGTCATTGACTCATTGTTGAATGAACGCACAAGCTTGGCGATGACGTACCTTCCACCGACTTTCATCAATGCCCTTCGGCATCTCAGTGGAAAATACTGGTTTCAGTATTTTTTGAAATATAACAAGTCCTTCGTCTTGCCTTTCCATACTTCATAAATTATATCATTCAAAGATATCATCCTGTTGGCATTCACTTCAATCTTTCACCAAAAGAAACTCAGCAATCAGCACAACCAAGCCAAAACTCTGATGCCACTTCGTTGGAGCTGGACATCAAAGATGTGATGCACAAATTCACCGATACGACAAATATGCACACTACACAACCTCCTTCAATTGGAATGAACTTTTAGGACAACTTAAACCAACAAGTAAGCAATGGAATAACACAAACAACATGCACATGTGGCACGGGATTTAACATGGAAAAACCTCCTCAACTTGAGAAGTAAAAAACTATGGCTATGGACCGACCACTCCACACAAGTTTACTATGAGAATGGTGAGTACAAAGTCTTCTCTAGAACCTCTAGGGAGATTGAGATTTACACCACACTCTCCAAGTTGCCAACCGGCAACCACAAGAGGCAAGATATCAACAAAGTAGAGTTTATACACCTTTTGTCCCTTTCGGTGGTTTGCAAACTGCTCTTGAACCGCTAAACAAAATAGTACTAAATTTGGCAGACAAGTAGACACACGAGTTCTTGAGATCCCCTCAAATATGCAGCTGAATTGGACACCGTTTGCATACCCAAAATATTCGTCTCTCAAAACTACTCTTTTCTTAAATTGGAGTAGTCGGAGTTGAAAAAACCACTCTCAAATTTGGTGCTCCATTGACCCAATCGTCAAACCAGCTAACTATATTGAAGTAATCAAAGTAAGAAACAAGCTCACCAAGTTTTGGGTCAATCCAAGCACGTTTGAGCCACCAATCACCAGCTTGAGCACTGTCTAGTCAGATGCATCAAATCTGACAGAACCTCCACTTCTTCGTCATCCTCTTATCTATAAGGCTGTGTGCCTATCTTGTTTTCTCTATCACTCTCATAATGTCGGCCACCACTACTAGGGGTGGAGTGGCTAGGGTTTTCTTCTCTGCTCCCTTCACTAGGAAGCACTCACAACTGTTGGATGCAACGAAGATCAACAACTAATATGTGTTGGACTTATGGGTTGATGTTGGGAAGCCAACACAGCTCCATGTGGAGAGACTTGGCCCAACACCCTCGACCGACATGGATCTGGATAATGTTTTACCACATAAGGAGGGCATGGATCTGGATAAATCTAGTCTCCTGTTTTCCCTCCAATCTACTCACCTTGCCGGGATACCCTATCGAAGGATCTGTCGGAACTAGCTCCGACAAATATTCTACTCCTATTTTTGATAATTTCACTAGTATACATTTCCGCAGCAACACGCGGGTGTTATCTACTCCCCCCGTTTCTAAATATAAGACCTTTTAGATATTTCGATATGGACTACATACAGATGTATATAGACATATTTTAGTTTGTAGATTCACTCTTTTGCTTCGTATGTACTCCCTATTGAAATCTTTAGAAAGACTTATATTTAGGAACAGAGGGAGTCGTTTTACTTAAGCGTAAGTACTTTCTCGCTAGCACACTGCTGGTGACCTTTTTGACCGTCATAGCTCCCATGAGACCATGGTCTGCCCTAGGTTAATTTTGGCGTGTTCCTTTGTCACTTCTGATGTTTCTTTGCTTTATCTATAAGTTATTTATAAAAGAAGAAACATGCAAAGAGATCAACCAAACAAGGTTTGCTGAAGCGTGTAACCTTCTCTTAGGATAAGACAAGTTTATTTTTCATGTAAAAATTCAGCCAATAGTTCCACATGCAAGAATATTCTATACATGGATTTTACATTTTAGTTCTGAATTCTTCAAGTACATAGATTTGTTTTATCACCCAGCCACGGGTAAAAAACTGTCCATAATTTCTCTGGTGTTTAACCGAACCCACAGTGCGTAGGACAGTTGCATGTTGGGAGTAAGGGCACGAAATCTCGACGTAGAAAAAACAATGAGCAATGGACACGTGACGAGGTGACCAAACTGCTTAAAGGTATCCGTATATATGGCGAGGGGAAATGGACAAAAGTGAAGAAACAGTACTTCGAAAAATCGGTTCGAACGGCAGTACATCTGAAGGTACATGACCTCTTTGATTCAAGTAGTTTCCATATAAATCATGAAGGATTATGTTCCATATAAAACTTTTATCGAGCCTATTGGATTTATTAGATTGATACTGTTTGGAGTTTTCTTATGGGCTAGTTTGGATGCAACTAAGTAGATTCTTCCTTGTCTATGACAACTAGGAAAATCATCTAATTCTGGAATAAATAGTTTCTGCTTTTTTGATAGGCAATAGAACATCCATTACATATATTTATGTATTTTGAAATATCAATATAAATATCCCATGATATGCAATATGTGCTTTTCTGTTTGTGAGTTTTTATAATTGTGTGGATCAAAGTGGAGTTAGGCGATATTTTGCCTGCAAATACTACTCCCTCCATTCCATATTACTCGTTCGCTGATTTAGGTACAACTTTGTACTAAATCAGAGACGAGTAATATGGAACGGAGGGAGTAGATACCTTTACATATTCGAGTTTCTTTTTTTGATGAGAGGTGCATTTGTAAGTTTGCTGGCACACGTTAGTGGATCACATTGTCTGATCGATGGTGCAGGATAAGTGGAGAAACCTACGCAAAGCTTGTGGAGGTCAGGTGTACCTCTCAAAAGGTCGTTTTCTCTCTCAAGACAGCTGATTTTACATGCCCAGGCTACCTCATTATCTTACATCCATATTTATTATGTTCCAGCCGCTGGACGAAGAATTGGCGTGACAGATCAGAAAGCTAGCTCGGTCATAGCCGGATAACTGTTCAGCCTTTAGGCCGGTCCCATGGTCATCTCTTAATAGTCGTACAGAAATTTGTCATGTCACTGAGATAATCATCAACCCAATTGAGTTATCTTTAGATGAAAAAATATTTAACATAGTGGATCGTAGTTTTACTGACGCCATCTTAGTCTATTTGGAACATGAGTAGGAAATTTAGTGGTTTGTCAATTGGTTTGTGTTAACGATTGGTTCGCCACGAATCTTACAACCTAACGAGGGGTCCTCAAAAACAATAGAGAGAGGTGGTGCCCGAAAATACCTCGCCGCTCGCAATGGAGACATTAATCTTATAAAGGATTCTGGAGTACCCGTCTCCTGGGGGTACCGACACTCGCGAGTGCCCTCCGCGCCGCTTGTTCCACATGCGCATCGCGCTGATGCCTGTCTGGCGAGCTCCAGGCCATCCGATTTCCTTGAGCGTTCCGCACACAGTCGATTTCCTCGGGAGTCCATGACATCTCGATCGCGGGCACACAAGGGGCCACCTTTCTGTTGTCGTTTTCGTTGTGCCTACTCGCACCGTCTCATGTGTTGCTCCACATGCGTCGGGTGAGGCCGGGTTGGCCTGCCAGCGTCCGTGCCAGCTGAACTAGGTTGGCATGTCGGCCACCGGGTGAGGGCATGTCGGCCGCCAGGTTGGCCTGCTTCCTTTTCAAGGTGGTGGGGTCTGATGGGGGCGCTGCTCGTTTGATGTGGAGCTGCTTTGTCTGCCCAACCTCTCTTTTTTTGAAAAGGAGGATACACCCCCGGCCTTTGTATCCAGGAGATGCATGCAGCCACTTTATTAATTATTCTCAAAGACCTTACAAACTACAAAGTAATACATCAGTATGTCTGAAGCCAACATCTTGACAACATCTATCGCTACTCCTATGCCCTTGATGAAGGGGTGCCGAATATCCGAGACGAATACCAAACAGACATCGCACCAAACCCTAACATCTAAAGTCGGATGCCCCAGCCCAGCCACATACCGGGACTGTGTCACACACTGGTCCGGCGCACTCTCATAAGTTGCCGCCAGCATCTTCCGTTGGTCCATCTCCGGAGCAGTTACTGACGCACCGACCTTGTCAGGCCTGCCATCGACGCCACCACGGCGCCACCACCTACATGTATCCATCCGCCCGCGCCTGTCGCCGAAACTCCACAGCACCATGCCGCCAGGATCCGCCGTTGGCCTTACGGTAGATGGAATACCGCTCCTCCTCTAGTTCCCTCCAGCCAGCAGTTGCTCCAAAATGATGTCCCCAGGAGGGCGAATGACATCAAAAGGTGTTGTCATCATCCGATCCGGGAGACCCAGATCTAGGGTTTCCCCCGATGCATCCCGAGCCTGATGACGCAAACTGCAACAACGATGCCTCAACAAGGGAACACTACTAGGGAAAAGCCTATACACAGAATCTTAGCAGCAGCGCGGTTCAAAATAGAGCGCTGCTGCTAAGTAGTTGTAGCGCGGGTTACGTAAACTCGCTGCTGATAAAGATTTAGCAGTAGCGCGCTCGACCAGAAACGCGCTGCTACAAATATCGGCCGACGGTGTTCCCCCAACTCTAAGTAGCAGTAGCGCGGTCGCAATAACAGCGCTACTGCTAAGTACGTAGTAGTAACGCGGTTTCCTTGAGATCGCTGCTGGTAAGTTTCAAATTGCCACAATTTTTGTCCCGATTAGCGATGGCGCCTTACATAAGCGCGCTCTGCTAAGTTCTTAGCAGCAGCGCGTTTATCTCCAGCCATCGCTAACCCCACCAACCCCAACCCATCCCTCCCTCCCCTTCCTTTTTCCCTTCCCCCTACCTCCCCCTCTCCTCTCTTCCCTCCACCACATGCTCCCACTCTCACTCTTCTTCTTCTCAATACTTCTCCCCCATTATTCTCTCTCTTCTCTATCCACCTTCTCTCTCTTTATTACTCCTACATAACTACACCACCTCCATTAATTAATGCATCTCCTTTCTCTTTTTCCTCCCCCCTCCACTAGTTGAAGTTGTCTCCTTCCAAATTAGGTAGCTAGGTAGATGTAGGATTTAATTAAGTGACCTATTTGCCCCCTAAGTAGATCTATCTTTGTCAAGAAGAGCTTTGTGCACTTTTGATCTCCCTACAACATCATCTCCGGCCATCGAGATAGAGGTGATGAAAATTTCATGCTTTTGCAAAATGGAAATGTGTTTATGTGTATGTGTGATATGTTTGTGGAAATTGTGTGTGTGGCATGAGTTGACGCCGCCAAATTGTGCTTTTGAGTTGCCTATGTTTTGCCGAAATGTCGATTTATTTCCGTTTCGGCGAATTTCGGGCAAACTCTAGATCCATATATGTCCTATTTTTAGGGAAGGTCATGCCAAATTTTTTTATAACTTTGATGCATGCATGCATTTTTACAATCAATTTTTTTATTATTACCGTGCAGAGTTGACGATGGTCAGTGGAACGATGGTGGACAGGTGGTTGCGGTCGGCGGTGCAAGACATAAAAGAAAATAACCGGACAGAGGTTTTATGTCTGTGTCGAAAATGCAAAGGAATAGTTTGGCTCGACCCCCATGACGATGGTCGTGTCGGCGCACTGCTCATGACTGGTTTCATGGATGGCTATACTCGGTGGATAATTGAAGATGAGGATGACGATGTTGAGGATGCCGACGGGCAGGCAATGATGACACGGGCAAGACGAAGAGATGATCGATAATGGCGGCGGGGAAGAGGCCGGACATGGCGGCGGAGAAGTGGCGGACATGGCGGAGGAGAAGGGCCGGACATGGTGGCGGAGAGAACGACATGGACTCCACGCAGCAGAGTTCGTCGGTACTAAGTTCAATTGTGCGGGACCCTCATGTTCAAGCATTGCTTCACAAGGAGACGAGTACTGAGAGAGCTGCTTCTAGAGAGGAGGCTAAGCTGGAGCAACTGGTGGTAGACTCGAACACTCCATTGTATGATGGTTGCAATCTGAGGTGACCGGTTGAGTTTCACGCCCAACTCCTCAAGACGAAGGCTAAAACAAATGGACCGACACTAGCCTCGATGAGCATCTCAAGTACCTAAAGGATGTTCTTCCCGGGTAATCTATGTCCTACTAGTGTTGATGAGGCCAAGAAGATCGTGTGCCCTCTAGATCTGCCACACGTTAGATACCATGCATGCATCAACGATTGCATAATTTATCGGAAGGAGCACGCGAAAAACAAGCTGTCCGGTGTGCAATGCTTCTCGATACAAGAAGGCCGGAAGAAATGTCCCCGTAAAGTTGTATGGTACTTACCGATCACTCCCGCCTTCGTGAGGTATTTTGTAGATCCCAAGGAAGCAAAGCTAATGCGCCGCACACGGAGAGGAAGAAGCCCGACGATGGAGATGATCCGAAGCCGAGACACGTGAAGGATGGAAGCCAAGGAGAGCGTTGAACAGCTTCTATCGGTATTTTGAATGTGATGCAAGGAACATCGTGCTTTCGGGCGTGTACCGATGGCATGAATCCGTTTGGCAACCGAACACCAACCATAGTACATGGCCCGTGTTTGTATGGATGTACAACCTCCCCCGGTTGTGCATGAAATCAAGTACATTCACATGAGCATGCTTATTCAAGGGCCAAACAACCAGGAAATAATATTAATTTGTATCTGGGCTACTTCAAGAGGAGTTAGACACGTTATGGAAAACACCGCCAAGACATGGGACGCCAAAGAAGGTGAGTATTTCAACATCGAGCGCGCTGATCACGACAAAGGCAGACTATCTCGATTACGGATATGTGGTAGGCCAGTGTGCCATGGATATTGCGGATGCACGCGTGCATGGATGATACAACGCCTCAGCAGCTAACGCCAAGGAAAGATGGCGGTCTGGGAAAATCGTGTACATGGGGCATCAAGATGGCTTGAACAGACGACCCGTGGAGAAACCGTGGAGATCTATTCAATGGTCACGCTGAGCATCGAGGACCTCCACGTAAGCGGAGCGGTGCCGAAATCGATGAGCTGTTGAAAAAGCGGAATGAGTGCCCCGCCACGAAAGACGATGAGAAAGGCGCCGGAGCCGCTCTTGAAGGTATGGAAGACGAGGTCGTGTTCGGGACTTGAGTATCGCACAAACTTGATACACCTCATTGCCTTGATCAAATGCATATCTGTAAGAATGTCCTTGAGAGCTTGCTCGCAACAACGATGAACATGCCGGATAAGACCAAGGATGGGCCAAGGCAAGAAAAGACTTGCAAGATTTGAAAATCAGGGAAGATCTGCACATGCCGCCCGTAAAATGTCGACGAGACGAGACGGAGACAGAGCACGGGAGAAGAAGGGCAAGAAATTAAAGAAAGAAGATTATTGCCCCCTCTTGCTTCACCTTAAGTCGCTGAGATCAATCAATTCTTTAAGTGCCTTACCGAGTGAAAGTTAGTTCCGTTCTCGTGGCAAGATAAGCGTATATCTAGACACGGACAAGAAAAGGTTCAGCGGGATGAAGTCTCATGACTGTCATGTGATGATGACGCAGATACTACATGTTGCCCTTAGAGGATAATGGACAAGCACGTCCGTGACACGCTTATTGGTCTCGCAACTTTTTCGACGCCATCTCTCGAAGTCGATCGGTGTGAAGCAGCTCCAAAGGCTACAGAAGAGATCGTTGATATCTTGAATGAGCTTGAGATGTACTTCCTCCCGCGTTCTTCGACGTGATGGTGCATCTGTGTGTCCATATTGTGGATGACATAATAGACTGGGCCGTCATTCCCGCACAACATGATGCCGTTTGAGAGGATGAATGGGATCATCAAAGGATTCGTTCATAACATGTCCCGTCCGGATGGAAGCATCGTCCGTGGCTGTTTGGCACAAGAGTGCATCTCTTTACGTGAGAATTTTCTATATGGTGCGGACCATCGCTTTGGTGTTAGTGTTGGTTTGCCCGTTAACAAGCACGATGGGAGGCTCGAAGGAGATGGTCATCGCAATATCGCGAGGAACTGCACGTGGCATACTCGGATCGACGGAGCGACTTTGTGAGAGCAAACTTGGTAGTGCTACAACACCTAGACGAGGTAGATCCTTCGTGGCACCGCACAAAGAAATTATCGCACGAAGTATCGTGACCGGGGTATGCAGGACGGACGCCGGTTACTAGAGAGCACAACTCCACTTTCCCGCATTGGTTCAAAGAGCATATTATTGCTAATCCCGGAGGAGGGCTCTAAGGACGGATTGCTCATATACGCCTTAGCACATGGCCCTCGCCCAACCTCGTAACCTATTAGGCATATGATATCAACGGATACACGTTCACGGAGGCAAAAGATATGGACAAGATGATCGAAACTCGGGGTGACGATGGAATGCATGACCTGCAGCGACAACGGCACAACCGGGCGATTTTATGGAAGGGTCGAGGAGATCGGGGAGCTTGACTACTCGACTGCATAACGCGACGATGTTCCGTGTCGATGGGCTAAGAATGTCGAAAGAAAGCCGGATGTTCACTACCATGACTATACCCGACACCAAGAGCGCTACCGTGAACGCTATCGCAAAAAACGAGCCATGGGTACACGCTAAGCACGTGACACAATGCTTCTTCATAAGTGACCAGCGCAATCCCAGCCGTGTTGTCGGAGGAGAGGCAAAAGGAACATCATTGGAATGGATGGAGTCGCCAACGAGGAAGACTATGATCAAGACGGCAACCCAATGAGGGAAGATGACGATGATGATGAAGTATACGCCAAAAGAAGAGTCAATACTACATTACCTAAGAAAATCGTACTCCATGGAAAAGGCAAAGTCACAATGAGGGGCTCAATTATTCTTCGACGAACAAGAAGGAAAGAAGCTGACTCAAAAACGAAAACGTCAAAGACTGAGGAAACGTATGTTATGGGTCCAATGATGTGTAACATATATATGTTCCTATTTTGTATACACACTTAGTCATTATTATGCATGGGTCCAATGATGTGTAATATATATGTTCCTATTTTGCATACATATTTAACCGTCAAATGATGCAATATATATCGCCTCCCTTCGCTCACGCCTCGGAAATAAAAGTGGGATAAAATAAAGGAAAAGAAAAAGGAAAACTGGCAGTAGCAACGGCAGTAGCAGCGCGTTTCCACAAAACCGCTGCTGCTAGATCTTAGTAGTAGCGTGTTTCTCATAAACCGCTGCCGCTACGCACCATAGTAGTAGCTAGTTTCCCATAAAGCGCTGCAGCTACAGATCATAGTAGTAGCGCTTTTCTCTGAAACCGCTGCAGCTACAGAATATAGTAGCAGCGCGTTTTGACATAACGCGCTCGTCCACTTAACCCAAAATTCGCACTCGCCCAGCTTCATCCCGCCATTTCCCCCCAAATCCCCACTCTCTCTTGCCCCCGTCGCTCCGCGCGCCCGACCCGCCCGGCGGTCGCCCCGACTCCGCCGGGCGCCGACGCTTAGCCTTCGCCCGTCGCCCTCGACCCGAATCCGCGCTCGCCCCGACCACGCCGCTTCGCCCCGACCTAGCCGCTCGCCCCGACTCGGCCGCGCTTCGCCACCCCATCGGCCCTCGCCTCCCTCCTCTCCCCTGCCGCCGTCGTCGGGCTGCCTCCTCGCCCACACTCTCTGTAAACCCCCTCTCTGCTAGGGTTCTTCATGTTAATTAGTTAGGTTATCTATTTAGTTATGAATTAGCTGAATTTATATGGAAATTTGAACTGGACACGTGATATGTGCATATGTCATGTTTTGGACATGTCATGGTTGGAAAATGATCCGAGTGGCCTATGTTACGCCGAATGTTGATTCATTTCGTTTGGTGAATTTCAGCGCCGATATGTCCATTTTTAGCAAAGGTCATGCGAAATTTCCCGTGAATAAAGGCATGATTTGTGCTACATAGTTGGCATATCGAGTCTTGGCACATAGATTTCTTTTTATGTCATTTCTCATTTATTCATACTTTTAGAAATAAATGAGGCCACTTAATCATAGGAAACATGTCGAACAACGAAGAAACCGGGCCTTGACCAAGATGCGAGCGAGATGGATTATGAGGGTGAACAAGAGTACCTCGACTATTTGATCGCTAAGCAAGGTTTGCAGGTCGGCCTCGATGATGGTATCGACGCCGACATCGACACCGACGGCGCCAAGATCGACGGCGCCGGCACCGATGGCGGCGCCGAGACGGTGGGGAAGGTACCAATGGGAAGGTATCAAGGGAAGGTACCGCCCCGATGCCGATACCGAAAAGAGGAAGCATAAGAAGCGAGAGGATACGAAAACCTAACAAACTAGGGATTGGACGACTTGTGATCACAAAGATGGCACCAGCAAGTTTGAGCCGTTAGAGCGGAAGAACCTCGCAAGTGCTATGGGAACCAAGTAGGATGCATCCCACGGAATGCGCGAGCATCAACGACGATGACTTAAGGAGTAAAGAACATTTGACGCAGTTGCTCCTAACGGTTGCACAAGAGATTCAAGTTCCCGACCGGGATGATAACATAGAACAACCGTGGGATGATCCAAAGATGAAAAAGATTAACAATCACGCCATCGGCATGTTCAGCAATGATTTGGCCTCCGGAAAGGGAGGGTGAAACGAGCTATTGAGGCTGATGAACCCTGTCCAAGATTCGGAGGAAAATCCGACACTTACCAAGAGGAGTTCGAAAAGTTCAAGGACACTTGCGCTACCGAGGCAGCCAAGGCTAAGGCTGCGAAATTCAAAAGCCTTCAGCTCGAACACGAGGAAGCATCGCCTCGGCCGTGGCTACCTCGGTAAAAGGCCCATATGGGATAAGGAGGACGCGAACGTGAAGCCGCGGGTCTCCTGCACCCCTCGCGAAGTTCACCAACCCCTTGGAGCATGACTTCATCAGGCCCGCTACAAGTGGGACAAGGAGAAAAGGTTTTTACACGGACAAGATCACGAGGAAATTGATTAGACTCTCGAGAAGCAACACGGCTTGCAGCCGAAAGCCCTATTCTCGATGAGGCCCAAGTGGGACACCCTCTCAACCGGCCTTGAACGAACTTAAGGGACTCCCGTTGGACCAGCGGCCGCAATATGGTCGTGTGCACGGCGCCGAGGCGACGCCACGTGGAAGGTGTTTTACAACGACGGCCCGGAGGCCAAGAAGCGTAAAAAGAAGTTTAGTCAGCGGACATCGACGCAAAGGTGAAGCTTGCGGTCGAGAAAAAAAAGCCGAGGACGCGAAAAAAGCAGCCAAGGACAAATATGAGTTGCTATAGCAGCGGTCAATGCAGCAGAATCGCACTGCGAAATGATTTTGCTACTAACTTGGTTCCATTATCATCAATCGGGCGAAGGAAAATCCGCACAAGACGGTACATGATTTCGATGCCCGCCACGTCGCATGAGCAACTCCATGAACAACAACACCATCGCACCATCACTTGCTCAAGCAACCGTGCCTCCTCTCGCAGCCGCTCCGCTCATAGCAGCCGTCCTCGGCCTCAGCGCACTAGGTGGGCCTTCGTCTTTAGCTGAGCTCGACGCCGCACGGTAATTACATGTCGCACCAACATATATATATAGATAATATTCCATTTTGTTGCCTTTCGGTTGTTTTACACCACGTATATATGTGTTTGCAGCGAAAAGAAACCCCATGCACCATACTCTACTTGATCAAAGGCCGAAGGTGGACGTGGGAAAGGGATGATAATGGACCCTCTCAACGCACATTCCACAACCAGCCGATCCCGCTGGGCACTTCAGGTTAGCTTGACCAAGCAGAAATCGGGCACGAGGATTTGCCTCCTCTAGTACAGCATGTTGGAGCGACGACGAGACCCCGCCATGATTGACGCCGCAAGGGTTGGGTGCTGCTATGGCGAAGAATCTTATTCGTCTGCGGCCGCCGAGAGCACACCAATAACTACCACACATCAACAAGCATGTGCGGAGACCACCACCCCACCCACGCAATTACCAGCTCTGTAGTAGTGCCGGTGAGAGCGGCGGACGACATGATGAAGGGGTGCAATAGTATCGGCTGATGTAATTTCTCCCAGAGAATGTAGAATGGATGATGAGACGGAGGTCGACCCTATGGATTACTGTTGGGGAACGTAGTAATTTCAAAAAATTTCCTACGCACACGCAAGATCATGGTGATGCATAGCAACGAGAGGGGAGAGTGTTGCCTACGCACCCTCGTGACCTGGGCGCGAAGCGATCACAACGTAGAGGAAGTAGTCGTCACGTTCTCCTCGCGATCCGACCGATCCGGCGCCATACTCCGGCGCCCCGGGTTCTTGACACACGACAGCTCGATGACGCCCCTCAGACTCGATCCAGCCGAGTGTCGAGGAGAGTTCCACAAGATGACGGCGTGGTACGATCTTGATGTTTCACGGCCAGGCTTCGCTTAAGCTTCATGACGGTATAACCGAGGTGGAATATGGTGGAGGGGGCACCGACACGGCTAAGGAACGATCCGTAGATCTAACTTGTGTGTTGTAGGGTGCCCCCGCCTCGTATATAAAGGAGCAGGGGAGGGGGCGGCCGGCCAAGGGAGGCGCGCCAGGAGTCCTACTCCCTCTGGGAGTAGGATTCCCCCAATCCTAGTTGGACTAGGATTCCTGAGGGGAAAGAGAGAGGGGGGCCCCCTTTCCTAGTCCTAATAGGACTAGGGAAGGGTGGAGGCGCGCCACCTAGGGCTGGCCCTTCTCCTTTCCACTAAGGCCCACTATGGCCCATTTACATCCCGGGGTTCCAGAACCTCCGGCACTCCAGAAATTCCTGTTTTACCCGAACCATTCCAACTCCAAACATAGGCTTCCAATATATCAATCTTTATGTCTCGACCATTTCGAGACTCCTCGTCATGTACGTGATCACATCCGGACTCAACTTCTTCGGTACATCAAAATACATAAACTCATAATAACCGCCATCGAAACCTTAAGCGTGGGACCCTACGGTTCGAGAACAATGTAGACATGACCTAGCACTATTCATGGTCAATAACCAATAGCGGGACCTGGATGCCCATATTGGTTCCTACATATTCTACGAAGATCTTTGTCGGTCGACCGCATAACAACATACGTTGTTCCCTTTGTCATCGGTATGTTACTTGCCCGAGATTCGATCGTCGGTATCCAATACCTAGTTCAATCTCGTTACGCAAGTCTCTTTACTCGTTCCGTAATACATCATCTCGCAACTAACTCATTAGTTGTAATGCTTGCAAGGCTTAAGTGATGTGCATTACCGAGAGGGCCCAGAGATACCTCTCCGACAATCGGAGTGACAAAACCTAATCTCAAATACGCCAACCCAACATCTACCTTTGGAGACACCTGTAGTACTCCTTTATAATCACCCGATTCGTTGTGACGCTTGGTAGCACCAAAGTGTTCCTCCGTAAACGGAGTTGCATAATCTCATAGTTATAGGAACATGTATAAGTCATGGATAAAAGCAAGAGCAACATACTAAACGATCGTGTGCTAAGCTAATGGAATGGGTCATGTCAATCGATCATTCAACTAATGATGTGACCTTGTTAATCAAATAACAACTCCTTGTTCATGGTTAGGAAACATAACCATCTTTGATTAACAAGCTAGTCAAGTAGAGGCATACTAGTGACACTGCTTGTCTATATATTCACACATGTATTATGTTTCCGGTTAATACAATTCTAGCATGAATAATAGACATTTATCATGAAATAAGGAAATAAATAATAACTTTATTATTGCCTCTAGGGCATATTTCCTTGAGCTCCCACTTGCACTAGAGTCAATAATCTAGTTCACATCGCCATGTGATTGAACACCAATAATCATATCTCATATGATTAACACCCATAGTTCACATCGTCATGTGACCAACACCCAAAGGGTTTACTAGAGTCAATAATCTAGTTCACATCGCTATGTGATTAACACCCAAAGAGTACTAAGGTGTGATCATGTTTTACTTGTGAGAGAATCTTAGTCAACGGGTCTATCATATTCAGAGTCGTATGTATTTTGCAAATATTCTATGTCTACAATACTACACGGAGCTACTCTAGCTAATTGCTCCCACTTTCAATATGTATCTAGATCGAGACTTAGAGTCATCCAGGATCGGTGTCAAAACTTGCATCGACGTAACCCTTTACGACTTAACCTTTTGTCACTTCCATAATCGAGAAACATATCCTTATTCCACTAAGGATAATTTTGACCACGACTAGTGATCTACCTAGATCACTATTGTATTCCCTTGCCAAACTCAAGCAGGGTATACAATAGATGTGGTACACAACATGGCATACTTTATAGAACCTATGGCCAAGGCATAGGGAATGACTTTCATTCTCTTTCTATCTTCTGCCGTGGTCGGGTTTTGAGTCTTACTCAATTTCACACCTTGTAACACGTGCAAGAACTCTTTCTTTGACTGCTCCATTTTGAACTACTTCAAAAACTTGTCAAGGTATGTACTCATTGAAAAAACTGATCAAGCGCCTTGATCTATCTCTATAGATCTTAATGCTCAATATGCAAGCAGCTTCACCGAGGTATTTCTTTGAAAAACTTCTTTCAAACACTCCTTTGTGCTTTACGAATAATTCTACATTATTTCGATCCACATTATGTCATACATATGCTTATCGTAAATGCAGTAGTGCTCCCACTCACTTTCTTGTAAATACAAAGCTTCACCGCAAGTCTCAGATAAAACTATATGCTTTGATCCACTTATCAAAGCGTGTATTCCAACTCGAGATGCTTGCACCAGTCCATAGATGGATCGCTGGAGCTTGCACACTTTGTTAGCTCCTTTGGATCGAAAAAAACTTCCGGTTGCATCATATACAACTCTTCCTCCGTAAAACCATTCAGAATGCAGTTTTACATCCATTTGCCAAATTTCATAAATTGTGGCAATTGCTAACATGATTCGGACAGACTTAAGCATCGCTACGCTTGAGAAAATCTCATTGTAGTCAACATCTTGAACTTTGTCGAAAACCTTTTGCAACAAGTCGAGCTTTGTAGATAGTAACACTACTATCAACGTCCGCCTTCCTCTTGAAAATCCATTTAATCTCAATGGCTTGCCGATCATCGGCAAGTCAACCAAAGTCCATACTTTGTTCTCATATATGGATCCCATCTCAGATTTTATGGCCTCAAACCATTTCGCGAATCTGGGCTCACCATCGCTTCTTCATAGTTCGCAAGTTCATCATGGTCTAGTAACATGACTTCCGCAATGGATTACCGTACTACTCTGGTGCGGATCTCACTCTGGTTTACCTACGAGGTTCGGTAGTAACTTGATCTGAAGTTACATGATCATCATCATTAGCTTCCTCACTAATTGGTGTAGTAGTCACATGAACAAATTTCTGTGATGAATTACTTTCCAATAAGGGAGAAGGTACAATTACCTCATCAAGTTCTACTTTCCTCCCACTCACTTCTTTCGAGAGAAACTCCTTCTCTAGAAAGGATCCATTTTCAGCAACGAAAATCTTGCTTTAGGATCTGTGATAGAAGGTGTACCCAACAGTTTCCTTTGGGTATTCTATGAAGACGACTTTCTCCGATTTGGGTTTGAGCTTATCAGATGAAACTTTTTCACATAAGCATCGCAGCCCCAAACTTTAAGAAACGACAACTTTGGTTTCTTGCTAAACCACAGTTCAGATAGTGTCGCCTCAATGGATTTAGATGGTGCCCTATTTAATGTGAATGCAGCTGTCTCTAATGCATGATCCCAAAACGATATTGGTAAATCGGTAAGAAACATCATAGATTGTACTATATCCAATAAAGTACGGTTATGACGTTCGGACACACCATTATGATGTGGTGTTCCAGGTGGCATGAGTTTGTGAAACTATTCCACATTGTTTTAATTGAAGACCAAACTCGTAACTCAAATATTCATCTCCACGATCAGATCGCAGAAACTTTATTTTCTTGTCACGATGATTTTCTACTTCACTCTGAAATTCTTTGAACATTTCAACTATTTCGCACTTATGTTTCATCAAGTAGATATACCCATATCTGCTCAAATCATCTTGTGAAGGTCGAAAATAACGATACTTGCCACGAGAATCAACACTCATTGGATCGCATACATCAAGATGTATTATTTCCAATAAGTCAAGAGCTTGTTCCATTGTTCCGAGAACGGAGTTTTAGTCATCTTGCCCAAAAGGCACGGTTCGCAAGCATCAAGTGATTCATAATCAAGTGATTCCAAAATCCCATCAAGATGGAGTTTCTTTATGCGCTTTACACCAATATGACCTAAACGGCAATTACCACAAATAAGTTGCACTATCATTATTAACTTTGCATCTTTTGGTTTCAATATTATGAATATGTGTATCACTATGATCGAGATCCCATGAACCATTTTCATTGGGTGTGTAACCATATAAGGTTTGATTCATGTAAATGAATAACAGTTTATTCTCTTACTTAAATGAATAACCGTATTGCAATAAACATGATCAAATCATATTCATGCTCAACGCAAACACCAAATAACATTTATTTAGGTTCAACACTAATCCCGTAAGTATAGGGAGTGTGCGATGATGATTATATCAATCTTGAAACTACTTTCAACACACATCGTCACTTCACTCTTAACTAGTTTCGCTTATTCGCAACTCCGTTTGAGTTACTACTCTTAGCAACCGAACCAGTACCAAATACCGAGGGGTTGCTATAAACACTAGTAAAGTACACATTCATAACATGTATATCAAATATACCTTTGTTTACTTTGCCATCCTTCTTATCCGCCAAATACTTGGGGTAGTTCTCGCTTCGAGAACCAGTTCCTTTGCAGTAGAAGCACTTAGTCTCGTGCTTAGGTCCGGACTTGGGCTTCTTCACTTGAGCAACAACTTGCTTGCCGCTCTTCTTGAAGTTCCCTTCCATCCCTTTGCCCTTTTCTTGAAACTAGTGGTCTTTTTAACCATCAACACTTGATGTTCTTTCTTGATTTCTACCTTCATCGATTTCATCATCATGAAAAACACGGAATCATTTTATCATCCCTTGTATACTATAGTTCATCACGAAGTTCTACTAACTTGGTGATGGTGACTAGAGAATTCATCAATCATTATCTTATCCGGAAGATTAACTCCCACTTGATTCAAGCGATTGTAGTACCTGCATAATCGAGCACATGCTCACTAGTTGAGCGATTCTCCTCCATCTTTTAGCTATAGAACTTGTTGGAGACTTCATATCTCTCAACTCGGTATTTGCTTGAAATATTAACTTCAATTCTGGAACATCTCATATGGTCCATGATGTTCAAAACATCTTTGAAGTCCCGATTCTAAGTCATAAAGCATGGTGCACAAAACTATCAAGTAGTCATCATATTGAGCTAGCCAAACGTTCATAACGCCTCGATCCGCGCTCCGCAATAGGTCCGCACCTAGCGGTGCATTAAGGACATAATTCTTACGTGCAGCAATGAGGATAAACCTCCGATCACGGATCGAATCCGCATCATTGCTACTAACATTTTTCAACATAATTTTCTCTAGGAACATATCAAAACAAACATATGAAAGCAACAACGCGAGCTATTGATCTACAACATAATTTGCAAAATACTACCAGGGACTAAGTTCATGATAAATTTAAGTTCAATTAATCATATTACTTAAGAACTCCCACTTAGATGTACATCTCTAGTCATCTAAGTGATCACGTGATCCAAATCAACTAAACCATAACCGATCATCACGTGAGATGGAGTAGTTTTCAATGGTGAACATCTTATGTTGATCATATCTACTATATGATTCACGCTCGACCTTTCGGTCTCCGTGTTCCGAGGCCATATCGCAATGCTAGGCTCGTCAAGTATAACCCGAGTATTCTGCGTGTGCAAAACTGGCTTGCACCCGTTGTAGATGGACGAGAGCTTATCACACCCGATCATCACGTGGTGTCCGGGCACGACGAACTTTGGCAACGGTGCATACTCGGGAGAACACTTCTTGATAATTTAGTGAGAGATCATCTTATAATGCTACCGTCAATCAAAGCAAGATAAGATGCATAAAAGGATAAACATCACATGCAAATCAATATAAGTGATATGATATGGTCATCATCATCTTGTGCTTCATGATCTCCATCTTGCAGCACCACCATGATCACCATCGCCACCGGCGCGACACCTTGATCTCCATCGTAGCATCGTTGTCGTCTCGCCAAACTTATGCTTCTCGACTATCGCTACCGCTTAGTGATAAAGTAAAGCATTACGAAGCGATGCATTGCATACAATAAGCGACAACCATATGGCTCCTGCCATTGCCGATAACTTCGTTACAAAACATGATCATCTCATACAATAAAATATAGCATCACGCCTTGACCATATCACATCACAACATGCCCTGCAAAAACAAGTTAGGCGTCCTCTACTTTGTTGTTGCAAATTTTACGTGGCTGCTACGGGCTTAAGCAAGAACCAGTCTCACCTCGCATCAAAACCACAACGATACTTCGTCAAATAGACTCGTTTAACCTTCTCAAGGACCGGGCGTACACTTTTCAGTTCAACTAAAGTGAGAGAGACAGCACCCACCAATCACCTTTAAGCAACGAGTGCTCGTGGCGGTGAAACCAGTCTCGCGAAGCGTCTGGCGTAATGTCGGTCCGGGCCGCTTCATCTCACAATACCGCTGAACCAAAGTATGACATGCTGGTAGGAAGTATGACTTGTATCGCCCACAACTCACTTGTGTTCTACTCGTGCAAAACATCAAACCATAAAAACCTAGGCTCGGATGCCCTTTGTTGGGGAACGTAGTAATTTCAAAAATTTCCTCGCACACACAAGATCATGGTGATGCATAGCAACGAGAGGGAGAGTGTTGCCTCGTACCCTCGTGACCTGGCGGAAGCGATCACAACGTAGAGGAAGTAGTCGACGTTCTCCTCGCGATCCGACCGATCCCGCGCCGTTACTCCGGCGCCCGAGTTCTTGACACACGACAGCTCGATGGCGCCCCTCGTACTCGATCCAGCCGAGTGTCGAGGAGAGTTCCGTCGGACGACGGCGTGGTAGCGATCTTGATGTTTCACCGGCAGGCTTCCGCTTAAGCTTCATGACAGTATAACCGAGGTGGAATATGGTGGAGGGGGCACCGCACACGGCTAAGGAACGATCCGTAGATCTAACTTGTGTGTTGTAGGGTGCCCCCGCCTCAGATATAAAGGAGCAGGGGAGGGGGCGGCCCGCCAAGGGAGGCGCGCCAGGAGTCCTACTCCCTCTGGGGTAGGATTCCCCCAATCCTAGTTGGACTAGGATTCCTGGGGGAAAGAGAGAGAGGGGGCGGCCCCTTTCCTAGTCCTAATAGGACTAGGGAAGGGGGAGGCGCACGTCACCTAGGGCTGGCCCTACTCCTTTCCACTAAGGCCCACTATGGCCCATTTACATCCCGGGGTTCCGTAACCTCCCAAGACTCCGATAAATTCTGTTTTACCGGAACCATTCTCAACTCCAAACATAGGCTTCCAATATATCAATCTTTATGTCTCGACCATTTGAGACTCCTCGTCATGTCCGTGATCACATCCGGGACTCAACTTCTTCGGTACATCAAAATACATAAACTCATAATAACCGCCATCGAAACCTTAAGCGTGCGGACCCTACGGTTCGAGAACAATGTAGACATGACCTAGAACTATTCATGGTCAATAACCAATAGCGGGACCTGGATGCCCATATTGGTTCCTACATATTCTACGAAGATCTTTGTCGGTCGATCCGCATAACAACATACGTTGTTCCCTTTGTCATCGGTATGTTACTTGCCCGAGATTCGATCGTCGGTATCCAATACCTAGTTCAATCTCGTTACGGCAAGTCTCTTTACTCGTTCCGTAATACATCATCTCAAACTAACTCATTAGTTGTAATGCTTGCAAGGCTTAAGTGATGTGCATTACCGAGAGGGCCCAGAGATACCTCTCCGACAATCGGAGTGACAAAACCTAATCTCGAAATCGCCAACCCAACATCTACCTTTGGAGACACCTGTAGTACTCCTTTATAATCACCCGATTCGTTGTGACGTTTGGTAGCACCAAAGTGTTCCTCCGGTAAACGGAGTTGCATAATCTCATAGTTATAGGAACATGTATAAGTCATGGATAAAAGCGGTAGCAACATACTAAGCGATCGTGTGCTAAGCTAATGGAATGGGTCATGTCAATCAGATCATTCAACTAATGATGTGACCTTGTTAATCAAATAACAACTCCTTGTTCATGGTTAGGAAACATAACCATCTTTGATTAACAAGGTAGTCAAGTAGAGGCATACTAGTGACACTCTGTTTGTCTATATATTCACACATGTATTATGTTTCCGGTTAATACAATTCTAGCATGAATAATAGACATTTATCATGAAATAAGGAAATAAATAATAACTTTATTATTGCCTCTAGGGCATATTTCCTTCAATTACCTCAATACAAACGCGTATGACTGTGACATAGATATGATGAGTCAACCATATGACGAATCGGGCTATCAGCTTGCTAATGATGATATGGATGATATGCCCGGGCAGGGCCGTACCATGGAATGCAAAAAGTCTCTCTTCATGAAATCCTCACAGGACACGCCTGAAGATGCCGCCTCAACACAGGCTCAACTAGCCGGGCGCGAGGGTCATACAATACTTAGCCCGGGAACACTTGGGCAGGGGTTAAGGAAGGGTCTGGAAGGTGTGCCCAAGAAAAAGGAGAGGAAGAGATCGGGGAAGGTAACTGCCTCCAAACAAGGCAGAGCACACACAGCCAGACGATGCATTCGAAGAGCGTGTACCCGTGAAAGGTGCGGTCATGTTCCATCTCACGGGCGAGCTGATGCTACCGCCAAAACATTGGGAGGCACTATCGAGGATCTCGAGGAGACTGCACGACCATGTCTTTGTCGACCGAGAAAAGCCTACTAGCCTCAAAGGATCTAGGATATCCGACATACGCGCTCGTGTGCTCGAGGGAAGTGCTACGTCGACACACGGCCCGCGTGGGTGTTCTTCCCGGTTTGACCATATCTTTGAGATGTTTCTAACAAAGGCGGCTTGATTTT
Source organism: Aegilops speltoides (assembly GCA_021437245.1). Classification (NCBI taxonomy): domain Eukaryota; kingdom Viridiplantae; phylum Streptophyta; class Magnoliopsida; order Poales; family Poaceae; genus Aegilops; species Aegilops speltoides. The sequence continues at coordinate 136,479,648 of CM038141.1, forward strand.
ACTATCGTCCGCCTTTTGCGCTACATATGAGCTCCGTCGTGAAGAGTGAAGAAGTCTCGCAAATCTGTGTGGCGGATCCGTACTACATGCACGAGTCTTTCTTGAGTCTCGGCGACTTTGAGCGTGCAACTGCTAGGGAGTACCTCCAAAACTTCATGGTACAGAATAAGGACCAGGAAATTGTCCTCGTGCCTTATCATACAAAGTAAGTCAGTTCCGGACAACCCTTTAGTACATTTCAATCATTCCTTCTCTCTCATATGGGGAATAATTTGAGGTGTCTTTTCCCAAGACAACAAGGCGCGCCGTCCTTATCGTTCTTTACCCGCAAGTCTCCCACGCCGTGTATTTTGACCCTTCCAGAGACTATGAGAAAAAGGACTACACCCACATAATGAATATTCTAGATGATGCTCTCCAAGGCTTCAACTTTAGAGGTGGCCACGTGCATACCAGGAAACAAAGGAACAAGAAGATGGGTTTTGCGCATAAAACTAACTTCTCCTGCATCCATGTCCCAAAACCAAGCAAGAAGGATGGATTCTACATCGTCCATCTCATGATTCAGTTCAACACGGATCACCAAAAGCTTCGCATTAACAGCAGAAATGATGATCATATCCACAAGTGGCTAGAATCTCATGGAGAAGCGAATTATAAACTTAGAGATGACTTCTTTTGCATCCAAAGCGACATTGCGACGATCATCATGAAAGAAGTCGTTGATGAGTAGGGGATGTTCCACCACGGCCCTATATCGCGAGCTGACGTCCTAACTCACATAGGCATGCAACGTCTAGACCTCACGCCGTTCAAGCAGCTAGGGTTCGTCCTCGATGATATGGAAGGATGGAACTTCTAGTGATTTATGATGCCGATGATGATGATATGTGTCGGTTGAACTTGTATACTTTTTGTAGCGATGAAACTTTGTGATGTCCACGGTGCCTGGCGAACTTGCATAACACTACTTTGTTAGTTTGCGTACGATGACCTGCGTACCTCTAGTTAATTAATTTGTGTACTGTATATGTTGCATCTAGTTGCTAACCTTTCTTTTTTGGTGTTGCTCTCGTATATTTTGTTGCATATATATGATTGTACATCCTCTTCATGAACATGCATCTCTAACAGGTACCTAGTTTCTTGATGGCGAGGTGGAAATGCTATGTCGTGTACAAAGGGAAGGTTCCGAGGGTGTACAACGAGTGGCATGAGTGTCAGGCGCAAGTGAATGGGTTCACGGGCGCCAGCCATAAAACTTCAAAAGGCACAAGAAGGAGAAGCTAGTTACTTGAGGTTCACGCTAGCGCAAGAGAGGACTCGTAACCGCCACCTCATGTACTGCATGGTTCCGCTCTCACTCATAGTGATAGCACTTCTTGTGTATACCTTTGTTTAGATGGATGACGTTGTTGTAGTTGCAAGTATTCAAGACTTGCATGTATTGCTATTTTCGAGATGATGACAAGATATCACTTTGTGTTGGATGATGATTATGAAGAGACTATTTGTATGTACATGCTATGATTACATTTGTGGTCTCGCAGGCATTTGTATGTGTATTATGATGACATTTCTATGTGCTAAATATTCTTCTACAAAGCCGGTTCAAATACAAAACAAATATGCCAAAAAAAACTACTTAAATTAGCAGTGGCGAGTGTACAAAAGTTAGCGATGGCGCCTCAATAGCGATGAGCACGTCCGGCAAAGCGCTAAGCGCTACTAAGCGATAGCGAGCTTCTCATAACAGCGCTGTTGCTACACTTGTGTAGCGATGGCCTTGAGTGCTCACGCCTCTTGCTATGAGTTAGTCAGAAGCGCCAGTATTAGTAGCGCGGTACCGGCTCTTGATACATCTAAAACCAGCTATTGCTGCTAGCCTTTTCCCTAGTAGTGGAATGACATCAGGGACGCCGCCATCGTCTGCCATGACCGAAGTTGGCGCGATTTTCATTGGCAGGCGCGCCACCAGTCCGTACGCCGCTGGCATCACTGGTCCCTTCCACCTGAGCAAACTCCAAAGACGATGCCCTCAAGAGGGACTACGATACAAAAGCACCATCATCGCTTGATCCAATGAGATCTACGGTTTCCCCCGGAGTTGCTCGCGGTGTCAAGGACCTAGACCGGGGTTGAATCCCGGCGTGATCAGAAGAACTCGTTGACATCTGCCTTGTTGCCGGTGGGCGCACCCGCCACCGCGTCGTCCGCAACCCGGTGACCATGGGTCAGTCACCGGGCATGACAAACACGTCCAGCAACCAGCCATGGCCATATCTGACCGAGGCCACACTACAAAAAAAAAAGACACATCCGTGACATTTTGGGCCAAACGAATTTTTTTCGGTCATAGTTATGACACTTCTATGATGATAATTGTGACAAAACTCGGTATCATCATAGATGTGCTGGGCTCCTACTTCTATGACAAAAAATCATGACAGAAAATGGGCTTTTCGTCCTGGGCGGGCCAGAGATGCAGCTGCATGACATTCTTTGGGCCGTCCATGACAGAAAAACCGTGGTAGAAGTGAGGGCGAGGAAAGTTTCGGCGAGTTCCCGTTTACGGTGGGTGGTCGGGGGCCGAGCGATGCGCGTTTCTCTCCTGCACGTACGCGCGTGTGTGCGAGGCATTGGGCTCTAACTGAACCCGAGCGATTGCACTGCAGGCTACGCGTTACTGAACCCGAGCAATCAATCAATGGCTGTTAACTAAACTCGATCGGCGATTCGCCGCTCTCGCGCTAATCAAGCCGATCAATCCGCCTCTGGGTGAATAGTGAAGCGTCGCGGGGGGGGTTGGATGAGCAGTGGCGGTGGGGTGGATGAGCAGGACCCGTGGTGTTGCCTCTGGATGAACAGGACTGCTATCGACGAGCGGTTGGGGCTGGATGAACAGGACCCGTGGAGGGCTAGATGAGCAGGGCGACCCGTGGAGGGCTGGATGAGCGATGAAGCGGTGGAGGGTGGATGAATAGTAGCCCGTGGAGGGTGGTTAAAAGGAGCCCGTGGAGAGGGGTGGTTGAGCGATGGCGGTGGAGTAGCGCGGTGGAGGCTGCATGAGCAGGAGCCCGTGGATGAGCGATCGCGGTGGAGGCCGGAGGAGGTCGACGGTGGATGAGCGATGGCCGTGGATCTTTGGAGGAGGTCGACGGTGGAGATGAACAGTATCCCGTGGAGTCCCGTTTTGCGTTACGCCACACCCCTCCCAATGAACAGGACTCCCGTTTCGACCATAGCGGTCTAACACAAGTCCGTTTCCTATGTTTTGCGGTACGCCACACCCCTCCCGATCAACAGGACCCCGTTTCGACCGTAGGAGGTCCAACACAAGTCTGTTTCCTGTGTTTTGCGGTACGCCAGACCCCTCCCGATGAACAACATCCCATTTCGAATGTTGCCGGTCAAACACAAGGCCGTTTCCTCCGTTCTACGGTACGCCAGGCCTCGTTTCCATCGCCTATTCCGTCCAAGCCAGTTGGCTCCCACGCGTTCCGTGGCCTCCCGATGAACACGAGCATTTCGTTGCCTCCCCATGAACACGACGCATTCCGTTGCCTCCCCATGAACACAACAACGACGCAGTTTCTCCGTTCTGACCCAACCATGTACCCGAGCCCTGGCCGTACATATGCGCGAGTAGGCGTTCGAGACCCCGCCCTTATGTACATACATGGCCGTATTTTCTTTCTTGCACACTGGCCGCTGTACGTATGTGTACATGCTACGTACGCGCCTCTACTACGACACATGCGCGCCTCTACATCGACCAGTATGTACGTACACGTTCGCGACCAGAATGACAACGCTACGTACGCTTCGACCAGGTGGGTCTCGACTGTCAGGCACTTCCTTGCATGCGAAGATGTAGCTGGTGGGTCCCAGCATCAGGGGGCTCGTTTTTTTTGCCCGGACGCACTTCCTTGCGTGCGAAGATGTAGCTGGTGGGTCCCAGCAGTCAGGGGGGAAACGTTTTTTTCGCGAAATACAGTGGCCTGTCCGGTGGGTCCCTACTGTTAGGTGGAGGTATCATTAGTTTCCGTGTTATAAGGAGGCACTTCCTTGCTGCGGCCGTGGACCCAGCTGTCAGCCACTCCACGGACAGTCCACGTCCGATGGAAGTCGTTCCTTGACCACGTTGACCACGCCGCGCCTAGAGCACCAGGGCGATGGACAACGGCGAGGCCTAGGAAGGGGGTCGACGCGGAGCCAGGGAAGACACGGCAGTGGATGCCCATGCGGAGAGGAGTACGAGGGTTCACTGGTTCGGCTGCAGTGTAAGGCTCCCGTCGCCGCAGAATAACAGGGGGTGTGGGTGAGTTGAGGATGGCACGGCCAGCGGTGGGAGTAGTATGGGGCGGTGAGGCCTCAGGCAAGACAGACCCGGTCCTCCGGAGGCAGGAGGAAGCGGCGGCACGACACCGTGGCTGCTTTGGCGGGCCGGAGCAAGAAGACCAGAGGTTGAAGAAGCACTATGGCCGTTGGATGGACATCATACGGTCACCAGAGTATTGACTAAGTTGACAAAGCCCTCCATCCCCGTCAACTTTGTAGGACCACAAGTTAGCCACCTACTATGGTGGGTCCCAGCTAGCAGGGGGGTATTCTTTTTGTGTGTGTAATAAGGAGGCACTTCCTTGCGTGCGAAGATATAGCTGGTGGGTCCGACCTGTCAGCGGGGGAACGTTTTTTCGCGAAATACAGAGGCCCTTCCGGTGGGTCCCAAATGTTAGCTAGAGGAATCATTATTTTGCGCGTAATAAGGAGGCATTTCCTTGTCTGCGGCCGTGGACCCAGCTGCCAGCCTCTCCATGTACAGTCCACGTCCGATAGAAGTTGTTTCATGACCACGTTGACCACGCCGCGCCGAGAGCACTAGGGCGACGGACGACGGCGAGGCCTAGGAAGGGGATGACACGGAGCCGGGGAAGACGCGACAGTGGATGCCCACACGGAGAGGAGTACGAGGGTTCACTAGTTCAGCTGCGGTGTGAGGCTGCCGTTGCTGCAGGGCCTGGCTAGCGGTGGGAGTAGTAGGGGGCGGTGAGGCCTCAACGGCGGCACAACCGGCCACTGGAGGCAGGACCAAGCGGTCTCGCCGGCACTGGTTTGGGCGGCTGGTTCAAGAAGAACAGCACTTGAAGAAGCAGGAGGGCCGTTCGATTCAAATCCAACGGTTACTGCTGCTACAATCGTTTGTTGACTAAGTTGACAAGCCCTACGTACGGGTCAACTTAGTAGGCCCACAGGTCAGCCTCCCAACTAGTGCGCCCTAGATGTTAGTGGGAGAAATCATTTTTTTCGCGTAATAAGGAGGCAGTTGATTGCGTGCGGCCAGGCCAGCGGAGGGAGTAGGGTGGGCCAAGGAAGCCTGCGCGACATCACAGCGGGCCACAAGAGGAGGGAGCAGGTAGTCCCGCTGGCGCTAGTTTAGTCGGCTGGAGCAGGAAGATTAGAGATTGAAGAAGCACGTCAGCCGTTGGATGGACATCCAACAGTCACTGCTGCTAGAATCGTGTGTTGACTGACAAAGCCTTGCGTAAACAAGTCACCCTCAAAATCTGTGGCGTGTACAACCCATTTGCTATTCTTTTTATAATTTTTACTCATTTTCTAATTCATATGGAATATATTGCAGCTCGTTTTCCATTTTTAGAATTGCTGCCTATTTTCTCGTCAGTACCAGGGTTAAAAAAATTAACTAAATATGTGCGAAATTTTGAAAATTTGCAAAATTTTGCTGGAGAACAAAATATTCTTAATCCAAAAATTAGTAGCCATACTAAAACAAATTATAAATTAGTACTATGCCATGTTAAATCCAATGAAATACTATAAAATATCAGTGAAGAACAAAAACAAAAAAAAACTAATATCCCATTTGCTATATTTTTTTGGAATTTTCAACCCTTTGATATTACTTTTAACAGACAACCGACCATACTCTTTGGCGGGGCGAAATGCATCCCTCCTCGTCTTGAAAGATTTGCAGCCCAAGAAGTCGAAGAAAACAAATAGGCCTAGCTTGGGTATTCTTCAAAAGAAATCTTGGGCTACCTATTTTCCCAAAGAAAAACCTGTTGGGCTAGTCATGTTGTTAGGCAGGCCCACGAGAGACCGCACAACCAGCTTTATAGCCTGCTCCTCCAATTACTACTCAAAAAAAGTTGTGCAATTCATGCGTTAATTGACTATCGTTAAAAATGATGTGGGTCGCAGATATCGCAGGTGTGGATTAGAGTAAAAAACGAGGGTGCATCCGAGTAGTAAAAGAGGCGCTTGCTTGTGTTAGGGAGTGGACTGGTGGGTCCGTATTGTCATACTCACAACTACGCTTCTCTCGATTCACTATGTTGACAGGATCGTTTGAAAAAAGCTATGTTGATTGGGCGGACGGACGGTAAAGGGCGAGCGCGCCAAGGCGGAGGATAAAGTGTTATCGCCAATGTCTTTGGGCTGGGTTGGACATTCTTATTGAAAAATAAAATGGACGGAACTATTTACTTACATTGACTATGATTTGCATGGGTCACCGGTTGCGGAAGAAAATCTTTGGGAGAAAGAAGACCGTCGCTATCTTTGCCTAAGAATAATATTGACTGAATGCAACAGCAGTATCATAGGAAATAATATCCTCCTGTTAAATCATGAATTTAAAGAACTGGTGCATAAATATTTAGCTTTATTTATTTATTTACTTATTTATGTTTAGGGGACCATGAGCATGTACCTGGTTCGGATTCATGTGAGATCCTCCCTTCCAGTTAATTAAGGGCTCCTCTATTGTTCCTTCATCAGTGGGCTGCATGTTATCAACAAGTGGAAAATGTGTTCCGTACGAAAAATAGTATGTGTTACGTACGGTACGGGGCACTAAGGATCGAACCGTGCAACGACTTCCAAAACATTGTGTTTGTCGTTCTAACAACACATTTATTCAACCAACAAACGAAATATACTACTGATTGTATATTGAAAACAGCAGCAGCAGCAACCAGGGTTGGGGGTGCAGCAGAAGCAGTAAGCAGGCCAGAAGAGTGAAGATGCAACTCTCTCTTCCAAACCAAACATCAACCATTATTAAAAAAGGGCTACCAAAAAAGAACAAGTGTATGAATCAAACTAAATAAAGATCCTACTACACCAAGTGTACACATCAAACTAACTGGCAGAGTTAGACGTTACTATTTATTAAGCTGTGGAGATTGGCTGACGGCTTAAATCAGACGGGTGCCTGACGGGGGAAACTCCAGCCAGTAGGTCGAAGTCTGATACTTGCGACCCTCTCTCCTACTTTGGGCTGCAGAGCGTGGCGACACATATCAGGGTATGGTGCATGCAGAGACACATGGTATGCTGTGTACACATAGTTTTGCCTAATGAACGAAATCGCGCTGCCATCATGATCCTTGCCATCGGTTATCTCCTGGTTAATCAGATAATTCAGTTCGACAAACAGAGAGCATGTACCAAGGCTACTTACCAGCCTCCATTCAAAAATTCCTGAAGGCCCAGAGAAGTTGGGATCCTGCTCAAAGACCTTGCAGTGACTGTGATTGTATTCCACGAAACAACACGTCCGGTACGTGCGAACGATCATCAATTGTTTGCCATCGTCTGATCGAGCTCTGCAACTACCATGCCGCTTTTCTTTGAAAGGTTCTGGGATTAGGAAGGGTAGGGACACCAGGCGACCTACAACATCATATCAAGTTGGAGTCAAATAAAAAAGGGCTCTTGATGTAGTCCATCTTAAGAACAACATGTTATGAGCATGAATATTTTTTCAGTAAATGTTTTCAGTAACAATGATACTAACATCCCGTCAAAAAAAAACAATGATAATATCATAGTTGTAAAATGGTCAAAGACCGTGTCTACGTGGTGTTTGGAATTATATGCAAAAAATAGCAAGATGCCTGTGCATTGCACGACACACCATCATCACCAACTTGGTTTTTCTCTACTCCTACTCCAATAAAAGACTCAGTTGGTGATGATGGAGGCGAGGAGGTGTGTTCAGCCGGGCGTGCAGCGGACGACGCAGTACTATTCGATTTGTTATAAAAACAAAGAAAAGTAGTAGAGATAGAGATAAGAGTAGAGATAGAGACTTAGGGAGGAGCACGAGGTTGTGGGAGATAAGGATGAACGAGGCAAGGCCTTATCTGTAAATGTGGAGAGAGGTGCGAGTATCTTTTGTAAAATTGTCATAGTTGGCTTTCTATCCGTCAGATATAGATCGAACAGTCTATATTACAAGATGGAAGGCAGACTATCATCACCAACTCAGTTTTCTATAAGAGTAGAGACTAGGGAGTACTAGTAAGGACACCATCTACTGCTTCGTGTGCTACTCCTGTGCTCCATTCGGAGACTGCAACGTCCCCTACAGCCACTCCCTCCCGCACTCCATTCGGCGGGCACTATTGAAATTTGGGGAGCACACTCTCGCGACTGCTGGCAGCCACGACTTCACCGACGACGACTTCTTCCCCGACCTCGGCAACCTCTTCCTCAACGACATGGGCGACAACCTCAACACCAACGGTGCTACTCCCGTTGCACCATATGTGTTTCTATCCTTCCTGTTCGAAATCGTGGTAGAATTCATGTTTATTTTCATCCTACTACTATGCTAGTCCACATGATTATTTTCATCTCTGTTATAGCCGTCATGATTTATTTTGTGCTTATTCAGATTAAATATCGTAGTAACTTGCTCATATATTCAACTGGCGCAACGTCCCCTACAGCCACTCCCGTTTCATGGACGGCCTGGCCGATGCCTCCAAGGAGCCCTTCGTCTACTGCTATGAGTGTCCCATGCCGTTTTGGGGCTCGCCGGTGGACATGGTGCATCACCTCACGGATGCGTGTAGCGGTCACTATTGGCCCTTGGCGGAGAACATCAAGTACGAGACGTGCTACCCGTTCACCATGCCGGAGTCGCTAGAGGATCACTGCCGCCTGCTAGTCTCTGAGAAGGACGACAGCGTCTTCCTCTTGATCGTGGGCACCGGCGAGGTCCGCGCAGGCCGCCGCTCCGTCTCTGTAGTGTGCGTCAGGGGCGACGCCGCTAACGCTAACACTGACACGAGGCCTATGTACGGGTGCATGCTTAGTGTTACTACCCCTCCGGGTCACATGGGCAGCGACACCGGCTACATCGAACTGACTTGGACTCTGTGGAGCTGGGACCTTCCCGCCGATGTGGACATGGAAAACCCATGGTCTTATTTACCCGCCAATGCGGTGCATGGGGACTCCAAGGAGGTTCACCTGGACATACGCATTATCAATTTAAATGTTGATCATTAGTCTTCGCTCAATGTAATCCGCTGTTTAAGCATGTGGAGACTTCCATGCATGATCTTGCTCTATTGGAGTATTGCGCATGAATAAAAGTGTATCCGTTTATGGTTTAGTCTAGAATCTTCCATGTATGAACTTTTACTACAGTACTGGTGAAAGACTTACTATGAACCATTTCTTACATCTCCTCTGCCCCTTCCATGTCATCTTGATTTAATCCCTCCATCTAGGTGTATAAGGGCATGGTTAATACTTAATAGTATAGCCAACGGTTGACTACAAGAAAGTGCCATGTCATCTGTAGCCAACATGTATAACAATAGATACTCACAAACTAATTCTTAAAGATCATTTCTTGCAAAGCACAATAAGTGTTATTTCTTCACAAGTTTTGGATGCAGGTTGAACAGTTGAACGCTTTTGTTTGCAAAAGATACCTTTTTTATCTATTTCGCCCAGATGTTTGTGAGCTCTAGAGATGAAATAATATCCGAAGAAACCTATCGATACCCGTTATACATGAGATGACCCCCACATCCTTTGTCAAAATAAACAACTCCCCGATCAATACATTTCACTCTTCCGTGCAACGCAGGGGCACCTTACTACTATAGAGTAGTACGACCAAAAATTGAACTAACATTATATATAGTATGATAAATGCTGATGCATGTCACCTAAAATTATATCATTGAAAACTATGTTCAAATACGAATCCAACGATATAGTTTTTGTTGACATGCACTAACATTTTGTGAGTTAAATCTTCAGTCAAATTCAATGGGGGGCTAATAAACCATGACCGATGTAGTAGAAGTGTAGAGGGCGGCACTGCATGGGATTCTCACCCCGCTTGTGGCACGGCAGTAAAGCCATCATATCACAAAACCCAACCACTGCCAGTGATAAGTGGCCTGGTAAAATAAACGGACAAGAAACCATCACATCCCTCCGTCTTCTTTGCATTTCAGCTCTCTGCGTTTACTTTCTCCGGTTCATCTCGCACACTCGATCCCTAGCTACTACTCCTAGTATCCCTAGCTACTACTCCTAGGGCCAGTTCTTTTGGCGGCTTAAAAAATAAGCCGTCTCTTCCCCAGCTTTTCCCATAAGACTAGTCATAGTGGAGAGTAACATTAAGGCGCCTCACTCATTTATTTGGGCTTCTAAACTACTACTAGTACTCCCTTCATTTTTATATACAAGGCCACAAACTCAAATTACAGGTACCAAGATAAAAATCAATGTGTGCTTTACAAGTCAATTTTTTTTCTCGTTTACCAGGTTAATTAATAGGGTGCATGCACATTAGAAGAAATTGAGTGGCCATGAGAGAGGAAGTAGATGAGTTTGTCATTATCATCCACTACATGCATGATAGTAATTAAGCCATGGGTTACTAGTACGAGGAAACATCATTAATATTTGTCTCGATTACTGTTGGTGGCCTTGTATAGATGTAAAATGTATTTTTTCTAGTGGGCCTGTATACAAAAATGGAGGGATTACCTCCGTCCTGGTTTATTGGTCACCATTGTAATTTTGTGGTAACTTTTGACCAAAGATTTAACTGAAAAAATGTTAGTGCATGTGACATCACAAACATTTCATTAGTTAATTTTATGATCAAAATTTGACACAAATTACAATGGGGACCAATAAACCATGACGGAGCTAGTACTAATGGGATTACTACTAATCTAGAAGCCTAAACGAACTGGCCCCTGGTACTCCTACTAGTAGTACTAGTACTCAAGTTGGAATTCCAATTGCACGGCACAACTTGTAAGGCAAAAAAATTGACACAGGGTGTAGGAAGCAGTTTTGGAATTTGCATGCCTTTCCGACCAGTGAGATACTCCGTACAAAGTACGACTGAGAAATAACTACAGAGAAGGAAGCTAAAAGTAAACAATCAAACGATCATTTTTGCATTTGTTTTGCATTGAATCGTTTCACAAGCTTGACTAGTGTTGTTTTTCTACTTTTACAAAAACCGCATCGTAATGTTAAAACGTGCATTTGCCCATACATAAGTAATAGTAGTATTCCCTCCGTCTAGGTGTATAAAGTCTTCCCTCCTTCTTGGTCACGATGCACAACCAAAGATGACTTATTCACCTGGACGAAGGGAGTAGCACAGTCTGCAAGCATATATAGAGAGAGACGTGTAGGGCGATAGTATATAGTACTAAAGTTTGTGTTGTATGCACCTACTTACAAAATGCGTACGGATACACAATGTTTCCAAACTTTCCCTCTTACATACTTAATAAAGGACGCTAATAGTTCCGAACGTTCAGGATTTATCATTTGCGTCCCAAAACTATTGAGGTCACCTTACGAAACTAAATGATATTCCTACTAAAAGCCACGGCGCTCGCAGGAGCGCTTGGGGCGCGCCATGAGTGCCCTAGTCCGCGGCGTTTCCTAGCGCGCCGACACAACGCCTCTTCCTCAGCCTCGCAACTCGCGAGGTGCTGATTGGCGGCTTGCCGGCGGGCGAGCGTGATCTCATTGGTGTGGTGATCCGGCGCTAGTAGGTACTCCTCCTCGCCGGAAGTGTGCACCCGGTCCACGTACCACCAAGCGTAGATGAGGCGCTTGGGCCCGACTGCACTTAGGGCTTTGGCACGGGCGTCCTCCGCCACCCTCACGACCCTTGCACGAGCCTTCTGCCAAAGAGCCAATTTCCTGACTCTCTCGGACGCGACATAGACCTGCCAGGCAGCTTGCCCCACGGCGCGCTTCTCTTCCTTGGCCTTCTTCTCCTCCTCTATTTTGGCATGCTCTGCCGGTGGCAAAGCCTCCCACATGGCGACATCCATTTCTTTCCAAAGATCCTCAAGGCAGCGGGGCTCGGCAGGCGGCGCGACATTCTCCTCGTAGTGGGGAGCCAACGCGTCCTCCGACGCACGTGCTGGCGAGATTGGGAACGCCGACACGTCCACCTCGATGCGTCGCGGTGAGGAGTGGAACGCCGATGCGTCCTCCTCGACTAGTGGCGGCGAGGAACAGAACGGCGACGCGTGACCGTCCGGGCGGTGTAGCGAGGAGCACCTAGGGCTTGGGAGGGGCGATGCCATGGTTGTCGGCGTTCTGGGAACGGGGGTTCCCAGACTCGCCTGCCTGCGGCCTGCGGCGTGGCTCAAAGGAGGCCCAACACAGCCCATCTTCATCAACGCAAGCTCAAGACCCTCGTGAGGGGCCAAGCCTCATAGGGCGGACGACAAGGAGCTTCCTCAGGCACAACCTCGTCAGGCTGGCTCATGAGGAGGCGGAAAGTTCAAGGCGGGGTACCTCGCGAGGTGCCCATGACGCAAGCCATGACGACCAAGGGCGCCCGATCGAGCGCCACCCATGCAGATGTCCTCCTTTCCTCTTTGGTGCAAAGGGGCAAGCGCGGCGAGAGCATCAAGCAAAAGCGTCCATTTGGTGAAACAAGACCAAGACCAGCCCAGCGGCGGAAGGAAGTCATTGTGGAGCCCAAGCGGCGTCACCACGAGCCTTTGACAAAGAGGACCATCTTTAGTCAAGGATAAGTGTACCCGATGTTCCCCTTCAAAATGGCCAATTGTTGGCGCCCTTCCCGCTCAATATTTGGGAAGAGGCCTAGGGCCTTTGCCTATAAATAGGACTAGCCACCCCCAGGGTAGGGGATCCTAATCAAAGCTGAACCGGAATCCTGAATCTGGACCTGACCTAGCAACCGGGATCCTCACCAAGAAACCAGTAGATAGAGCAATTGAACTCCTCCCAGAAGTTCGTCGCACCAGCCAAGAACAGACCCTCGCGAGGCTGTTCTGCCTTGTATTATTCAACATCAAGCCCAGAGGCAATCAACGCACCACACTGCTGAGTAATGTATTACACCACAATGGTGGCTTGAACCAGTATAATCTTGTGTCTCTTGTGCTGTTCAGTTTGGTAGTTTAGGTCCTAGCGGTTCGGCGAGGAGCGAGCCGGTAGAGGGTTGAATCTCCGCGCGCACCCCAGTGTTCGAACCTCAAGGGTCTGCCGGAACCCGAAATCCGATGTTTGGCGCGCCAGGTAGGGGTGCGCCGGAATTTGCCTTCCGTCGTCTCGTTCTTCTCCGACCACCGCATCCATGTCTGACGCTCGTCGGGCTCGCGCCGAGCGCCGAGCTGCCTCGCTTCCCATGTCACCCAGATGGCTCCCGTCGGCGGGCGCCCTCGTTGTTCCCCGTCACCTGCCGTCAACGCCGCCACCGGCCCGGCGGGGAACGAACATCAAGCATCGTCCCAGCATCCATCCATGAGGCCGGACGGCCGCACTACCACGCCCTCGCTCACCCCCGCTTGTTCTTCGTCACGCACGCCCCGCGTGGCCATGGAGGCCCGAGCTGCGCTCATTGCGGGAAACGAGCTCCTGTGCTACCGCCCCATCGACGACGTCTACGAAGAATGGCTCGACCGAGTCGCTGAGCTCGTTCAGCGCCGCGGGCGCCCAGCTGTCCTTCTCGCTGCACCGCACCCGCCTGTCGCGGGCAATAAACTCTGGGCGCCTCGGCCGCCTCCCCCCCCTCAAGAAGCCGCCGCCCCCAAGGCGTCGGCCTGGGCGGAACCCGCTCCGTCGGCGCCAGCAGCGGCGAGCGAGCTGCCAAAAGTCCCTCGCCCTCGAGAAGCTGCCCGAGCGCCCCTGCTCCAAACGTCAAGACCTGCGCTGCCCCAGCCAAGCGGCGCATGGGGACCCGCAGGACCAAGCTCTCCGCCGCCCAAGGCCCCCACAGCCAGCCCACAGCGGGCTGCAGCGCCTTCACCTCCGAGCTGCGCAGCGCGCGTGGCCCGGCAAGTTCAAGCCAGACCTGCCTCCTCGCTACGACGGCACGGCTGACCCTGCAGAGTTCCTCCAACTCTATGAGTTGGGCATCGAGGCTGCAAACGGAGACGAGAAGGTCATGGCAAACTGGTTTCCCATGGCGCTCAAGGACGGAGCCCGCTTTGGCTCCCGAATCGGCCCGAGCACGATCTCCTCCTAGGGCGAGATGCGCACCCGCTTCGCCGCCAACTTCTAGGGTACTCGCCACGGCCACCGCCGTGGCGACATGCGCCCGTATCAAGCAGCAACCGGGGAAACCTGCGAAGTACATCCAGCGCTTCAACAGCGCGCCTCAAGATCCCGGGGTGACGGAGGAGGCCATCATCTCAGCCTTCTCCGACGGTGTGCGCGACGTCAAGATGAAGGAGGAGCTGGCGATGTATGAAGACCTGTGCACCTCCTTGGAGCTGTTCAACTTGGTGACCAAGTGCGCCAGGGCTGAGGAGAGGCGCCTCTACCTCCTCGAGCTGCCTGCCGTGGACCCCGAAGAGAAGAAGCCCAAGGCCAAGGACGTGAAGCGCAAGGGAGCTGACGTACTCGCGGCCGAGCCAGACACCAAGCGGGGCAGAGATCAGCCCGAATACTCCAAGGGCAGTCGGTACTGCGTGCACCACGACCTCCACACCCACAACACCAATGAATGCCAAGAGCTCCTGGCCGTGCGTGAAGGAAGGGTCGGCAGACGTCGACCGCGGCGACCAGGAGCTCTGAGGAGGAGGAAGGAATGCAGGGGCGTTGGGAAGACCGCAGCCCGTGCCAAGGGTGGCGCGACCAACCTCGCGAGGATCGCTGGCAGGACCCGCCTCGCGAGGGAGGCTGGAGGATCAGCCTCGCGAGGATCGCCCGCAAGGAAACGCAGGCCTCCCTCCACTGCCACCGCAGCTAAGGAGAAATGAAGACCGTCATCAGGACGAGGGGGCTGGGGGCTTCCAGGAACCACGCGCAATCGCCTGCATCCTGGGCAGAGCTCAAGCCCCAGCCTCTCGGCGCATCTTCAAGCAGTTCACCCACGAAGTGAATGCAGTCCTCCCCAAGCTCGAGGCCACACGCCCTCTCCGGTGGTCGGCATGCGCCATCATGTTCAGCTCAGCGGATCAGCTCAAGTGCGCGGCCATAGCCGGAGTCCTCCTGATGCTTTGTTCCCCAATCATCAACAACGTGCTAGTCACCAAGACCCTCATCGACGGCGGGGCAGGGCTCAATGTCTTGTCCGTGGAAACGTTCAACAATCTTCAAGTGCCCTACAGTCAGCTTCAGCCAACCAAGCCCTTCTCCGGAGTCACCGACGGCTCCACGGTCCCGATAGGGCAGGTCTGCCTTCCTGTCACCTTCGGGGCACGCGACAACTACCGCACCAAGCTCATCGACTTCGATGTCGCCCACATTCGTCTGCCGTACAACGCCATCCTCGGGTACCCGGCGCTAGCCAAGTTCATGGCCGTAACCCACCACGGCTACAACGTCCTCAAGATGCCAGGAAGCGGCGGGGTCATCACAGTGCCCTGCAAAGAGAGAGACGTAGTGTGCTCCACAGGTGAGCCTTCGGGCCGCATCATTTGGAAGACCCGATCTGCGGCGGAGGAGGCCTCCCGAGGCTGCCCCCAAGAAGAAGAAGACATCGTCCGGCCCGGCCCCTCAGGAGGTAGGCCCCTCAGTGTCCGTGCCTGCTCAGGGGGAGCCTCCTTCCATCGCATAGGGAAGCGCGCCCGGCGCCCTCCTCATGCAGGGTATGGGGGCTCTCCCCTGGAGGGCCGCCGACCTCGCCAAGGTCACGAGGGAGGCGCTTGGGCACCACGTGGAGGCGTGCTTCGAAGCACGTTTCCCTCAAGAAGGAGCAAGGCAAGGAGGGCCGAACCCTCAGGAGTTCGTCAGTAAGGCCATTCAGGAGCTACAGGAGTCAAGAGTCATGAGAGGCAGCCGCCGCCTACCCGCCGTGGCCCCCCATCCAGGCGAGGATGGTGGGCTGCGCGTCTGCATCGACATACCGGGGCTCAACCGAGCCGCGTCTCAAGAGTGCCTCTGGCCCTCGCGAGTGGGATGTTGCGAGGGTCCGCCCCACAGCTACGTGCGCATGCCTTACGGCTTGCCGAACGTGGCTGCTGCGCACCAGCGTCTCATGAGGGCCATCTTGGAGGCTCAAGAGGTCAGGCGTGCCGCAGCCCTGGCGAAGATGGAGATGGCCCGCGAGGAGCTGCCAGCGCCTCCGGAGCCTCCTGAGGCCCCCGGGCCTAGGGGCTCGTGAGGATCGGCTCCTGCAGCCCACCGGGTCTGCTACACCAACACCCCTTCGTCCCCAACATCATCAGGTGACATCTTTTAAGTTCAATTTCTGGCTGGGAGCACCCTCAGGGCCGCATTATTCCCAGGCCGTGTGGGTCCGTCCCTGCGGCATGTATCCCTTTTATTTCATATCCTTAGCCTACCTTATTGGGGGCGCCCCTCGGGCTGCATCATCCCCAAGCCACTCGGGCCTATCCCAGCGGCATGTACCCTTCTTGCGTTTATATTTAGGACTATGCTTTCGATCCACCATGCTTGTTATTTGGTGCCTCTTTCTCCTGGGTGCCGGAATCTTGGGCGTTAAAGGGGGGGTGCCTGAGCATCGTGACTCAAGGCTCCTACCGGCTCTCCGGCCCTCACCCTCTAGTCTTGTCCATGGCATCGCGACCTGGCATGCCAGCGATGGCTGAGACCAGCCCGAGAGCCGGGACCCGAGGACGTAGAGTTTCGACATCTAACCCAGCTTGTGCATTAAAGGGGGGGTGCCTGAGCATCGCGACTCAGGGATCCTATCGGCTCTCCGGCCCTCACCCTCTGGTCTTGTCCATGGCATTGCGACCTGGCCTGCCAGCGACTGCTGAGACCAGCCCCAGAGCCGGGACCCGAGGACGTAGAGTTTCGCCATCTAACCCAGCTTGCGCGTTAAAGGGGGGGGGGTGCCTGAGCATCGCGACTCAGGGCTCCTACCGGCTCTCCGGCCCTCACCCTCTGGTCTTGTCCATGGCATCGCGACCTGGCATGCCAGCGACGGCTGAGACCAGCCCGAGAGCCGGGACCCGAGGACGTAGAGTTTCGCCATCTAACCTGCGCGTTAAAGGGGGGTGCCTCAGCATCGCGACTCAGGGCTCCTACCGGCTCTCCGGCCCTCACCCTCTGGTCTTGTCCATGGCATCGCGACTTGGCATGCCAGCGACGGCTGAGACCAGCCCAAGAGCCGGGACCCGAAGACGTAGAGCACCGGCATCTGGCCAAATTTGCAGGAACACACTCGAAGATAAGGCCCAGAGCCAGGCGCAACCCGCCTTGAGGTAGGGCCCCGTGAGTCTCACGCTGGCTCACGGGTGCCCAGATACACCTTGTCAAGCCCTACCATGCCATCCACGTGTCAGGGTGGAGTTGTATACGCCCCGGGGGCTCCTCCCGGAGGGGAGCCCCCTCCCATGTACCAGTGGAAGCACCATGCTCCGCGCTGGCTGACGACACTGCCGAGGAGCGGCTATGCCCGTCTTGCATCTGAAGCGCTATGCTCAGCTGGTGATAAACAAGCGAGGTGGCCTCCGGGCGCATCAACCTCGAGGAGCCCGGCTCGTATGCGGCCTTGTCGCAACGCCTCCCCTCGGGAGTGCCGCGCGAAGGGGCTGGGCACGGGGGCTGCACCTGGGTCACACACAGACGCACGCCACCTAGCCAGGTCCCCCGGGTCTGGTTCGTCGCACGTCCCTCCCTGAGCGGAGCCAAGGTACGAAGGCTGTTTGAGCGTCAAGGGGGACTCCTGAGGATCGCGACTCAGGAGCCTAACTGGTCACGTAGCCCCTCACTCCTTAGTTCTGAAAGGCTAACGACGGTTGAGGTATGCGCGGGGCCGGGCTTTGCAGACGTAGAACGGCAGATCCACCCGCATCTCACCTCCCTAAGGAGTCACCCCCACATCTCACCTCCCTACTTGTTGTTCGAGCGCTAAGGGGGACTCCTGAGCATCGCGACTCAGGAGCCTAACTTGTCACGTAGCCCCTCACTCCTTGGTCCCGTCCTGGTTTCCGGTCGGGGCCAATGGCGGCTGAGGTATGCGCGGGGCCGGGCTCTGCCGGCGTAGAACATAAGCAAGTAGGAAGGAATAATGCAAATTTCAGGGAATTCAAAAGCAAATATTACAGTCCATGCTGTTATCACAGCATCAAACATAAGTTTTAACGCCTCCCCGAGGAATGGTACACGCGCAAGAATTAAAAGGAGTTACAGTCCAAGGCCGCAGGCTGTTAGGACCCGCGACGCTTCGCACTTGCCCTTTCGCCTCTCTGCTCGGCCAAGTTCGGGCGTGCCGTGGGCCCGGGGGCTACTGTCGGCGTTCTGGGAATGGGGGTCCCCAGACTTGCCTGCCTGCGGCCTGCGGCGTGGCTCAAAGGAGGCCCAGCACAGCCCATCTTCATCAACGCAAGCTCAAGACCCTCGCGAGGGGCCAAGCCTCGCGGGGCGGATGACAAGGAGCTTCCTCAGGCACGGCCTCGTCAGGCTGGCTCATGAGGAGGCGGAGAGTTCAAGGCGGGGTACCTCGCGAGGTGCCCATGATGCAAGCCATGACGACCAAGGGCGCCCGATCGAGGCCAGCCCGCCATGATGTCCTCCTTTCCTCTTTGGTGCAAAGGGGCAAGCGCTGACGAGCATCAAGCAAAGGCGTCCATTTCGTGCAACAAGACCAAGACCAAGACCAGCCCAACGGCCGGAAGGAAGTCATTGTGGAGCCCAAGCCGGCGTCACCACCAGAGCCTTTGACAGGCGAGGACCAACTTTAGTCAGGATAAGTGTACCCGATGTTCCCCTTCAAAATGGCCAATTGTTGGCGCCCTTCCCGCTCAATATTTGGGAAGAGGCCCAGGGCCTTTGCCTATAAATAGGACTAGCCACCCCCAGGGCAGGGGATCCTAATCAAAGCTGAACCGGAATCTGAATCTGGACCTGACCTAGCAACCGAGATCCTCAACAAGAAACCAGTAGATAGAGCGATTGAACTCCTCCCAGAAGTTCGTCGCACCAACCAAGAACAGACCCTCGCGAGGCTGTTCTGCCTTGTATTGTTCAACATCAAGCCCAAGAGGCAATCCACCACACCACACACTGGAGTAGGGTATTACACCACAATGGTGGCTTTGAACCAATATAAATCTTGTGTCTCTTGTCTGTTCAGTTTGGTAGTTTAGGTCCTAGCGGTTCGGCGAGGAGCGAGGCGGTAGAGGGTTGAATCTCCGCGCGCACCCCAGTGTTCGAACCTCAAGGGTCTGCCGGAACCCGAAATCCAACAATGGTGGTCAACATGAGAGGGAGGGGGAGGAGATAGCAATGAACGTGAGCGTTCTTTTGAATGCCGTGGGAGGCGCAATAGCGAGCAATGGAACACCTACGTAAGATATGGACTGAGCTGCACTGACTTAACTGCAGGTCCAGTTGCGTAACTGACGTGTGGGCCAGAACCTTGTTTGGCCCATATGTCAGTGACCCAATGCACGTGCAGTTAAGTAAGTGAAGCAGCGTCCCGGAAGATATGTTGCGTGATTAATGTAACAGCTACGTACGTGGGCATATTTGTTGGAGTAAATTACGAGGGAGGGAAGGGGTGGAAATATTGCTGGTCACAACGGATTGGATGAGCGTGGGGGGAGGAGAATCATGCATTTAGATTTTTTCCACACGGGGTGGAGTGGTGGGACCGCCGGAGGGAGAAGGAGAGTCTGGCAGGCATATTTTTTCCACACATGGAGAGGAAAATATTTGGAGGTGAACGGGCTTCCTGCAGGTATGGGGAACGGTGCATAATAAGTCATCTTGCATGCCGGGCTAGGTATAGTCTCAAGTCATTAAACATACACGCCCCACACATGTTCATATTTCAAGGTGCACTAAATTATTGCATGCGATGATTAAGGCTGACCATAATGGTGGTATCTTAGCCGGTATCATGCACACGGGAATAGCAAACATGCTGATGTGGCAAAGAATTAAAGAAGAGAGGGGGGTTAGAGTAACTAGTGTTCATGCATGCATTGGTAAACACATTTTTTTGTGAAGAACGACAACATTAGTTGAGTACTTTTGCGGACTATAAAAACTATTCCACCGCCTCTATCTTGCTAAGAGTAGGTGAAATTTTTGAAATGAGCCCTTTAAACTAGAAGGGAGGTAGTAGTACTCTAATAGCTAACCTTGTTGTGATGACAAGATAGGACATGGCATGCACCTGGACGGAGGAACTAGTCTGCATTGTGCATTTTAAGTTTTGTCTGAAGTCAATGTACCTCTACTTTGACCAAACTTATAGAAAAATGTATCAACATTCACAATGTCAAATCAATATTTTTATACTCATTATAAAACGTTGTTCTCATACTCATTATAATCAGTATTGTAGATATTGATATTTTTAGTATAAATTTGGTCAAACACTTTGCAAACGGTTGACGAAAGTAAAAAGGACCAGAGGGAGTATCATGCATGCGGAGTAGGCAAAACAAATTGCTCATTTATAGCTGCTCGAAGTCTCAAAGGGCATGACCGCGAGGGCGGCGAAGGTCGTGGGAGGCGCGATGGTTGACACAATTAAGTGAAGTTACATCCACGTGCCGGCATGGCGTGCAAAAAGGCAGAAGCTATACCATCAGGCCTACGATATGGGTCTAGTAGACATGACATCTAGTGGGTCCCGCATAGTTCTCGCGAACTCTTTGGGGGATTGCAGTCGTTTATCCACCGGGCAAGCCAGCAACCCCACATCATTCGCACGGCCTACTCGTCCCCGTCTTCTACCTTACAACAGTTCGCTCCCAGTTGTCCCGTCCTTTCACATTAGTTCGCTCCCAGTTTTTTGCGGGGTACAATAGTTCAACTTCTCCTAACCCTCCTCCAAAATCCATGGCCTCCCAAATCTCCATGGTCGCTGCTGAGTACCAGGTTAGAGCCATCACGGGCCATTAGTTCATCGTCATCTACACACGTGGATCCGCGATGGTGAAAGCATGGCTTGCTCGCTTCCTACGCATGTTCAAAAGTTCAACAGATGAGTGGGTCGTTGGGCTAGATGTTGAGTACACCACAGTCCTGGAAAGAGAGAAGATTCTTAAGGAGGTAGAGAGGAAGAAGCCCGCCGTGATCCAGGTTTGCGTACATAACATTTTCTTGGTCTACCACATATGCCATGCCGACGTTGAGTGCCAGGATTTTAAGAACTTCCTCAAGGACGAAAGAGTGAAATTCGTTACTGTAGACTTTAGGAACGACAGGGATGTCTTGCGTCAGATAGGTCTCGTTGTAGGCTAGCCCTTCGACCTCCAGAAGGCAAGCCTGGTGTCCTCCTCTCAGCCTTCAATGCTGACCCCGGCAGCAGCCATGATTGATCCTTCGTACGCTAAACTGAAGAAACCTCATCACGAGTTTCAACATGCATGGGAGTCGAAGACATTAGATGAAGATCACATCCTGTACGCTGCAATGGATGCCTACCTTTGTTTAAATATCTACAAGGGTTTGATGAAGAAGCAGAGCCTAGTGTCCGATTCAAGCAAAGAAGCATCGGCAAAGAGGAAGAGGAAGAGGGACGAGGACGAAGTCGAGGACGTGGACTCGGACTCTGAGTAGGTGGCAGTGTCATCGCTCATGCTGGTTCTACTGCAGTGTCAAGCGGACTAGTTGCTTAGTTTATTTTCAAGGGTGTGTTTTGCTGAGGCCCCAGCTGAACTATTTTATGTTCTTTCTCGTTATTTGAACTCTTTAGTATGTACAGTAGTACTAGTACTATGTCTTACTACTGTTCTTCTTGCAGTTGGTACTTCTGCTCGTATCTTCGTGTTCCTGCTGTACTTAATATGTTCATACTAGTAGTCTAATTTGGGTCAGTCGATTTGTGAAAGAAGTTCGACGGGGCGAGGGAAGAATACGACAGAAGAGGTGGAAGAAGCCCTTCTAGCCATCCATGTTGCATCAAACGTCTCACAAGAGTCGACTGACCCAAATTGCTCCTTCAGATTGCAGGATCCGCGTGGCATTCAAGGTCTCAAAGGTAGATTCCGCGTACGCACCCGATTTGCGGGCTCGACGCGTGTGCGACTAGTTTCCGCCGCGACAGCCACCATGCGTGCCTCCTCCTCGCGGGTGGAGACAACAATGACACACTAGTTCCTCCTCGCCGGCGTGCTAGAGCATGCGCTCGTCCTCCTCTTTGTATGCTGCGTGCATAGACGCGACTCCACCAGCTGCTCGCGTGCTTGGCAGCGCGGCGGCATCACGAGGAGGGACTGCAGACACCGTGAGAGGGTGAGCCTTCAGCTTCATGGCACAGGGATAGCGGTGACACGGCGGTGATGCGCAACAGCGGTGGCAGCATATTGATGAGTGCGCGTATGAGAGCTTACTTTAGTTTTATATAAGGTTAGTCAAACTTAAAAGAAAACCGTACTAGTACACGTAAACATTAGACTTAGGCAGCACTTTTATTAGTTAGTACCACAGCCACGATACGGTATCCTGTGCAAGCGCGTGAACCGCAGTCGCGCGGTCGATCGAACAGTGCGTCACCGTGTCGCGCTCGAAGGACATCCATCTAACCTTTTTGTGTGTGTGAAAACAATCCCCGAATATTACTCAACCTTGTTTTCCTGGAAAAGTTCTTGACGCTACAATATTTCCATATATTTGAATTTAGCTCCATTTCATGTATATTTGGACTTGGACGTTTTAGGTGCGCCCTAGTTTTTTTTAATACTGATTTTGTGTGTGTGACTGAGAGAGAACGTGTGTACGTGTCCATATGTTTGTTGTGGTGGAAGGGCAATGTGGAGACGATGTGCGTGTGATACAGACATAGAGAGGTGTGAATGTGCAAATGATCATGCATGAGTGAGACATAGACAGATGCCGATACATTGTGTATACAGGAGAGAACGGTCTTCTAGTTTACTTGTGTGTGTGTGTGTGAGAGAGAGATAGAGAGAGATAGAGAGAGAGGAGCATCCATAACACAACAACCATCTCTCTCGATTCGTCCGTCCCTTGCACGATCGCATATAACACATGCATCAACGCGCACATTTTGACACCTTCACCCAGCCCCTGCCCACCTCAAGGCCCGCACAATCTCTTCACGAATACCCATTTCTCTCCTTAGGTTTGTTTTCGCTCAATATCTGACACACACACACACAGCACAACACACACACACCCTCCCCCAAGCACATAATTCATCCCCATCCAAGGTTATATGGCGACCACTCTCGCTTGTGCTTCTTTGCACCCCAGCATGCACAACACCTCAATCTTCAAATAGGGCATCGAGGAGATCGAAGACGGCGACCACACTGTGCTAGATAATGCAGGGCCATTTGGAAGCAGGCTGATGTGACGACGGATGACTGACTCCTCCCCCCACCCTCTATCTCTCTCTCGCAAAAAATTACCAATCCCTCTCCCCCGCACAAAATTATCAATCCCTCAACCCACGAGATCCTTCCCCTCTCATCCATGTTTTTCCATCTCTCTCATCAAACCTGTTGTCTCTTCTCCTTCCATGTATACAGAATCTGGAAGCACACGCATCTCACGCATATTACATGTCTCCATCTTTCTCACAGACCTAACTTCTTCCTCTCTCTTTCTCTCTCTATCTCTCTCTGTCTCGTTAGGTTTGTCTCCTACTCTCTCGTCCACATACATACAATCTTTCCCGCCCTATCTACTCCATCTTCGCAAGCTCTCTCTGCAGGTTTCATTCACACATTGGGATATGTTCAAAATGTTGCTTCTATAGTAGCGGAGGTAGAGTTATGGTTGGTTTTGTTGCATCCTACAAAGTAATAACTATGAAATGCATTTAGATTCTCATTTGACTGGGATTATGTGAGCTTGAGCATGTTGTGAAGTACTATAGACCTTGTATACATCTTGGAATTCGACAATGATTGTAACTATTGAATTGTATAGACCATTACATTCGAAGTCAGTAGCCTAATATATTTATTTCACAATTTCAACAAATGATTAGTTCACTACAAACTAAGAAAACAAATGCGTACTCCCTCCATTTTTATTTAAGTCCACGTATTAGCATTGGTCAAAGTCAAGTTTTATAAACTCTCAGAAAGCTTATAACAAAAAACATTAACATATACAACAACAAATAAATACCATTAGATTCATTATTGAATGTACTTTCACATCATACATATTTGTTATGGTAAATGTTTATATTTTTTATAAACTTGGTCAAACTTTAGGAAGTTTGACTTCAGTCAAACCTAATATGCAGAGTTTACTAGTACTACTCGCTAGTTGCTTAGCCGAATCACTCAACACACCACGGGGAGTTCGGTGTCACAAAATTTTCAGGTCGTGGGGAAAATATCCATGACCTGATTCAGCGAGAGGAAGTTACCATCATATCCTTTGGAACAGGCCTACGGATGATGCTTGGTAGGGGGCTGTTTTTGTAACTTCAGGTTCACCCTACCCAGCCAACCCCACCCCGGCACCCAGAGTAGCACACCTGAACACTCCCCATTTTCTATCCCCACCGCAAAATAGACTTCTACACGGCACTGTAGCCTTCGTGCTCCTCCCCTTCTACATCAGCGCACTCGTCCACCACATCGCATCTGCTTCATCGACGACCTCGTACGCCGAACTAGAGCCGGTCCACCATCGTCGACGTACACGAAGCCTCTTCCCAGGCACCGTCTTCCATGGTCTCGGATCTGCTTCCCGGAAGCCGACACCAAGCGCAGAAGCACCACCGTCGTGGACAATGAAGTGACTCCCGTTGCCAACCATGACTCACAGAGGCCGCGGCGACCATCGTTCTCCTCCTCGATTGGTAATGTGTGTATTGAATCACTTAGCAGTACATGTGCAGTTCCAATTTTGTTCATACCTACCCTTCAAATTTCCTGGGTGCTATTGTTCCCGTAAAAGTAATTGGTTATAGCCTCCATTGTCCAACAGAATATCAACTTTTAATTGTGCGTCGCTCCTGTATCATGTTGTGCTTGGGTAGGTTTTTCATCTGCAACCGGTAGTGTGGCAAATGATGGAATGTTTTTTAGAACTAGCAAGATGCCCATGTGTTGCACGCATCAAGATGCATTTGTATGGGTAGTTTATCTTGTGGGAGAAAAGGATGAACGAGGGAAGGCCTTATTTGCAAATCTGGAGAGGGGTATGGGTATCTTTTTGCAAAATTCCCATTGTTTCCTTCCTATCTATCAGATATAAATCGGACGACCTATATCGCAGGATGGCAGGCACACCATCATCACCAACTCTGTTTTTTATAAGAAAAAAATGTATAGAGAAAAAAAGTAGACAGTAGAGAAGTAGAGATAAATATTAAATATAAAATAAATATAATAGCAGCGAAGAGAGTAGAGATAGCAGAGACATCGAGAAAGGATCGTGCACGCGCGGGAAAAAGCGGTCGGGCGTGCGCTAGTTATGGCATGCAGCGCCCAGCGCGCTTTATAAAATCCAACACCCTCCCACCGATTTGTGCCTTGCCACTGCTCTTTCCCCGCTCTGTGCCTCGCCACCGCTCTCTCCCCGCCCTTTCTCACCTCGCCGCCATTTCACCACCATGCCTCCGCATCTCCGGGAAACTTGGTGATACCGCGGCGTCTACGCGCGCCCCTCCGGCGGCTTCTCCGCCGAGATCCGGTTCCGCGGCATGCGCCTCGGCCTTGGCAATTTAAACACCGCCAATGAGGCCACCCGCGCGTACGACATGGCGGTGTGGCGCCTTCGGTGGCCTCATAGAACATTTAACTTCCCCAATGTGCCGACGCGAGAGCGGGCGCAGGAGCTCGCGCCTCTGCCGCATCTTAGCACCGACGAGGATCGTGGCGATAACCGGAGGCAGGAGCACCATCTCGGCATCGCCGAGATGGACGAGGAAGCCATGGTGCTATGGCGCCAACGCTTCTCGCAGGACATCATCAACGAGCGCGAGTTCTACGCGCAAACGAGGGCGGAGAGGGATAAGAGGAGGGCGGAGCGAGCCGCCTATCGCGAGGACAAGCGTAGGCGAAGAGCGGGCGCTCAATTAGAACATGAGGCTAGGAGTAGCGTCACCCTGGGAATCCGACGATGATTGGTATCTTCACGCCAACAGTCAGACGTCGGAGGAGGACATCACCGAGGAGGAGTCGGATGACGAGGAGTACTTGAATTATCTATTTTTTATCTATCAATGCGGAGAACTATCATCTACTCTCTAGTCTCTCTACTTCTTGATCTCAGCACTATAAACGCTTATTTAAAGTACCGCGCGTTGCGATTCTATTGGAGATGCTCTAAGATGGCAGACTAGTGCTTTAATGTTGCCCACAAGATGCGCGAGTGTTACTAGTAGTATATTTTTCTTGTCATGTTGAGATTTTAAAACCACGAGTGCGAACATGCAGAGTAGCAATGAAGACCAAACACGGTATATTGGGGCCATCTTCAAGGAGCATGGCAAGTTAAAGAGGAGCTTCACCGAACCTGTAAAACGAGCTTTGGTAAGTAACACCCTTTCAATTACTTTCGTTTAGCCTCGTGTTCTTCGATGTGTATATGTTGTAGTTTCTGTTTCTCTTAAGCCTCATGTTCTTTGATGTGTAATAAGAAGAGTCTTAATCGTCCTAATGCATTCGTTTCTAGCTTGATGTAGGAAGTGGGTGTTCTCACCTTGTAGTCTGTTTATATATTTTTTCCCTTTTGAATTCACTTCTCTGAGTTCTAATTATCTGGCTTCTACTAAATGGATCTGGGTTGATCTGAGTATTGATCTAAAAAAGAAGTAACGTCATGTCAGGATGCAGTTCCTGCGAGGAGGGAAGTATGGTCAACCTCGAGATCATGTTTCCAAAATGAGGCTGGATTACAGACAAAGTGCCAGTTCCCTAATGATGCTGGATTAGACACAAGGTGCAAATTCGAGATGATCTTTGGATTACACACAAGCCAGGTGGAGTCGTCAGATGTTCGTGTCCTCATGGCTCTAGTAAAGGTTGATAGAAAGCGTGCAGCAGACCTTGAGAATGTAGCTGAGTTCGTGAAGAAGCGAAAAGGCCAATCAGATGCTCTCTTCACCCAAGCCAAAGAAGAGATGGAAGAAGCCAGAAATAAGCTAGCAGTGGTAGAGTAGGCTAGGCGTCTCCTGCTATCTAAAACTGTTGTCAATACAAAATTTCCTTCATAATAGCTAGGTTCAAATGTTTATCCAGTCAGCATGCCTGTTGTGATCTCCGTGCATCTACTGATGTGGCACAAAATATATTTTTTCGGGTCATGTAATAACATCAATTACTTTCCAAACAATAACAGACGAAGCATTGGACATGGTATAGTTCACGCGCAAGCCCGACACTCTAAGTTCAACTTCCACATCAAACTCATGTTCATAGATATCTGCACATTCTAAAATGCCTGCCGGCTCACGGAAGGACGTGTTGCCGGCACATGGATTTAATGAAGGCAGGCGGGGCAGTTTGAAGCTGGTTGCACGCGGCGATGAGGCGTGCTCAGCCGGGCCTGCAGCGAGTGGGGCCCTCTTGGACGGTGTCGGTGTCAAAACCGGTGGATCTCGGGTAGGTGGTCCCGATCTGTGCGTCTTAGGCTAATGGTAATAGGAGGCAAGGGACACAATTTTTACCCAGGTTCAGGCCCTCTCGATGGAGGTAAAACCCTACTTCCTGCTTGATTGATATTGATGATATGAGTAGTACAAGAGTTGATCTACCACGAGATCATAGAGGCTAAACCCTAGAAGCTAGCCTATGATGATTATGATTGTGATCGTCCCTCTAAGGACCAACCTCTCCAGTTTATATAGACACCGGAGAGGGCTAGGGTTTACATGGATACGGTTACAAAGAAGGAAATATAATATCCGGATCGCCAAGCTTGTCTTCCACGCAAAGGAGAGTCCCATTCGGACACGGGACGAAGTCTTGAGTCTTGTATCTTCACACTCCAATAGTCCGGACAAAGTATATAGTCCGGCTGTCCGGATACCCCCTAATCCAGGACTCCCTCAGTAGCCCCTGAACCAGGCTTCAATGACGATGAGTCCGACGCGCAGTTTTATCGTCGGCATTGCAAGGCGGGTTCCATCTCCGAATACTCCAAAATAATTATCGAACACTTAGACCGTGTCTGGATCTACAAGATGATCTTCATAAACCACCGTAGAGAGAATGATATTTCACAAATATAATCTGCTGACAACTTTAGACAAAGTGACATGACACTACAGTCGGATTATTATTGGAACCATTTTCCCACAACCAGCCATAGCGCATATTGCGAGGCGGTTTCCTTGGCACGTCTTGTCACAGCAGAGATCATGTCCCCTTATCACGGGATTTCCATCAATACGGGTATGGGTAACCCAACCGCGCAATCAATCGTGGCGTTTGGGAAATAAGCGATTCTCAACGGGAAGGTGGGGAGGTGCATCGTTCGTCGCCTCTATAAAGGGATAAGGATTCCCCATTTTCACCCACGCCTTCTTCCTCCTCTGCTTATCCATTCCCACACCCTTGAGTTCCAGCGCTCTGGTTCACGCTTTAGCGAACAATAAACATATGGAGCGGGGAGGCAAGTGGGTGGCCTCCACCGTGAAGGAGGAGCATATTCTTGCTTGGCGGCGGGTACTTGCCAGCGGACATCGTGCACCGGCTGCCGGACAAAGGGCAGGTCACTCCAACTCCGAAATCCCATGAGAGGGTCGTATTTCTCGCCCACTTTATGCGTGGACTGGGATTTCCACTTCGTCCCTTCGTCCGCGGGCTCATGTTCTACTACGGGCTAGATGTCCACGATCTAGCCCCAAATTTCGTCCTCAACATCTCGCCGTTTATCGTCATGTGAGAGGCCTTCCTCCGCATCAGGCCTCACTTCGACCTG
Organism: Aegilops speltoides; assembly: GCA_021437245.1. NCBI lineage: Eukaryota > Viridiplantae > Streptophyta > Magnoliopsida > Poales > Poaceae > Aegilops > Aegilops speltoides. Next base: position 136,508,727 of record CM038141.1, read on the forward strand.
TGGCTACGAATCATCTGCGTGAAGTCGAAGATCGTGAGCGGCCAGCAAGCGGAGTGCGGAGGCACCATGGTGGGCAGGCCCAAGGTCACCTGGCTTGACAGCGGCTCCTTCGCGGAGACCGTGAAAGGGTGGCAATCGGGGTGGTTCTATATCACTGAGTCGCGCGACGCCAACTGGGCGGCGGCCCCCGAATTCCGATCCGGAACCTCCATGCGGCTCACCTCCTGGGAAAGGAAGGGCCTGGCTTGGGGCGGACTTGTAGAGCTGACCAAACTCCAGAACTGCATCAAGAATATGAAGGACAAGAAAATCAAGCTTGTCAACGTGGTCTAGGTCATGCTTGTTGCTACCTCTTGAGAACTGCGTTGGATTTCCCCGAAGAGGAGAGGATGATGCAGCAAAGTAGTGTAAGTATTTCCCTCAGTTTTTGAGAACGAAGGTATCAATCCAGTAGGAGACCATGCACAAGTCCCTCGTACCTGCACAAAGCGATAGCTACTACGCAACCAGCGATTAGGGGTTGTCAATCCGTCCGCAGTCCGCGTCTGAGTGAGATCTGATAGAGATGATAAATAAGCGACTTGACGAGTCGCAAGGTATGCAATTTCTCCGCGGACACCTAGTAAGGGAGCTTGATGACCGTGCTTTACAACGCGTATGCTTTATGCAGATGGTGCCGCTTCCATGGAGAACCTTCGGGCGGAGCTTGCCCGAGCTAAGGTGCCTTCAAGAGTGATGCGGCTGCCTTAAAGGCGTCCGAAGAGCTAAAAGTCAAACCTGCTGCTCACTGCCGAAGCAAGAAGGAAGTGCCCGAGATGGCCGTGAAGTTGAAGAATGTTGCCGACCGCTGCAAGCTTCTTGAAAAAGAAGATCTAGTGGTACAAGAGGACCTGAAGAAGGCCACTACCGAGGCCCAGGATGCTCGCTCTGCTATGAGAGCTATGAAGTAGGAGCTACGTCAGGCTAGAGATATCGCGGCTGGAAAGTCCTTTCTGCTGCGGAGGAAATTGATGGATCCTACATATGCTCAGTTGGACTGGCTGTGGAGTACGGAGGATGCTTATCTGGACTTGGCGGCAAGTGCCGCGGATGCGGCCGAACACTTCTGAGATCAAACGGATCACGAAATGGAAAAGGTTTTTTGGTCGCAGTTCCAAAATCCAGAGCGCCCACTTCAATTAACCGATCGCTTGGCCGAATGGGCGGAGCTGAATAGGTTATCCGGACTTGCCATGAAGGATGTCGTGAGTCTTTTGTGGCCGAAGAGGCCCGAGCCGAAGAGTTATTTTGGCTTGGTGAAGCAGATCCCTTGTGCGGTGCCGCATATCAATGCAATGAGGATGTCGGCATGCATAGAGGGTGCGCGGATGGCTCTTGCCCGTGTCAAGACATACTGGGCGGAGATGAAGGCCACCAATGTTGCATCCCAAGATTCGGACGGAAGCCGAGTTCCTGTCGAGCACTATTTTTAGGAAGTTCTGCAGGGCGCTCGTTTAATAGAGACGCAGTGCTCGAAGGATATTATGTTCGAATAACATGTATTATTGTGAAACAATGTTTCTATGACATATAAAAGCTTTTTATACTTGTGCCTTCAAGAATTAAAATACCTCCTGTGCGGCCGTTAATGTATATGTGCATATAACCTGAAAGATGGCAGTCTTTGGCTTCAGCCCCCATGCATATAATGCGGGGGTGTTTGCAAAAGGCGCATTTTCACACTTGATCCAACATCTTGGTCCTATAAAGGAGGTGGTAGCGCAACAAACTAAGCAACCGGACTATAATGCTTTATCACTTTCACTTAGCCATAGGAGTTTGATAGTGGGGCTACTATATAGCCCCTAGGGGCACCGTGCTCACCCGAATTCGGGGCGCGTATGTGCCTGACCGGGAAACGGCCCTTCGTCAATGCGGAGGAATCCTATAGATTCCGGCGGGTCATATAGTGGTTGACCAGTCTCACACTATTTCATGACAGTCAGATTTCAGCTTTCACTACTGAGGTGCTCGTCGGCGGCGGGGCACTGTCGCGATAGTTCTCCTGGTGCTTTGCGTTAGCGATAGAAGCGGAATGTAAGGCAGCAAAACACGAGGCAGGCAAACCCAACATTTGACCAAAGACATGATTGAGCTGAATCATATAAGGCCCTAACTTCGAGGCGCGAACACTCCCTAAGGTATTCGGTCTTTATGAAAGCGGGCGAACAACGCCCTTAGTAATAAGCCCACGGTGTCAGTGCAGCATAAAATTCAGGCGATGCCCATGCCAAAGCGCCGACTTCCTCCTTGGTTATAGCAAGAAACCGGGGATGTATATCAACAAGAGACAGTAAAAAAGGTTTACGCAGGTCTTAATCTGAAAAGAATCCTTACAGCAGTCCCTCTTGCGTCTGCTTTGTGTCTCCGTTGTGCCGTATCACGGGCCGGGTGTAGCACGGTGTTCATCTGTAAAGAGAGGAACTTAGTTGAAAAAGATCGTGCAAAAATGTAGGTTATATTAAATAAACAAAGTACGATTCAAAAATGAATAAAATTGAGCTTTATTGTCTCTTGTTGTATATCTGCGGAGCCCTTTGTGCGGGGGTATCGGCTGGTAAGCCCTTGTATGTTTCGCGGACTCGTCTAACCGTGTCAAAGTGCAGCTGACCTGTTTAGGTGCTTGGATTAGTGAAGACGGTTTAGTGTGTGGCTGTCAAGGCAGTCACACAATCTTTCGCGCTCGAGGAACACTCGATATTTCCCTTTAAGGAGAGGATGCCTCGTGGACCGGGCATTTTAAGTGCGAGGGATGCATAATGCGGTATTGCATTAAAGCGGGCGAAAGCTTCGCGTCCCAGTAGTGCTTGGTAGCTACTTGTAAATGGGGCGAGGTGGAAGATTAACCTTTCGTGGCAGAAGTTGTCGGGTGAGCCGAACACAACTTTTAGCAATAGAGAGCCCGTGCAATGGGCATATGGGCCTGGCATTACCCCTTGAAAGGAAGTGTTGCTATGGCGAATTTTGGTTGGGTCTATCCCCATTTTGTGGATTGTGTCCTGATATAGCAGGTTTAGCCTACTGCCGCCGTCCATTAGGACTTGTGTGAATTGGAGTCCGTCTATTATCGGATCTAATATCAAGGTAGTCCATCCTGCATTTCGAATACTTCTAGAGTAATCCTAATGGTCGAAGGTGATTGGTTTTAACAACTAGTGGCAGGACTCCTTTGGGATAGGCCGTATAGCGCGTATCTCTATGGGCGCCATTCTGTTTTTCCCTTTTGTCACGTAAAGTGAGTTTACTGTTTTGACTTCTTGTGGGAAATTCTTTTGTTTTCCGGTGCTTTGCTTGTGGGGTTCGTCATCGTCTTCGCTTGATGAGTCGAGCCCCTTGTGTTCGGCGTTGAGTTTGCCGGACTGCTTGAAGACCCAACAATCTGTGTGGGTATGGTTTGCAGGCTTCCCGGGAGTACTGTGGATTTGGCATATCTTGTCCAAGATTTTGTTTAAGTTAGATAGCTCGTCCCTATTATCCTTAGGGGGCAGTTTTTTATGATTCTGTCATGAGCTTTTGAATCCGGCGTTGACTAACGTGTTCTTCGGGCTGTTTCCCTTGGTCTGGCGCTGGTCCTTGCTGCGTCGTGGTTTCCCGTTTCCATCCCTGACTTAAGATGTACTTGGGTTCTTGATGCGCATCTTGCCTGCCGACTATCCTCTCCGCATAAGCGGGTCATGAGAACCTTTAATGCAGCCATTGTTCTTGGCTTTTCTTGGCGAGGTGTCGGCGAGCCATTCGTCTCGGACGTTGTGTTTGAAAGCTGCTAAGGCTTGGCGTCAGGACGATCGACTATTTGGTTCTTTTAATGTGAATCTGTTCCAGAATTTTCGGGCGGACTCTCCGGGTTGTTGAGTTATGTGGCTTAAATCGTCTGCATCCGGAGGTTGGACATAGGTTCCTTGAAAATTTGCCCGAAAAGCATCCTCGAGCTCTTCCCAACTTCCAATGGTGTTTTCGGGGAGGCTTTTGAGCCAATGCCGGGCTGGCCCTTTGAGCTTGAGGGGTAAGTATTTTATGGCGTGGAGTTCATCTCCTCTGGCCATGTGTATGTGGAGGATGTAATCCTCGATCCGAACTCGAGTGCATTGTTCCGTCATATGCCTCTATGTTTACGGGTTTGAATCCTTGGAAATTCATAATCCAGAACCTCATCGGTGAAACATAGGGGGTGTGCGGCACCCCTATATTTAGGTGTACCGTAATATTCGGATACTTGATGTGTTGCATTGCTTACTAGAGCTTGCTTTCTTGGCCCGTAGATAGATCTAAGCGGGCCATCTTTTTAATCTTGTATCCGTGTGCGGATCGCGTGCGGCTTTAATGTCTTGGTGCCGTTTGCGCTCTATGTTTGCCATGGGGTGCGTCTATCCGACGGGTGGTCTCCTTGTTTTTGATTGCGGGGCTCTCGGCCTCCTCATCAAATTCGGGCGATAGTTTTAAGCCGGGTAGCTCTTTGTTGGCGACTATCGCGTATTTGTCTGCCGTGTTGAGTACTTTGCTCCATCGATTACGGCGCATCTTCCGCTGTTTTGAGCTTACCTACCTTTTTCGAGCTACTGTGCGGTGGTGATGAGCCTTTTAGGAGGTTCTTCGGTCGATAGCTTATCCGGCGTTAGATCGTCCGGTTGTTATCTTCGCCGGGGCGGGTTCTTTATTGATTGTCTGTTCGGACGGTTGCTCGATAACATGTTAAATGCCCACGGTTCGCCCTACTCTATATGCGGTGCGTATGGCTGTTGTCTTTGTCGAGGCGGTACTTTGAGCGGCATTTACGTCGCCGTTTTGACTGCTTTTCAAGGGAATGAGCCCTCATGGCGTCCCGTTGTTCCTCGTCGTCGCTTCCTTTAGGTATGTCCACCATGTATACATCGTGAGATGAGGTGGCTGTCCAGTGCCCTATAGGTGCTGGTTCATGTTTGTCTCCTACATCGTCGTCCATACCGTCGATGTCTTCGGAGTCGAAGTCAAGCACGTCGTTTAAACTTTCGACAGTGGCTATGAAGTGGGTGGTGGGTGGGAGTCGAATTTCTTCGTTGTCCGCATCCCAACCTTGCTGACCATAGTCCGTCCAGGGATCTCCTGATAGAGAGAGAGACTTTAGTAAATTGAGGATGTCGCCAAAGGCGAGTCTTTGAAAGATGTCATGCAGTGAACTCCATGATCGGCGTAATCGGATTTGATTGGCGGTAGCGGAGGTTGAGTCCGGAGAGAGTCCGGCACCTTGGAGTCATGAGCCATAAGGACGGGGTTTGTGTTGGCTCAATCGCCGTAGAGTAACATCCCCGGCGGTGTCCAGCCACCCGTCCTCGATCGGTATTGTCGGCTCCGAGCTAAGGGTCGGGCGGACACGTGTCGACCTCGAGGGCCTTGTCCGGCGTCGAGCTAGATCGTGCCCATCGTGACAGTGCGGCGCGCTTGGCTGTAGCTCGAACCCGTTGAAGATCAAGTCTCCGCGGACGTCAGCCGTATATTTCAAAGTTCCAAATCTGACCTGATGGCCAGGAGCGTAGCTTTCAATGGCCAAGCGAATTGGCCCGCAGAGCAAAGCCGCCGAATACGAAGATCTGTCCGTGGAGAAAAGTCTCACCCTGGACCGCATTGTTGTCGATGGTCGGACGAGCCATCGGGCCTAAAGATGATGACGCAGAGGAACTCTCAATGAAAGCACCAATGTCGGTGTCAAAACCTGCGGATCTCGGGTTGGGGGTCCCGAACTGTGCGTCTAGGCGGATGGTAACAGGAGACAAGGGACACGATGTTTTTACCCAGGTTCGGGCCCTCTCGAAGGAGGTAAAACCCTACTCCTGCTTGATTGATATTGATGATATGGGTAGTACAAGAGTAGATCTACCACGAGATCAGAGAGGCTAAACCCTAGAAGCTAGCCTATGGTATGATTGTTGTTCTATCCTACGGACTAAAACCCTCCGGTTTATATAAGCACCGAAGAGGGTTAGGGTTACACAGAGTCTGTTACAATGGTAGGAGATCTACATATCCGTATCGCCAAGCTTGCCTTCCACGCCAAGGAGAGTCCCATTCGGACACGGGACGAGGTCTTCAATCTTGTATCTTCATAGTCCAGGAGTCCGGCCAAAGGCTATAGTCCGGCCATCCGGACACCCCTAATCCAGGACTCCCTCACTCGTTAAATCACAGTAGACTAAATTTCAAAATTGGGTCAGTCGATTTTTTAGAGCTCGCCGGAGTTGGCGGTCTTGAGCGAAGGGCTCAGGTGGTTGTGGGGGAGGCGGTGGTGGGGCCTCATCGAACAAAAACTTCGGCGGGTGGGGGTGGGGTGGCGGAGGAACACGAGCGGTGGGGCGGTGGTCGGCCCGGCTGGCCCGTCTTGATGTTCTAGAGGGAAGAATCGAGAGCGAGGAAGTAGAAGGGTTAGGAGACATAGGATCTTCATCCAACCGCCTGAAATGGTCGAGAGACAGCAGGGAGTTGCATTCTTAATGCGCTCTAGTTCATCATGTGTGGGCACTGCGCAACCAACATTTTATTATCCAAAATCTGCTTGCTCTTCTTTACCATGTTCCTCTTCTGTTCTTCTTTAATATGTACTCTCTCCGTTCCTAAATACAAGTCTTTGTACAGATTCCACCATGGACTACATATGGAGCAAAATGAGTGAATCTACACTCTAAAATGTATTTGGATACATATGTATGTGATCCATAGTGGAAATCTCTACCAAGACTTATATTTTGGAACGGAGGGAGTATGATAGTAGTACAGTATTTTCCTTGTACTAAAGATGAGCCGGGACATTTGTAGTGTAGAGGTCTATACGGTCGGTTGTGATGGACACTTTGAGCCTGTTTGATTCGTTGGATTTTGTAAACATAGGAATAGGATTTGTAGTGGCCTACCCACTTGAATTCTATAAGAATAGCAAGGAAATGCGGGGAGCTGTGTCCCTTTGAGAGTTACACTGATATAACAGTACCACACCTTCAGTTGAAGAGAACTCGTATCCAAAGCCTTTCTAGCCGTACCGGCAGTACTAACACATATATTCCAGCAAGTTCCACTTTGCTGATTTTACTCTGATGCTTACGGTTTTCCTATTATATCTACACTATGATCTGTGTAGCTGCTTGTGTCACACTAGCAGCAGTCGACTCTTGAAGCTAAACACTGCAATGACTTACAAAATTGGCACCAAGGCATTGAGTGCCATTCTAGATGCAATGAAACTCATATGCTCCCCACCTGTTGATTCTTGTTCAGAATATGATCCTAATGACTATTCTAACCTCGAGGAGTCAAAGGAAGATGGCATGTCCTGTTCACCCATCAAGGTGCTTGTTCTAATTTGGCAAGGTTTTATTGATTGCGCGTATCTTGCATATGTTGTCTTGCATTTCTTATACTTTGTTGCACCGCCATCTGCTTAGTTTACTCATCATATATGTCGAGATGCCATGCCCATCCATTATCAATAAATATCCGTCTATCATCATACCATGTTTTCCACTCAAATGCTGTTCTTGTGCATCAGACATCAAAAAGGAAGAGGGTGATTGCCAAACCTGAAGGAGCACCAGCAAAGTCCTTGAAAATGTGGTGGTGCTAGAGAAATCAGATAGCACCCCACTTATATTGGCTGTACAACCAGTGACACAAAACGTAGGACCGACTCTAGCAGACTGTACCCATACTTCACTGGCCACACCACTAGCCCCACCACACAGGACCAGCACTCCAGCAAAAGGTATACCGATTTCATTTGCCATAGCACCAGCCATACCACAGAAAAATCCCACTCCGGCAAAAAGTACAGCAAGTCCACCGGCCGAAGACCTATCCCAACTGCAGAGACGACCAATTCCTGTAGATTGGAACCCCATTTGAGTTATTCCCAGTTTAAAAGACAATGCTTTCAATGTTGTTAGGGACTACAAGCATATATTCCCATCATGGGAAGATTATAGTAAAGACAAACACCATTTTCACATCTTCCTGTCCAACTTACGTGTAAGTGCTATTATTCATGGTTATTATTTTCCTGTTTTCTGCTGATTGAACACATCAATGATTTACATTACATTGTTGTAACTAGGAGAGGGTCAATCTGGATAGTCATGATGAGCAAAGCTTGCTTGTGCTTTTCAAGGAAGCATTGCAGCGATATCGGTGTTACTGAAATCACACTTTGATGGCAAGTCTATAAACGAATTTCGGTGAAGTCTCCTGTGCTAAATTTAGAAGACATTGAATGGAAAAACCTTGTTATGCACTGGTCTCATTCCCAGGATGAGGTACTGTCTATGAAATCACATGACAATTTGAAGTTCTTCTTTTCTGCATGTGCCTTACGGATCTTTTTTGCAGGAAATCTGCTCGAAGAAGAATTCCGGTTTGAAAAGAACGACAGGATATCGCAAATATGCTGCCCACTGCTTTGCTCTTGTTAGTACATGTTGTCCTGTATCACTGTACTTGCATACATACCTAGTTCATTATGTGACAACAGTATGCATGATAGCTTATCAATTGTTCGCTCCAAATTATTTGATCTGTATGAATGGTTACATTAGTGTAGAATATATCCAATGCCAATGAATTTTTTTAGCTCTGCATTATTCTTGTAAGTACATGTTGTCCTTTATCAGTGTACTTATATTGACAGGTAGTTGTTCATGTACCATCACTCTGCAACTTATTTTCCTTTGCCCTCCATTTTCTACACATCAGATCTATATTTACTCTTACCATAAGGTTGGATAACACCGATGGTATTGAAGAAGTTTAGCTGTGCATTGCTCTTGGTTGTACCTTTTGCCTGTATTGCAACACTTACATTTATAGCTACTTGGTTATGTAGCATCACTCTTCATCTTATATTAAATATTCTCCATTTTTTCGTATATTATCACATCTATATTTACTCTTACCAAAATGTAGAATAAAGGCAATGCTTATGAAGAAGATTTTGTGGTAAACTTCTTGAATTGCCCCCCCCCATCAGCATGGACAAGGCCTTTATAGAGCCTGTCTTCACCCTTCAAACTTTGTTGTGTATATTTGGTTAGGCATGACTGCAACAACTGTTTATTTTGGTGTTTGCATCAAATTGCATGTTTAAAGTTTATTATGTAGTTCATAAACAAAAGTTTGTCCTTCTCAATTTAAGTTTTCAGTTGTACAACCAAGTTCCTTCTTCATACCATGTAAATTAAACTATACAGAGCAAGTGATGTTCTTTTGCACTGCATGTATGCTTCTGTTCTTCATCCATAACCGGTGGTGTGGTGAACCTACCCACTACAACACAATGTCATATTTGGCAATGTCTTAACTATGAACAATCTCATATCATTCTACTATTATTTAAACCGTCTCTTTATTTGCCAATCTGAAATGGGATAAATTGACAGCAGACTAACCATTGATACTTATGAGTTCTTGATCTGTAATCGAGTGGTGTCGTGAAGCTGCCAACTCCTTCACAATGTCATTTCCTGCCATGTCTTGACCTGAACAATACCATATTGTGTTAATGCAATTTTAAACTATGTCACTTTATTCCTCAGTAAGAAATGTGATGAATTGTCAGCACTGATACTTTTATGTGCAAAACCTGTCATCTGTCTACTTGTTTATCTTTCAGAGTGAGGAAGATATAAGTGTTAAACAAGCGCAGTCTCATCAGCTTGCTCAGCTGCTTGCGCTGCAGCTCCCCAGCAGGGCTAACCTTTCTTGAACTCTATTGAAGTGATATCGGTTTTGTATATTATTTTTGTTGGCATGTTTATTTGCACTAGTGGTGATCTTTGATGCCCAGTGTATGTAATCTGTTGTCTGCTTGTGCTTTATTATCATAGTGGAGAACTTTGATGCCTAGTGGATGCAATATGCCGTAATTTCTTTATTGTATAGTCTAGGTTTTTTCTTATTCACGATGCTGCAGTTATTTTACTGTATATATATCTTGTTGTCGGTGTCAAAACCGGCGCATCTCCGGTAGGGGGTCCCAAACTGTGTGTCTAAGGCTAATGGTAACAGGATGCGGGGGACACAATGTTCACCTAGGTTCGGGCCCTCTCTATGGAGGTAATACCCTACTTCATGCTTGATTGATTTTGATGATACGAGTATTACAAGAGTTGATCTACAACGAGATCGTAGAGCCTAAATCCTTGGAGCTAGCCTATGATTATGATTGTTCTTGTCCTACGGACTAAGCCCTCTGGTTTATATAGACACCGGAAGGGGCTAGGATTACACCGAGTCGATTACAGAGAAGGAAATCTACATATCCGAATCGCCAAGCTTGCCGTCCACGCAAAGGAGAGTCCCATTCGGACACAGGACAAAGTCTTCAATCTTGTATCTTCATAGTCCAACAGACCGTCACAAGTACAGAGTCCGGCTGTCCGAATACCCCCTAATCCTGGACTCCCTCAGTAGCCCCTGAACCAGGCGTCAATGACGATGAGTCCGGCGTGCGGATTGTCTTCGGCATTGCAAGGCAGGTTCCTTCTCCGGATACTCCATAGAAGATCTTGAACACAAGGATTGTGTCCGGCTCTGCAAAACAAATTCCACATACCACCGTAGAGAGCACAATATTTCACCAATCTAATCTGCTGACAACCTTTCGCAGCGTGACATTACGCCACGGCCCGGTCATTATTCAAACTGTTTTTTTTCAACCTGCTACTGCACATCTTGCGAGGCGGTTTCATTGGCACGTCTTGTCGAAGCAGAGATCGTGTCCCCTTATCACGGGATTCTCATCAATACGGGTGTGGTTAACCCAACTGCGCCATCAACACGACACTTGTGGAATAAGCGAGTTTACCGGGCAAGTGGGGAGGCGCATGGTTTCTACCGCCTTTATAAAGAGATAAGGATTCACCTTTTTCCACCCACGCCTTCTTCTTCCTCTGCTCATCCATTCTCCCTCGCTCGAGCTCTAGCGCCCAAGCTTTCTCCGCAAAGTCATTTCAAGTATGTCCGAAGCGGGACGCAAGTGAGTGGTCTCCTCCGTTATGGAGGAGGACATCACGAAGCTTCGGGAGGCCAGATATCTGGCTGCAGACATCGCGCACCGGCTCCCTGCTGAAGGGCAGTTCATTCCTACCCCGAAGCCCTAGGAGAGGGTAGTGTTTCTCTCTCACTTCGTCCGCAGACTGGGCTTCCCCCTCCACCCATTCGTCCGCGGGCTTATGTTCTACTACGGGCTAGACTTCCATGATCTGGCCCCCAATTTCATCCTCAACATATCGGTGTTTATCGTCGTGTGCGAGGCCTTCCTCCGCATTACGCCCCACTTCGGCCTATGGCTGAAGACCTTCAACGTGAAGCCAAAGGTGGTGGGCGGCCAACAAGCGGAGTGTGGGGGTGCCATGGTGGGCAAGATGCCCAATGTCACATGGCTCGAAGGCTCCTATGTGGAGACCGTGAAGGGGTGCAATCGGGGTGGTTCTACGTCACCGAGCCACGCGACACCAACTGGGCGGCGACCCCTGATTTTCGATCCAGCATCCCCATGCGGCTCACCTCCTAGAAAGAGAAGGGCTTAGCCCGGGGCTCATCGGTTGAGCTGACCGGACTTCAGACCTACATCAAAAATATGATAGGCAAGAAAATCAAGATTGTCAACGTGGTCCACGTCATACTCATCCGCCGGATCCTTCCGTGTCAGAGACGGGCTAACAATATATGGGAGTTCGACCCGGCCAAACACCAGACGCTGCGAGAGCTCTTCGACATGACGCACGAAGACGTCTGGAAGGTGCTATTCAGGGCCATCGAGGTACCACCGCCCATAGCCGAAGATCGCGGACTCAGCGCAAAGCGCCCCAACAATCCGGTAAGTTTTTTATATTTTGCAAGATGTGTCTTTCCCCAGCATATTCACGGGAGGAATCTAAGCCTCCATGCCAATTTGACAGGACTGGGTAGCGATAGCGGAGCGGATTGACTGTCCGGCTCCACTACCCGAAGATCCAACATTGCCTCTCTTAACGAAGATGCTATTTCCGGTGCCCTATAAGGTGTCGGAGAAGAAGGCCAAGAAGAAGGCCGTGCGGACCAGGAAAGGTCTCCGGTGCAAGGTTGTATCAGACTCATCGTCCGAAGACACTGAGGCTCGCTCCTCCGATGAAGACGAGGAGGAGGAAAAGGAAATCCCCCCAACCGGGGGGGGGGGCAGGGGGAAGAAGAGGAAGGCCGCCCCGTCTGGGGAGGCCGAGGCATCCAAGAAGGGGAAGACCCTCCTTCCGGACCATTCCACCATAGCCACCTACAGCGGCGAGGAGTGGTTGCCCAGGGGCAAGCCGCTGGCTAAGTCATAAGTATTCGGACACTATAATAGTTCCGGTATGTTTTGCTTTATTGCTTCTTATTATGCCGAACATGCATATGCAGTCCGGCCAAATCCCACATCGGGGTATCCTCTTCGGATGGGTCTTTGGGCCTGTTGGCGATGAACAACGATTCACTCCCGATAGCCTCCACCCCCAGGCCCACGGACGACATCGACGTGTTGTCTCAGAGAATGCCGTACAAGGTGGAGACAGTTCTGGAGACGCCCCAGGTGAAATCCCAGTCGCCGGGCGCATGGGGGGGATGACCCCCGGGGGCCACAGCAAGTCAGGCCCCCAGCCGGATACTACTCCGGAACCCCTAGTGGTTCCGGATTTAGGCAGGCAGCCCCTCTCTAAGGGGGGCGAGCCGCCTGTGCCGATGACCTCTGTCCATTCAGAGGCATCGGAAAACTTGCTGGAAGCGTTTCGTGGCGCTTCCGTTGATGAAGAGCAGCGTACCATCATGAGTACGGTGATCGAGAGGGTCCGGTCCGCCAAAAGCGGATTGACCGAAGCCTACACCAGCCTCCTAACAGGCTTTGAGGTAAGTAATAAAATTGTAAGAAAGTATCACAGTATAGACAGTAGCTCCTGATACTCTATTTGGTGTTCGGAAAGAAAGGCCGATCAAAGGATCAAATAACATCCGCGGGAGTCTAACAAAATATTTCTATGTTAATAGCGAAATTCGCTCTTGGCGCCGCGCAGATCTTCTGGAGGTCTCCGAACTTAAGCGGGACCTGGAGCGAACCGAGGGAGAGCTCGGCCTCGTGAAGAGGCAGCTCGAAGAGAACAAAGGTACACAATACCCCGTCTGTATATTTATGATGAATAATGTTTTTCGCTAATAGAAGCGTCATGAACTTTAATAGGGGCCACGACCGATGTGGTGGCCCTTAAGAAGGCGCTGACCGAGGCCGAAGACAAAGCGGCCAAGGAGCGCGCTGAGCGCGAGAAGCAAGAGGCCCAGGTCGACGAGGTCCATCAAGAGCTTCAGGACTTCTTCAAAAAATACGAGTCCTTGGAGCGTGACTCTAAGACGCAAGAGTCCGAGCTTGCTAAGGCCCTCCAGAGCGAGCGAGACGCCTAAGCCGAAGCCCAAAAGACCCTCCAGGAGATTCAGGCGGCTAAGAAGATAGTGGCAGGTAAGGCATTCATTATGCAAAGCAAGGATGTGAAGGAGACTTTCCTTTTACTTACCGAATTTGGAGCTCTCCAAGAGCGTTCGCTGATCTGCCGCGCAGCATATCAGATGCTGCAGAGTTGTACAGAGCCGAAGAAGGGAGCTCAATGGAGAAGTTGTTCTGGTCTCATTATATTGGGACCGAACATCCGATGCCCTTGAGCGACCAGCTGAAACAACTGGTCGAACTGCACAGGGCGGCCGAACTGGCCATGAAGGAGCTCATAGTCCGGCTGTGGCCTGCCGAGCCCTTGCCCAGCAGCTACTTCGGCCTCGTGAAGCGACTTGTAAATGCCTGCCCACGACTTGAAGTCATAAAGCAGTCAGTTTGCATTGAAGGTGCGTGGATGGCCTTCGCCCACGCAAAAGTGCACTGGGCGAAGATGGATGCCTAGAAGCTGATGACGGAGGGGCCATTGAAGGGCAAGGAGCACCGCCACCCCGAAAAGTATTATGACAGTGTCCTAAAGGGCTCCTGCCTTGTGGCGGAGCAATGTGCTAATGATGTAATATTTGAGTGAATGTACTCATTTTATCCTGTAATATGAAAACAAGTTCATTTGGGCAATATAACACTTGCTGATTTAAAATTTTACCTTCTGTGCGGCCTTATAAAATCTGAGAGTTGGCCAGTCGTCGGCTTCTGCCCCCATGTAACTAGTACCGGGGTGTTCGGGATGAATCTAAACACTCTTTATCCAATTTTTTGGTCCTTTAAGGAGGTGTTTAGCGCAACGAACAAGGCAATCGGACTATACAGCTTTATCACTCTCACTTAGCCATAGAAGTTCAATAATTTTAAATTTTAGCGCAGCCCCTGGTATTCAGAAGGCCGAACTTTGGGGCGCTATACACGCCTAAATCGGACAAAGACTGATTCCTCGCCCAAAGCAGAAAACATCTTTAAGGATTTGAGACCTCTCGAACAGCGACCAGCTCTCGCCGCATCATGACAGCCAGTTTTCGGCTTTCTCTACTGAGGTGCTCGTCTGGAAGACCGGGATACAATCGCAGTAGTTCTCCCTGAGCCACCTTAGCCGATATAGCGGAACGTAAGGCAGCAAAACATGGGAGCCGGGCAAACCCAACTATTGACCCAAGACATGATTCGGAGCTGATGCATATAATGGTATAAGTTCGGGGTGCCACACTGTCGAAAGTGTTCGGACTTTTCTTGCCGTGTTATGGGGTACAGTGAAGCCCCTGGGGAGCTGAATGTACCAAAATGTACGGGTGCAATTTGTAATGAATAAACATTCAATGAAAAAGATAAAGAAATGTAATAATTAGCTGACGATGTACATTATTTTCCATTGTTATTTGAATAATACGTCAAGGTATATGTATACAAGTAGTGCGATAAGCAAAATAGGACTATTTGACATGTCCTAACCAAGAGCGAGCTGTGTGTGGGTATGTAAAACAGGTATAGCGATCGTTATCAGAGACCACCTGGGATTCCCTTGTATGTCAAAGCTCCTTGCCTCCTTGGTGTTTCCGTCCCGTGATGGGTCCAATAATCAGGCTATTGGAATGGTCTCCAGAAAATATGGACCTGAAAGAAAGAAAAGGGGTGAAGGTATACGGATCCTGGGGCAGCTGAGCTGTATTGTGGACCACCTTCTAGCTGTGCCTCCGCCTATGCCCATGGTATTTTAAGTGCGTAATTATGTACGCGCGACACGAATGTCACCGCTTGGCTGGGGCTAGGACGGAGGCCGAGTTGCTAGGCGAGCTCTGGACGTGCCGGACGATCCTGTTGCAGAGTACTTCGGACCCGCTTAATGGTGTGCGGAGGCTTTATAGCCGAATTAGAGGTCGGCCTAAGAAGGTTGCTCTGTACTTTTGTTGCGAGGGCCGCAGTGTGCTCCTCCATACGGAGGGAGCGCTCTGTATTTCCATTGACTGTTATAACCCCACGAGGTCTGGGCATCTTGAGCTTGAGGTAAGCATAGTGTGACACCGCATTGAATTTGGCAGTGCATGGTAGCCACTGCGGAAGGGGACGATGTCGAAGATTAGTTCCTCGCTTCGGAAGTTGTCCCGAGATCTGAAGACTACTTCCAGTGTTATTGAGCCCGTGCAACATGCCTCTACACCTGGTATAACACCTTTAAAGGTGGTTTTGGTGGGTTTGATCCTTGAGGGATGGATGCCCATTTTGCGCACTATATCCTGATAGAGCAGGTTCAGGCTGCTGCCACTGTCCATAAGGACTCGTGTGAGGTGGAATCCATGGACGATAGGGTCGTGGACCAGCACGGCCGAACCGCCATGATGGATACTGGTCGGATGGTCCCTGCGATCGAAGGAGATCGGACAAGAGAACTGTCGTGGATTTGTCACGGCAGATGTCCTAGTGAAAGGACTTAGTCGTGGAGCCATCGCTACGGGTTTACTTGAAGGGGTTAAAGCGGATACAAAGACACGAGGGTTTTATACTAGTTCGGCCCCTTCGATAAAGGTAAAAGCCTACATCTAGTTGTGATGGAATTGATGTGGTCTCGATGGCTAGGGAGCAAACAAGCTTCCCTAGGCTCAAGTTGATGTTGTCTGTCCTTGAACCGTCGCCGGGTCGTCCCCTTATATACACGGGTGACGCCTATTGGTTCATAGAGTCCCAACCGGTTCATACTCGTATCCCGGTTGGTATCTCTCTATTCCTAACTTACAATACAAGTTATACATCAGGCGGTTTACGGCTACAAGTTCTAAACCGACTACGTGGCCTTGGGCCTTTCTCTGCTTATACCACCCACGGAGTTAACCCGGCCCAGTCGGCCGTTTACACCTAGTGGTAATATCCCCAACATTAGGCCCCAGTTGATTTGAACTGGTTCATGTCAATCCTTCACAAAACTTGTATCTTGGACATCTTCCAAAGTTGATTGGTAAACCGCCGTGTCGTCACCACTTCTAGTCACTGTAAACCGGCATGATGTCATCCTGTAATTTTATCATTTATAACGCCTTCTTTAAACGGCAGTTCCTGGATCCGCGCGCTTGACCTAGCTTTGTTGCTGTATAAATAGGACCGAAGGGTCATTTCTTTCTTTTCCCTTCGTCCTCTCTTCTTCGTCTTCCTCGCGCCGCTGGTCTTGGAGCTCCGCCACCGTCGTCGACTTCCGCCTCGTCCTAGGCCGCTGCATCAACCTGATCGTACCAGAGCATTGCGGCCTCTTTCCGCGTCTTCTCCGTTCCCGGTAAGCTTCTTCCCCTTCTTGACCTAGATCTGTTCTTTAGGGTTCCAGCTTCATGCTGTGTTCTTCGTGCGTTCATATCTGTTCTTCTGACTTTGAATGATTCCATGAACCTGTGCTGTATTTTAATAGTGATTCCTGCACATCCGCTGTAATCTCTCATCCAAGTCCATAGATCTTCCGCATATATATCTGCTCCATAGTTCATTTCTGTTTTTGTCTTACTCCTCGAAATATTTTCTGTTTTCTGTAAGCTCGCGTTTGATCCGCAGCCATAATAGGATCTTTGTGAAACTTGTTTCTGCATACTTAGTTATCCATAGCTTCAATCGCTTCCAAAACCTAGATTAGGCGGTTTAACTTACCACAGGAAAAGACTGCTGAACCGGCACATATATATCATTAGTCCCCTTGTTGAACCGCCAGAATCCACCTGATATCATACCACAGGAAACCGGTTTATAGACACTGCCTCCGGTTTATCATAACTTAGATCAACACCTTGTATCAAGCATGCTCTTGAACCGGATCAATTATTTCTTGTAGATCTTATCATGGCCAAAGAAGTGTATGAATGCAACTGGGTTCCTTCTCGCGTCACCGAGTCACAGCTGAATGATCTAGTCTCGATTGGCGCTTTAGATGATAAAGATACACCTTTGGAGGGTCCACGAGAAGAATGTCCTCCCATACCCCAGGAAGGAGAAGTTGTGGTCTTCGCAGATCACTGGCCGGGGCTTCAAACCGCCTCCGTTCAAAATTTTACGGACGTGTTAGCCAATTTTCAGCTCCGTCCCTGTGACATTGGCCCCAACTCCGTCACCAATTTATGCCACTTTCAAGTACTATCTCAAGTATATCTTCAAGAGGAACCTTCGTTGAACTGTTTAGAGACCTCTTCCATCTAAACCGTCAGACCGAATTCACCGACGGCCCTAATATCAAAATGGGTGGCATGGCTATTCAAAAGAGGAAGGAGATCACCTACCCCATGTCAAACTCCATACTCACCCCAAGGAGTGGAATGCGACTTGGTTTTATTGCAAAGATACTTCTCCGAAGATGAAAATCCCTTACGGCTTTCGGCCCGGAGCGGCTAAGCAACACCCATCCGTTTCCACAAAGATTGAGCGCCAAAGATAGAAGCAAATATGCCCCAGAATCGTCCAAGCTCCAAGCTTTTATGGCTAACGGTTTGACGGAATAGACCTTGCACGCTGTTGGTTATCATGGGGCATACTGCCTCGAGCCGGTGCTCGCTTTGATGTGCCAAGATATCGACAAAGGTCGACGACCCACTCCGACACACCAAAATTCAACTCTCTGATGATGAAGTTACCGACTCGGTAAAGAAGATGCTGAATGAACCGGAGCACCTCTGTGCTCAAACCGGTCTACCTCCTTACTGCACCACCAACAAACTGCCTGCAGTAAGTTTCTAGTTGTTCCATCATTAAACCTGTTACTGCCTCATGTGTCTAACATTTAATTATTTCTGATCCAGGGTGATAATCCATTTTGGAGCAAGAAACTTTCACAAGATAAAGCGGAAAAAGCAGGGCGGCCAACCCGGCCCAAGACCAAAGTTGTCAAGAAACCAGCTCATAAGAGAAAGACCACTGCTTCATCTGACCCAGCCATTGACGATGATGTGGGTAATCCGGATCTTGTGGTAGAACTTGATTCTCTTGGCTTGCTTTTTACACGCCTTATTGATGATGATGCTTGTCAGGACGACGCTGAGGCCAAAGAATGCAGATTCACGAGGTAACTATTCTCTCTTCCGATTCAGCAAATTTGCCTTTGCCAAAATTTTGCCAGCAAACCCGAAAGTTAATTTTTCACCCTCTTGCTTATTTGGATCCCAAATTTCTTATGAAGACGCAGCAACATGAAGCTCACGCACAACCCGACCACAGTGGTCGTAGTTACCTCTGCGGTTTACCAAACAGCCCGGTTCGAAAGTGCGCTCCGAGGTCTCCGACCTTTTTATTGCTTTAAATTCTAAAGCGGGTTTCTTCACAACCTCTTAATCCGTCCGACTCCGATTATCGGTCACTTCCCATTCATCCTCTGGTGAATCATCGCCACTCGCTTACTACCATTGAAGATAGCCGCCGGGTAAGCCAAACCGACCATATGCTTCTAATATATTGTGTAATGGTTTATGCTTTTCCCTGACTCTTTATCTCTTAGAACCAAACCGAAACCCAGCAAGAAGGCCCGTTTGGATAAAACGGCTGAAGAGGATGCCGCCTCAGATCATGAGAGAGCACCAGATCTTGAAAATTTTGCCTCTGAAGACATTCCCAATGATCCTCCGCTACAAGATGTCATTACTCGAAGAGAGGCTCATAACACTTCAATCTCTACCGATCCACTTGCCAGCACCGTCCGGTTTGATAAATCCCACAGTCCTGCTGACAAAACGGCCGTGCCCACACAATCCGTCGAGTCCAAAGATGATGATGTTGTGATTATCGGTATGGGCCGCTCCAACCGGGAATCCTGCAACTTTAACCAGCACACTCAGTAAAGAAGATTTTTCCGCTTTGAATAAAGGAAAATGGGATGTTGAATGGAGACATATGCTGCTCTGAGCGCCCAAGACCTTCATTCTGGCTATTTAAACCGGCTTTATACTAGCCGTGACCATGAAGCTGGCCTGGTCAAGTTAATGAGGGACAAGTTTGAGGTAACCCACTCCTTTACTTACTGCCATTATATCAGTCCTTCTAGCCCCCAAGGGCCGGTTTGTAATCTTGATCAAACCGGGACTTGAATATATTCCTTAACAACTTTGAAATCCACAGATAGCCCCCAAGGGCCGGTTTAACTTTGCATACTTAAACCGGGGCTTCAATAAAAACTGCCTTTGGAAACATACGTAGATCAAATAGCCATTAGCCCCCAAGTGCCAAGTTGAATACTTGTATTGAGCTTGGGACTTTGCCATCTAGCAGTAATATAAAAATCGAAGGTGCATTAGCCCCCAAGTGTCAAGCATATAACTTTGTTGTGTGGTTGAGACTTTGACTTTCTTGAACTGCTTGTTGAAAATACTATCTATATGCAGGCTGAGGTGAAAATCAATGAGGACCGGATCGCCGATTTACAAGAGGCGTTGAAAACCCAGCAGGCCGAAACAGAGAAGGCCAAGAAAGAATTAACCAGTGCCTTGAACGCCACTGAACAATTGAAGGAAGGCTTCAAGAAAGAACAGGCTGATTGGGCCACTGAGAAGGCCAATTTAATCAAACGAGCAGAAAATGCTGAAGCTGCCCTTAAACCGGTGGTAGATGATCCGACAAACAGAAGCGGCAAGTACACTCCATGACCGCGACAATCTTTGGTAAGCTCCTTTGAACAGTTGTGATGTTTTGAACCTACTGTAGTATAAATCCGGTTTGAGACTAACTCTTTATTGTTGTAGGCACACGCATTGGGCACTTAGGAAACGATGTGTGGAAGAAACTGAAGGCTGTCTACACCTTAGTTGAATAGCTATATACCGGAGCCCAGCTTATCATCACCACAGCCTCGCACAATAACCCGGCACCTTCCTTAATCCAAGATACTCTGAACAGGTTGTCCATGCTTCCTGCCCGGATTGAGGAGGTGAAAAAATCTGCTGCCCGAACTGGAGCTATTAATGCTTTGATCTGAGCCAAGGCATGGGTACCAGATTTTGACCCTGTGGAAGCAGATCAAGGCTACCCCAGTGTGAAGGAAGATGGTTCTGATTTTAATGAAGAGGATTTACGGGCAATAAACCGTGCGGTCGCCCTCCGCTTGTCAACCGGCGAAGAAGCAGATTTGGAGCATTATCAAGCACAATACAATGACCGTAACAAGCGAGTGCCGCCCCAACTTTTGAAGCGGAAAATCTGATCCTCCAATCCGTAAGCATACTTACGCTCGATGTTGAACCGCCTTCCCGATCCATGAAGAGGCTGTTTTCCAAGCGTTAATGGGAATCGATCGACCATCGTGATTTCCAGCCAATGGGTAGAGACGAGGAGGCTGAAGCGGCGGAGGATGAAGAGCAGGCTTGAACCGGAGGCCGGTTTAAATAGCTGTCGTTGACGGCTGTCCCAAAAGAACAATGATCTTATTTGGGCACCGTGTTGCCTTGTAATAGCTTAGTTAATACTTTTATCTTGAATATGCCTTCGTGCATAAGTACTGAAGCTTTTGCTCGATTCGTACCTCCTGCCATGTCTGGGCATGAAGCTGGCGTAGCCAAGCTTTAAAGCGGAGGCCTTTAGAAACCAGTACCATCGGTAAAGCGGGGAGAGAACGACTCCCATATAAACCGTGCTGAATCAGCACAAGCCCCCTTGTTATTCAAAGATGATAACAAGAAAAAGGTAAACTGGGTAGATAACCTCTGGAGTAAGATTTAACCGTATTCTGTCAATTTGTAATTGACAGTTAAACCGGATGAAAACGTTGTCGGTTTAAAAAACGCAACAAAAAATCGAATACCAGTTATGAAAAAAATATGGAAACAGAAACAACAACTTTTTGCAAAAGAAAAGCTTTACTGAGCTGGTCAGATGGCATTACCATGGTCAGACGCAACCAAGCTCCCCGTAGGCGTAGCGATGGTGCCACCGGCGTGTTCCCAAAAGACTCGTGGCATTACGCCGCCAAGTGGCATGACATTGGTTCGGGTTCACCAAGCCCCCAAATGACTCTAAGGCCTCAGGGGCGACCAAGAGGCGGACCGGTTCAGAATTGACCGTGTCCCCAAATGATCTGGTGGCTTTCTCCTATCAAGAGGTGTTGCATTGGTTCGGACCGACCAAGCCCCCAAGTGATAAAAACAAATGTCAAGGGGTAAACCGGAGGCCGCTTTAAAAACAGAATCACTCCATGTAACCGCGCATGATGAGAAAGACAGAGACCCCGCTTTAGCTGAGGCTCCTGTTTTATTATATCGAAGATAATATATTCATTGTCATGATATGTACATAAATAGAGCCGATGGCTCAAGTGTAGTAAGGCCGAAGATGAGCTATGTTCCACGGCCTGTTGGTCTCCTCTTCTGATGTGCGTGAGTCTTGATGCTCTCGAATATCAATCAGATGATATGATCCGTTATGTAGATTCTTGCTGACCACAAAAGGTCCTTCCCAAGGCGGGGATAACTTGTGCATATCTGTCTGATCTTGGATGAGCCGAAGCACCAAATCTCCTTCTTGAAAGGTTCTGGTTTTAACCCGGCGACTGTGATAACGCCGAAGATCTTGCTGGTAAATCGCCGAACGGGCAGCCGCCATATCACGCTCTTCATCCAACAGGTCCAAAGCATCTTGCCGTGCCGTCTCGTTGTCCGCTTCAACATAAGCCGCCACACGAGGTGAGTCGTGCCGGATATCGCTGGGGAGAACTGCCTCTGCTCCATTAACCATAAAGAACGGTGTATATCCAGTAGACCGGTTTGGCGTAGTATTGATACTCCATAGCACAGATGGTAGCTCTTCAACCCAGCATCCTGGTGTCCTCTGCAACGGGACCATAAGCCGGGGTTTGATGCCTCGTAAGATCTCTTGATTAGCTCGTTACGCTGTCCGTTGGGTGGGGTGAGCCATCGATGACACGCAAGCGGATGTGCTCACGCTCACGTAACTCTTTCATAGCACCCTTGGATAGATTAGTACCATTGTCAGTAATGATACTGTGTGGAAAGCCAAACCGGAAGATCACCTTTTTGATGAACTGCACTGCTGTTGCTGCATCACACTTGCTGACAGGCTCCGCTTCAACCCACTTGGTAAATTTGTCTATTGCCACCAAAAGGTTGGTCTTCTTATCCTTGGATCATTTAAAGGGTCCAACCATATCCAGCCCCCAAGTTGCAAACGGCCACGTTATTGGGATCATTCTCAACTCTTGTGCCGGTACATGAGCACGCCTTGAAAATTTCTGACATCCATCACACCGTTTGACCAAGTCCTCCGCATCAGCGTGTCACAACCAAGAAAATCCGTGATTTAAACGCCTTTGCCACCAGAGACTTGGAACCGGCGTGGTGTCCACAATCTCCTTCATGGATTTCTCTTAAGATTTCACAGCTTTCCTCAGGAGAAACACAACGTTGAAATGCCCCTGATACCTTCGCAATGATGCAACTCACCATTAAGAATCGTCATAGACTTGGGCGCCGGATTATCCGGTTCGCCGTAATCTCATCTTCCGCAATTCCCTCGAGTCATATACGCAAGAAAAGGAACCGCCCAATCCGAATAGCATGTAGTGCTGCCACCAATTGGGCCTCCGGATCGAGAATAGCCAAATCCGCTTCACCGGAGCCGGATCGACGGGTTGTGCAATACGTCCAAAAGACATTAGGCGGGACGGTTTACGCCGAGAACCCAACCGCTTAAAGCGTCCGCCGCTTCGTTCTTCGGCGATCCACATGATCCACTTGATAAACCTTGAAGCAACCCGCAATATTATCCACTTCTCGACGATATGCGCCATAAGCGGTCCTAGAATCCCAAGTGCCGATACTTGTTGAGCCACCAGTCCGAGTCACCAAGCACTTAACCCGCTTAAGTTCATATCTTTAGCCATCCGGAGACCATGGAGCAAGGCTTCAGATTCAGCTGCATTATTAGTACAAGGAACATTAAGCGGAGAACATAACAAAACTTATCACCTCGCGGGGAAGTTAAGCGACTCCAGCCCCGAGCCTTCCAACCGCTGGATCCATCGAAATGAATAGTCCAATACGTGTGATCCGGCTTCTCCTCCGTGCTTGTAACTCCGTCCCAATCATTAATGAAATCAACAAGAGCTTGAGACTTCACCGCTGTCCGTGGTATATACTTTAGTCCATGCGCCCAAGCTCTATGGTCCATTTGGCAATCCGCCGATCGCCTCCGGTTCGTATGATATCACCCAAAGGAGCCGAATCGACCATCGTGATAGGGTGCCCTTGAAATATCGCTTCAATTTCCGATCGCCATGAAAACACCATAGACTAGCTTCGCCAATGCGGATACCTTTGCTTGGACTCAATAAGCACCTCATCGATATAATAAACCGCCGCTGAACCGGATATTCCTTGCTCGCCTCCTGCGTTCCACCACAATAGCCACGCTTAATCGCGCGCATTGGCTGCAACATATAACAACAGCGGCTCCTTGTCAACCGGAGCCGCAAGAACAGGCGGATTGGACAATTGCCGCTTTAAGTCCTCAAATGCTTCAACAGCAGCCGAACTCTAGACGAAATTATCTGTCTTCCTCAGCATCTGGTACAAAGGGATGTCCTGTTCTCCGAGGCGGCTGATAAACCGGCGCAGCGTAGCAATTCTGCCCGCCAAACGCTGAACATCATTGATACACTTCGGTTTAGCCAAGGAAGTAATAGCTTTAATTTTCTCCGGATTAGCCTCAATTCCTCTGTTAGATACCAAGAACCCCAATAACTTGCCTGCCGGAACGCCAAAGACGCACTTGGCCGGATTAAGCATCATCTTGTAAATGCGCAAGTTGTCAAAGGTTTCCTTCAAATCATCCACCAGTGTCTCCTTTTGTCTTGATTTCACTACAATATCATCCACATAAGCATGCACATTGCGGCCGATCTGTGTATGCAGGCAATTCTGTACACACCGCTGATAAGTAGCCTGGGCGCTCTTGAGCCCAAAAGGCATAGATACATAGCAGAAGGCTCCAAAGGGAGTGATAAACGCTGTTTTCTCCTGGTCCTTAACCGCCATTTTGATCTGATGATATCCGAGTATGCATCCAAAAAACTTAAACGCCACAGCTTCTTTGTGGCATCAATAATCTGATCAATGCGGGAGGGCAAAGGATCCCTGGACGAGCCTTGTTAAGAACTGTGTAATCCACACACATACGCCAAGTGCCGTTTTTCTTAAGGACCAGCACCGGATTAGCAAGCCACTCCGGATGAAATACTTCAATGATAAAGCCAGCTGCCAAAAGCCTGGCCACTTCCTCTCCAATGGCTTTGCGCCTTTCTTCGTTAAACCGGCGGAGGAACTGTTTCACCGGTTTATACTTAGGATCCACATTAAGTGTGTGCTCAGCGAGTTCCCTCGGTACACCTGGCATGTCAGATGGCTTCCATGCAAAGATATCCCGATTCTCACGGATGAACTCGATGAGCGCGCTTTCCTATTTAGGATCCAGATTGGCACTGACAGTGAACTTCTTAGACGAATCGCCTGGCATGAAGTCAACAAGTTTGGTCTCAGCTGCCGATTTAAACTTCAGATCCGATTCATGCTCTGTAGTTGGTTTCTTTAAAGGGGTCATATCTGCCGGATCAACGTTGTCCTTATAGAACTTCAACTCCTCCGTGGCACAGACCGCCTCTGCATAAGCTGCATCACCTTCCTCACATTCCAAAGCGACCCGGCTTCCATGCACCGTTATCGCTCCTTGTAACCCGGTATTTTGAGCTGCAAGTAGATATAACAAGGTCGTGCCATGAACTTAGCATAAGCCGCCGCCCAAACAAGGCGTGATATGGACTCGGATCTTCACTACCTCAAAGGTTAGTTTTTAGACCGAATCGTGCTCGTCTCAAAAGCCACATCCGTGGCTATCTTACCAACAGGATATGCAGATTTGCTCGGTACTACACCGTGGAATCTTTGTATTGGATGGTCTCGAGATCCTTGTCGGTCGGACCCATGCGGCGGAAAGTTTCATAATATAGTATGTTAATATCGCTTCTTCCGTCCATAAGTACCTTGGTGAACTTATAACCCCCACCGAGGGTCTACCACCAACGCTAGCTGGCCCGGATTATCAACCGGGGAGGATGGTCCTCTCGCCCATACGATAGGCTGCTCGACCAGCAGAATAACGCGGCAAGGCCGGTTCAACAGAGTTCATCGGCGCTTGTGAAGTTTCCGTCGCTTATCCAAGCTAGTCGTGAAAACATGATATTGCCCATTGTTCAACCGCTTGGTTGGCTCGATAACCCGACCGCTGTTGCTGCTGCCGCTTCGATTATTCTGATTATTGTGACCGCCTTGATTAAGACCTGAACCGGAAGCTCCATCGTGACCCGGCCCGTGGAAACCGGATCCTGAACCGCCACCTGACCCCTGGTCGTACTGGAAGGCATTAGAATTTTTGAACTCCTGCATAATATAACAATCTTTCCAGAGATGGGTAGCTGGCGACTCCTTCGTCCCGTGCTTGGGGCAAGGCTGATTCAACAAGTAATTCAAACGGCTCGCATTAGGATTGGGACCCCCATTACGACTCGCTTTGCCTCTGCGCCGCTGCCCCCTGTCCTGTGCATTAGTATTGGCCACGAAATCCATGTTGCCATCCGCTTTGTGCTTGCCTCCGTTTCCATGACCCGCCGGTTTGTACTGTTGCCCCTTGGAGTTGCCATTCTTCTTTCCCTTCCCTGCTTCATCATCATCAGCCTCGGGATCCTTGGTAGTGTCCGAATCAGCATACTTCACCAACGCGGCCATGAGGGTTACCATGTCGTTACAGAACCGCTTCATGCGCCCCAATTTCAATTTTAAAGGCTCAAACCGGCAGTTGCCTTCTAGGGTTAAGATTGCAGAGTCAGCGTTAATCCTGTCAGATGAGTGCAAAATCTCCGAAACACGGCGCACCCAACAGGTTGTTGATTCTCCTTCCTCCTGGACACAAGCCGCCAGGTCTACTATGGACTTGGGCTGCTTACATGTATCCTTGAAATTCTGTATAAACCGGGCCCGCAACTAGGCCCATGAGCTGATAGAGTTGGGCGGTAGGCTCTTTAACCAAGTACGAGCCGTGCCCTCAAGCATCATGGTGAAGTATTTTGCACACGCAGTCTCATCCACGTCTAGCATCTCCATGGCCATCTCATAACTTTCTACCCATGCTTTAGGGGACAAATCGGCAGTGTAATTCGGCACCTTGCGCGGACCCTTGAAGTCCTTCGGCAGGCGTACATTGCGTAAAGCGGGGATCAAATAGGGCACCCCTAAAGCGGATGCAACTCCCGGTCCGGCAAAGGTGGTAGGGCGGACCGGCGTAAGTTGGCCTGCGTCATCCTGCGCTACCAATTCGGCCTCCCTTCATGCCCGGGCCCGGTCCACTACCTCCTGAGCATCGCGAACGCCTCCTGCCGGGTTATTGCCACGGGCCGCTTCACGGTCCCGCGCGTTGCTTGATATGGCCGGCTCATCCATGCGCCTGCTATAGCTCCTGCTTGGACGGGGTGTAGAATGAATCCGATCACGGCTGTATGAATATGCTTCCTGCTGAATCGGTGCGGTCCGGAGAAGCTCCTTAACCCGACGCGTTTCGACCGCTTGTGGTGAGTCCCCTTCGACTGGGATAGCCTCCAATCGTGCGGCGGCTGCGACAAGATTGTCCATAGGATTAGAGTAGTGGCCTGGGGGTGTCTGAACCGGAGGGGGAAACACGGTATTCTGCTGAGGAGGCTCCA
Source organism: Aegilops speltoides (assembly GCA_021437245.1). Lineage (NCBI taxonomy): Eukaryota > Viridiplantae > Streptophyta > Magnoliopsida > Poales > Poaceae > Aegilops > Aegilops speltoides. The sequence continues at coordinate 136,535,924 of CM038141.1, forward strand.
TCAGGCGAGGTTGGACCGTCGCCCTGGCCCTGGCGCCTCAATCCGGTTTGCCTCCCGGTGCTGGGGCGGATTACTGGGTCCAGCTCCTGGGCTCTGAAAGAGATTTCTAGGGTCAAACCCTAATGGTAGGCGTGATCTATACTTCCGCTTCAACACCTCCTGCGACGCACTCTGGTCAAGCATGAGTTTGTAGGCTCAAGCGCCCAAAGCGCCCGCTTCGCAACCATCCGCTCCTTTTCCGCCGCTAGATCCGCTTTGGCTTGCGTGATCTGCTCCTTCACCTTCGCAATTTCTGCATTATGGGCCTCCTGATCTGCCGGGTTGTCCTCTGCCATGAGCGCAGCTGCATCAAATAGTTCTCGATAGAACTTGAACCGGCGGGCGCCCGGCCTCCTGCGCCTGCTGCCACTCTGCTGCTGATCCGGAAAGCATCGCTGCGGCGGTTGAAGAGTGATTCACGCTCGCAGCATCGCCATGAATATTCCAACCCGGTTGATCGGCTTGGGGGTCCAATACTATCGCCATCGGAACAGCCCTGAACATATCGTCCCAGAATCGGTACAATGACTCGCCTCCTATTGAAGATTCGCCGCCCGAATAAACGACGGTCTCACTATCGTGTTCAACCGGCGTCGTGTTCTCCTCCGTGGATGACCCCACGCGAAGACACGCTTCACAGCCGGTTTAGCCTGGGTAGGTCTCGCCGCTGAGCCGTCTCGACGAGGTCGGTGCAGATGTCCGGCTCAGCCCAGTTCCCGATCTTGCCGGCGAAGACGTGTATGCCACCAAAGGGACCCGGTACCCGTACTCAATTGAATCGGCCTCGACCCCATCCTGCATCGCCGATGTAGATCCGCCGTGACGACTCTTAGTCATCCGCCCACGACGTAGCCTTCGAGTCCTCCGAGCTTGCCCTCCAAGATCGTCAAACCATCGTCACGATAGCCCAGGGCGCCAAGCCGTCGGGATTTGTCACGCAGATGTCCTAGTGAAAGGACTTAGTCATGGAGCCATCGCTACGGGTTTACTTGAAGGGGTTAAGCGGACACAAAGACACGAGGGTTTTATACTAGTTCGGCCCTTCGATGAAGGTAGAAGCCTACGCCTAGTTGTGATGGAATTGATGTGGTCTCGATGGCTAGGAGCAAACAAGCTTCGCTTAGGCTCAAGTTGATGTTGTCGTCCCTGAACCGTCGCCGGTCGTCCCCTTATATACACGGGTGACGCCCGTCGGTTCATAGAGTCCCAACCGGTTCATACTCGTATCCCGGTTGGTATCTCTCTATTCCTAACTTACAATACAAGTTATACATCAGGCTGGTTTACGGCTACAAGTTCTAAACCGACTATAGGCCTTGGGCCTTTCTCTGTTTATACCACCTACGGAGTTAACCCGGCCCAGGCTGGCCGGTTTACACCTAGTGGCAATATCCCCAACAAGAACCATGGGTTGAACTTTGGGGCGACTGGCTCCATTGCGTAGACATTCCTTAGTGCACGCTTCCGCTCCCGCTTGGGAATATGGGTGGCGTATATCATATTTACCGTTTTCACTTGGGGAGGAAATTTCTTCAGTTGGGGCTCCTCGTCGTCATCGCTATGCAGCCCCTTTTCCTTGTTTTCGGCATTCAACTTGCTGGTCTGTTTAAATACCCAACATTCTCTATTGGTGTGGTTGGCTGGTTTATCGGGGGTGCCGTGGATTTGACAAGAGCGATCGAGTATGCGGTCCAAACTAGACGGGCCCGGATTGTTTCTTTTAAATGGCTTTTTCCGCTGACCGGGTTTAGAGCCACTGAATCCGGCATTGAAAGCCGTGTCTTTGGCATTATCACCATTATTGCGACGCTTATGTCTGTTGTGTTGGGGCTTGCCGTTGCTGTCTCTGGCATCTGAGGTGCCAAGATTTCTTGATGTGTTGTTGCTACGAGCCAGCCAGCTATCCTCGCCCGCACAAAAGCGGGTCATGAGTGTCTTGAGGACTGCCATGGACTTCGGCTTCTCTTGGCCGAGGTGTCGGGCAAGCCACTCGTCATGGATGTTATGCTTAAAGGCCGCTAGGGCTTCGGCATCTGGACAGTCGACAATTTGCTTCTTTCTAGTTAGGAACCGAGTCCAGAATTTCCTGGCTGACTCTCCGGGCTGTTGGGTTATGTGACTTAAATCGTCAGCATCCTATGGTCGCACATAAGTGCCCTGGGAGTTATCCAGGAATGTGTCTTCCAGGTTCTCCCAACTTCCAATGGAGTTTGCCGGCAAACTATTCAGGCAATACCGAGCCGGTCCCTTGAGTTTTAGTGGGAGGTACTTGATGGCATGCAGATCATCGCCGCAGGCCATGTGAATGTGGAGAAGGAAATCTTCGATCCATACCGCGGGGTCGGTTGTTCCATCATATGATTCTATATTCACGGGTTTAAACCCTTCTGGGAACTCGTGCTCCATTACTTCGTTAGTAAAGCATAGGGGGTGTGCGGCGCATCTATGTCGGGCTACATCGCGACGCGGTTCAAATGAGTCTGGTCAGTTGTATTCGGCCCGGCCAGATTTGTATTTAGTGTATCCGGCGTGGCGGTCATCGTCATGCGTTGGGGCGCGCCCCTGTGATCCGTAGATCGATCTTGACCGTCCTGCTTTGTTTTCTAACTCGTCTTGCAGGTCATGCCTGTAGCCCCCGGCCTTCGTGTTTTTATTTGTTTGGCGACGGGGTGCGGGCTCGTGTTCAGGCTGATATGCCGCTTTGTCTCGGCCACGAGGTGGCCGGTCAGCCGCATCCTGCGCTGGTAGTGTAGGCTCTAGTGCCTCCTCCTCGAATTGAGGTAACAACCTGCACTTTGGGTAACTTTTGTTTGGGCGCTCGAGTCCATATTCCTCGGCTGCCAGGACCTCAGTCCATCTATCAGTTAGCAGATCTTGATCAGCTTGAAGCTGCTGCTGCTTTTTCTTCAGGCTTTTTGTAGTGGCTATAAGCCGGCGCTTGAAGCCCTCCTGCTCGACGGGATCCTCAGACATGATAAATTCGTCGTTGTCGAGGCTCACCTCGTATTCGGAGAGGGGCATGTAATTGTCATCCTCCAAGTCTGCATCCATTGCCTGTTCATCAGGGCTAACTTGCCCATCCTCCCGTTCCGCTTGCTCGAAGTCTGGCTGGGCGGGATTGTTTTCGTCTTCAGCATCATCCGGAGTGCTATTGTCTCTTATGCGGGTATCGCCATTTTTGCTATGGCGGGGTTTAGAGCGGCGCCGCTGACGCCAGCGCTTAGATTGCTTCTCCACGAGGTTATCCTCTGTTGCCTTGTTGCCATTGCTTTCATTGGGTGTGTCCATCGTATATATATATCATATGATGAGGTGGCTGTCCAGCCCCTATGGGTAGTGGTTCCAGTTCTTCTCCGGCATCGTCGTCCATACCGTTGATGTCTTCAGAGTCAAAATCAAGCATGTCAGTTGAGTCATCGACAGTGGCTATCAAGTGGGTGGTGGGTGGGTAACGAGTTTCTTCATCGTCCGCTTTCCAATCAAGCCGGACATAGTTTGGCCAAGAGTCTCCTCACAAGGAGAGGGATTTCAACGAATTTAGCACGTCACCCAAGGGCAAGTGCTGGAAGATATCCGCGGAGGTAAACTCCATGATCGGTTCCCAATCAGGTTCGATAGGCACGGATGTGCGTGGTTCGGAGCCTATGGCCAGAGACGAGTCCGAGGGTCCGATGATGCAGACCTCATTGGAGGCGAAGTCTATGTTCGGCTCTACCGTCGATGAGTGTGGGGCCTCCATGGCGGGGTGCATCCACCTGTCCTCGGATGGCATGATCTACTCCAGATCTAAGGCTAGGGTAGCTGCAGGTGCATTCTCCTGAACACCGTCTGATGGCAGATCTAAGTCATGCTCATTGTGACAGCACGGCGCACCTGTCATGGGCTCGAATCCGTCGAAGGTCAAGTCTCCACGGATGTCGCCAGTGTAGTTCAGGCTTCCAAACCTGACCTGATGGCCAGGGGCATAGCTATTGATCTGCTCCAGATGGCCAAGCGAGTTGGCCCACAGTGCGAAGCCGCCGAATACGAAGATCTGTCCGGGAAGGAAATCCTCACCATGGATTGCATTGTTGTTGATGATTGAAGGAGCCATCAAGCCTTATGGTGAAGATACAGTGGAACTCTCAATGAAAGCACCAATGTCGGTGTCAAAACCGGCGGATCTCGGGTAGGGGCCCCCGAACTGTGCATCTAAGGCTAATGGTAATAGGAGGCGGGGGACACAATGTTTACCCACGTTCGGGCCCTCTTTATGGAGGTAATACCCTAATTCCTGCTTGATTGATCTTGATGATATGAGTATTACAAGAGTTGATCTACCACGAGATCGTAGAGGCTAAACCCTAGGAGCTAGCCTATGATTGTGATTGTTTTTATCCTACGGACTAAGCCCTCCAGTTTATATAGACACCGGAGGGGGCTAGGGTTACACAGAGTCGGTTACAGAGAAGGAAATCTAGATATCTTAATTGCCAAGCTTGCCTTCCACGCAAAGGAGAGTCCCATCTGGACACGGGATGAAGTCTTCAATCTTGTATCTTCATAGTCCAACAGTTCAACACAAGTATAGAGTCCGGCTGTCTGAGTACCCCCTAATCCAGGACTCCCTCACCTGTCTTCATAGTAAACCGGCCAAACCGTAAAATTATGGTACATAATCGGGCCGTCATGCAATCACGATGTATGATCCGCATCATGGGCCCCGTCATCTTGGTCCGTTAAAAGGCCAAAAGTAAACTGGCCCACTAGTAGATTCAGGCTTTTAATAGGCCGAGTAACCGCCGACCCTATTTTCGCAAGAGAACTCAATGGGCTTTTAGGAGGCTGAGAAGTAGGTTGGGCCTGAAACATGCCGAACAGCTCACGGGCCGGCAGCAGCCCGAAATGGACCCCGGCCCATGATTGTGCGAATCAAATCATGGGCTTTTAACAGGCCAAAATTGTCTTGTTCCTTGTTTGGCCCAATCAGATTATCGGCTGCGAGCAGGCCGGATGCAAACCGGCCGTAGTTAGGCCAAACAATATGACAGGCTTTTAACAAGCCGAAATTAATATAGGGCCGAATTGTTAAATGAGCCCTTAATAGGCCAAAACTAATATTAGGCCGAATTACTAAATGGGCCTTTGGCAAGTGGGCCCAAAAGCATAGCGTCCAGTTGATGGGTCGAATCTGATATGGGCCATAATTTAGCCCAAAGCCTCTTAAAGGGACGGACCTGATCTGGGTCGTAATTTGGACCAAAACATGGTAGGCTTTTAACAGGCCGGATCTCATATGGACCATTATTAGGCCCGGAACGTGGCAGGCCATTAATGGACTGGATCAAATATGGGCCAGCATTTGGCCCAAAACATGGCAGCCAGTTAATGGGCCGGCCTACTAGGGTCCTCAAAATCTTGTGGGCCTACAGCTGGGCCCGCCCATTAATGTCGGCGAAATCTTGTGGGCCTTTAGCTGGGACGACCCATTATGATCTGCAAAAAATCCTATGGGCCTTTACCTGGGCCGGCCCATTATGGCACACAAAAATCTTGTGGGTCTTTACCTGGGCCGGTCCATTATGGCCCGCAAAATCTTGTGGGCCTTTAGCTGGGCCAGCCCATTATGTTCTGCAAAATGTCATGGGCCTTTAGCTGGGCTGGCCCATTATGGTCCGCAAAATCCTGTGGGCCTTTAGTTGGGCCGACCCATTTAAACTTTATGGGCTGGTCCACGTGTCAACATATCATAGGCGCATCTCGCCCATTGGATGAGTGACACCAGTGCCAACACGGAGCTGACACATGTTTCCTCCCGCCAATGATGATTTTACACGTGGAAAATCCCCATTGGTCCGGGCTGTTAACGGGTTATCGGATCCAAAACCGGACCCGATAGCTTAACGGCATTCCGTTACGGTGGATGCCACGTGTCGCTCACCCTTGATGAAAGCACTTCTGTGACGCGCGATTTATCGTCATGGAAGTGGACACTTCCGTGATGATAATTTTGGAATTGTCGTGGAACACTTCTACGACAGCATAGGTATGACTATCTTGATTCTATCATAAAATCGTCATGGATGTACATGCACGAGATAAAAACGCGACCTACTGTGACAAACATGTATCATCACGGAAGTGTATTTTTTTGTAGTGCCAGCGACCCCAACTAGCGATCCCGCGCCGCCGCAGCCCTCATCGCCATATGCTTGGATCTAATGGAGCCGCCGCCGCAGCTAGCTGCCCAGCCTCCCCAACGCGCCAACACGTCCCACCAGAAATTCCGCGCAGCCGCCACCGCACCGTCTCACCGCCGCGCCCACAGAATAACTGACCACGCACCACCATCTTCTGCCATGCGCGAGCGCCTCGCTCCTCACCCGCATGCCGCGTCCCGTGCTGTAGAGCAGCACTGGAGGAGGGAAAAAATGGCCCCGCCGCCACAGACGCCAACCAGGCTTTTCCCGACGGCGCCCTCCGATGGCGGCGACGAGTAGGGAAGGTGGGGGAGAGGCCTCTGGCTGACGGCGGCTAGGGTTTCCCCCTGGCCGCCCACAGGGGCGGACGAGGAAGACACGAGAAAACTACCAGACAAGCTTCATGTGTTGGCGGACGAGGAGGTCTGCCCGACCTCATGCCCTCATGTTTTAGTTCCCGTGGGGCGCTTTCACCCATTGGTCTAATCCCTTGTGAGGGGCTTTGGCTACCTGGCCTCTTGTCATCACGCCCCAGTCCGGATGGCCCTCATGGTCGTCTAGCTTGCCATCACGGCCCCTGCGTAGATGGCCCTCATGGTTGGCTTGCATGTTTTGGCTCTTGTGGGGCACTTTCACCTGTTGGTATCATTCGGATTCATAGGTGCTTTGGCTACCTGGCCTCTTGTCGTCACGACACCTTATTGGATGATGTGTTTTGGAATGTGTGCCCGACTTCTGGACACCGTGGTCTAGCCGTCTGTCTTGTTCAATGTGCGTGTGTGTTGCACGTGCCCTCTGGTCGTGCTCTTCCCCTAGACTGGTTGATCGTTTTGCTCTACCCCGTTTTCTTTGTGTCCTGCGGGGTGGGTGTCCGGTTGTTGCACGACCTCTTGCCGTTGCAGGTCTATGCCGGATGGCGTGTTTTGGAATGTCTGTCCAGCTTCTCGATGATGTGGTTTGGCCGGCTAGTGTGTTTTGTGTACATGTGATGCACATGTTCTTTGATCGCACCCTTCACCGACCCGAGAATTATCTGGTCGGTCAGCTTGATTTCTTTCTGCTCATGTGGTTCCTATTATGATTATATGCCTCGTTTGGGGTTTCAGATGTAATCAAGTACCATGTTGTTGTTCTTACTTGGTTGTTTCTAGTCGGCGCATCAGGCCTGGATCGGTTTTAATCATGTGCCCTTCTCTCTCTCGTTAGCGTGACTATCCTGTTTGTGTTGGTCTGTGCCCATTTCTTTGTCTTTCCGTTTTGACTAGTTTCTAAGTTCCATTCGGCTTGGTTTGTGATGGGCGAGCATCCTTTGTATTGCCCCATTAGATTGTCGCGATCTTTTCTCTTGTTGCACAGCGTCCTTGTGCGGCAATTTGATTCGGGTTCGTCATTCTATACATGCTTTCTTCATACTACCATTGGTTGTGGCAGTTGTATATCCAGTCCACCGGGTAAAAGATGTACTCGCTGCTAGGTTCGTAATGATGTATGTGGGGTCATTGCGGGGCCAAACCCTAGGCAACTATCTTGGAGGAAGTTGGAGGGTTATATTCCTATTTTCTCCCTCTTTTTGCTAGATGATACTTTTTCTACGTAGGGGTCGACTTCTATTTGTTTGGTTGCACTAGTTTCCCTGTCGCTAGTCCTAGGCTCATATATTCCTGGTCTCACATGTTACCAACTCACCCGTTGTTGCTTCTTGGTTGTCTTGCTATCCACTCATGTTATGCTACAAGGGTGATGCGGTCCTTTTCCGCTCTATTTCCCTATATCATCTTCTTTTTTGTGCGACACTTTCCTTCACGGCCGTTACTTCACACCTTCTGCCCCCACGTATGTCCACCATGTTAGCTGATGTTAGGATTTAGTTCTCCTATGCCTTGTGCCTGATCCATGTCTTTTCTCAACATGATTTTCTTTCCATTCTTATGTTTTGGCCAGGAAAGGCATGGTGCTCCACTTGTTCATGGACGCATCTATTTCTATTTGAGGCAGGTTGTTTGTTCACGCGATCCAGTGCATCTGTGTTGTTTGGTTAAATGTGTGTGATTTGATTGTTTTTTTGACTCTAGGTTCCTTGCCTTCTTGACTACTCGAGATTCTTGATGGCCCTTCTTGTCCTTTAGTTGGACATCATATTGCTTTGTCCTTGCTTATACTGGCAGATCTGATCTCGCTTGTATTTGTGTGTTGTATGTTTGTTCGAATGTCTGGTGTGTAACCTATTTGTTGTGCAGGTTTTCCTCGTGATTGCTGAGCGTCTGCTTTGTTGCGTTAAGATTTGCAGTTTTCTTTGTTGCTAACTTTTTTCTTCCTATTTGTTCATCCGCATGTTGTTGTCATGTGTGATTTCTTGTTGTAGCTTGTTACATTTTCTTGTTGATTCGTGAGTAGACAATGTGTTCCATTGTATCTTTTGTGATACCTGTTTTCGAGTTGCTAGCAACATGATTTGATTTCACTGTGCTTTCTTACGTCTGTAGATTGCTGACGATGGGACTTTGCTCATTAGTGGTAGAGATCGAGCTACCTGGGGATGGCGTCACTCCATTGGCGCAGAGGAAATTTGTTGGAGAATTACCTTTCAAGGTGGCATCCATGCTTATGAGCAAGTTGCCTTGCAAGACCTCAATTTTTCTAGGGTTTTGTATGGTTTGTGCTCAGGGATTATACCTATGATAGTATGTTGCTATATAGGAACTCAATTTATTTTGGAGTGGTTGTGGCGGTGTCAGCCATTTGTTATGCGAGTCCTTTTGAGAGGGTTCTTGATTCTCTGTGTGTTCCCTCCAGGCAGCAGGGAATTTTCACCATTGGTGAATAATTTTGCTATCAGCCTGAGTTGCCGCTCTTGTACTCGCAACTCTTGGCCTCCATGCAATCCATTTAGTTAGCATGTTTTTTTGAAATTTAGTTGGCTGATAACCCACAAGTATAGGGGATCACAACAGTGTTCGAGGATAGAGTATTCAACCCAAATTTATTGATTTGACACAAGGGGAGCCAAAGAATATTCTCAAGTATTAGCAGTTGAGTTGTCAATTCAACCACACCTGGATAACTTAGTATCTGCAGCAAAGTATTTAGTAGCAAAGTAGTAAGGAAGTAACGGTAACAGTGGCAAAAGTAACAATAGCAATTTTGTAGTAATTGTAACAGTGGCAATACAAAGTAAATAAGCATAGCACAATATGTGAAAAGCTCTTAGGCATTGGATCAGTGATGGATAATTATGTTGGATGCGATTCCACATGTAATAGTTATAACATAGGGTGACACAGAACTAGCTCCAATTCATCAACGTAATGTAGGCATGTATTCCGAATATAGTCATACATGCTTATGGAAAAGAACTTGCATGGCATCTTTTGTCCTACCCTCCCGTGGCAGCGGGGTCCTAGTGGAAACTAAGGGATATTAAGGCCTCCTTTTAATAGAGTACCGGACCGAAGCATTAACACATAGTGAATACATGAACTCCTCAAACTACGGTCATCACCGAGAAGTATCCCGATTATTGTCACTTCGGGGTTGTCGGATCATAACACATAATAGGTGACTATAGACCTGGAAGATACGATCAAGAACTCACATATATTCATGAAAACATAATAGGTTCAGATCTGAAATCATGGCACTCGGGCCCTAGTGACAAGCATTAAGCATAGCAAAGTCATAGCAACATCAATCTCAGAACATAGTGGATACTAGGGATCAAACCCTAACAAAACTAACTTGATTACATGGTAAATCTCATCCAACCCATCACCGTGCAGCAAGCCTATGATGGAATTACTCACACATGGCGGTGAGCATCACGAAATTGGTTATGGAGGATGGTTGATGATGACGACGGCGACGAATCCCCCTCTCCGGAGCCCCGAATGGACTCCAGATCAGCCCTCCCGAGAGAGATTAGGGCTTGGCAGCGGCTCTGTATCGCAAAACGCGATGGAACTTTCTCTCTGATTTTTCTCTCTGTGAAAGCAAATATATGGAGTTGGAGGTGAGGTCGGTGGACGTCCAGGGGGCCCACGAGGCAGGGGCACACCCTAGGGGAGGGGGCGCCCCCCACCCTCATGGACAGGTTGTGGGCCCCCTCACGTTGATTCTTTCGCTAGTATTTTTTATTTATTCTGAAAAGTTGCTTCGTGGATTTTCAGGTCATTCCGAGAACTTTTATTTCTGCACAAAAATAACACCATGGCAGTTCTGCTGAAAACAACGTCAGTCCGGGTTAGTTCCATTCAAATCATGCAAGTTAGAGTCCAAAAAAAGGGCAAAAGTGTTTGAAAAAGTAGATACGACGGAGACGTATCAACTCCCCCAAGCTTAAACCTTTGCTTGTCCTCAAGAAATTCAGTTGACAAACTAAAAGTGATAAAGAAAAATTTTACAAACTCTGTTTGCTCTTGTTGTTGTAAATATGTAAAGCCAGCATTCAAGTTTTCAGCAAAGACTATGAACTAACCATATTCACAATAACACTTAGGTCTCATGTTTACTCATATCAATGGCATAATCAACTAGCGAGCAATAATAATAAAACTCGGATGACAACACTTTCTCAAAACAATCATAATATGATATAACAAGATGGTATCTCTGTTGGGGATATAACTATTTGTGTAAGCCGCCCAGGAGGGGCCGGGTTACACAAATAAGACTCATCAGAGAGAAGCCCAAGACCAAGCATGATGATGGCGATTCAACAAAGGGCTTGAGGCCCACAGGCGACTTAAGGCCCGTTGTAGTAAACCGCCATGATGGCATGACTTGTAACATAAGGTAGATTTAACTAGTCACCGAGCCGGACAATGTTTATAAGCCGGCCGGGACTCTCCAAGCCACAGGCGTCAACCCGTGTATATAAGGGGGCGACCTGCTGGCGGCTTAGGGCAAGAAACAACTCATCGAGAGCCGGGCATAGCGTATTTCGCTCCCTGGTCATCAAAACATCAATACCAACCCAACTAGACGTAGGCCTTACCTTCACCGTAAGGGGCCGAACTAGTATAAACCCACTCGTGTCCTTTGTCCCAATTTAACCCCTTCAAGCTTCCTAGTTGCAATGGCTCCACAACTGAGTCCTTTCACGAGGACATCTGACGTGACAATTCCACGACAGTTGGCGCCCACCGTGGGGCCAGCGCACGGTGGATTTGAGTTCTTGAAGGGCAACTTCAAAGGGCTCAAGGGATACGTAGTGGGCCGGATGACCAAGATTAGTCGCGGCAGGATCTACATCGACGACGAAGGCTGGGGTCCCGACGCCGGCTCAATTGAGTACGGATACCGGGCCCCCTTCGGCGGAATCCACGTCTTCATCGGCCGGATCGGTGAGCCGGGCCTTGAGCGGGACAACTGCACCGACCTCGTTGAGACGGCTCAGCGTGTGAGGAAGACCCGGACTCAACCGGTCATGAGGCGTGCCTTCGTGGGCTGCATCCACGGTGAGGAACTTTCTGAAGGATCTGAAGATAGGGGTGAGACGGCCGTCCTCTCAGACGGTGATTCATCCGCCGGTTCAACAGATTCGTTGTACCAAGTGCAAAACGGCGTGCTCGGTGGCTGTTCCGATGGCATTAGTATTCCGTACCCCTGTGAGCCGCCAAGATGGGCCGGAGTCTTCATGGCTGGGACTCAGCCCGACTCAAACTCTACAGCTGCTGCAGCAGTAACGTCCGGGTTAGGAGCAGCCGGGGCAGGCGGCCCCGTGCGCCCATCGGCTCAAAAATATAGATCTCATGGACAAGCTTACAACCCTGTTAACCGCCACGGTTATTCCTGTAGACAAAGATGAGCATGATGCAGCGGTAGCACAGGTGCGTGAGGAGATAGCTCAGGCCAAGGAGGCCTTGGCTGCTGAGGATACTAGACTAGCTACGGAGCGGGCGGTTCTCGATGCCCGGGCACAGCGCTTGCAGTCAGAAGCTTACCAGCTCACGATGAGCTTAAACGCATCCAATGAGGTGATGAGGAGACATTAGAAAACTCAGTCTCGTTTACCTCCGAATTACGACCCTCGGGTTCTTTTTGCTACACCCGGAGCCGGCCCAAGTAACCCGCCAGAGGCCAACCAGCTTATGACAGCCGACTCAACCTCGGGAGATGGCACCACCTCACGTGAGCATGCCACCGCCGCGTTATGTGCCGATTCCACCGGGCCACTTTTCCAACCCCATGGAGAACTTAACCGCAGCTTCAACATGTTTGGCGGCTCTTCCTATGGACGGTGATGACCCGGCGGCAGTGGAGACCCGGAGAGTCAGAGAACTCCTCCAGACAGCCTTAGCTCAGCAAGATACCTATTCTTACAGCCGGGACAAAATTCACTCAACTCCCCCGCCTTGGTTAGCACCGCCTCGTCGGAATTGGAGCCCGAATTACAGTAGGCACATGGAGTCCGAAGCTTTGTCAAGCAACGCCCAATGCCATAACCAGCCTGGTGGCTATCATCCGGTGCAAGACCGAATATGTCAGGAGAACGAACGGGCGGCTCAGGCAGCGGCTCAACAGGCGGCTTATCAGAACATCCCGGAGTATCCAACGACTTCTGTTGAGGCGGGAGTAGCCACTAGAACCGGTGGTGTTCCTTGGTACCGGCTCTGCGCAATGTACGTCTGCCCAAGGACTTCAAGGGACCTCGAAAGATACCAAATTACACAGCCGACTTACAGCCCGGGGCATGGATCGAGAGTTATGGGATGGCCATGGAGCTGTTGGAAGTCAGTGACGCAGCGATGGCTAAATATTTCACCATGATGCTAGATGGAACAGCCCGGTCTTGGTTAAAGGGTTTGCCACCCAATTCCATCGGCTCATGGGAAGAGTTAAAGGCTCGGTTCATCCAGAACTTCAAGGACACCTGTAAGCAATCTATGTCGATTGTGGACTTAACGAATAGTAAGCAGGGGGAGGGCGAATCCACCACCCATTGTGTGCGCCGGGTCAAGGAGATAATTCATTCATCCGGCAATATGGATGCCGGCTCTGCAGTCCTTATGTTGGAGAAGAATTTTAGCTTTGAGCGGCCGAGGCGTAAGTCGGGCGCCTTTAAACGTGACTGCAAGGATATGGGCACGCTGATGGCGGCTTTAGTTAAATATGCCGATTCTGATAGTACCAAGGATCCCGCGTCTGACGATGAGAAGACAGGGAAGGGAAAAAGGAACGGCAATGGAAAGGGTTAACAGCATAACCCGGGGATTCAAAACGGCAATAAGCGTAAGACGGATGGTAACCTGGAGTTTGTGGCCAATGCCAATGCGCAAGGTAACAATCAAAGACGTAAGGGCAAACCGCCTCGATCCGGCGGGTCAGGCCCATCTCTTGAACAGCTACTCAATGAGCCCTGCCCGAGACACGGCACCAGGGAGCGGCCCGCCACGCACCGGTGGAAAGATTGCGTGATCATGAAGGCGTTTAAGAATTCCAACAACTATGATGGCCATAATGGGTCTGGTGGTGGTTCAGGAGCTGGCGGTTTCCATGGCCCAGGTGGCGGCTCAGGTTCCGGCTTTCAGGGACGTCAAGGAGGACGCTATAACCAACAACAGTGTGGTCAAGGAGAGCAGCAGTAGCAGCAGTCAGGTTATCAAAGCAACCCGAAGCAGTTGAATGGTGGGCAGTATCACATATTTACCACTAGCTTATGCAAACATGACTAGAAGGTTCATAAGAGGGCCGTCAATTCTGTTGAGCCGGCAATCCCTCGTTATTTGAGGTGGTCAGAGCAGCCTATCATATGGAGCAGAGAAGATCATCCTCCACGGGTCGATAACCCGGGTCAGTTGGCCTTGGTGGTGGCACCTCAGGTTGGTGGGTATATAGTTCACTAAGGTGCTCATGGATGGGGGTAGTAGCATCAATATCCTCTACTATGAGACCTTTCGACGCATGGGGTTAACTGATAAAAATCTGAGAACATCCAGCACTATTTTCCATGGAGTGGTCCCTGGTAAGTCGGCTTACCCAGTTCGCAAGATTGAGCTAGAGGTGGCCTTTGGAGACGAATATGACTCCAGAGCTGAGAAGTTGACGTTTGAGGTGGTCAAAATCAGGAGCCCATACCACGCTCTGTTCGGGCGGCTGGCTTATGCTAAGTTTATGGCACGGCCGTGTTATGTTTATTTGCAGCTCAAGATGCCGGGTCACAAGGGCACCATCACTGTACATGGCAGTCGGAAGGTAGCACTGGAGTGTGAAGAAGGCGACGCGGCTTATGCTGAGTCGGCCTGCGCAGCAGAAGAGCTCAAATTTTATCAAGACAATGTTGACCCGGCGGATATGACATCCCTGAAGAAGCCAACTACAGAGCATGACCCGGCGTTGAAGTTTAAGTCGACAGCTGAGACAAAGCTCGTTGACTTTACCCCGGGTGACCCTTCTAAGCAGTTCAGCATCAGCAGCAATTTGGATCCCAAATAGGAAAGCGCGCTCATCGAGTTCATCCGTGAGAACTGGGACATCTTTGCATGGAAACCTTCTGACATGCCGGGTGTACCGAGGGAACTTGCTAAGCACACTCTCAATATTGACCCGAAGTATAAGCCGGTCAGGCAGTTTCTTCGGTGTTATAACGAAGATAGACGGAAAGCTATTGGAGAGGAAGTCGCCCGGCTCATGGCGGCCGGGTTTATCATTGAAGTTTTCATCCGGAGTGGTTAGCTAACCCAGTGCTTGTCCTCAAGAAGAACGACACCTGGCGGATGTGTGTGGACTGCACGGACTTAAACAAAGCTTGTCCGGCTGATCCCTTTGCTCTCCCCCGTATTGATCAAATCATTGATGCTACTGCGGGTTGTGAACGTTTGAGTTTTCTGGATGCCTACTCTGGTTATCATCAGATCAAAATGGCAGTTAAGGACCAGGAGAAGACAGCTTTCATCACTCCGTTTGGGGCCTTCTGTTATGTATCTATGCCGTTTGGACTCAAGAGTGCTCAGGCGACTTATCAGAGATGTGTACAGAACTGTTTGCACAATCAAATTGGGCGTAATGTTTATGCTTACATGGATGACATTGTGGTGAAGTCCAGAGAAAAGGAAACCTTGATATCTGACTTGAAAGAGACCTTTGATAATCTCCGGGTTTATAAGATGATGCTTAACCCGGCCAAGTGTGTATTTGGCGTACCTGCGGGCAAGCTATTGTGTTTTCTGGTGTCAAACAGAGGCATCGAAGCTAACCCGGAGAAGATTAAGGCGATTACATCTCGGGCTAAGCTGGCGTGCATCAATGATGTTCAGCAGCTGGCGGGTCGTGTTGCCGCTTTAAGCCGGTTCATAAGCCGGTTAGGTGAGAAGGCCCTTCCATTATATCAGATGATGAAGAAAACTGACACTTTTGTCTGGAGCGAGGCCGCTGATGCTGCTTTCAAAGACTTGAAGAGACAATTGTTTGAACCGCCGGTTCTCGCGGCTCCAATTGATAAAGAGCCTTTGCTGTTATATGTGGTTGCCAATTCCCGAGCCGTCAGCGTTGCCATCATGGTGGAGCGTACGGAAGCTGGCAAGGAGCATCCGGTTCAACGGCCGGTTTACTACATCAGTGAGGTGCTCATTGAATCTAAGCAAAGGTATCCACATTGGCAGAAGCTTGTTTACGGGGTGTTTATGGCCAACCGGAAGTTGAAGCATTACTTTCAAAGCCACCCTATAACTGTGGTAAGTTCTGCCCCTTTGGGAGACATCATTCAGAATAGGGAGGCCAGAAGACGAGTCGCCAAGTGGGCCATTGAGCTTGGGCCTCATGATTTGAAGTATATGCCACGTACTGCTATTAAGTCTCAGGCCTTGGTGGATTTTATCAATGATTGGACAGAGTTACAGGCCCCTGAGGAGAAGACGGATAACACATATTGGACGATTCACTTTGATGGGTCCAGGCAGCTAGAAGGCTCGGGGGCTGGAGTGGTGTTAACTTCCCCTCGAGGTGACAAATTTTGTTATGTACTCCGTCTTATGTTTCCATGTACTAACAATGCAGCTGAGTATGAGGCCTTACTGCCTGGTCTCCGGATGGCTAAGGAGATGAACTTAAGCCGGGTAAGATGCTTGGGTGACTCAGATCTTGTGGCTCAACAAGTGTCAGGCAAGTGGGATTCCAAGGACCCCCTTATGGCGGCTTATCGTCATGAAGTAGATGCTATGGCTGGTCATTTCACGGGTTATCAAGTGGAGCACATCGATCGAAGGAAGAATGAGGCGGCTGATGCTTTAAGCCGGTTGGGATCCCAATGTAAGCCGGTGCCGCCCAACACCTTTCTCGATGTTTTGCATAACCCTTCTACCAAGGTGCCTACCGAGGAAGAGCTAGCAGTGCCAGACCCGGAGGCACAGCTGGTGGCTGCTCTTCATGTTATCCCGGATTGGACAGTGCCCTACTTGGCTTATATGACCCGGGGTGAGTTGCCTGAGGATGAGACCTTGGCGAGACAAATCATCAGGCGCTCCAAATCTATGACGATTGTTAATGGCGAGTTACATCACCTAGGTGTCACGGGGGCGTTTCAACGCTGTGTGTCCCCTACAGAAGGCCAAGAAATACTTCGTGAGATCCATGAAGGGGATTGTGGCCATCATGCCAGGTCAAAATCTCTTGTAGCCAAAGCTTTTCGTCATGGTTTCTATTGGCTGACGGCTCATGCTGATGCGGAGGATCTGGTCAGTAAATGTGACGGTTGTCAAAAGTTCTCACGACGAGCTCATGTGCCGGCTCAAGAATTGAGGATGATCCTGATCACTTGGTCGTTTACAGTCTGGGGGCTTGACATGGTTGGACCTTTCAAAAGGTCTAAAGATAAAAAGACACATTTACTGGTGGCAGTGGACAAGTTTACAAAGTGGGTTGAGGCAGAACCGGTCAGTAAGTGTGATGCAGCCACGGCGGTTCAATTCATGAAAAAGGTGATCTTTCATTTTGGTTTCCCACATAGCATCATAACTCATAATAGCACTAATCTCTCCAAGGGTGCCATGGAAGAGTTCTTTCAAAGAGAACATATCTGGCTTGATGTTTCGGCTGTTGCTCATCCTCAATCCAATGGTCAAGCAGAAAGAGCTAATCAAGAGATCCTGAAAGGTATCAAACCCCAGCTCTTAGTCCCCTTACAACGGACTCCGGGTTGTTGGGTGGAAGAGTTACCTAACGTGTTATGGAGCATCAACACTACACCTAACAGATCTACAGGCTACACAACTTTCTTTATGGTGTATGGTGCAGAGGCAGTCCTGCCAAGTGACATCCGACACAATTCACCCCGCGTGGCAGCTTACGTTGAGGCTGACAACGAAGAAGCTCGTCAGAATGCACTTGACTTGCTGGATGAGGAGCGAGACTTGGCAATAGCCCGCTCGGCGATTTATCAACAAGACCTGTGTCACTATCACAGCCACTGGGTTAGGAGCAGAACCTTTCAGGAAGGCGACTTGGTGCTCCGGCTCATCTAGGATCAGTCTATTATGCACAAGCTATCCCCGCCTTCGGAAGGGCCCTTTGTGGTCAGCAAGAATCTACACAATGGCTCATATTACCTCATCGATATTCGAGAGCACAAAGACTCACTTAAGTCGGAGGAGGAGACCCGCCGGCCGTGGAATATAGCTCATCTCCGGCCTTATTATACTTAAGCCACCGGCTTTCAAGTTGTATATTTTTTTGACGATGTATATACTATATAAAGAAATAAAGCAGGACCTCCGTCCTTTTTACCCTCAAAACACTATGTGTCCTCTTTATCAGGTAGGGGAGACAACAAACAGGGAGCGGGTCACATCTGAATCCGACTTTCCCTTTGGACTGGCTTATGATCATATCAGAATCTAGCCATGGTCACTTGGGGGCTTCCTGTTCAAACATAGGTCGTATTCGAACCAAAGAGAACATAGCTGTCGATACCCACTTGATCGGCATACTGCCAAACCTACTTGGCGGCTTCTTGATCATATTTGAATCATAGCTTAACCCCTTTGGGTCTGACGTGGATCGTATTCGAATCAGCGTCATTAAACAACTCTTATGTTCACTTGAGGGCTTCCTGTTCAAACATAGGTCGTATTCGAACCAAAGAGAACATAGCTGTCGATACACACTTGATCGGCATCGCCAAAGCCACTAGGGGCTATATGATCATATCTGAATCTTAGCTTAACCCCTTTGGGACGGTTTTCTGACCGTATTCGAATCAGGAGCCTGTGAGCATTGCTTATAAATATAATTACTTTAACTATCATTGAAACCTTCTTGAGGAGATGGTTATCGATTCTTCCGGTTTAATATTGATTACCCCGGGTTCTAAAAGTGCCAAGTAAAGCATCAAATGAGCCGGGAAGACTATCAAAAGGGTCACAGGTATGATGTTGTGATTGTATTTTAAATAATCATGAATCGGCCTGTATATGATGTCTTTATGGTCATGTTCCGGGTTATCAATACTCTATAACCCCCTGGCGCAGTAAACCACCCAGAAAATTTTACTTGTTTTATGTGCAGGATAAGGTAAAGCAAGTTAAACATCAAGGAAATACATGGTTAACATAAGCCAGCAAAATATAGTGATGGCGGCTTACAGATGTAGTAAGCACCATAAACATGCGCAAGGGCATGACCAGCATTAAGAAGTTTTTCTATCCTATTACAAGACTCCCCGAGTCTGAATAAGTGAAGCATTGTTTTGGCAAAGTTATAAAGCGCCTGGCGGCTCATTCCTTCGGCGGGCTTGACGACTCCGGGTTATCCTTCTCCACCTCTCCGTCGGTTGCTTTGTCCTGGAAGGTGGACGAGGCCCAGTCAATGCCGCTCGAGGCTTCAAATTCAGCCTCATCATCTATTAAACCGGCCGGGTCCACTTCGGGGGCAAAGGTATGCTTACGCGTTGGAGGGATCAGTGACTTGGTCGACGGACGCGTTTGGGATTCTTCGGTTCTCGCTATCATAGCCCGGCGAATACTTAGTAAGATCAGTATCGTTCCCAATGAGAGTCGCCAGGGGACGTACGACTTTGACACGGGCAGTGAAGTCTTGGTCGTCAAAGGCAGTGCCGTCCTCCTTCAGGCTTGGATATCCAAGAGAGAGATCAGCCACGTCATGTTCTGGCACCCATGCCCTTGCCCGGCTTAATGCGGCCATGGCTCCGGCTCTTGCAGATTGTAACGCCCCGGATTCGTTGCGCCAGGTGTCTGCCAGTTATTCGCCGTTGTTGCCATGTCATTTGCTTGCGTGTTGATCTTTGCCATGTCATCATATGCATTTCATATCATGTCATCATGTGCATTTCGTTTTGCATACATGTTCGTCTCATGCATCCGAGCATTTTCCCCGTTGTCCGTTTTGCAATCCAGCACTCCTATGTCATCCGGCGTCCCCTTTTTGCCTCTTCTCTTGTGTGGGTGTTAAACGTTCTCGGAATGGACCGAGGTTTGCTAAGCGGCCTTGGTATAGCACCGGTAGACCGCCTGTCAAGTTTCGTGCCATTTGGAGGTCGTTTGATACTCCAACGGTTAACCGGTTAACTGTAAAAGCCTCTTTTGTTTGCAGCCCAACACCCCTTCCAAATTGGCCCAAAGCCAAGCAAACTCCCCTCTATGCTCTCGGTCGTTCGATCACGATCGCGTGGCCGAAAACCGCTCCTCATTTGGACTCTCCTAGCTCCCTATGCCTATATAAACGTCCTCCTCCTCCATTTTTCGGTGCAAACCCTAGATCAAACTCCCTCCGCCGCCACCGGACACGTCCGCCGCCACCGGACGAAATCGCCGCCGCCCCCGCAGCCTCTGGCGTCGCGCCACGTGGCGCCCTGCGCCATATCGCCGCCCGCCCGCCCAGCCGAAGAGGGCCACCTGAGCCCATCGGGGCCGGCGTCTTGCCGCCGCCCGTCGGGGCGCCTCCTCCGCCGCCGTCGCGCCGCGCCTCCCTTCTCCCTCGCCGCCCGGCCATACCACCGCCCGGCGTGTGCCGTTGCCTCCTCGGCACGCCACGCGCCTCCATGCGCACCGGACCCCGCCTCACAGAGCTTCGCCCGCGCCACGGGTTCTCTTCGCGGAGCAGCCACTCAGGCGTCGCCGACCACCTCCGACGCCAGATCCGGCGAGCCGCCGCCCGAATCCGGCGCCTGCAGCCTCCCGCCGGCCCCATGCCCTCGCCGGCGTCGCCACCGATCGCCGCCGCCCCTGCCTCCCGGCCCGAGCGGGATCGAGGAGACGACGGCGACCTCGCCTCTCCTCCTCGTGGGCCACGCGGCCAATCCGCCCAGCGAGCCGGCCTGCCTCCAGCCTCCCGCGACTGGGCGAGCCCAATGTGGCGACCCGCTAAGCCCTGCCCCTCGCGCATCTTAGTTATTTGACGCTCATCTATGTTTTTTTTTCCTGGGAAAATCGCCCAAGTCCCTGTAGTTGCAATTATCATGCCATGTTTGACCTGCTGTATCTCTGCATCCGTAGCTCCGTTTCGTGCGTGTAATATGTCAAATTGTTCGTCTCAACGAGTACTTCATTTCATCTCATTGCATCATTTTCATTTGAGCTAATCTTGATGCCCGAAATGCTGTTGGAAGAGTGCATGTTGATGTTAACTTTCTTGGCTGTTATAACTTGCTCATTTGTCATTTTTGCCATGATTGATGTGTGCATCCTATGAGGTTGATGTCTACATGTATGTTGATCTGTGCCATGCCATCTTTCCAGTGGTGCCAACCATATATTTTTGAGAGTTGTGTGCTGAGTGTATCAAGCTTGCTAAGTAGGGTAGTTGTTGTTGCTGTTTTCCTGACAGATTCTGTTATATTTTGTTGCTATGTAAATATCCTTCTACTAATCATTCTATGCATAATCTGGAGATGTTCTTTAAACATGTTTTGATCTACATGTTATGCCCTATCCATCCATGCCCCTGGTAGAATTTATAGCTTGTTGTAGATTGTTCATATCTTGCTCCAAAGTTGCTTCATAATGTTGCTGTCAGCCTGTTAACATTAAGTTCACTTGTTCCCATGTGTTTTCCTATTGATCCATGCACCCTATGAACTTGTTCTTGCCATGCTTAGCTTCACAAACATGTCTTCTTACTGTTGGTTGCCTTGCCATGCCATGTATTGCTCTGTGGTGAGTGGTTCAAGCTCACCAACATGCCTACTTATTGTTGTTCCTGCCATGTTTGAATCTGTAATATAACTTGCCATGTTTACATGGATGCCATCTTATCTTCTGATCCTTTTTGGCTCATGGTCAGTAAGGGACTTTTGATCTATGCTTTTAGTAGATTCATGCCATGCCTTTGTTTGCCATGATAAGTTCCTGTAACATGTTGTTTGAGAGCTCTAAACATTGCAACCTGATGTTATTTCTGCAAAGTCTGAAACTGTTATTATTTGCAATCTTACCATGTCCTTTTGAGCATGTTCTAGTTGTTTCTGGAGATAGCTCAGTGTTCATGTTTTGTTATGCTTTACCAGTACTTCATGACCATGCCTTTTGTTATTATGTTAGGGTGCTGTAGGATATTGTTTTGATGCTTGTAATATGCCTAGTTGCTGTTATGGACAAATTGTTGTTATGTCTTGTATAGAGTGTATGTGTTGCCCCGTTGCTCCGTTTTGAGTGTGCTCTATATGAAACTTGCTCGATTTTGCATGTAGTTTCATATTATGATGTTGCATCCTTGTTTTGAGGTGTTTGCTTGATGTTTGTATGCATTTTGCATCAATGCCATGTTTAACTTGTTTTGCTCATATCTTCTAGGCCATAGCTCCAAATCTAATGAACTTTATATGTAACTTGACTAGAATTTCGTGTAGATCATCTTGGTGCATCTTTAATTTGCTGTTTAACAACTTGAACATAAGGTTTGTTCAGATCTGGACCAATTTCGAAATATGCATATGAGGACTTACCGGAATTGTTATATGTTGCTCCCGGCCTCATTTAAACTTGCCTTGATGTGTTGTTCTTGTTTGCATCATCTCTTGCCATGAGTAGCTTCATGTAGCTTGGTCATGCATCATGCTTGTTGTGCATCATGCCTTGTTCATGTGTGGTGTGTTTACCTATGTTGTGTGCTTCTTCTTGTTAGTTCCTGTTTCGTTGCGATCGTGAGGATTCGTTCGTCTACGGTTGGTTCGGCTTCATCCGTTCGTCTTCTTCATGGACTCGTTCTTCTTCCTAGCGGGATTTCAGGCAAGATGACCGCTACCCTAGATCTCACTACTATCATTGCTATGCTAGTTTCTTCGTTCTATCGCTATGGTGCGCTACCTATTACCTGTTTATCAAGCCATCCCAAATTGCCATGAACCTCTAACCTTTGACACCTTTCGTATGCAAACCGTTGTTTGGCTATGTTACCGCTTTGCTCAGCCCCTCTTATAGCGTTGCTAGTTGCAGGTGAAGTTGAAGATTGCTCCATGGTGGACAGGGTTATGTTGGGATATCACAATATCTCTTATATTATTAATGCATCCATATATTTGGTAAAGGGTGGAAGGCTCGGCCTTATGCCTGGTGTTTTGTTCCACTCTTGCCGCCCTAGTTTCCGTCATACGGTATTATGCTCCCGGATTTTATGCGTTCCTTACGCGGTCGGGTGATTTATGGGACCCCCGACAGTTTGCTTTGAATAAAACTCCTCCAAAGAAGGCCCAACATTGGTTTTACCATTTGCCTCACCACCACCTACTTTTCCCTTGGGAGTCGCTCTCTCGAGGGTCATCTTTATTCAGCCCCCGGCCAATGCTTGTCTAAGTGTTGGTCCAAACTAGAGCCACTTGCGCGCCACCTCGGGAAACTTGAGGGCTGGTTCTAGTTGTACGTCTCGCTCATCCGGTCGTGGCTCGAGACGAGATATGCGTGGCTACTATCGGGATGTCGGCACGCCGGGAGGTCTTGCTGGTCTTGTTTTACCATTGTCGAAATGTCTTGTAAACCGGGATTCCGAGACTGATCGGGTCTTCCTAGGAGAAGGTCTATTCCTTCGTTGATCGCGAGAGCTTGTCATGGGCTAAGTTGGGACACCCCTGCAGGGTATAAACTTTCGAGGGCCGTGCCCGCGGTTATGTGGCAGATGGGAATTTGTTAATGTTCGGTTGTAGATAACTTGACACCAGATCCGAATTAAAACGCATCAACCGTCTGTGTAGCCGTGATGGTCTCTTCTCGGCGGAGTCCGGGAAGTGAACACGGTTTCTATGTTATGTTTAACGTAAGTAGGAGTTCAGGATCACCTCTTGATCATTGCTAGTTGACGACCGTTCCTTTGTTTCTCTTCTCGCTCTCATTTGCGTATGTTAGCCACCATACATTGCTTAGTCGCTGCTGCAACCCCACCACTTTACCCCTTCCTTTCCCATTAAGCTTTGCTAGTCTTGATACCCATGGTAATGGGATTGCTGAGTCCTCGTGGCTCACAGATTACTACAACAACAGTTGCAGGTACAGGTTATGCGATGATCATGACGCGAGAGCGATGCTTGCTTGCGTTGAGTTCTTCTTCTGCTTCTTCGATCAGGGGATAGGTTCCAGGTCGGCAGCCTGGGCTAGCAGGGTGGATATTGATTGAGTTTCTGTTTATGTATCATCCGTAGTCGGATGTTGATCTCTTGTATGATGATGTTGTATTCATGTGGCATTGTATGCCTTTTGTATGTATCCCCATCTATTATGTAATGTTGATGTAATGATATCCACCTTGCAAAAGCGTCTTCAAGATGCGCTTCTATCCTTGGTGGGACCTTCGAGTTCCTTTTGGATAGGGTCGCATCTTGGGCGTGACAAGTTGGTATCAGAGCCTCGACCGACCCTAGGAGCCCCCTTGATTGATCGTGTAGTTTGGCCGTTGTTGAGTCTAGAAGAAAACTGGTTTCAGAGTCTTGTTATATCGGAGAGTAGGAATTCTTTTTACTCCTTAGCCCCTTCGGCGCTCTGGCGAGGAATCTTGTCGTAGGTGTTTTGATCTACTCCTCTTCCCGTTCAAAATTTTCTTTAGGATCACGTGGTTAGTTTCGTGAGTTGTCCATCCTCTTTTATCCGGTGCATTTCTCGTTAAGTTGACTCGAGCCTCTTCATCTTTGAGTTCAATCCTCAGTTGTTTTCTTTTCCCTCCTGCCCACCCTTCTTCCTCTCGGAACCGGAGTCTGTAATCGAGTACCCATCCTACTCGTGCAAAGTCTTTGCTTTCTTTCCTCAATGATTTCTACCGGTGTTTTCTCTTCAAGATATTCATCGATTTCCCCTTCCAAATTGCCTTTGTTTTACCGCCCTCCCACCCTCTTCTTCCCGGAGTCTAAGTCTCTTTCGACCGTCAATTCCATTCGTGCGGAGCGTCTTCAGGTTTTCCCTCGATTATTTCAACCGGTGAATTCTCGTCTCGTTCGTTATTCTTCATCTTTTTTTTCTTTTTCGATGGACCCAATTCAAGTTTTTTTTTCCGGTGTGGATCATATTCTTTTCCTCGGTTCAAGTGTTTTCCTTGCTCGTTCAGCTCTCGCCAGTTTATCCTTCCGGAGTGCTCAAGACATCTCAGGAGATTCGTCTGTGTTTCAATTATTTCGAGGTTGTCACCTCATTCAAATATTTCAATTGTTCCAGTGCATCATCTATCTTTTCAACAACCCTTTCCAACGGTGTTTTCTTCAGTGGGCCCTAACCCACAGGTCTTTTCCCAGGATCTTACCTGACTCTTCTAATTTCCCCGGAGTTATTCTCAATTCTTTTCAAGTGTGATGTAAGAATGGGTCACATCAGTCACATGCCTTCTCCAAGATCGCTTTCAAATTTCTTTTCATTGTTGGCTCAACCTCTTCGCTTTTCATTCTCCCGGGGTATCTTAGTAATTTTGGTGGTGTTTCTCATCATCTTTTGAAGACCAAAGAAGAAGATTTCTCTTAAATCTTGTCTGTTCTCCCGAAGATTCGCGGTGCTAGCTCGATGTTACCCTATCAAATTGTTTCAAGTCATGCAAATTCTTTTCATCCATCCGGAGCATTTCAGGAGTTGCTTTCTCTCTTGATCATCCGGAGGCCATCTTTTCGAAAGTTTTCTTCGTTCTAAGTTTTCAGATTCGTTCTCCAATTATTCTATATCCGTGCCCCTTCGTTCATCTCAGTATTCTTCCGGTGCTTCGTTCAAGTGTTCTTTAATCAGCTTGTTATCTCTTTGTTCTTTTGCATCTAAATCCCCTCAGGCATATTTTCCTTCTAATTCTTCCCGGTGATTCATTCTCTTTCATCAGTCATTTCCGAATTCTCACGGTGGTTCTTCCAGATTCTTTTCTTTGATTATCATTTTAATCCATTTGTTCTTTCCAATCCTACCGGTGGTTCATGAAGACTTTCTCAAGTTTGAGATATGTCACTTCTCAATTCTTTTTTAAGAAGAATAAGTAGTGTGCAAAAATCCATTGCTTGTCATCAATTTAATTTGATGAAGGATAAGCATATAATAAATCTTATTCTTATTTCATCCAAGTGAGTAATCCCTTCCTTCGGAGTTTGTTCTTGATGAATAAATTCTCAGTTCCAAGTGTTTTCTTCTTTTCTTTTCCGGAGTTCAATTATTTCCTCGGCCATTTCGTCGGAACCTCCATCTAAATCATCACAAGGCTCATCTTATTCTTTCATCCTTCAAATTTTATCTAGTCATTCTTTTGTTACCGAAGTTCTTCATGGTGGTTCTTCATGATTTAATTCATTCTTCAAGAGTTCATCAAGTTTCATTCCATCTTCTCTAGTTCATGTTCTACTCCTTTCATTTTCAGATGGAGTGCTGCCTAAATCCTTTCAGACTTATTCGTTTCTTTTCTCATTGTAACCACTCTGGTTAGAACGAGTGATTTCATAGTCTATCTGATTCCGTGAGCTTTCGATTCTCGTCATTCTCTTTGTTCCTCTCTTATTCTCGAGTGCTCTCGATTCTTTGCTTCTTCTCTTGAGTTCTTATTTCACCTCATCCATTTTCCCTTCCGTCTCGGTCCTAAGATCTCGGGACGAGATCTCTTGTTAGTGGAGGAGTGTTGTAACGCCCCGGATTCGTTGCGCCAGGTGTCTGCCAGTTATTCGCCGTCGTTGCCATGTCATTTCCTTGCGTGTTGATCTTTGCCATGTCATCATATGCATTTCATATCATGTCATCATGTGCATTTCATTTTTCATACATGTTCGTCTCATGCATCCGAGCATTTTCCCCGTTGTCCGTTTTGCAATCCGGCACTCCTATGTCATCCGGCGTCCCCTTTTTGCCTCTTCTCTTGTGCGGGTGTTAAGCATTCTCGGAATGGACCGAGGTTTGCCAAGCGGCCTTGGCATAGCACCGGTAGACCGCCTGTCAAGTTTCGTGCCATTTGGAGGTCGTTTGATACTCCAACGGTTAACCGGGTAACCGTAAAAGCCTCTTTTGTTTACAGCCCAACACCCCTTCCAAAGTGGACCAAAGCCCAGCAAACTCCCCTCTATGCTCTCGGTCGTTCGATCACGATCACATGGCCGAAAACCGCTCCTCATTTGGACTCTCCTAGCTCCCTATGCCTATATAACGTCCTCCTCCTTCATTTTTCGGTGCAAACCCTAGATCAAACTCCCTGCGCCGCCACCGGACATGTCCGCCGCCCCCGCAGCCACTGGTGTCGCGCCACGTGGCGTCCCCGTGCCCAAATCGCCGCCGGCCCGCCCAGGCCCGAAGGGCCCGCCGAGCCCATCAGGCCCGAAGCCGCCGCCGCCAGCCAAGACGCCTCCCGTCGCGCGTGCCGCCGCCCGTCGGGAGCGCCGCCTCGCCGCCGCCCAGCGTAGCGAGCGCCTTGCGCCAAGCCCTCCGTTCGCCCTGCGCCGCCATCCACCGCGCGCCACCGCCGGCGTCGCGCTCGCCGCTCCTCGGCGCCGCCAGCGCCTCCAGCGCCACCGGACCCGCCTCCTGAGCTTCGCCACGCCGCCGGTTCTCCTCGCCGGGCGGCCACTCCGGGCGCCGCCGACCACCTCCGACGCCAGATCTGGCGAGCCGCCGCCCGGATCCGGCGCCCTGCAGCCTCCCCGCCGGCCCCGTGCCCTCGCCCGCGTCGCCACCGGTCGCCGCCGCCCCTGCCTCCCCGGCCCCGAGCAGGATCGAGGGAGACGACGACGACCCTCGCCTCTCCTCCCCGCGTGGGCCACGCGGCCCGATCCGGCCCAGCGAGCCGGCCTGCCTCCAGTCTCCCCGCGACCTAGGCCGAGCCCAATGGTGAGCGACCCGCTAAGCTCCGCGCCACGCGCATCTTAGTTATTTGACGCTCATCTATGTTTTTTTTCCTGGGAAAATCGCCTAAGTCCCTGTAGTTGCAATTATCATGCCATGTTTGACCTGCTGTATCTCTGCATCCGTAGCTCCGTTTCGTGCGTGTAATATGTCAAATTGTTCGTCTCAACGAGTACTTCATTTCATCTCATTGAATCATTTTCATTTGAGCTCATCTTGATGCCCGAAATGCTCTTGGAAGAGTGCATGTTGATGTTAACCTGCTGAAACTGTTATAACTTGCTCATGTGTCATTTTTGCCATGATTGATGTGTGCATCCTATGAGGTTGATGTCTACATGTATGTTGATCTGTGCCATGCCATATTTCCAGTGGTGCCAACCATGTATTTTTGTGAGTTGTGTGCTGAGTGTATCAAGCTTGCTAAGTAGGGTAGTTGCGGTTGCTGTTTTCCTGACAGATTCTGTTATATTTTGTTGCTATGTAAACATGTTTCTACTAATCATTCTATGCATAATCTGGAGATGTTCTATAAACATGTTTTGATCTACATGTGATGCCCTATCCATCCATGCCCCTGTAGCATTTATAGCTTGCTGTAGATGTTTCATATCTTGCTCCAAAGTTGCTTCATAATGTTGCTGTCAGCCTGTTAACATTAAGTTCACTTGTTCCCATGTGTTTTCCTATTGATCCATGCACCCTATGAACTTGTTCTTGCCAGGCTTAGCTTCACAAACATGTCTTCTTACTGTTGGTTGCCTTGCCATGCCATGTATTGCTCTGTGGTGAGTGGTTCAAGCTCACCAACATGCCTACTTATTGTTGTTCCTGCCATGTTTGAATCTGTAATATAACTTGCCATGTTTACATGGGTGCCATCTTATCTTCTGATCCTTTTTGGCTCATGGTCAGTAAGGGACTTTTGATCAATGCATTTAGTAGATTCATGCCATGCCTTTGTTTGCCACGATAAGTTCCTGTAATATGTTGTTTGAGAGCTCTAAACATTGCAACCTGATGTTATTTCTGCAAAGTCTGAAACTGTTATTATTTGCAATCTTACCATGTCCTTTTGAGCATGTTCTAGTTGTTTCTGGAGATAGCTCAGTCTTCATGTTTTGTTATGCTTTACCAGTACTTCATGACCATGCCTTTTGTTATTATGTTAGGGTGCTGTAGCATATTATTTTGATGCTTGTAATATGCCTAGTTGCTGTTATGGACAGATTGTTGTTATGTCTTGTATAGAGTGTATGTGTTGCCCCGTTGCTCCGTTTTGAGTGAAAATGCAAAAATGAATTCTTGCAATTTTTTTCAAGAATTCATTTATAATATCTCTCCCTCTTTGTATAAATATTTCACATTTCGGATGCAAGTTTGAAAGATTGCCCTGCTTTTTATTTTTCTACACAAAAGAGCCCCCCTCCTAATTCACTAATTTGTAGCTATATGAAACTTGCTCGATTTTGCATGTAGTTTCATATTATGATGTTGCATCCTTGTTTTGAGGTGTTTGCTTGATGTTTGTATGCATTTTGCATCAATGCCATGTTTAACTTGTTTTGCTCATATCTTCTAGGCCGTAGCTCCAAATCTAATGAACTTTATATGTAACTTGACTAGAATTTCGTGTAGATCATCTTGGTGCATCTTTAACTTGCTGTTTAACAACTTGAACATAAGGTTTGTTCAGATCTGGACCAATTTCGAAATATGCATATGAGGACTTACCGGAATTGTTATATGTTGCTCCCGGCCTCATTTAAACTTACCTTGATGTGTTGTTCTTGTTTGCATCATCTCTTGCCATGAGTAGCTTCATGTAGCTTGGTCATGCATCATGCTTGTTGTGCATCATGCCTTGTTCATGTGTGGTGTGTTTACCTATGTTGTGTGCTTCTTCTTGTTAGTTCCTGTTTCGCTATGATCGTGAGGATTCGTTCGTCTCACGGTTGGTTCGGCTTCATCCGTTCGTCTTCTTCATGGACTCGTTCTTCTTCCTAGCGGGATTTCGTGCAAGATGACCGCTACCTGATCTCACTACTATCATTGCTATGCTAGTTGCTTCGTTCTATCGCTATGCTGCGCTACCTATTACCTGTTTATCAAGCCATCCCAAATTGCCATGAACCTCTAACCTTTGACACCTTTCCTATGCAAACTGTTGTTTGGCTATGTTACTGCTTTGCTCAGCCCCTCTTATAGCATTGCTAGTTGCAGGTGAAGTTGAAGATTGCTCCATGGTGGACAGGGTTATGTTGGGATATCACAATATCTCTTATATTATTAATGCATCTATATATTTGGTAAAGGGTGGAAGGCTCGGCCTTATGCCTGGTGTTTTGTTCCACTCTTGCCGCCCTAGTTTCCGTCATACCGTTATTATGTTCCCGGATTTTGCGTTCCTTACGCGGTCGGGTGATTTATGGGACCCCCCTGACAGTTCGCTTTGAATAAAACTCCTCCAGCAAGGCCCAACATTGGTGTTACCATTTGCCTCACCACCACCTACTTTTCCCTTGGGAGTCGCTCTCTCAAGGGTCATCTTTATTCAGCCCCCCGGGCCAATGCTTGTCTAAGGTTGGTCCAAACTAGAGCCACTTGTAGCGCCACCTCGGGGAAACTTGAGGGCTGGTTCTAGTTGTACGTACTACTCATCCGGTCGTGGCCTGAGACGAGATACGCGCGGCTACTATCAGGATGTCGGCACGCCGGGAGGTCTTGCTGGTCTTGTTTAACCATTGTCGAAATGTCTTGTAAACCGGGATTCCGAGACTGATCGGGTCTTCCCGGAGAAGGTCTATTCCTTCGTTGATCGCGAGAGCTTGTCATGGGCTAAGTTGGGACACCCCTGCAGGGTATAAACTTTCGAGAGCCGTGCCCGCGGTTATGTGGCAGATGGGAATTTGTTAATGTTCGGTTGTAGATAACTTGACACTAGATCCGAATTAAAACGCATCAACCATGTGTGTAGCCGTGTTGGTCTCTTCTCGGCGGAGTCCGGGAAGTGAACACGGTTTCTGTATTATGTTTGACGTAAGTAGGAGTTCAGGATCACCTGTTGATCATTGCTAGTTGACGACCGTTCCTTTGTTTCTCTTCTCGCTCTCATTTGCGTATGTTAGCCACCATACATTGCTTAGTCGCTGCAGCAACCTCACCACTTTACCCCTTCCTTTCCCATTAAGCTTTGCTAGTCTTGATACCCATGGTAATGGGATTGCTGAGTCCTCGTGGCTCACAGATTACTACAACAACAGTTGC
Source organism: Aegilops speltoides (assembly GCA_021437245.1). Lineage (NCBI taxonomy): Eukaryota > Viridiplantae > Streptophyta > Magnoliopsida > Poales > Poaceae > Aegilops > Aegilops speltoides. Next base: position 136,566,621 of record CM038141.1, read on the forward strand.
AAGTACAGGTTATGCGATGATCATGACGCGAGAGCGATGCTTGCTTGCGTTGAGTTCTTCTTCTGCTTCTTCGATCAGGGGATAGGTTCCAGGTCGGCAGCCTGGGCTAGCAGGGTGGATATTGATTGAGTTTCTGTTTATGTATCATCCGTAGTCGGATGTTGATCTCTTGTATGATGATATTGTATTTGTGTGGCATTGTATGCCTTTTGTATGTATCCCCATCTATTATGTAATGTTGATGTAATGATATCCACCTTGCGAAAGTGTCTTCAAGATGCACTTTCATCCTTGGTGGGACCTTCGAGTTCCTTTAGGATAGGGTCGCATCTTGGGCGTGACAAGTTGGTATCAGAGCCTCGACCGACCCTAGGAGCCCCCCTTGATTGATCGTGTAGTTTGGCCATTGTTGAGTCTAGAAGAAAACTGGTTTTGGAGTCTAGTTATATCGGAGAGTAGGAATTCTTTTTACTCCTCAGCCCCTTCGGCGCTCTGGCGAGGAATCTTGACGTAGGTGTTTTGATCTACTCCTCTTCCCGTTCAAAATTTTCTTTAGGATCACGTGCTTAGTTTCGTGAGTTGTCCATCCTCTTTTATCCGGTGCATTTCTCGTTAAGTTGACTCGAGCCTCTTCATCTTTGAGTTCAATCCTCATTTGTTTTCTTTTCCCTCCCACCCACCCTTCTTCCTCTCGGAACCAGAGTCTGTAATCGAGTACCCATCCTACTCGTGCGAAGTCTTTGCTTTCTTACCTCAATAATTTCAACCGGTGTTTTCTCTTCAAGATATTCATCGATTTCCCCTTCCAAATAGCCTTTGTTTTCCCGCCCTCCCACCCTCTTCTTCCCGGAGCCTGAGTCTCTTTCGACCATCAATTCCATTCGTGCGGAGCCTCTTCAGGTTTTCCCTCGATTATTTCAACCGGTGAATTCTCGTCTCGTTCGTCATTCTTCATCTTTTTTTCTTTTTCGGTGGACCCAATTCAAGTTTTTTTTCCGGTGTGGATCATATTCTTTTCCACAGTTCAAGTGTTTTCCTTGCTCGTTCGCCTGTCGCCAGTTTATCCTTCCGGAGTGCTCAAGACATCTCAGGAGATTCGTCTGTGTTTCAATTATTTCGAGGTTGTCACCTCATTCAAATATTTCAATTGTTCCAGTGCATCATCTATCTTTCCAACAACCCTTTCCAACGGTGTTTTCTTCAGTGGGCCCTAACCCACAGGTCTTTTCCCAGGATCTTACCTGACTCTTCTAATTTCCCTGGAGTTATTCTCAATTCTTTTCAAGTGTGATGTAAGAATGGATCACATCAGTCACATGCCTTCTCCAAGATCGCTTTCAAATTTCTTTTCATTGTTGGCTCAACCTCTTCGCTTTTCATTCTCCCGGGGTATCTTAGTAATTTTGGTGGTGTTTCTCATCATCTTTTGAAGACCAAAGAAGAAGATTTCTCTTAAATCTTGTCCGTTCTCCCGAAGATTCGCGGTGCTAGCTCGATGTTACCCTATCAAATTGTTTCAAGTCATGCAAATTCTTTTCATCCATCCGGAGCATTTCAGGAGTTGCTTTCTCTCTTGATCATCCGGAGGCCATCTTTTCGGAAGATTTCTTCGTTCTAAGTTTTTAGATTCGTTCTCCAATTATTCTATATCCGTGCCCCTTCGTTCATCTCAGTATTCTTCCGGTGCTTCGTTCAGGTGTTCTTTAATCAGCTTGTTATCTCTTCGTTCTTTTGCATCTAAATCCCCTCAAGCATATTTTCCTTCTAATTCTTCCCGGTGATTCATTCTCTTTCATCAATCATTTCCGAATTCTCACGGTGGTTCTTTCAGATTCTTTTCTTTGATTATCATTTTAATCCATTCGTTCTTTCCAATCCTACCGGTGGTTCATGAGGACTTTCTCAAGTTTGAGATATGTCACTTCTCAATTCTTTTTCAAGAAGAATAAGTAGTGTGCAAAAATCCATTCCTTGTCATCAATTTAATTTGATGAAGGATAAGCATACAATAAATCTTATTCTTATTTCATCCAAGTGAGTAATCCCTTCCTTCGGAGTTTGTTCTTGATGAATAAATTCTCAGTTCCAAGTGTTTTCTTCTTTTCTTTTCCGGAGTTCAATTATTTCCTCGGCCATTTCGTCGGAACCTCCATCTAAATCATCACAAGGCTCATCTAATTCTTTCATCCTTCAAATTTTATCTAGTCATTCTTTTGTTACCGAAGTTCTTCATGGTCGTTCTTCATGATTTAATTCATTCTTCAAGAGTTCATCAAGTTTCATTCCATCTTCTCTAGTTCATGTTCTACTCCTTTCATTTTCAGATGGAGTGCTGCCTAAATCCTTTCAGACTTATTCGTTTCTTTTCTCATTCTAACCACTCTGGTTAGAACGAGTGATTTCATAGTCTATCTGATTCCGTGAGCTTTCGATTCTCATCATTCTCTTCGTTCCTCTCTTATTCTCGAGTGCTCTCGATTCTTTGCTTCTTCTCTTGAGTTCTTATTTCACCTCATCCATTTTCCCTTCCGTCTCGGTCCTAAGATCTCGGGACGAGATCTCTTGTTAGTGGAGGAGTGTTGTAACGCCCCGGATTCGTTGCGCCAGGTGTCTGCCAGTTATTCGCCGTCGTTGCCATGTCATTTCCTTGCGTGTTGATCTTTGCCATGTCATCATATGCATTTCATATCATGTCATCATGCGCATTTCATTTTGCATACATGTTCGTCTCATGCATCCGAGCATTTTCCCCGTTTTCCGTTTTGCAATCCGGCACTCCTATGCCATCCGGCGTCCCCTTTTTGCCTCTTCTCTTGTGCGGGTGTTAAACTTTCTCGGAATGGACCGAGGTTTGCCAAGCGGCCTTGGTATAGCACCGGTAGACCGCCTGTCATGTTTCATGCCATTTGGAGGTCGTTTGATACTCCAACGGTTAACCGGGTAACCGTAAAAGCCTCTTTTGTTTACAGCCCAACACCCCTTCCAAAGTGGTCCAAAGCCCAGCAAACTCCCCTCTATGCTCTCGGTCGTTCGATCACGATCGCGTGGCCAAAAACCGCTCCTCATTTGGACTCTCCTAGCTCCCTATGCCTATATAAACGTCCTCCTCCATTTTTTGGTGCAAACCCTAGATCAAACTCCCTCCGCCGCCACCGGACACGTCCGCCGCCACCGAACGAAATCGCCGCCGCCCCCGCAGCCACTGGCGTCGCGCCACGTGGCGCCCCCGCGCCCACATCGCCGCCCGCCCGCCCAGGCCCGAAGGGCCCGCCGAGCCCATCGTGACCCGGATTACAGCAGTTCCACTAAGGTGTAAACTGCCTTAAGCTTGATCAACATATTTTGCTTCAGGTTGGTACTCCTGGGGCCTGTATGTTCACAGGCATAAGAATAAGCCGGAGATAACCATTACAATAATCCTTGGAAGATTACAATATTTAAGGTTTTTCAGAGTTACTTACCAAAGATGGCTAAGACCATTTGGGATATCTGTCGTTTTAAGTCGGACAATTCGGTTGTTTCTTCTATAAGAGACGCTTCTGCCGCCTTGGCCCGGGTCACCAGTGAAGCCCTTTCGTCATCCCAAATCTTCTTTTCTGACTCAAATTTTTTCCTCAGCTTCTCTTGTTCAGAGACACTGAATTCAAACTTGGAGTTGGCTTTCTAAGTTTCAAGCTCTTGGGTTTTTAGCTGGCTCTTCAGATCAGCAATCTCCGACTCAAACTGACTTATGCTGGCCTGTATTAACATCAGCTTATGGTAAGAATCATGGTAAGGTAGCATTCAAGTCCCAAACATTTTACAAGTAAAGATACTTGTCACTTGGGGGCTAATGTATGCTTAAAGAATTTTTAAACCTATCCTACTGAGTCATATATATTAAGCCTCAAGCACTTTACAAGTAAAGATACTTGACACTTGGGGGCTAATGTGTAACACAAATTCAAAGTCTCATGCTATCACCGGGTTAAATGTATTTACTTTAAACCGGACAACCTAAGTAGATTTCTAAGTCTACAACATATTCATTCATAAGCAATAGACTTGGGGGCTGGTACAGTAAGTAAGGTTCAGGGAAAAAGCATAAGTTATACCTCAGATTTTTGCTGTATTTGCTTCACCATGTCAATTTCTAGGTCACGACTATTGTGCACTTGGTTCAGATAGCCCGAGACTATATCACCAATGCTTAGGTGAGTATAATCAGTGATGTCCTGTTTGGCTTTCCGACGTTGGGCAAACTCCTCCTTGGCAGTGCATTGAGCAAGAACAGTAGGCCGGCCCGGTTCAACATATAGGCTTTTCACAATTTCAACTTCCGGGTCAGTCCTCTTGACCGGGCTAGGAATTTCCAGGTTATCAGAGTTGTGGATAACGTCTTCTGCAGGCGGGTCAGAGGTTGGCACCGGAATATCAGAAGCCGGTTCAGGCGGTTGCTGATGAGTGGAGCTGTCAGGAACGGATGAGTCAAGCGCCGGTTCAGTGACCACTGGGTCTCGGGACGGCTTATTCTTCTTTGCCCTCTTTCTGGGCTTCACTTGCAGGCTGTCCATCAAAGTGGAAGGATGACTATCAAAGTATAAGTATGGAAAAACTTAAAGTAAGAAAGGTTACATTACCCGGGAGCTGTTATAAAAGCCGGCATGTTTGATTGCATCGACTCGTCAGAAGAAGGAGAGGTATCCTGATAATTGGAGTCAGATGAATTGAGAGGTTGGCGAATCAAACCTGCCAAAGGTAAAGCAGAACGTAAATCGGAGATAACCTCGGTCCGACGCTTCCTGGTTGCATCGGGTAAGCTGGAGGAGAGTTCTGCGTCTTGGTTGGCCCGAGTCTGCCGCCGGTTCTCAAGCTGTTGTTGCTTCAAAAGAAATTGAGGATCTTGGTAAGCTAGAGGATGTGAAAATCTTACTTTCTGGTTCACCCTTCGGATTTTTTGCGTTGGCAAAGGCTCTGAGTCGGAGGAGATTATAGTTACCTCTTCGTCAATTGCTTGACTGTTCCGTGTATCCTGCTGAAAGGATAAAATGTCAGTAAAATAATGACAAAGGAGTTAAGAAAATCAAAAGTTTACCTCTTCCTCATCTGAAGAAGAGTCATCCAATTTAAGCATATCGGAGGCATTGGGTTTCTTCTTCTTTGAGGTGCCCGTCTTGGCGGCTTTCCTTTCAGTTTTCTTGGCTGCCCTGGCATGTTTGGCAGCCTCATGGTCGTACTTGACCTTCCAGAAATTATCATCGGCCTGTGGAAAAAGATAAAGAATCATAAGTACAAGAAGGTATAGCATGTTAAAGAGTATTTATGAAGATTGGTAACTTACCGCAGGGGCCGGGTTCTTCTTGCAGAAGGGAAGTAAGCCGAAGGCATTACTAGTTATAGTGCCCTCCTTCAACAGTGACTGGACTGTAGCATCTACCACATCATCTGGTAAGTCATCAGGACTATGACGCATTGGGTCATCCTTCTCGCCTGTGTAAGTACACATTAAGCCGGAGCCGCGGCTTAATGGTAGTATCCGCCAGGTGACCCAGACCCGGACTAGATCGATGCCACTTAACCCATTGCCTAAAAGGGCTTTGATCTTCTTAATGGTGGGATTGAGAGGCAGGCGCTCAACAGCAGTGAACTTGTCCGCCAGCTGATGGTTGGATTCAAGGCGCAAGGCACGAAACCCGGGCAGAGGGCTCTCATCAGCCGGTGACGTGTCTTGACAGTAGAACCACGTCTGGTTCCAATCTTTAGGGTGACTTGGCAGTTCAGCATAAGGAAAAAGACAATCTCTCCGCTGCTAGATTGAGATGCCGCCAAGTTCAAGGCTAGGCCCATTGGCACGTTCATTCTGCCGGTTCAAATAAAAAAGTTCTCTGAACAAAAGTATACTTGGCTCCTCTCCCAGGTACACCTCGCAGAAGACTTGAAAATTGCAAAGGTTTGACATGGAATTGGGTCCAACGTCTTGAGGTCTAAGGTCAAAGAAATTCAGAACTTCCCTGAAGAATTTTGAGCCGGGAGGGGCAAATCCCCAGTTCATGTGATCCGTGAAAACTATTACCTCCCCATCTTTGGGTTGAGGTATCTCCTCAGACGGGTTAGGGGCACGATAAGACATGATCTCCTTCTTTGGCAGATGGCCAGACTTCACGAACTCGGCAAGTTTGCTTTTGGTCACTGTGGATGGAACCCAATTGCAAGTCACAGGGGCTTTGGCTGCCTTAGGAGCCATGACAACAGTTGGCCTATGACAAAATAATCAAGTTCCAGTTCAACTTTAACCCGGGAGAAATATCTAAATTATTTAAAGCGGCGGCTTAAGAAAGGGGCCTAATAATATAAGGGTGATTGTGCAACAATATTTAAGCCGCTACAAGTATCAAGAGCAATTCAAAAATTCTTAAGATCAAGAGAAGAAGGCAAGGCTTACAGTTCAGTATCACTTATTTAAACCGGACACCTGGACAGTGGTGTTAAAAGGGCATTTTTCAGAAGAAGCTTTCCGGGTGATAGAAACAAGTTTCACAAACGACAGCTATTATTCTGGATCAAAATATTGCTCTGAGAGGGAAATTTTCTAGACCTAAAAACAGGGCAGAGAAGTTCATGCGCTCGAAGAGGGCTTCCAAACAAGGGAAATGAGATCTGTTTCTATGCAAGATCAACACAAACACTTACCACAGCAGTTCTACATAGTTTTTACGATCTAAACAAGGCATTGGAGCTGCAAACTAGCAAGGGTTTGCGTCGGGCAGTGATGAACAACAACGAAGTCAACAGGGTTCCAATGTAGATCTACAGAAAGGGAAGGAGAGGAACTCACAGATGTGGATGAGCTGTGGAGGTTCGCCGTCGATTTCTGGTCAGAGTCAGGTTGATGCAGCGGCCTGAGTCGATGAAGACAAGGGGTTCGACGGCGGCGGCGGCGGAGCTCGAGTGGCAGAGAGGAGAGGAAGAAGACGACTGGAAGGAGGAAAATGAAAGACCTAGGGTGTGTCTATTTATAGGGAGAGGATAACTGAGACGACGCGGGAAACGAGGAGATGAGAATTACTATCTAGCGACCCCGATGCCTCGATTTTCGGAACAATCAATAAAAGCAGAGATCCGTTGAAGGATACGATGGAATAGAAAATGAAATAAAGGAAGGATGACGTCACGCCAGGTTAAGACGGATCCAAAAGATGACATCACGGTGGGTTAACGAAAACCCTATGTATAGTCAGAACACTGAAGATTTAATTCTTTAAAAATATTTTTTAAGATTGACATGAACAGGTTCAAATCAATCTGGGGCCTAATGTTGGGGATATAACTATATGTGTAAGCCGCCCAGGAGGGGCCGGGTTACACAAAGAAGACTCATCAGAGAGAAGCCCAAGACCAAGCATGATGATGGCGATTCAACAAAGGGCTTGAGGCCCACAGGCGACTTAAGACCCGTTGTAGTAAACCGCCATGATGGCATGACTTGTAACATAAGGTAGATTTAACTAGTCACCGAGCCGGACACTGTTTATAAGCCGGCCGGGACTCTGCAAGCCACAGGGCGTCAACCCGTGTATATAAGGGGACGACCTGCTGGCAGCTTAGGGCAAGAAACAACTCATCGAGAGCCGGGCATAGCGTATTTCGCTCCCTGGTCATCGAAACATCAATACCAACCCAACTAGACATAGGTCTTACCTTCACCATAAGGGGCCGAACTAGTATAAACCCTCTCATGTCCTTTGTCCCGATCTAACCCCTTCAAGCTTCTTAGTCGCGATGGCTCCACAACTAAGTCCTTTCACGAGGACATCTGACGTGAAAATTCCACGACAATCTCGCTAGCCCTTTCTGAGACCACAAAACATAAATGCAGAGCACCTTTAAAGATCAAGGACTGACTAAACATTGTAATTCATGGTAAAAGAGATCCAGTCATAGTCATACCCAATATAAACTAATAGTAATGCATGCAAATGACAGCGGTGCTCTCCAGCGGGTGCTTTTTAATAAGAGGGTGATGACTCAACATAAAAGTAAATAGATAGGCCCTTCGCAGAGGGAAGCAGGGATTTGTAGAGGTGCTAGAGCTCGATTTTGAAATAGAGATGAATAACATTTTGAGCGGTATACTTTCACTGTCAACATAACAACTATAAGATCTTGATGTCTTCCATGCTACACACATTATAGGCGGTTCCCAAACAGAATGGTAAAGTTTATACTCCCCCACCACCAACAAGCATCAACCCATGGCTTGCCCGAAACAATGGGTGCCTCCAACTAGCAACAATCCTGGGGGAGTTTTGTTTAATTTTTTTGATTTGATTTGAGCATGGGACCGAGCATCCCGGTGACCAGCCATTTTCTCGTGAATGAGGAGCGGAGTCCACTCCTCTTAAGAATAACCCACCTAGCATGGAAGATACAGACAGCCCCAGTTGATACATGAGCTGCTCGAGCATACAAAACAGAATTTCATTTGAAGGTTTGGAGTTTGGCACATACAAATTTACTTGGAACGGCAGGTAGATACCACATATAGGAAGGTATGGTGGACTCATATAGAATTACTTTGGGGTTTATGGAGTTTGGATGCACAAGCAGTATTCCCGCTTAGTACAGGTGAAGGCTAGGAAAACACTAGGAAGCGACCAACTGAGAGAGCGACAACAGTCATGAACATGCATTAAAATTAATCAACACTGAGTGCAAGCATTAGTAGGATATAATCCACCATGAACATAAATATCGTGAAGGCTATGTTGATTCTGTTTCAACTACATGTGTGAACATGTGCCAAGTCGAGTCACTCGAATCATTCAAAGGAGGATACCACCCTATCATACCACATCACAACCATTTTAATAGCATGTTGGCACGCAAGGTAAACCATTATGAACTCATAGCTAATTAAGCATGGCATAAGCAACTATAATCTCTAATTGTCATTGCAAACATGTTTATTCATAATAGGCTGAATCAGGATCGATGAACTAATCATATTTACAAAAACAAGAGAGGTCGAGTTCATACCAGCTTCTCTTATCTCAGCCAGTCCATCATATATCGTCATTATTGCCTTTCACTTGCACGACCGAATGGTGTGTATAATAATAATAGTGCACGTGCATTGGACTAAGCTAGAATCTGCAAGCATTCAATTCAAGGGAGAAGACAAGGTAATATGGGCTCTTGGTTAAATCAACAATCATGCATATGAGAGCCACTCATCATTTTCATTATGGTCTTCTCCTCTCAACCCCCAAAGGAAAGAAAATAAATAAAACTATTTACACAGGAAAGCTCCCAACAAGCAAGAGAAGAACGAGAAATCTTTTTGGGTTTTATTTTATATACTAATACTACAACATGGAAATTAAACTAACTAATCTTTTTTTCTTAAGGTTTATCAAACACACAAAACGAAAGCTAGAAAAAGAAATTAAACTAGCATGGATAGTACAATGAAAAAGTATGAGCACCGATGACTAGAATGAGTGTGTGAACATGAATGTAATGTTGGTGAGATATACGTACTCCTCCAAGCTTAGGCTTTTGGCCTAAGTTGGTCTATGCCCATGGATCATGGCTACTCTCTCTGGTGTACTCAGGAGTGCCATCATATTGCCACTGGCTGGCGATCTCCTTCGGATCCCACTGATAAGATGATGGACGATAAGGGTCAAGTGGCGGTTCTGGCTCAGGCTCTGGGGCTGATGTCTGGCCCCGATACACGTAAACGGCCGCCGACAAGATGAGGTAATGGCCTGCAGTTAAATCAAACAAAGAGGGTGCTGGCAAGATAATAGTCTCACTATGTTCCTTATTAAATCTCAAATTATACAAATGCATCTTATCATCGTTATTAACAATAAACTCATGTGCTACCATGCTCTTATAATCTAGAAAAGTAGGGGCAGCAACTTTTCCTCTTTCTTAAAATGCATAATGGGTATCCTGAAATGTTTAGCAAGGCGTGCAGCATAGATACCTCCAAAGATGGGGCCCTTTGTAAGGTTTAGGCTTAATCATTTAGCAATAATAGCGCCCATACTAACAGAGTTATCACAAAACAAAGCATGGAACAAAATAATAATATTAGGAACACTAAGGTTTCCACAATCTCTGCGACCAATTAAGCATCGACTAGAAAATATTTCAAAGTAGCGTAAAACAGGAAAATGTATGCTAGTAATTCTGCATCAGAAACCTTCCTCGTTTCCCCTACAGTAATAGTATCAATAAATTCATCCACATCTCTACGATGTGGTTCCTCTAAGCTGCCCCCGAAAGGTATCTTGCAAACTGGGCAAAGTTCATATAGTGACATCTCTCTAGTCACATCATATAAATGAAACGCTACTGAAGGAGGTGATTTCTTAGGATAAAACCAGAAATTTTGCACAAAAGTATTGGTGAGTAAGAGATACTGTTCAGCCTGGTCGTGGAGGAAATCGGTGAGGCCTGCATTATCAGCCAAAGAATAAAAGTCATCATGAATCCCGGCTGCTCTCAAGAAATCATCACAAGGCCATTCACACGGCCGTACTTCCGCCACACAAGGAAGATTATACTTGGCCTTTTCATTCTCCTTGGCTTGTTTATCCTTGGAGCCTTGGCTAGAAGAGCCCCTCAAAAATCTCGTACTGAGTGAAAATTTCTGAAATTTTTAGTAATTTAAAATAAAAGTGAATCAAACTCAACAAGACTGATAGCAAGTACCCCCACAAGTGCCTAGAGCCTATATCATGCATTAAAATTACTTGGGACCATATAAATTTGACATGCAAGCTCAAGAACAGGGTCACCTAGGCAGCAAAAACTTGCAATGAATAAAGCACTAGAACAAAAACTAATTGGACCATTGGAGGAGTCACATACCAAAGAACAATCCCCCAAAGCAGTTTTGTGAATGGAGCTTTGAGCAAGGAGATCGAAAATGGCAGCAAAGTGAGCTAGAACTCGTGCTTGAGCTAGATGGTGATTTTTTGGGAGGAAGATGAAGTGTATGGGTGCAAGAATAAGTGGAGGGGGGCCACCATGGGCCCACGAGGCAGGGGCGCGCCCTGGACCCTCGTGGCCAGGTGCCAGCTCCCCCTGTTGTGTTCTCAGTGCCAGATATTCTCAAATATTCCAGAAAAATCATATTTAATTTGTAGGGCATTTGGAGAACTTCTATTTTCGGGATATTTTTATTGCATGGATAATTCAGAAGAAAACAGACAGAAAATACTATTTTTACTTTATTTAATCTAAATAACAGAAAGTAGAAAGAGGGTACAGAAAGTTGTGCCTTCTAGTTTCATCCATCTCATGCTCATCAAAAGGAATCCACTGACAAGGTTGATCAAGTCTTGTTAACAAACTCATTCCGAATAACATGGAACCGGAGAAATTCCGAATAACACTAGGTTACCTCAACGTGGATATGCACATCCCCAATAATAAGAATATCATATTTCTTCTTGACGGTAGGAAGAGGAAATTCAAAACCTCCAATAATGATAGTTGGAATTTTTCTAATAGAATTGATACTGTGAACCTGAGGTTGTTTCCTCGGAAAGTGTACCGTATGCTCACTACCATTAACATGAAAAGTGACATTGCCTTTGTTGCAATCAATAACAGCCCCTGTAGTATTCAAAAAGGGTCTACCAAGGATGATCGACATACTATCATCCTCGGGATTATCAAGAATAAAAAAGTCCATTAAGATAGTGACGTTTGCAACCACAACAGGCACATCCTCACAAATACCGATAGGTATAGCAGTTGATTTATCAACCATTTACAAAGATATTTCAGTAGGTGTCAGCTTATTTAATTAAAGTCTACGATATAAAGAGAGAGGCATAACACTAATACCGTCTCCAAGATCACATAAAGCAGTTTTAACATAGTTTCTTTTAATGGAGCATCGTATAATTGGTACTCTGGGATCTCCAAGTTTCTTTGATATTCCACCCTTAAAAGTATAATTAGCAAGCATGGTGGAAATTTCAGCTTCCAGTATCTTTCTTTTATTTGTAATGATATCTTTCATGTATTTAGCATAAGGGTTCACTTTAAGCATATCAGTTAAGCGCATACATAAGAAGATAGGTCTAATCATTTCAGCAAAGCGCTCAAAATCCTCATCATCTTTTTTCTTGGATGGCTTACGAGGAAAAGGCATGGGTTTATGAACCCATGGTTCTCTTTCTTTAGCGTGCTTCCTAGCAACAAAGTCTCTCTTATCATAACGTTGATTCTTTGATTGTGGGTTATCAAGATCAACAGCAGGTTCAATTTCTACATCATTATTATTGCTAGGTTGAGCATGAACATTATAATTAACATTATCACTAGGTTCATGTTCATCACCAGATTGTGTTTCAGCATCAGAAATAGAAATATCATTGGGATTCTCAGGTGTGTCTACAACAGGTTCACTAGAAGCATGCAAAGTCCTATCATTTTTCTTTTTCTTCTTTTTAGAAGGACAAGGTGCATCCACATTATTTCTCTGAGAATCTTGGTCAATTCTCTAAGGGTGGCCTTCAGGATACAAAGGTTCCTGAGTCATTTTACCCATTCTAGTAGCCACTCTAACCGAGCAAATCACTTTGAGATTTAAGTACTTGTTCTGCTTGAGTGGTAACCATAGAAGCATATTTACTAATGAGTTTAAGTTCACCTTTAACTCTAGCCATATAATCACTTAAGCGTCTAGTCATGTAAGCATTACTCTTTAATTCTCTACCAACATAAGCATTGAAATTTTCTTGTCTAGCCATAAAGTCATCAAATTCATCCAAGCATTGGCTAGCAAACTTAGTAGACGGGATTTCAACTTAATCATATCTATAGAGAGAATTTACCTTTACTACATGTGTCGGGTTATGAAGACCATGCATTTCTTGAATAGGTGGTATATTAAGACCATGTATTTCTTCAACGGGAGGTAAATTCTTAACATCTTCAGCTTTAATACCTTTTTCTTTCATAGATTTCTTGGCCTCTTGCATATATTCAGGATTGAGAAATAGAACACCTCTCTTTTTTGGAGTTGGTTTAGGAGATGGCTTAGGAGTTGGCTCAGGAAGAGTCCAATTATTTTCATTAGTCAACATATTATTCAATAACAATTCAGCTTGATCCACTATTCTTTCCCTGAAAACACAACCACCACAACTATCCAAGTGGTCCTTGTAAGCATCGGCTAGTCCATTATAAAAGATTTCAAGTATTTCATTTTTCTTAAGAGGATGATCAGGCAAAGCATTAAGTAAGCGGAGAAGCCTCCCCCAAGCTTGTGGGAGACTATCTTCTTCAATTTGCGGAAAATTATATATTTCCCTCAAGGCAGCTTGTTTCTTATGAGCAGGGAAATATTTAGCAGAGAAGTAATAAATCATATCCTGGGGACTACGCACACAACCAGGATCAAGAGAATTAAACCAAGTTTTGGCATCACTCTTTAATGAGAATGGAAATATCTTAAGGATGTAATAGTAGCGAGACTCATCATTAGCAAACAAGCTAGCTATATCATTCAATTTAGTAAGATGTGCCACAACAGTTTCAGATTCATAGCCATAAAAAAGATCAGATTCAACCAAAGTAATTATCTCAGGATCGACAAAGAATTCATAATCCTTATCAGTAACAAAGATAGGTGAAGTAGCAAAAGCAGGGTCATATTTCATTCCAGCATTCAGAGTTTTCTGTTTCACTTTAGCTAATAACTGCTTAAGATCAGATCTATCATTGCAAGCAAGAAAATCTCTAGCAGTTTCTTCATCCATAACATAACCCTCAGGAACAACAGGCAATTCATATTTAGGGGGAGAACCTTCATCATCACTATCTTCAATAATTTCATTCTCTCTAACCCTAGCAAGTTGTTCATCAAGAAATTCACCTAATGGCACAATAGTATCAAGCACAGAAGTAGTTTCATCATAAGTGTCATGCATAGTAGAAGTGGCATCATCAATGACATGCAACATATCAGAATTAATAGCATAATAAGGTTTAGGTGTCGCAAGCTTACTCATAACAGAAGGAGAATCTAGTGCAGAGCTAGATGGCAGTTCCTTACCTCCCCTCGGAGTTGAGGGATAAATCTTAGTTCTTTCATCTTTCAAGTTCCTCATAGTGACTAGCAGATATAAATCCCAACTGACTCAAAGAATAGAGCGATGCTCCCCGGCAACGGCGCCAGAAAAAAGTCTTGATAGCCCACAAGTATAGGGGATCGCAACAGTTTTCGAGGGTAGAGTATTCAACCCAAATTTTTGATTCAACACAAGGGGAGCCAAAGTATATTATCAAGTATTAGCAGTTGAGTTGTCAATTCAACCACATCTGGATAACTTAGTATCTGCAGCAAAGTATTTAGTAGCAAAGTAGTATGGAAGTAACGGTAATAGTGGCAAAAGTAACAGTAGCAGTTTTGTAGTAATTGTAATAGTGGCAACAGCAAAGTAAATAAGCAAAGCACAATATGTGAAAATCTCGTAGGCAATGGATCAATGATGGATAATTATGTCAGATGTGATTCCTCATGTAATAGTTATAACATAGGGTGACACAGAACTAGCGCCAATTCATCAATGTAATGTAGGCATGTATTCCGAATATAGTCATATGTGCTTATGGAAAAGAACTTGCATGGCATCTTTTGTCCTACCCTCCCGTGGCAGCGGCGTCCTAGTGGAAACTAAGGGATATTAAGGCCTCCTTTTAATAGAGTACCGGACCAAAGCATTAACACATATTAAATACATAAACTCCTCAAACTATGGTCATCATCGAGAAGTATCCCGATTATTGTCATTTCGGGGTTGTCGGATCATAACACATAATAGGTGACTATAGACTTGCAAGATAGGATCAAGAACTCACATATATTCATGAAAACATAATAGGTTCATATCTGAAATCATGGCACTCGGCCCTGGTGACAAGCATTAAGCATAGCAAAGTCATAGCAACATCAATCTCAGAACATAGTGGATACTAGGGATCAAACCCTAACAAAACTAACTTGATTACATGGTAAATATGATCCAACCCATCACCGTCCAGCAAGCATACGATGGAATTACTCATGCACGGCGGTGAGCATCATGAAATTGGTGATGGAGGATGGTCGATGATGACGACGGTGACGAATCCCCCTCTCCAGAGGCCCGAACGGACTCCAGATCAGCCCTCCCGAGAGAGATTAGGGCTTGGCATCGGCTCCATATCGTAAAACACGATGAAACTTTCTCTCTGATTTTTTCTCTGCGAAAGCAAATATATGGAGTTGGAGTTGAGGTCGATGGACGTCCAGGGGGCCCACAAGGCAGGGGGTGCGCCCTAGGGGAGGGGGCGCCCCCCACCCTCGTGGACAGGGTGTGGGCCCCTAACATTGATTCTTTCGTCAGTATTTTTTATTTATTCTGAAAAGTTGCTCCGTGGATTTTTAGGTCATTCCAAGAACTTTTATTTCTTCACAAAAATAACACCATGGCAGTTCTGCTGAAAACAATGTCAGTCCGGGTTAGTTCCATTCAAATCATGCAAGTTAGAGTCCAAAACAAGGGCAAAAGTGTTTGGAAAAGTAGATACGACGGAGACGTATCATTGGCATGTTGTGTGATGGGTATTACTTTGTTCTTTTTCATCATTGAATAAAGGTTCCTTGGTTCATCCTCTGCCGGGAGTTTATTTCACCTTCTATTCTTTGCACGGCGGCCACAACGACTATATCGAACAAGCGGGTGGCTGAAAATCAAAAGTGGTTGACTTGCCAGTAGATGAGGCGTCACATGCCTGGCGAGGGAAACAGAGCATCTGGGCAACCTGGCCAACAGCCGGAAATAGGCCTGGGGGTTGAATAGCAAGATGGGGAGAAAGCCTGGGTAGGTGATCTGTCCATTTTGCAACTTGTTTTCCTACTACTATTTTTGTTGTGTTGAAGTTATATTCCATTTATGATGCAATTTTAATGCCTTTTCTCTCTTAAAATGCAAGATACATCAAAAGAGGGAGATTGCCGGCAGCTGGAATTCTGGCATGAAAAAGTTATAGTAGAGCTAACTATTCTTCGAAGCTCCAAATGACCTGAAAATTTTATAGAGAATTATTTTGGAATATATAAAAAACACTTGCAGAAAGAAGTACTTGAGAGGACCCTTAGTGGGGCCACAATCCAGGGGTGTGCCCTACCCCCTAGGCGCGCCACCTGAGCTTGTGGGCTCCACCGATGCTCATTTTCTACTATATGAAGCCATTTTCCCTGGAGAAAAAATAAGAATAAGACTTTTGGGACCAGCCGACGCTGTCTCGAGGAAGAACCATAGGCGGAGCACTTTTGCTCTCCCGCGGAGCTATTCCACCAGGGATACTTCCCACCGGGAGAGGGAAATCGAAGCCATCGTAATCACCAATGTTCCTCTCATTGTGGGAGGACTCATCTCCATCAACATCTTCATTAGCATGATCTCATCTCCAAACCCTAGTTCATCTCTTGTATTCAATGTTTGTATCAAACATCAGATTGGTACCTGGGGTGCTAGTAGTGTTGATTACATCTTGTAGTTGACGCTAGTTGGTATACTTGGTTTAAAATTATATTATTACATTGTTAATCGTATATTTATATCCTATGATTATGAACACAATTATGCTTTGTCAGCACTTCTGTTTGTTCTTGAGGATATGGTATAAGGCTTGTTATAAGTAATCATGCAAAGTTGGTGTTTGTTCAATGTTTTGATGATATGTTATGTTGTCTTCCTCTAGTGGTGTTGTGCGAATGTCGACTACATGACACTTCACCATGTTTGGGACTAGGGGGAGGCTTTGTGGATGATGGGTTGCAGGAGTGACAGAAACCTAAATCCTAGTTTCTGAGTTGTTCCGTAAGGGGCTATTTTGGATCCTTTTGTTTAATGCGATGCTTAGATTTATCTTAATTCTTCTCTTGTATTTGCGGATGCTTGCGAGAGGGTAATCATAAGTAGATTGTTTGTTCAAGTAAGAACAACACCTTAGCTCTGGTCCGCCCACATGACAACTTATCAAAGCAATGCACGCGAGTCAGTGAATCATGGTGAAAGTAACTAGATGAAACACTCGTGTCCTCGAGAACACATAATCACTATGAGAAGTAATTCCGGCTTGTCCTTAGTAATAATAAGGATTGTGCCACCTTGTTGCACCTTGTTACTTTTGTTACTTGTCACTTGTTACCAATTATCTTGCTATAAAATTATCTGTCACAACTATCTTATAGCACTTGCAGAGAATACCTTGCGGAAAGCCGCTTATTGATTCCTTCTGCTCCTCATTGGTTTTAACACTCTTACTTATCAAAAGGACTATGATACGTCTCCGTTGTATCTACTTTTCCAAACACTTTTGCCCTTGTTTTCGACTCTAACTTGCATGATTTGAATGGAACTAACCCGGACTGATGTTGTTTTCAGTAGAACTGCCATGGTGTTATTTTTGTGCAGAAATAAAAGTTCTTGGAATGACCTGAAAATTCATGGAGCAACTTTTTGGAATTAATAAAAAATATTGGCAAAAAAATCAATGTCAGGGGCCCCACACCCTGTCCACGAGGGTGCCCCCCCTAAGCCGCGTCCCTACCTCGTGGGCCCCCTGAAGCTCCACGGACCTCAACTCCAACTCCATATATTCACGTTCGGGGAGAAAAAAATTAAAGAAAAAGATTCATCGCATTTTACGATACGGAGCCGCCGCCAAGTCCTAATCTCTCTCGGGAGGGCTGTGGAGTCCGTTCGGGGCTCCGGAGAGGGGAATCCGTCGCCATCGTCATCATCAACCATCCTCCATCACCAATTTCATGATGCTCAGCGCCGTGCGTGAGTAATTCCATCATAGGCTTGCTAGGCGGTGATGGGATGGATGAGATTTACCATGTAATCGAGTTAGTTTTGTTAGGGTTTAATCCCTAGTATCCACTATGTTCTGAGATTGATGTTGCTATGACTTTGCTATGCTTAATGCTTGTCACTAGGGCCGGAGTGCCATGATTTCAGATATGAACCTATTGTGTTTTCATGAATATATGTGAGTTATTGATCCTATCTTGCAAGTCTACAGTCACCTATTATGTGTTATGATCCGTTAACCCCGAAGTGACAATAATAGGGATACTTACCGGTGATGACCGTCGTTTGAGGAGTTCATGTATTCACTAAGTGTTAATGCTTTGGTCCGATACTCTATTAAAAGGAGGCCTTAATATTCATTAGTTTCCAATAGGACCCCGCTGCCACGGGAGGGTAGGACAAAAGATGTCATGCAAGTTCTTTTCCACAAGCACGTCTGGCTATATTCGGAATACATGCCTACATTACATTGATGAACTGGAGCTAGTTCTGTGTCACTCTATGTTATAACTATTACACGAGGAATCGCATCCGACATAATTATACATCACTGATCCAATGCCTACGAGCTTTTCACATATTGCTCTTTGCTTAGTTACTTTACCGTTGTTGCTGTTACAATTACTACAAAGCTGCTACTGTTACTTTTGCCACTGTTACTGTTACTTCCATACTACTTTGCTACTAAATACTTTGCTGCAGATACTAAGTTATCTACGTGTGGTTGAATTGAAAACTCAACTACTAATACTTGAGAATATATTTTGGCTCCCCTTGTGTTGAATCAATAAATTTGGGTTGAATACTCTACCCTCGAAAACTGTTGCGATCCCCTATACTAGTGGGTTATCAAGACTATTTTCTGGCGCCGTTGCCGCGGAGCATAGCTCTATTCTTTGAGTCACTTGGGATTTATATCTGCTGATCACAATGAGGAACTTGAAAGACGAAAGAACTAAGATTTTTCCCTCAACTACGAGGGGAGGTAAGGAACTGCCATCTAGCTCTGCACTTGATTCTCCTTCTGTTATGAGTAAGCTTGCGACACCTAAACCTACTTTTGCTATTAATTCTGATATGTCACATGTCATTGATGATGCCACTTCTGCTATGCATGATACTTATGATGAAACTACTTCTATGCTTGATACTACTATGCCATTAGGTGAATTTCTTGATGAACAACTTGCTAGGGCTAGAGAGAATGAAACTATTGAAACTGATAATATTGATGAAAGTGATGATGAAGATTATCCCCCTAAATATGAATTGCCTATTGTGCCTGAGGGTTATGTTATGGATGAAGAAACTGCTAGAGATTTTCTTGCTTGCAATGATAGATCTCATCTTAAGAAGTTATTAGCTAAGCTCAAACAGAAGTCTCTGAATGCTAGAATGAAATATGACCCTGCTTTTGCTACTTCACCTATCTGTGTTACTGATAAGGAATATGATTTCTCTGTCGACCCTGAGATAATTACTTTGGTTGAATTTGATCCTTTTTATGGCTATGAATCTGAAACTGTTGTGGCACATCTTACTAAATTGAATGATATAGCCACCCTGTTCACTAATGATGAGAAAACTCACTACTACTATATCCTTAAGATATTTCTGTTCTCATTAAAGGGTGATGCTAAAACTTGGTTTAACTCTCTTGATCCTGGTTGTGTGCGTAGTCCCCAAGATATGATTTATTACTTCTCTGCTAAATATTTCCCCGCTCATAAGGAACAAGCTGCCTTAAGGGAAATATATAATGTTGTGCAAATTGAAGAAGAGAGTCTCCCACAAGCTTGGGGAAGGCTTCTCCGATTACTCAAAGCTTTGCCTAATCATCCTCTTATGAAAAATGAAATACTTGATATCTTTTATAATGGACTAACCGGTGCTTCTAGAGACCACCTGGATAGTTGTGTTGGTTGTGTTTTTAGGGAAAGAACTGTTAATCAAGCTGAATTGTTATTGAATAATATGTTGACTAATGAAAACAATTGGACACTTCCTAAACCAACTCCTAAGCTAACTCCGAAAAAGGGGTATTCTATTTCTCAGTCCTGAAGATATGTAAGAGTCAAAGAAATCTATGAAAGAAAAGGGTATTAAAGCTGATGATTTTAAGGATTTACCTCCTGTTGAAGAAATACATGGCCTTAATTTACCACATGTTGAATAAACACATGGTCTTGATAACCCGACACAAGTAGTAAAGGTAAATTCTCTCTATAGATATGATAAAGTTGAAATCCCGTCTACTAAGTTTGCTAGCCAATGCCTGGATGAATTTGATGACTTTATGGCTAAACAAGAAAATTTCAATGCTTATGTTGGTAGACAATTGAAAAGTAATGCTTATATGATTGGACACTTGAGTGATTATATGTCTAGAGTTAACGGTGAACTTAAACTCTTTAGTAAACATGCTTCTATGGTTATCACTCAAGTAGAACAAGTGATTAAGGCTCGAAATGATTTGCTCAATGAATTGAATAATAATAAACATGACTTTGCTATTAGAGTAGCAACTAGAGGGGGTAAAATGACTCATGAACCCTTTGTATCCTGAGGGCCACCCTACGAGAATTGAGCAAGATTCTCAGAGAAATAATGTAGATGCACCTAGTCCTTCTAAAAAGAAGAAAAAGAAAAATGATAAGACTTTGCATGCTTCTAGTGAACCTTTTGTAGACGCACTTGAGAATCCCAATGATATTTCTATTTCTGATGCTGAAACACAATCTGGTGATGAACATGAACCTAGTGATAATGTTAATGATAATGTTCATGTTGATGCTCAACCTAGCAATAACAATGATGTAGAGGTTGAACCTATTATTAATCTTGATAACCCACAATCAAAGAATCAATGTTATGATAAAAGAGACTTCATTGCTAGGAAGCAGGTAAAGAAAGAGAACCATGGGTTCAGAAACCCATGCCTTTTCCTCCTAAACCATCCAAGGAAAAGGATGATGAGGATTTTGAGCGCTTTGTTGAAATGATTAGACCTATCTTTTTGTGTATGCGTTTGACTGATATGCTTAAAGTGAATCCTTAACCTAAGTACATGAAAGATATTATTACAAATAAAAGAAAGATACCAGAAGCTAAAATTTCCTCTATGCTTACTAACTATAATTTTAAAGGTGGAATACCTAAGAAACTTGGAGATCCAGGAGTACCAGCTATACCATGCACCATTAAAAGAAACTATGTTAAAACTGCTTTATGTGATCTTGGAGTCGGTGTTAGTGTTATGCCTCTCTCTGTAGACTTGCTTTATGTGATCTCGTAGACTTGAATTGAATAAGTTGACACCTACTGAAATATCTTTGCAAATGGACGATAAATCAACTGCTATACCTGTCCGTATTTGTTAGGATGTGCCTGTTGTGGTTGCAAACGTTACTATCTTAACGAACTTTGTTATTCTTGATATTTCCGAGGACGATAGTATGTCAATTATCCTTGGTAGACCCTTTTTGATTACTGCAGGGGCAGTTATTGATTGCAACAAAGGCAATGTCACTTTTCATGTTAATGGTAATGAGCATATGGTACACTTTCCGAGGAAACAACCTCAAGTTCAAAGTATCAATTCTATTGGAAAAATTCCATCGATTATTATTGGAGGTTTCGAATTTCCTCTTCCTACTGTAAAGAAGAAATATGATATTCTTATTATTGGGGATGTGCATATCCCCGTTGAGGTAATCTAGTGTTATTCGAAATTTCTCCGGTTTCATGCGATTCGGAATGAGTTTGCTAACAAGACTTGATCAACCTTGTTAGTGGATTCCTTTTGATGAGCATGAGATGGATGAAGTTAGAAGGCACAACCTCTGTACCAATCTTTTACTTTCTGTTATTTAGAATAAATAAAGCAAAAATAGTATTTTTTGTCTATTTTCTGACTTATCCATTCAATAAAAAATACCCCAAAAATATAAGTTCTCCAAATGCCCTGAAACTTAAATATGTTTTTTCTGGAATATTTGAGAATATCTGGCAGTGAGAACACAACAGGGGGAGCAAGCACCTGGCCACGAGGGTCTAGGGCGCACCCACCGCCCTTGGGCGCGCCCCTGCCTTGTGGGCCCATGGTGGCCCCCCTCCACTTATTCCTGCACCCATACTCTTCTTCTTCCTCCCAAAAAAACCACCAACCAGCTCAAGCACGAGTTCTAGCTCATCTTGCTGCCATTTTCGATCTCCTTGCTCAAAGCTCCATTCACAAAACTGCTTTGGGGGATTGTTCTTTGGTATGTGACTCCTCCAATGGTCCAATTAGTTTTTGTTCGATTGCTTTATTTATTGCAAATTCTTACTGCTAAGGTGACCCTGTTCTTGCGATTGCATGTCAAATTTACTTGGTCCCAAGTAGTTCTAATGCACGATATATTCTCTAGGCACTTGTGGGAGTAGTTGCTATCAATTTTGTTGAGTTTGGTTCGCTTTTCTTTTGAGTTGCTAAAATTTTCAGAAATTTTCAGAAAATGATGAAGAGATTTTTGAGGGGCTCTTCTAGCCAAAGCTCGAAGGATAAACAAAGTAAGGAGAATAAAAAGCCCAAGTATAATCTCCCTCGCGTCATGGAAGTTCGGCCTTGTGATGAGTTCTTGAGAACATCCGGGATTCATGATGATTTTTATTCTTTGGCTGATGATGCGGGCTTCACCGGCTTCCTCCACGACCAGCTTGAACAGTTTCTCTTACTCACTAATACTTTCGTGCATTTTTTTACTTTCACTCTAAGAAATCACCACCTTCAGTGGAGTTTCATTTATATGATGAGGTTAGGGAGATGTCACTATGTGAATTTTGTGCGGTTTGCAAGATACCCTTCAAGGGCAGCATAGAGGAAAATGGGCTTTTCGTCCTGGGTTGGGCCGGAGACGCAGCTGCATGACATTCTTTGGGCCGTCCATGACGGAAAAAAACCATGGTAGAAGCGAGGGCGTGGAAAATTTCGGGGAGTTCCCGGTTATGGTGGGCGGTCGGGGCCGAGCGATGTGCGTTGCTCTTGTACACGTACGCGTGTGTGCGCGAGGCGTTGGGCTCTAATCAACCCGAAGCGATTACTTTGCAGCTACGCGTTCTCGAACCCGGCGATCGATCGATGGCTGTTAATCGAACCCGATCGGCGATTCGCCGCTCTGCTGCTAATCGAAGCCAATCAATGCCGCCTCTCGGATGAACAGCGAGCATTGCGGGGGGTTGGATGAGCGATGGCGATGGCGTTGCCTCTTGATGAACATGACCCTGTGGTGTGGAGGGCTGGATGAACAGGACGACCCCGTGGAGGGCTGGATGAACAGAGACGGTGGAGGGGTGCCCGTGGAGGGGTGGTTGAGTAGCGCGGGGTGGAGGCTGGATGAACAGGAGCCCGTGGAGGCTGGAGGAGGTCGACGGTGGAGATGAACAGTATCCCGTGGCGTCTCGTTTTGCGGTACGCCACACCCCTCCCGATGAACAGGACCCCCATTTCGACCGTAGCACTCCAACACAAGTCCGTTTCGTCCGTTTTGCGGTACGCGACACCCCTCGCGATCAACAGGACCCCATTTCGACCGTAGGAGGTTCGTTTCCTCCGTTTTGCGGTACGCCACACCCCTCCCGATGAACAAGATCCCGTTTCGAACGTGGCCGGTCGAACACAAGGCCGTTTCCTCCGTTCTGCAGTACACCAGGCCTCGTTTCCATCGCCTGTTCCTTCCAAGCCGGTTGGCTCCCACGCATTCCATTGCCTCTCGATGAACATGACGCATTCCGTTGCCTCCCCATGAACACGATGCATTCCGTTGCCTCCCCATGAACATGATGACGACGCGGTTTCTCTGTTCCGTCCCAGCCATGTACACGAGCCCTGGCCATACGTATGCACGAGTAGGCATTCGAGACCACGCCCGTATGTACACATACGTGGCCGTATTTTCTTTCTCGCACACTGGCCGCTGTATGTACGTGTACTTTCTACGTGCGTGCCTCTACTACGAAACGTACGCGCCTCTACTACGACACGTGCGCACCTCTACATCGACCAGTATATATGTACATACAAGTTCGCGACCAGAATGACAAAGCTACGTACGCTTCGACCAGGTGGATCCCGACTATCAGGCACTTCCTTGCGTGCGAAGATGTAGATGGTGGGTCCCAGCAGTCAGGGGGGCGAATCGATTTTTTATTTTTTGCCCGGACGCACTTCCTTGCGTGCGAAGATGTAGCTGGTGGGTCCTAGCAGTCAGGGGGGTGAATAGTTTTTTTTTGCCCGGACGCACTTCCTTGCGTGCGAATATGTAGCTGGTGGGTCCCAGCAGTCAGAGGGGAAATGTTAGGTGGGTCCCTGCTGTCAGGTGGGGGAATCATTATTTTCTGCGTAATAAGGAGGCACTTCCTTGCTGCGGCCGTGGACCCAGCTATCAGCCTCTCCACGTACAGTCCACGTCCTTGACCACGTTGACCATGACGCGCCGAGAGCACCAGGGCGGTGGACAACGGAGAGGCCTAGGAAGGGGACGACGCGGAGCCGGGGAAGACGCGGTAGTGGAAGCCCGCGTGGAGAGGAGTATGAGGGTTCACTGGTTCGGCTACGGTGTGAGGCTGCCGTCGCCGCAGGGCCTGGCCAGCGGTGGGAATAGTAGGGGGTGGTGAGGCCTCCACGGCAGCACAGCCGGCCACGGGAGGCAGGAGCATGCAGCACGACCGGCGCTGCTTTAGGCAGTTGGAGCAAGAAGACCAGAGGTTGAAGAAGCACTACGGCCGTTGGATGGACATCGTACGGTCACTAAAGCTAGAATCGTTTATATTGACTAAGTTCACAAAGCCCTTAGTACGCACCAACTTAGTAGGCCCACAGGTCAGCCTCTGAAATAGTGCGCCCTAGATGTCAGGGGGAGGAATCATTTTTTGGGTGGCCGAAGCTAAGAATATCCGAGATTGAAGAAGAAGCACAACATCCATTGGATAGACATCCAACGGCCACTTCTTCTAGAACTGTGTGTTGACTATAATAAGTTGACAAAGCCTTGCATACGCGTCAACTTATTTTCTTAGGGGACGCATCAACTTAGTAGGCTCACAAGTGTGTGGCAGAGAACTTATAGCCCATTTGCGATTTGTAAGAATGTACAACCCATTTTTGAATTCTAATGGAATTTACTACAACCCATTTACAGTTTGTTAAAAGCACAACCCATTTTCTAGCTAGGACAACGATTAATAATTTCAACCAACCGTTGAAGATAGAATTCAATAAAATTTCCCACATTTTGATGGGATCCGAAATATTTTTATCCCAAAATTTCTAGTCAGATTAAATATAAATTTGTATTACGTAAAAATCCAACGAAACATTGCGTGCACAACAATGAAAATTTAAGATTTTCAAAATCCATAAAGATTATTTTATAAACTAATTTCGTGTTTGGTTCATTTTTTTATAGTTACTGCCTAGTTTTTATAATTACATCCCATTTATTATTTTTAAAGCCCATTTTCCTGTTAAGCCTAATGCATCCCTCCTAGGAAAGATTTGCAGCCCAGCGGGGTGGAGAGTAACAAGTTGACCTTGCCTGGGTATTCCTCAAAAAAAGCATAGCTGGGCTAGCCATTTTCATCTTGAAAAAATTAATATCTGGGCTGGATATCTGGCCTGGGCTAGACGGGCCACATCCCACCCAGTTAATACCCTGTTGTCCTCTGAACTACAACGAAATCATCGCTAAGAAAAACTTTGCAGTGCTCACGCCTCAAGTACACAAATATTGCTCGAGCTGCTTGGTCCCAGCTGTCGGCCGCACCTTGCGCAATTCTCTCGTTTATATTGACTACATAAGTTGACAATGGTGTGGGACCGTGATGCCAGGAAACCAGGAGGAAGCCAAAAAGATATAGTTGTACATAATAAGGAGGCACTTGCGTACGTACGGCTATTGCCTTAGTGGGTCCCTAGTGTCATCCAGTCAAAATAAAGTCATCTCCTGAATCCTCATGTTTGGTGACGATGTTAACAATGCTCGGCACCACGGCGAGCGCAACAACTCGATCGATGACGGAGCCCTACGGATGGTCTGATACAGCGCCCACTGCTAATTCAGGAAGCCAGGATCATCGGACACCTATGAGAACCTTCGAGAAACTGAGACGGCATGAAACGGTAAGGCCGCGCTTGGGAGCTTTGGTTTATTTCAAACCTGTATAAACATACAAGTGCAATTTACTTGTCATCGGAAACAACGCGTAAAATATAGGCGTAATGAAACCAAGGGCCCAAGGTCTGTAAGTAAAACCGGCGGGTTACGCGTGTAATTCGAGAGACCAGCGTATATTTTACGAGCACTGCTATATGGACGACATTACTAGACGATACATGCACGACGTGCGTATCATGCCATCCATGGGCAAGGCTGAAAAAGAAGCTAATGGCTGGATTAGCAATTGTCCGAGTGTCGTTCAGCGTTTCTATCGTGTGTGAAGTACTTCCGATATTTTACTAGTCAAAATCGACCAACCAAGCGATTCGCCCGAGACCATATGCTTTTATTTACAAGAGTCAGTTTTACAAGCGGTTTTGGTTGGAAAACGACGATCCAATCACGGCCTAATATCATGAGTTGGTTGGGAGATCATATGGTTTCACGTCTAACCTACCCGACTTGTCGTATAGGCTATGAATGAAACATAAGACGATGAACTTCTTAAGCACAGAAACAACAAAAGAGGATGATCTTCTTAACAAGCAAATCACTGTCATTAGATCGACATGCAAAACAATACGAAGCATTATTCTCAGGAGGCACGGTGAACTGCTCGTGATGCCACATGCCACAACATTCCAAGCTCAACTTTGCAATCAAACACAAGGTCTGGCATTACATAGACAATATTCAGAACAAACTCTTAACACAGGAATATCTCAGCAGAGTAACTATTTACTTCTAAACTGAACACAGGAATAGGAAAAAACAATCGATGCTGCTCACAGCAAGGGCGTCCCACTCAAAAATATCAAATGCATGTCTTCTGGCTAACATCAATGTAACGCCCCGGATTCGATGCGCCAGGTGTCTGCTAGTTATTCGCCGTCGTTGCCATGTCATTTTCTTGCGTGTTGCATATTGCCATGTCATCATGTGCATCTCATTGTGCATATGTGTTCGTCTCATGCATCCGAGCATTTTCCCCGTTGTCCGTGTTGCAATCCTGCGCTCCTATGTCATCCGGCGTTCCCCTTTTGTCTTCTGTTGTGAGCGGGTGTTAAACTTTCTCGGAATGGCCCGAGGTTTGCCAAGCGGCCTTGGTATAGCACCGGTAGACCGCCTATCAAGTTTCGTGCCATTTGGAGGTCGTTTGGTACTCCAACGGTTAACCGGGTAACCGCAAAAGCCCTCTTTGAGTTGCAGCCCAACACCCCTTCCAAAGTGGCCCAAAACCCATCTAACTCCCCTCCATGCTCTCGGTCGTTCGATCACGATCGCATGGCCGAAAACCGCTCCTCATTTGGACTCTCCTAGCTCCCTCTACCTATAAATATGTGGCCTCCCCCGAAATTTCCAGAGTCCAAACCCTAGCCTTCTCTCCCCGCGCCGCAGGACGCGTCCGCCCGAGCCGGACACGTCCGCCGGACACATCACTCCGACCAATGGCGGCCTGCCACGTCCTTTGTCGCCGCCGCGCCTCTCTCTCTCCTCCCGTCGCGGGGCCCGTGAGGGCCAGTCGGACCCGCCCGGCCGCGCCCGCCCGCGAGGCTTCTGCGCCGCCGCCGCGTCGTCCGCCGCCGCTTCGCCTGCGCGGTGGCCGCACCCGCCGCGCCGCCCGCGCCGCCCGCCGCCAGCTTCGCCTCCACCGTGTCGCGCCGCCGCCCGCCGCGCCGGACCCGCGCCGCCCGGCAGCGCGCCCGTCGCCCGCTCCTCCGCCCGGCGCCTCCGCGCCCTAAGCGCCGCCAGCAGCGTCGCCCGCCCACACGGCCGCCTCCTTGCAGCCCGGCCTCCCCGCGCCGTCGGCGCTCGCGCCGCCCAGCGCCGCAGCCTCGCCCGAAGCTCCGTGAGTCGCCTCCGCCTCCACCGCGCCGCCCCTGCCGGGATCCGGCCGGATCCGGTCCGATCCGGCCCGGAGAACCTCGTCCCCGACCACTCCGGCTGCCACCACGTCCATCTCCGGCGAGATCCCGATGTGCATCGTAATCCGTGCCCGCAGGTTGACTTTGCCCCCGAAATTGCCTAAGTCCCAGATTTCTTGCTTTATCATGCCATGTTCATTGCATTGTATCTCTGCATCCGTAGGTCCGTTTCGTGCGTGTAATATGTCAAATTGTTCGCCACGACGAGTACTTCATTTCATTCCATTGCATCATTTTCATTTGAGCTCGTCTTGATGCCCGAAATGCTGTTGGAAGAGTGCATGTCGATGTTAATCTGCTGAAACTGTTATAACTTGCTCATTTGTCATTTTTGCCATGATTGATGTGTGCATCCTATGAGGTTGATGTCTACATGTGTTTTGATCTATGCCATGCCATCTTTCCAGGGGTGTATGCCATGTATTTTTGTGATCAATGTGGTGACTAGCACAAGCATGCAAACTAGGCTTCGTGATATTGCTGATTTTAGTCCCTGTTCTGCTGTTATTTTGATGCCATGTAAACTTGATGTTACAGAGAGATACATGCATATTTTGAGATAGTTAAGTAAGGGTGTTTTGAACATATGGTTATTGTCTATCCATTAATGCCCTTGCTTGCAATTATGGAGTAGTCTAGCATGTCATTTTGGGGCTCTACTTTTGCTTCAAAATGTTTCCTGGCAGATTGTTTACTTGTTATTCAATTTAGCCAAGGTTGCTATAGTTCATCCTTGCATGCTATGGACTTGTTCTTGACTTGGTTTGTTACACAAACATGTCTTCTTGATGATGCTATGCTTATATTGTCATGCAATGACTTGTGGTGAGTGAATCGAGCTTGTTAAGTAGTGTACTTGCTGTTGCTGTTTTGCTAGGCTGAATCTGTTATTTCGTGATGCTATATAAACATGTTGCTACTAATCATTCTATGCATAATCTGGAGATGCTCTTTAAATATGTTTTGATCCACATGTCATCCTATATCCATCCATGCCCCTGGTTGCATTTATAGCTTGCTGTAGATTGTTCAAATCTTGCTCCAAAGTTGCTTGATAATGTTGCTATCAGCCTGTTAACATTAAGTTCACTTGTTCCCATGTGTTTTGCTAGTGATCCATGCACCCTATGAACTTGTTCTTGCCATGCTTAGCTTAACAAACATGCCTTCTTACTGTTGGGTGCCTTGCCATGCCATGTATTGCTCTGTGGTGAGTGGTTCAAGCTCACCAACATGCCTACTTATTGTTGTTCCTGCCATGTATGAATCTGTAATATAACTTGCCATGTTTACATGGGTGCCATCATATTTTCTGTGCCCTTTTGGCTCATGGTCAGTAAGGGTCTTTTGTTCTATGCATTTAGTAGTATCATGCCATGCCTTTGTTTGCCATGTTAAGTTCCTGTAACATGTTGTTTGATAGCTCTAAACATTGCTACATGATGTTATTTCCTGATAAGTCTGAAACTGTTATTATTTGCAATCTTACCATGTCATTTTGAGCATGTTCTAGTGATTTCTGGAGATAGCTCAGTGTTCATGTTTTATTATGCTTTACCTGTAATTCATGCCCATGCATTTTGTTATTATGTTGGGGTGCTGTAGCATGTTGTTTTGATGCTTGCAATATGCTAGTTGCTGTTATGGACAGATTGTTGCTATGACTTGTATGGAGTGTATGTGTTGCACCGTTGCTCCGTTTTGAGTGTGCTCTATATGAAACTTGCTTGATTTTGCATGTAGTTTCATATTATCATGTTGCATCCTTGTTTTGAGGTGTTTGCTTGATGTTTGTATGCATTTTGCATCAATGCCATGTTTAACTTGTTTTGCTCATATCTTCTAGGCCGTAGCTCCGAATCTAATGAACTTTGTATGTAACTTGACTAGGATTTCATGTAGATCATCTTGGTGCATCTTAACTTGCTGTTTAACAACTTCAACTTAATGTTTATTCAGTTCTGGACCAATTTCGAAATATGCATATGAGGACTCACCGGAATTGTTATATGTTGTTTCCAGCCTCATTTAAACTTGCCTTGATGTGTGTTCTTGTTTGCATCATCTCTTGCCATGAGTAGCTCCATGTAGCCTTGTCATGAATCATGCTTGTTGTGCATCATGTCTTGTCTATGTGTGGTGTGTTTACTATGTTGTGTGCTTCTTCTCGATAGTTCCCGTTTCGTTGCGATCGTGAGGATTCGTTCATCTACGGTTGGTTCGGCTTCATCCGTTCGTCTTCTTCATGGACTCGTTCTTCTTCCTTGCGGGATTTCAGGCAAGATGACTGCTACCCTGGATCTCACTACTATCATTGCTATGCTAGTTGCTTCGTTCTTTCGCTATGCTGCGCTACCTATTACCTGTTTATCAAGCCATCCCATATTGCCATGAACCTCTAACCTTTGACACCATTCCTGGCAAACCATTGTTTGGCTATGTTACCGCTTTTGCTCAGCCCCTCTTATAGCGTTGCTAGTTGCAGATGAAGTTGAAGATTTCTCCATGGTGGACAGAGTTTATATTGGGATATCACAATATCTCTTATATTATTAATGCATCTATATACTTGGTAAAGGGTGGAAGGCTCGGCCTTATGCCTAGTGTTTTGTTCCACTCTTGCCGCCCTAGTTTCCGTCATACCGGTGTTATGTTCCCGGATTTTGCGTTCCTAACGCGATCGGGTGATTTATGGGACCCCCCTGACAGTTCTCTTTGAATAAAACTTGTCCAGCAAGGCCCAACCTTGGTTTTACCATTTGCCTCACCACCACCTACTATTTCCCTTGAGAGTCGCTCTCTCGAGGGTCATCTTTATTTTAGCTCCCCCGGGCCAATGCTTGTCTAAGTGTTGGTCCAAACCGAGCGATGTCCGGCGCCCACAGGCAACCAGGTCTATGCCAACCCGATGTCTGCTCATCCGGTGTGCCACGAGAACGAGATATGTGCAGCTCCTATCGGGATTTGTCGGCACAGCGGAGGCTTTGCTGGTCTTGTTTTACCATTGTCGAAATGTCTTGTAAGCCGGATTCCGAGACCGATCGGGTCTTCTGGGAGAAGGTCTATTCCTTCGTTGATCGCGAGAGCTTGTCATGGGCTAAGTTGGGACACCCCTGCAGGTATAAAGTTTGAGAGCCGTGCCCGCGGTTATGTGGCAGATGGGAATTTGTTAATGTCCGGTTGTAGATAACTTGACACGAGATCCGATTTAAAACGCATCAACCGCGTGTGTAGCCGTGATGGTCTCTTCTCGGCGGAGTCCGGGAAGTGAACACGGTTTCTGGGTTATGTTTGACGTAAGTAGGAGTTCAGGATCACCTTTTTATCATTACTAGTTGGCGACCGTTCCTTTGTTTCTCTTCTCGCTCTCATTTGCGTATGTTAGCCACCATATATGCTTAGTCGCTACTGCAACCTCACCACTTTACCCCTTCCTTTCCTATTAAGCTTTGCTAGTCTTGATACCCATGGTAATGGGATTGCTTGAGTCCTCGTGGCTCATGATTACTACAACAACGATTGCGGTGTACAGGTTATCGATGATCATGGCGTGAGAGCGATGCTTGTTTGCGTTGAGTTCTTCTTCGCTTCTTGATCGGGGATAGGTTCTAGGTCGGCACCTAGGTTAGCGGTGGATATTGTTTGAGTTTCTGTTTATGATTCATCCGTAGTCGGGTGTTTTTCTTGTATGTTGTATTGTTGTGTTCATGTGGCATCGTATGCCTTATGTATGTATCCCCATCTATTATGTAATGTTGATGTAATGATATCCACCTTGCAAAAGCATTCCAATATGTGGGTCTATCCTTGGTGGGACCTTCGAGTTCCTTTTGGATAGGGTCGCATATTGGGCGTGACAATCAATGAGCAAATTTTGACAAGGTTTTCCAATTCCAATATATTAAACTAACATCTTCTTGCTAACATCAATGATTAAACTTTGACAAGCTTTTCCCATTCAAAATATGTAATGCCTATGATCGTG
This sequence comes from Aegilops speltoides, assembly GCA_021437245.1. Taxonomy (NCBI): domain Eukaryota; kingdom Viridiplantae; phylum Streptophyta; class Magnoliopsida; order Poales; family Poaceae; genus Aegilops; species Aegilops speltoides. Next base: position 136,598,602 of record CM038141.1, read on the forward strand.
GAGTCCTGTCGTAGCTTCTTACTTGTTTGGGCACTTTTTGCCCGGTGCACTCCATGTGTTGTAGAATTGCCAATGCTTTCTGCAGACTAGTCATGCCACGAGCGTCTAATAATACTCTGTAAGCTTCTCAGTCATTCCTTCTATAATGTAGTGCAAACAGTGACTGCTTCTTTCTACAAAGTGGAACGACCAACTGGACCCAGTAATGCAGTAGTTTGCCTTGGACACATTGGCTCCTTTTGTGCAGTTCAACTAAAATCGAAGTCGGAATAAAACCGAGCTTTAATTTTGATATCCTTGTAAACAACAATAGGTATAAGGGAAACGATTACTGGGAAATAATGGTTGATGACTTGTACTCCCAGAAGAAAAGCATCTACTGATCTACCTTATATTAATGAGAAATAAAGCAGGAGAGTAGCAATTCTCCATCAGTGTGATTCATTCATATTCACTAAGACATTATCTTAACATTGCCTTGTTTCAACATGTATAAAGAACGACAAAGCAGAAAAGTACCATTCCTAAAACTATGCAACTGATTCATTTTAACAGAGAAATTATCTTAACAATACCTTGGTTAAACATGTAGAAAGAACTACAAAGCAGGATAGTACCATTCCTAACAAGTGTTGCAGTTTTGAACTAAGATTCAGTAGTTAATTAATTCTAAGAGTGGTTTTGCTTAATTTTACCAGCGGCATTAGATTAACGAAAAGCATAAATAGTTCTAGGGGAGAGTGGGCGCAACAACAATATGTGCTTCCATCTACTTATAAAGGGGGTGATGCAGAGTTTGTTGTAACAAAGCAACAAGCATCATGTCTGGGTTGGTCCCATTTTTGTTCACTACTTAATGGGAAAAGATAGCAATACAATAGCTTCAGTTCAACATTTATCTAAAACAGTACCAATACAAGTAGCACAACATCTCAAAGCAAACTGCACAATCATGTGGATGAAGGCCTGTACTGACCTTTCATGAGAACACTAGGATAAAATATGAATCTGCCAACATGAATAGGAAATCCAATCTCGTTTTGTGCAGTTGGACTGAAATCAAGCAAAGTGTTTCACGTAGCGAAGCAAAATGCCACAATAGCAACAAGTTGAATAGATATCCCTATTTATACAAAGGCAAAAAAGGAATCAATTACTGGCTAATAAAGGAGGATGAAACATGCGGCCACAAAAATGGTAATCCCGCCAATCCCTAACAAGTGTTGTACTTTTGAAATAAGATTCAGTAGTTAATTCTGAGAGCGGCATCAATTACTGGCTTATAAAGGGGGTGATCACTACAAAACAATACACTTCCATGATGATACGTGTTTGTCATAGTAGGTCGCGTTTTCTGTCATGCATGTACATCCATGACGATTTTATGACAGAATCAAGATAGTCATACCTGTGCTGTCGTAGAAGTGTTCCATGATATTACCAAAATTATCATCACGGAAGTGTCCACTTCCATGACCATAAATCGCCCGTCACAGAAGTGCTTTCGTCAAGGGTGACTTACTCGTGGCATCCACCGAAACGGAACGCTGTTAAGCTAGCGGGTCGGATTTTGGATCCGATAACCCGTTAACAGCCACGACCAATGCCGATTTTCCACGTGTAAAATTCTCATTGGCTGACGGATCCACGCGTCAGCTCTGCGTTGGCACAGGTGTCACTCATCCAACAGTCGAGATGGGCCTATGATATGTTGACACGTGGTCCGGCCCAAAAGTGGCCCACAAAGTTTAAATGGGCCGGCCCAAACGAAGGCCCATAAGATTTAGCGGACCATAATGGACCGGCCTAGTTATAGGCCCACAAAATTTAGTGGACCATAATGGGCCGGCCGAGCTAAAGGCCCACACAATTTTGCAGACCATAATGGGTCGGCCCTGCTAAAGGCCCACAAAATTTTGCGGACCACAATGGGCTGGCCCAACTAAAGGCCCACAAGATTTTGCAGACCATAATGGGCCGGCCCAGCTAAAGGACCAACATTCTCTGTGAAATCGGCCTGTCAACGGACTGTCCTAAACATGTCATCAATGCGGCCCATGGTCACTTCTGGCCCGTTAACAGTCCGCTAAGTAATTGGGCCGAATTACGACCTGGTGTATTTCTGGCCTGTTAAAGGTACGCCTTCATTTGGGCCCATTTACAGGCCATCAAAACTTTCAGCCCATAAACGACCGTGAAGGATTTGGGTCATATTCGGCCATGTCTGACATTCGGTCTGTTAGAGGCCCACTATAGATTTGGGCCACTTTCGGCCTGTTGTCATTTTTGGTCTGTTAACGCCAGACGTAAACCATGGGCCATATGTGGCCCAACGTCATATCGGGCCCATTAACGGCCCATATAAAAATGACGATAATCTAGCCCGACCGAAGTTCTGGCATGTTAAAGGCCCATGTATTAGGTCGATGGATTTACGACCCATCCGAATTTCGGCCTGTCAAATATCCCCATTGTAAATGGGCCACCATTTCGGCCTGCTAAGTCCAGTGGGTTATTTGGCACAATCAGGGCCCAATCTCATTTTTCGTCTAATAGAGGCCCATGTTTTTTATGGGCTCGAGATATTTACACCTATAAACGGCCTATTTTTACTGAGGGCCCAAATTATGTTTAGGCCTATTAGAGGCCTGTCGGTGTCAAAACCGGCGGATCTCGGGTAGGGGGTCCCGAACTGTGCGTCTAGGCGGATGGTAACAGGAGATGAGGGACACAATGGTTTTACCTGAGTTCGAGCCCTCTCGATGGAGGTAATACCCTCGTCTGCTTGATTAATATTGATGATATGGGTAGTACAAGAGTAGATCTACCACGAGATCAATGAGGCTAAACCCTAGAAGCTAGCCTATGGTATGATTGTTGAGATGTAATGTTGTGTCCTATGGACTAAAGCCCTCCAGTTTATATAGACACCGGAGAGGCTAGGGTTACATAGAGTCGGTTACAATGGTAGGAGATCTACATATCCGTATTGCCAAGCTTGCCTTCCACGCCAAGTAAAGTACCTTCCGGACACGAGCCGGAGTCTTCAATCTTCTATCTTCGTGATCCAGGAGTCCGCGGATATCGATAGTCCGGCTATCCGGACACCCCCTAGTCCAGGACTCCCTCAGTAGCCCCTGAACCAGTCTTCAATGGCGATAAGTCCGGCGTGCATAATGTTCGGCATTGCAAGGCGGGTTCCTCCCTCAAATAATCCGGAGAAGATAATGAACACCAGGATAGTGTCCGGCTCTGCAAAATAATTTTCCACATTCCAAACATAGAGAGAATAAAACATATACACCGATCCAATCTGCTGACGTATTATGCGGCATGGCATCACACCGGCACCAAGCCCTTGTTTGAATTACTGTACCACTTCGGCACGTTTAGCGAAGCGGTTTCCTTGGCACATCCCGTCGAAGCAGAGATCGTGTTCCCCTTTTTCCGGGATTCTCATCAATACGTGCGTGGGTAACCCAACCGCGCCATTGATGGTGGCGCTTGGGAGATAAGCGAGTTTGATCAGGCCGGTGAGGGACGCATAGTTTTGTCCGCCTATATATAAGGGATAAGGATTTACCTTCTCACCCACGCCTTCTTCCTCCTTTGCTCATCCATCCCTGCGAACCCAAGCTCCAACGCTCAAGCTCGCGCATTCCGCCTCGACCCTTCTCCGAACATGTCCGGAGGGGGAGGCAAGTGGATGGCCTCCACCGCCAAGGAGGAGGACATCACCAAGCTTCTGTGATGCGGATACCTTTCCGAAACATCGCGCATCGGCCGCCTGACGCAGGCAGCTCGTTCTGTGGCCTCACGAGGCGTTGTTTTCCTTCCCCACTTCCTCCGCGAACTGGGCTTTCCGCTCCATCCATTCGTCCGGGGGATCATGTTCTACTATGGCCTGGATTTCCACGATCTGGCGCCGAATTTCGTCCTCAACATCTCGGCGTTTATCATCGTGTGCGAGGCCTTTCTCTGCATCCGGACCCACTTCGGCCTGTGGCTCAAGACCTTCAACGTCAAGACGAAGGTTGTGAAGGGGCGCATAAGCGGAATCTTGGAGGCGCTATGTTGGGCAAGTTGCCCAACGTCCCTTAACTAGAAGGGACCTTCGTGGACTCCGTCAAGGGGTGGCAATCGGGGTGGTTCTATATCACCGAGCCGCGCAAGCCTGCATGGGCGGCGGCCCCCGAATTTATATCTGGAATCTCTACGCAGCTCACCTCCTGGAAAGAGAAGGGCTTGCAGTGGGGTGACCCGGTGGAGGTGACCGGACTTCGAACCTGCATCAAGAAGCTGGTGAGCAATGGGCTCCGGCTCGTCGGCGTTGTCGTGTCATGCTCCTCGGCGGATTCTCCCAGCCAAGAAAGGGCATTTAACTGTGGGAGTTTAATCCGGAACAGCACCAGACGTTAAGCGGGCTCTTGATACAATGTCTGAAGGCGCTGGAGGGTGCTGTTCATGAGCGCCGATCGCCGCATCCGCCATCAAGACCGCGATTCAGCTTGCGATCTCCGGCCGACGGGTAAGTGATTCACCCCATTACGGGACACTTGTGGTTATTAGATTGACTCTAGCGAGGTTTTAATCTGCCTCTTCCTTTGACAGAATGGATGGAGAAGGCCGAGCTGCTTATCGATCCGGCTCCCATGCGGAAGAACCAAGGATTCCCATTTAGCAAGGCTGCTGGTTCCGGCACCGTCGTGGTGCCGGAGAAGAAGGCCAAGAAGGTGGCCGGGGACTCGAAAGAGTTCCGCAATCAACGTCGATGGCGGCGACAAGGACTCCTCCCAAGAAGGCGAGGAGGAGGAGGAGTACTCTCTCCGGAGGAGGAGAGAGAAGAGGAAGGCCTCCCCAATCGGGCGGCGAAGGGTCAAGAGGGGAGAACTATCCCCGGACAGTTCGCCAACATCGGTGTTGGCGAGGAAGAGGCCTCAAGGGCCCGGCGTCCGGCAAGATCGTAAGTATCCGGATCATTCATATGCCGTATTATAGTATGTCACGCAGTGCCCTTCTAATGCCGCATTGTTTCCTTAGTCCGGCCGGTGACGACTTTCTCGACTCGATGAGCGGGTCGTTGGCGCCGTTGGATGTAAATTCCATCCCGACTGCCTCTACCCCACGCGCCGAGGACGACGAGGCGGAATCCCACAGGGGGACGCGCCAGGAGGAGGCTCCGGAGGCGCCGTCAGGCAGCCCCCCGGACTTTGTGCCGGACTCTGCTCCGGAACCCGTAGCGGTCCCGGGGTCTGGCAAGTAGCCCCCTCGAAAGAGGGGCAGGACCGTGACGCCGGCGGCCTCCATCCAACCGGAGGCACCGGACAACCTGCTGGAGGCAGCTCAAGGAAAAAGAAGGTGAATAACACCACTTTAAATATGCACCTTACAGAAAAGGGTTTTGGTTGCAAACAAGATTAACAAGGATAATATGTGCGATGCAGGGGCCACTAACGAGGTGGCAGCCACGAAGGATGCCATGTCCGTGGCGAGCATAATCGACCATGGAACGAATGAAGCGAGAAAAGCAAGCGGCACTGGTGGCGGAAGTTCGGCAAGAGCTCCAGGCTTTCATGAAAAAGCATGAGAGTTTGGAGCGTGACTCCAAGACTTGAGAGTCCGAGCTTGCCTCGGCTCTCGAAAGTGCCAAATCCACGAAGGCCGAGGCCCAGAGGGCCCATATGGAAATAGAGGACATGAAGAAGATAGCAGCAGGTAAGGCGTTTTTCATGCAGAGCAAGCATGTTAATGTAAATTACGGATACTTACCCGAATCGGAGCTCTCGGGGCATTTGCGGATCTGCGCGTAGTGCGTCTGATGCCGCTGCGTTCTATCGTGGCGAGGAGGGAGCTCAGCAGAGAAGGTCTTCGGTCTCGGATCTTTGAGGCCGCCATCCGTGCCCCCAAGCGACCACCAAAGCGGTGGTCGAACTCCACAAGGTAGCCGAGGAGGCCATGAAGGGCCTCACGATCTGGCTGTGGCCGGGCAGGCCATGCTGGCAGCTACTTTGGCCTAGTCGCGGCGTCTAGTTGATGCGTGCTCGAGGCTGGATGTGATCAGCGATCCGCTTTGCATTGAAGGCGCTTCGTCGAGCCCTTGCCCGCATAAAGGTGCAATGGGGCAAGTTGGATGCGGAGAGGCTTCTCACGGATCCGCCGCCGCCGGGCAAGGAGCACCGTCGCGGGCGATATTATAAAGTTGTCTGAAGGGAGCCCACGATATCGCGGATGAGTGCCCCCTAATGTAATCCTTGAGTGAACTTCATTGTGTGTTTATCCTGCTTGAAAACTTCGTTTATATGCGCCATGAGCAACGCTTTGTTGAATTTAAAATATTACCTTACATGCGGCCGTTTGTTAAATTTGAGAGATGGCAAGTCGTTGGCTTCACCCCCAAGCCACGAGTCTTTGGGGTGTTCGGTGATGAACTTGAGCACTCTTGTTCCCATCTTTGGGTCCATCTAGGGAGGCGCTCAACACGACGAACAAGGCGACCGGACTTATAATGCTTGAACACTCTCACTTAGCCATAGAATTCTATAATTTTAAATTTCAGCGAAGCCCCTGGTATTCGGAAGACCGAATCCGGGGCGCTATCCACGCCTTCGTCGGACATCATCCGGAACTTCGCTCGAAGCGGCATGAGTCTTTAGGGACCCGAAAAGACCTCTCGAACAGCGACCAGTCTCTCGCCTTATCATGCCAGTCAGTTTTAGCTTTCTCCACTGAGGCGTTAACCCGGCTCAACCGGGGCGTAATCGTAGTGGTTCTCCTACTGCTACCTTAGCCGACGGAACGGAACGTAAGGTACCAAAACATAGGAGCCGGGCAAACCCAACTATTGACCCAAGACATGATTCGGAGCTGATTCATATAATGCTATAAGTTCGGGGTGCCGCACTTGTGAAAGTGTTCGGACTTAATCACACCGTAATATGGGGAACAGAAGCCCCTGGTGTATTCGGCCGTACCAAAGTATACGGGTGCAATATGTCATATAGTGAACATTTGTAAAGGATAACGCAATTGCCATAGAAAGGTAATAAACTTGCAAAAGGGAGTGCTGCGTTATTTATGAAAGAAGGTCTCCTAATAAAGCGGACTGATACAAATAGTGCGGTAAGCAAGGTGTTTGGACTAAATTAACATGCCCCCCTCCAGGGATAAGCTGCAGACTTGGTGTATGTATTTAATGCTCGTAATGGAGACCAGCTGAGTGTTCGTCGTAGCCTTCTTTAATCCCTGACTGTTGTATCTTGAATTCGGCAAGTTCGCCGTCGGACAGGGCTTCTGGTTAATGGAGTCCTGTGTATGCAAAAGAAGAAAAGATAAAAAACAAAGCCAAGGGGGGCGATCATGAGCCCCTTGTGTTGTCGAGCCGCACTCTTTGGTCCTTGTGGTTAAGCCCCTCCCCTGCGCCCATGGTATCTCCAAAGCGTAATGATGTACGCGGAGTGTTATTCTAGTGATCATCTTGCGGGCGGGGTTGGGGCCGCATACTCTGGCGATGCTCTGATCGCGCCAGGTGGTCTTGCTTGTTGTTGCTCCGGGCGCGTTTTAATGTGTCCGGCTTTTTAGTTGCCGAACTAGAGAATTGCCGTGAAGGCTGCTCAGATTATTTGCATGAGAGCGCAGTATGTTCCTCCGTTCGAGGGCGTTCCGTATTCCCATTGACCGTAATGACTCCACGAGGCCCGGCATCTTGAGCTTTAGGTATGCATAATGCGGCACCGCGTTGAATTTTACAAACGCGGTACATCCGAAAGCAGGCATGATAGCCACTCTGAACGGGACTATATCGAAGATTAACTCTTCGCTCGAAATTATCCGGGATCCGAAGACCACTTCGAGTGAGCAGCTGTCAGTTGGCTTCCACTCACGGGATGACACCTTTAAAGGTTGTCTTAGTAGGTTTGATCCTTGATGGGTCTATGCCCATTTTGCGACCGTGTGTCCCGATAAAGCGAGTTCAGGCTGCTACCGCCGTACATTAGGACTCTTGTGAGGTGAAATCCATCGATGATTGGGTCTAGGACCAATGCGGCGAATCCGCCATGGCGTATGCTAGTCGGATGGTCTCGTCGATCGAAAGTGATCGGACAGGAGGACCATGGATTGAACTTGAGCGGCGGCTCCATCGCATAGACGTCCCGTAGTGCGCGCTTCCTCTCCCTCTTGGGTATATGGGTCGCGTAAATCATATTCACCGTCCGCACTTGCGGGGGGAAACCCTTCTGTCCTCTGTTGTTCGGCGGCCGGGTCTCTTCCTCATCGTCGCTATTTGGCCCCTTGTCATTGTGTTCGGCAATTAACTTGCCAGCCTGCCTGAACACCCAACAATCTCTATTGGTGTGATTGGCTGGCTTTTCGGGGGTGCCATGTATCTGGCATGAGCGGTCGAGTATTCTGTCCAGATTGGACGGGCCCGGAGTTGTTCTTTTAAATGGCTTCTTCCGTTGACCGGGTTTGGAGCCTCGAATTCGGCATTGACCGCCGTATCCTCTTTGTCGCCGCCGTTAATACGGCGTTTGTTTTGATTCGGCGTGACCTGCCGTGATTGTCCTTGGAGTCCGGGCTGCCAAATTTTTGCGGAGATTATTGCTGCGGGCTAGCCAGCTATCCTCTCCAGCATAAAAGCGGGTCATTAATGATGTGAGGGCTGCCATGGATTTCGCTTCTCCTGCCCTGTGTGCGGGCTAGGCATTCGTCCCGGATGTTGTGTTTGAAGGCTGCGAGGGCCTCCGCATCTGGACAGTCGATGATTTGATTTTTCTTCGTCAAGAACCGTGTCCAGAACTGTCTGGCCGATTCATCTGGCTGCTGAATGATGTGGCTTAGGTCATCGGCGTCTGGTGGTCGCACGTATGTACCTTGGAAGTTATCAAGGAGCGCCTCCGTGTCTTCCCAACACCCAATCGACTCTGCGGGCAGGCTGTTAAGCCAATGCTGAGCTGGTCCTTTAAGCTTGAGTGGGAGATATTTGATGGCGTGCAGATCGTCGCCACGGGCCATATGGATGTGGAGAATATAATCTTGATCCACACTGCGGGTCTGTTGTACCATCGTGAGATTCGATGTTCACGGGTTTGAACCCTTCGGGATCGATGATCCATTACTTCATCGATGAAGCATAACGGGTGAGCGGCGCCCAGATTGAGCAATATCGCGGCGCAGCTCGAGGGAGCGCTATCGCTATGTTCGCCCGGCCGGCGTTATGTCCGTCGCGACGGTATTCGTCGTGGGTCGTAGGGCGCCCACGTGATCCATAGATGGATCTGGATTGCCTTGCTTTGTCCTCCAAGATGTCTCACAAGTCTGGCGCGTTCCCTTTTGGCTTCGTACTCCTGGATCGATATCGGGGTACGGTCTTAGCTGGGGCCTTGAATGCCTCTCTGTCACGACCACGGGGCGGTCGCTCAGCCATGTCGTGCGCTGGTGATAAAGGTATGTATGCTTCCTCCTCTAATCGGGGGAGCAGCTTGCGTCTTGGGTAACTTTTGGAGGGGAGTTCGAGTTTATACTATTCGGCCGCGAGGACCTCGGTCCATCGATCAGCTAGCAGATCTTGATCAGCTTGAAGCTGTTGCTGCTTTTTCTTTAGGCTATTTGCCGTGGCTATGAGCCTGCGCCTGAAGCGCTCTTGTTCGACGGGATCCTCGGGTATGATGAATTCATAATCGTTGAGGCTCGCTTTGTCTTCGGAGGGAGGCATATAGTTATCATCCTCAACCCCTTCGTCTGCCGCCCTGTCGTGAGGGCTTGCTTCTGCGTCCTCCTGCGCTGAGTCTTGCAGGAGGGGGTCGTCTTCGGCACTCTCCGGAGTGTTATTTTCTCCCGTGCCGGATTCTCCATTCTTGTTGTGGCAGGATTTAGAGCGGCGCTGCTGACGCCGGCGTTTAGGCTGCTTCTTCAAAGAATCTTCCTCCGCTGCTTTTTCGCCATCCCCTTCCTTTGGGGTATCCACCATGTAGACGTCGTATGACGAGGTGGCCTTCCAGTGTCCCATGGGTGCTGGGTCCTGATCGTCTCCGGCATCATCGTCCATAGCGTCGATGTCCTCGGGCTACAAAGTGGCTACAAAGTGGGTGGTGGGTGGGCTCCGAATTTCTTCGTCGTCCGAACTCCAACCGTCCTGGCCATAGTCCGGCCAGGATTCTCCTGATAGTGAGAGATGCTTCAGGGAATTCAGGATATCTCTGAAAGGCGAGTGTTGAAAGATGTCCGCGGCGGTGAATTCCATAACCGGCGCCCAATCTGGCTTAATTGGCGGGGGCGCGGGAGGCTCGGAGTCCGGCGAGGAGTCCGGCGTCTCGGGATCACGAGTTTCGCAAGGGACAAAATCGGTATTCGGCTCCATCGCCGTAGATGTTGAAGCCCCCGTGGCGGCGTCTATCCACCGACCCTTGTCATGGGCAATCGGCTCCGGGCAAGTAGCCGGGGCGGATTCAAGTGCGGCCACCAAAGCACTGTCCGGCGGCAGAGCCAGATCATGCCCATCGTCGCAGTGCGGCGCGCTTGGCTGTGGCTCGAGTCCGTCGAAGATCAAGTCTCCGCGGTCATCGGTCGTGAAGTTTAGGCTTCCGAATCTGACCTAACGGCCAGGGGCGTAGCTTTCAATCTGCTCCAGATGGCCAAGGGAGTTGGCCCGCAGTGCAAAGCCGCTGAATACGAAGATCTGTCCGGGGAGAAAAGTCTCACCCTGGACAGCGTTGAAGGTTGAAGATGCCATCGAGCCTATCGGTGACGACACAGAGGAACTCTCAATGAAAGCACCAATGTCGGTGTCAAAACCGGCGGATCTCGGGTAGGGGTCCCAACCGCGCGTCTAGGCGGATGGTAACAGGAGACGAGGGACACAATGTTTTTACCTGTGTTCGTGCCCTCTCGATGGAGGTAATACCCTACGCCCCGCTTGATTAATATTGATGATATGGGTAGTACAAGAGTAGATCTACCATGAGATCAATGAGGCTAAACCCTAGAAGCTAGCCTATGGTATGATTGTTGAGATGTAATGTTGTGTCCTACGGACTAAAGCCCTCCGGTTTATATAGACACCGGAGAGGCTAGGGTTACACAGAGTCGGTTACAATGGTAGGAGATCTACATATCCGTATTGCCAAGCTTGCCTTCCACGCCAAGTAAAGTACCTTCCGGACACGAGCCGGAGTCTTCAATCTTCTATCTTCGTAGTCTGGGAGTACGGCGGATATCGATAGTCCGGCTATCCGGACACCCCCTAGTCCAGGACTCCCTCAAGGCCCACTATGGGCACAGGCCTACCAGAAAAATATGAAACCTTATGCTGATTTAGGCCCAGATATTTTTAGTGGGCCACATGCCAATTTCGGCCTGTAATCATTTTTAGCCCAATTGGAATGGTCTCGGCGAATGTTGGCATGTTGGGCTCCTACGAAGCTTTCGGCTGAATACATTACTAAGATAAACCTACACTATACAAAAATAGCATCGTAATTACTGCAGCTTGTGGCAGCATCATAAATGTTGTATCACACCAAAATAAATTCCAACCATACAACAAAAGGCCTGTTGGCATAAAGTTTACAGTCCTTCCAGTTGAAAGCACCATCAGATGTATAGAAGCACGGATCATTTGACCTGAGTGCTAATGTTTCAGGCTATAGAATCTGATGGAGCAGCACGATCTCCACCTTTTTTTCGCCATTGCTCTTGAACAACGAAGCGAATGTCTGATAGTCTGGTTTCAAAACCATTCATATCTTGACGACATTTCTCAACCACTATTCTTGTTTCCGAAACAAGGTCCATTAGGGATTGGACTTGTGTTTGGAGCACAGATATATCACTGCCTAGCAGGAAGATTTTGTTCAAGATGGCGATTTGGGCGAGGTTACCTTGACAACCAACCCGAATTACGCAGAAGGTGCTTTTTGCCTTTATTAGTGGAGAGATCTTGGCCTTTTCTGACAGAGGTGACATTGTGCCTGTAGTAGCCTCGTCACCTTCAAGTGGTTGTGGCTGTTCAATCATTTGTTCCATAGCTTCCTGAAAGTTTGAACTTGTAGATTAGTGTACCAGATAAGTTACTAATGAGACAAAAACAAACAAAGTAGGTTAAACGTTTATACATAACTTATTTTGGTGAACTATTGTAATACATTAGCATATATTGTAGTGCCAACTACATAATAAAATCACTTTCAGAACATATGTCCATGTAGCATACCTACTGTATTGTCTATTTCCTCACATTCGTTGACATCTAAGGATAAAGAGACATGGTTTAAAGTAGGATGAACATAGTATGACATCATTCATATCATGGTGACGGTGTACTAAAGTAGGGGTACCTTAGTACCCCGAACTTGTGCACGGGCAGTCGCAGCGTCCCGCGGCAAGGCTTGTCGGGCGTCCGCCAAGACACTTCGTCATTCATATTACTGCCATTCAAGAACAAAGTGTTAACTTCGAAGACAAGGCCCGGCAAGAGGAGCTTCTGGGAAGGACAAGACCCGGCAAGAGGAGCTTGCCGGAAGGATAAGACCCGCAAGAGGAGCTTGCCGAAGAATAAGACCCCGGCAAGAGGAGCTTGCCGGGAAGGCCAACAAAGGCATGTCAAGAGACTTGCCGCGACGCGCTGCGTGTCCCGGCAAGACCCGGCGAGCGACAAGCTTGCGGGTGCGACAAGTCAGCGACCGCGGCAAGGCGCTTGCCGCGGCGAAACCACCACTCTGCACCCACGCTCCAGCGCAACCGACGACGTGTCGCCACAGGATCACTCCTAGTGCATGTGGCGTGCAGCTGTGCAGCCTAGCGGTGCGAGGTGGCAAGTGAAGGTGACTAGGAGGCCATCGTGGCGATCGGTGGCGCCTCTAACGGTCGCTTCCTGCACTGTTGGAGCGACCGGACGGGCATTAAATGCTCTTGTCCCCTGCCGTCAGAGTTAGGTAGGGGGCACTGTGGATAGCAGTTGTACCAACCCACGTTTTACCTTTCTACCCCTCTCTCTGCGTTGACACCTGTCGGTGACCCCTTTAGACTATAAAAAGGAGGCCCGTGCTCACGTAGAGGAGGTTCGACTCATTCGAAACCACAGCATACCCACGCTTTCGAGCAAGAACAAATACAAACACAAAGCAGCAGTAGGAGTTTTATCTCTCCGGAGAGCTCCGAAGCTGGGTAAAATCCCCCGCGCGCTCGACCTCGATCTACTCTTCGTGTGCCCTCCGCTCCCTGCCGGACCGAGAAGGGGCCCTACGCCATAGGTGCTCGTTTCCCACCACGACATCTCTGGCGCGCCAGGTAGGGGGGCGTCGAGGTTGTGCGAACCTGATCCGGCCTCAGCGCGCGCTACATCAACATCTTCATCGACATGCCACCGAAGAAGAAGGCTTCGGAGTTGGCCACTCCGTCCGCGACTATCCTACCGCCACCGGAGCAAACGGGCGGTGGGGTGGACACCGGCGGAGGAGCGGGCGTCGACGGTGGGACTCACGTCATCACCAGGTCCAAGGACAAGGCCCCACAAGCTTCAGCGTCTGTACATCCACCGCACCCCTCCCAGGAGGGGCAAGACCGACAATGCCACGGTGCTCCTAGCACCGTGCTCGCATTGGAACAAGGCCAAGCCGGCGGGTCGCGGGATGCTCAAGGCCAACATGCACGCCAACACGCCGCACGAAGCGCAAAGACGGTCGCTGGGCGAGATCTGCTCCTTCTAACACCGTTAGAAGTTTGAGCATATCCCGCACCTCGCGTCGTTCGCCACCGCCGCCCAAGACTCCAGAGGAAGCGCTGGCCCGAGCCCAGCTGCTTCTAGACTACCCTCCAGCGCCAGACAAGATCGACGACTGGAGGATTACCATTCAGAGCCTCGTCGGCTTCGCCAACGCCGACAAGCCCCGGCAACCGAGCACATCGAAGCCCCGGCAAGATGCCCAGGCGCAAGCCGACGCCGACAAGACCACTGGGGGTGCCACTACCATGCACTCCCCGCCCCGAAGGCCAAGATCGCTGACTCGCCGGGCCAACCTCGACACCGATTCCACTGCATCGTCGGACCCGCGAGCTCGCCGTGATCAACGCCAAGTTCTCCAAGAACGACGACACGAAGACGCTCGCACTCGCATCGAGCGTCGGAGAGAAACGCGACGTTAGTCTGACCAGCGTGCTGGGCCCACTGTTGATATGCATGCGCCAGGGGAACCAGGCGACTTGCCGTACGCGGTAGGTTGCCCTGCGTTCACCCGTGAGCTGCTGCAAGTCCAGTGGCCCAGCACCAAGAATTTCAAGCCAGACGTACCCGAGAAGTACGATGGCAGGATACATCCGTCAGAGTTCCTCAGCATCTACACCATAGCGGTGCAGGCTGCCGGGGGGCGCGACGAGAAGATCCTCGCCGACTACTTCCCGCTGGTGGTCAAGCCCAATGTCAGGTCTTGGCTCATGCACTTGCCGGACAACTCCATCTCTTCGTATGATTCTGTGTCATCGGTTTGTCGGCGCCTTCACAGGCGGCCACAAACCCCATGGCCAGGAGAGTGATCTTCATCTGCTCGCCCAGAAAGAAGGAGAACCCCTGCGCAAGTATATACAGAGATTCAGCCAGGTGCAGCGCAACATCCCAGACGTCCACCCTGCCACGGTTATCAGCGCATTCCATCAGAACGTGAGTAACCGCAGGCTGAGGGAGGAGATGGCGATGTGCAAGATTAGAGATGTCAGCGAGCTCTACGCTCTGGCCGACAAGTGCACACGGGCTGAAGAGGGGAGGAAACTCCCCGGAGAGAACGTAGGAGCAGAGGGATCTGACAGTGAGGACGCCCCTCCGGCGAAGAGGAACCGGAGGCGGAATAACAGAAAGAGGAAAGCTAAGGATGTGCTAATTGTTGAGCAGTCTGGCAACGGAGGCGGCGCCGACAAAGCCAAAGCTGGTGACTCCGGCGAGGCTGTGGTGGCCGCCGACAAGCAGGACGGCTCCGGCAAGCAGTATTGCAAGATCCATCGCACCAAGGGCCATGATCTCCAAGCATGCAAGAAGGTTGAGCAGATGGCAGAGCTACAGAAAGCTGAATATGAGCGTCGCGACAAGGAGAAGGCCCAGGAAGGTGGCGGAGGATCCGGCAAGAAGCGTCCCGTCCGGGGAGGCGCGCGGCAAGGCAAGCAGCAAGAGGAGACAGCCTCCCGTGGCGCGACAAGGCGAAGACGAAGATGAGGATGATGAGATGGATGAGGATGAGACCGACGACCAAGAGTTTCAGAAGGCAACGGAGGTTTTGTGTGTTGACGGCGGGGCTTCTCTACACACCTCGCACCGCCAACTCAAGCAGTGAGTGCGGGAGGTAAATCTGCGAACCATCGGTCAATTGCGCAAGCCTCGAAGTGGTCCAGCACGCCCATCGTCTTTGATGTTGAGGATCACCCTGATCGCATCACTGCGGTCGGGTGCTTGCTGATGTTGGTTTTGCCAACCATCCGCAACCTCAAGGTCACAAAGATGTTGGTTGATGGCGGGGCTGGCCTAAATCTAATCTCTCCCGCGGTGCTCAACAAGCTCCAGATCCCCGACAGCAAGCTCGAAGAAACTGGTACCTTTCAAGGAATCAACCGGGAAGGAGCAAGCCGAAGGGGAAGATCACACCGCCCGATGGACGTTTGGCGACAAGCTGAATTTCGTGACGAGAGAGTCACATTTGGCGTTGCTGATTTCCCATTGCCCTACAATGGGATACTCGGCCGCCCAGCGCTTGCCAAGTTCATGGCAGCCTCTCACTACGCCTACAACGTGCTCAAGATGCCCGGTCCGATATGTGTTATTTCTGTCCACGGTGACAAGAAAGATGCACTTATCTGTACCGACAAGATCTACCGGGAAGCAGCAGCCGCAGCAGAGCGCAAACCACTTGCCGCTGAAGCTCCCGGGGGGGGGGGGGGAGAAGAAGAAGAAGACCAAGTTCGGCAAGACTAGCTCTGGTGCCCACTCCGGCAAGCGCACCTTTTCGGAGTGCTGCGCTACCGTCGAGGACGCACCATCGAGCTCCACCGGCAAGTGCAAGAAGGCAAAAACAGCTTCACCAGAGACCAAGAAAGTGGCCGCCAAGGAGGACGGCACTGGTGGTACCTTCACCATCAGTGCCACGCTTGACCCTAAATAGGAAAGCGCTGCTGTTGCTTTCTGCGGCGAATGTCGATGTGTTTGCATGGCAACCATCGACATCCCCGTGTTCGTGAGTAATTGAGCACCACCTTGCCGTCTGTCCTCACGCGCGGCCCGTCAAGCAGAGAGTCAGGAAGCAAGTGGTAGAATGCCAAGAGTTCATTGCAGAAGAAATCAAGAAGTTGGAAGCAGTAGGCCTCGTCCGAGGAGTACTCCATCCAACATGGTTAGCCAATCCAGTAGTTGTGCGCAAGGCGAACGGGAAGTGGAGGCTTTGTATCGACTTCACGGATGTTAATAAAGCTTGTCCCAAAGATCCATTTCCCTTGCTGCGCATCGACCAGATTGTCGACTCCACGGCAGGATGTGATCTGCTTTCATTTCTGGATGCATACTCAGGATATCATCAGATCTTCATGGCAGAAGAGGATGAAGAGAAAACCGCATTCATTACTCCATGTGGCACGTACTGCTTTGTACGAATGCCTTTCGGACTAAAGAATGCCGGTTCAACGTTTGCAAGAGTAGTCAGTCATGCTTTTGAGCCACAGCTACAAAGAAATGTAGAAGCATACATGGATGACATGGTGGTCAAAAGCAAGGACAGAGAAACTTTGGTTCATGATCTGGAAGAGACTTTTGCAAACCTGCACAAAGTCAATCTCAAGTTGAACCCTGAGAAGTGCGTGTTTGGAGTTCCTTCCGGCAAGCTTCTCTGGTTCTTTGTGTCCCAGAGGGGGATTGAAGCCAACCCCGACAAGATCAAGGCCATCGAGCAGATTGAAGCCCCGAAGCGCGTCAAGGATGTGCGAAGGCTTGCCGGCTGCGTTGCTGCTCTCAGTAGGTTCATCTCTAAGTCTGCTGAGCGCGCCCTGCCGTTTTTCAAAACTTTGAAAAAGGCGGGTCCAATGAAATGGACTCCAGAAGCGGAGGCCGCGCTACAAGACTTGAAGAGATACCTATCCTCCACTCCAGTACTTGTCGCACCTAAGCCACAAGAGAATTTATTGCTGTATCTAGCGGCAACCAAACAAGTGGTTAGTGCTGTGTTAGTAGCGGAAAGGGAGGCAGATGATGAGCCAGCGACCGTGGCAAGCGAGTCCAGCGACAAGCAGGGGGCTTCCCCGTCAAGCTCTGGTCCCGACAAGGATAAATCTCTGCAGCCACAAGAAGAGAAAGTTGGTTACTGGCGACTACTTTCCGGCAGAGCTCCCCGAAGCCGCCGCCAAGAAGGTCCCCAGGATCAACACAGAAATTGCTGAGGAGCAGTCTGCTCCGACAAGCCCTAGGGTTTGTTTCATTGAAGTAGACGCTCCCGACAAGTTGTGTCCAGACACGCTTGCCGGGGAGCATCACGCTCCGGCAGGATCCCAGATTCTTGCCGTAGAAGCGGATGTTCCCGCAACAGTATTTGCACCTTTAGTCCTCGTTGTAAGAGCTTGATAACGATGTGGACTAGGTGTCATTCAAAGAAGCATAGCCTTGCCGGAACGCAGAAGACAGAAAAGCTAAGTTGCCAAAGTTTGAGCATAGTCAGTTTTTAAATTTTTAAGTTATATTCCTTGAACGACCATGCCTTGTATGGAAAACCTGTGCGCGGAGGAACCGGCTCGTGGTTAAGTTGCGCCCTTACTTTGTTTCGAGTCCGCTCAACAATGAAAGTGTGCTGCGACTAGCCCGACAAGGTTTCTTGCGGAGGCAACACCGCCACCGGTGACTCTTGATGTTCCGCGACTTTTCAATAATGTGAAGCGTGTTTTGTACCGCAAGTTCCCTAAAAAGCGTAAGGGTAAAAACATACAAGGAATGGATCTGAGTAAAGGAGATAACATAGCAAGCATTGCCCAGCATAAAGTTATATTACAATAAATAACTTGCCGCGCTCTAAGAGATTGTCATATGACACGTCTAGCAGCGGCAAGAACAAAGAAAGGAGAAGAAGGGCGCGCCGGCACCTGGGTCCCGGCAAGCCAGTGTTGCTGGGGGCTGCGAATACCAAGATTCATCCCCGGCAAGCCAGAGTTGCCGGGGGCTGCGATATCAGATAAGTCTTTCGTCTCCTTTTCATTAAAAAAACATCCCACTTAGGTACAGTCCATAGAGGATGAAAAACATGAAAGAGAGGATTACAAGTTTTAGATGCAGCTAAGGCCCGAAGGCTTACAAATTAAAAAGATAAGATGCCCGTAATCCCTTCCCTATCCCTCTCTTCAGGAGATAGGTCAAGAAGGCGAAAAGGGCAAAAGGGGCGCCTAGGCAAGCTACAGGTGCCAGAAGACACCAAGAGAACATCCCGGGGGCTGTCCGGAGGCTGGACGGTGATGGCGGCGCCGGAAGCGGGGCTCGAAGACGGGGCGGTAGGACGTTAGCACGTTGTCGAGGGCACTACGCCCTCGTACTCCGACTTGACGGCCTTGTCGCCAGCCCTCTTCCCCTTCCGCAGCCACCCTACGCCAGCCACCCAAGGAGGCGACCCCGGGGAGTTCAAGGAGCCGGCGACACGGATGATGGGGTCGCCGGTGACGCATGAAGCAGCGCACGACACCTAGTCGGGCCCGCCATCCCGCCGCTCGCTACCCTCGTCGTCGCTGTCGCTCTCCTCCTCGTCACTCTCGCTCGAGGGGGAGTCTTCGCTATCGGAGGAGCTGTCCACGCAGCACTTCGCCCGAGTGCCAGAGTCCCCGAAGACCTTGACGGAGAGAAGATCGCCCTCCATTAACTTAAAATGGAGGGTAAAACCCGCCGTCAAGCTGTGGATACGGGCGAACGTCTTCCACCCACGGTCAAGATACATCACATTAGGGGCTGGGAATACAACGCAAACTCGCGTGCCGCTGATTCCACAGCCCCTCATGTGCAATCTCAGTGTCTCGGGCGGGTCCAACTCCATCGCACTCGCAAACGGAGCTGGAAGACGGAGGCGACGACGAGGCACCCGGCGCAGCCTGACAAAGAACTCGCAAGGGTCGTCCGCAGTATGGACCGCCGTGGGGAGGGGAACCGCCAGTGGAGGCGGAGCCGGCGCGCCGCCCCGTCCGCCTCTTCCCCGAGCGCTTCGACCTCGTCCTCGACCTCGTCCACGACCTCGTCCCCTCCCCCTTCCCCTTGTGGCTGACCCTGCCACCACGGGCGCGGGATAGGGAGAGGTGCGCTGTCTGGCGGCAACCCTCGCCGCCACCGAAGAAGGGCCAGGGTTCCCTTCCTCCATGGCAAATGAGAGGAAGGGGAACAGAAGCTGAAGAAAGGAGGAGATGAGAGAGTGCGGGCTTCTGCGCTCCCCTCTTGCTCTTCTTAAAGGAGCGAGGTGGGGGCTCGGCCGCCCCGCTCAGCCAATCAAGGCACGAGAAGAGCAGAGAATCGGGGCCTACCCGCTGCCTCTGCTCGCAACGGCCCAGTTTCCCACTTCCACCGTCCGTGACCCCAAGTGCATGGGAGCCGCGTGGCAGGGATGCGGAACCGAGGCGACGGATGAGGTGACCTCGCCCCACCCCGTGATCACGGGGGGTGGACGCCTCGAAAATCGCGCACGCCACCCACGTCACCCACGACGCTGCGATTGACGCGTGCCGTTACGGGAGGGCGCGGTGGATACGGAGTGGATTTGGTTTGGACCCAGGCCGCGCGTGCCCGTGCCCTGTTTTGGGCCTGGCCCAACAGCGCTCGGCACCGTGTATGGCCCAGGCCCGGGGGCTCCTGTCGGTGTACTAAAGTAGGGGTACCTTAGTACCCCAAACATGTGCACGGGCAGTCGCAGCGTCCCGCGGCAAGGCTTGCCGGGCGTCCGCCAAGACCCTTCGTCATTCATATTACTGCCATTCAAGAACAAAGTGTTAACTTTGAAGACAAGGCCCCGGCAAGAGGAGCTTGCCGGGAAGGACAAGACCCCGGCAAGAGGAGCTTGCCGGGAAGGACAAGATCCCGGCAAGAGGAGCTTGCCGGGAAGAACAAGACCCCGGCAAGAGGAGCTTGTCGGGAAGGCCAACAAAGGCATGTCAAGAGACTTGCCGCGACGCGCTGCGCGTCCCGGCAAGACCCGGCAAGCGACAAGCTTGCGGGTGTGACAAGTCAGCGACCGCGTCAAGGCGCTTGCCACGGCGAAACCACCACTCTACGCCCACGCTCCAGCGCAACCGACGACGTGTCGCCACAGGATCACTCCTGGTGCACGTGGTGTGCGGCTGTGCAGCCTAGCGGTGCGAGGTGGCAAGTGAAGGTGACTTGGAGGCCATCGTGGCGATCGGTGGCGCCTCTAACGGTCGCTTCCTGCACTGTTGGAGCGACCGGACGGGCATTAAATGCTCTTGTCCCCTGCCGTCAGAGTTAGGTAGGGGGCACTTTGGATAGCAGTTGTACCAACCCGCGCTTTTACCTTTCTACCCCTCTCTCTGCGTTGCCACCTGTCGGTGACCCCTTTAGACTATAAAAAGGAGGCCCGTGCGCACGTAGAGGAGGTTCGACTCATTCGAAACCACAACATACCCACGCTTTTGAGCAAGAACAAATACAAACACAAAGCAGCAGTAGGAGTTTTATCTCTCCGGAGAGCTCCGAAGCTGGGTAAAATCCCCCGTGCGCTCGACCTCGATCTGCTCTTCGTGCGCCCTCCGCTCCCTGCCGGACCGAGAAGGGGCCCCTGCCCCATAGGTGCTCGTTTCCCACCACGACACATGGGCAAAAAGATTTAAAACAAACAGGCTATTTTATCATTGTGTGCGCACGTGAACATAACAACTAGATTACAGATCAAGACCAAAAGAATATCCTTCATCTCTTTTAAACCATGTAAGTTGAAATGATACGTTAAGACAACTGTGTATAAAAGTGAACAGAGTAATTGACATTAGCTGCAAACCAAGTAGTTAAATGAACACATCACAGTACCAATCAGTTTAAGGTAGGAGGAGTAAGGACTTACAACAGCGGCTTGAACTGGTGTGCTCATGCCCTTCATCTTGCTGGTGTGACAATCCTTGAAGATTTGCACTGCATTTGGTTCAGGTTCTTTTTGGTCCGCACGTGATTTCCTCTGTATTTGGAACCAGTCAATATCGATACGATAATATGGCACAAAAAATGAAGGAAGTAGTAGCTATTTACAAGAGCCTTACAGTGTGCAATATAGCTACAAGATCCTGTTGTCTGTTGGGATTTCACTTTAGAACGGTTGGTTTTGTTCTTCAAACAGTTAGCCTAGGAGAAGGTACACTTGTAAGGCACATACATAAATACAAGTTCAATATGTGGTCTGATCAAATACATATAGCCTACCTGATACTTTGGATCAGACCAGTGTTTAACGAGGGCTGTCCAGTCTTCATCTGTAATATATTCCACTAGAGATGTTTGGGCGATTTCATTGTTTGCCTAGCCTTCAAAGTGAGATTTTCTAAGGTGGTACCGATAATGTCGCAGAGCAGGCTGAAAAACATGAGTGCATGCTTGTTTAGTTGCATCATCTTTCGGATCCAACTTGAACCTCATCTGTTGAAAAAAGAATGTGAGTCTTTTTAGGAGGAAGCTAGAAAGTATGGGACAGAGCAAGACAATATTACTAATTGTGATGAATAACATTACTTACGGATAAATGGTCAAGGAAGGTGTTAAACTGGGTATTGTCTTTCTCATTCCTGTATTGGATCCACGTTGGGAGGATACGTGCATGACACCTAACGGCAACGGCTGCCTCTGATACTAACTTGGCTGACTCTGTAGCATCACGTGGCCTTTTTAGACCTGCCTCAAAATGGATCTCCATTCTTCCTCCTTTAGATTTTGTTAATCTGTCAAGCATTATCCCTGATGTCTGTTTCCTCTTGCGTCGTGGTGCTAGTTCAACAACGAATATGGAAAGTGTTAGTGTACATCAAACTGTGAGAGTGCATATAAAGGAGCATGCACCTGCAACTTGACTCGGTCAGGTACCTTCTTGGTGTTGATGCTCATGAGGTTCATCTCGATCTTGCCAAGTCCTCGCTGTGTCGCCAGTGCTTGAAGTAGTGTTCGTGTGAAGGCAGCTTGGGAACCGCCGCCTCGAGCAAACGAACGAGTAACTGGTTGAGATGCTGGTACAGTTGAAGCGGATGCTGCAGCTGGTGGAGCAGGTGATACTGTGTTTGTAGATTTAGCCGGTGGACTTGGACCTTCTACTACACTATAGGTACCAGCAGAACCTCGACGGCAGAACCTTTTCCGTTTCACCCGACGAGTAACAGCACTCCCTACTATATTATTTTCCTTGCTCTTTTTTGCCTTTGCCATGTCAAGTTGTACCCACAACACAAAAGAATAGAATCACTCTTTAGAACTCATTGATGCATGATACAAACAAGCAATACTTTGATGTAAGACAACCGTATGAGGATGGAATATGTAAGAAAAATAGGACGGCATGACATATTCACATCTACGATGTGCAAACTAAGCTGAAGGATTTTCAAGAAAATAGAAGTAATGCAAGCTAGACACCATATGAAAGATGCAACCAATATTACTCTGCCAAGTTAAAAGTGTCTTGTCATAAGTGGCAATTCGAAAAATTAGAAGCAGTACAACGTAGAAATCAATGCAAGATGCAACAACTATCAAACTGCCATGTTAAAAGTTTCCAATCATAAGTTACTGATGCGGGATACACAACAGCAGTACTTTGATGTAAGAACATGGTATGATAGATAGATGCAGTGTATTCTAGACAGAGAAAGCCATGTAATATGCACATGTATAACGTATAAACTCAGCAGGTGAAATTTAATCAAAATAGAAGAAATACAGGCTAGACAACATATGCAACATGAAACCAATTATCACACTATCAACTTAGAGCAAGCACATGCGATGGTGGAGTACGGGAGATGAACTCATCATGTAGACTTGGGACTTCAACTTCATTAGCAGTAGCAGCGGCAAATCTAGAGAGTCTTTGTTTGCATCGGTGTGGAGTACCACCAACATCCCCTAACTTACTCTTTTCCTTCCTATTTTCTGATATTGCCTTATGAAGTCAAAACCACAAGAAGATGAATAAAATTAGCTCTGCATAACTGGTTGATGCATGATACAGACGAACACTACTTTGATGTAAGGCAAGCGCAGGATAGGAGGATGGAATATATACAAAAAAAGACAGTGTTTCATATTTGCACGTACAATATAGGAGGATGGAATATGTATGAAAAAACAGTAAGTGGAAGGCATTTCAACAAAATTAGAAGAAATGAAAGCTAGGCACCATATTACATGCAACCAATATCACTCTATCAGGTAAAAAGTGTCTCGTCGTACGTCCCATTTCAAGAAATTAGAAGCAGTACAAGCTAGAAGACAATGCAAGATGCAACCTACATCACAGTCCCAAGTTAAATGTGTCTTATTGGTAAGTGATCGTTGCAGGTATAAGTTGTAAGCTACGTAGATGCAATTCTACATAATCAGAAGCAATACAAACTAGACATCATATGGAAAACGGAACCACATATAATAGTTCCAAGTAAGAGCAAGCACCTGTGATGGTGGAGTAGGGGACATGTGCTCATCATGTACCCGTATGTTCTAGAAACAGGAACACGTGTCATATTCACAGGCATTATGTGTAAAGTAAGCAGATGCAATTCAAGTTAGAAGCAATACAAGCTAGACATCATACGCAACATGCAACCACATATAATAGTGCCAAGTTAGAGCAAGCACCTGTGATGGTGGAGTAGGGGAGATGTGCTCATCATCTACACAGCTACGTTGACTGTCTAGCCTTGCGTTGTCTTGCGAATCTTGTTGGGAGGATGGCGGAGTAGAATCTGTAGAGAACCTCCGTTTCAGTTGCTCGGAAGGACCACCATTATCCAATGCCTTGCCAATTTCCTTCAGCTTTATTGATTTTGCATTGTGAGGTCATACCGACAAGAAAAAGGAATATCATTCGCTCTTCAGAACTCATTCATGCATGATACTCACGAACACTACTCTGATGAAAGGCAAAGTCATGATACGAGGATAGAATATGTACGAAAAAATGGACGGCTTGACATATTCACACCTATGATGTGGTAACTAAGCAGAAGGCACTTCAAAAAATTAGAAACACTGCAAGACACCATATGGAAGGTGCAATCAATATCACTCTGCCAAGTTAAAACTGTCTCGTCATAGGTGGCGTTCATCAAACTAGAAGCATTACATGCTAGAAATCATATTCAAGACACAAACTAATATCACACTGCCAACTTAAAGGTGTACCATCATAAGTGATTGATGCAGGATACACAAGAAGAGTAGTTTCATGTAAGAACATGGTGTGATAGAGAGATATAGTATGTACCAAAAATAGGAAAGCGTGTCATATTCACATGTATCATGTGTAAGCTAAGCAGATGTAGTTTACACTAATTAGGAGCAATACGAGCTAGACACCATATGCAACATGTAACCAGATATAACACTGCCAAGTTAGAGCAAGCACCTTGGATGGTGGAGTAGGGGAGCAGAGACTTGGACCTTGTAATGCACTATCAGTACAAGGAGAATCGGTACAGATGCTCCGTTTACGTTGCTGCAGAGGGCCACCATCATCGCCTTCCTTACTCTTTTCCTTCCTCTTTCTTGATTTTGCCTTGTCAAGTCAAACCCACAAGAAAAAGGAATAAAATTTGCTCTTCAGAACTTATTGATGCATGATACTGACGAACACTATTTTCATGTAAGGCAGCCGCATGATAGGAGGATGGAATATGTATGAAAAACAGGACGGCGTGACATATTGACATGTATGATGTATAAAGTGTAAACTAAGCACAAGGTGCTTGAACTTGTTAGAATTGATGCAAGCTAGAAACCATATGAAAGATGAAACCAATATCACTCTGCCAAATTAAAAGGGTGCCCTAACAAATGTATTTGACCAAATTAGAAGCAACACATGGCAATAGGCTAGAAATAATATGCAATATGCAACGAATAAAGGTGACTCATCATAAGTGATTGATGCAGGATACAAAAGAGAGGTAGTTTCATGTAAGAACGAGGTTAACACATAGATGTAGTGTGTACAGAAAATAGGAAGGCATGTCATATTCACAGGTATAGTGTGTAAACTAAGCAGATGCAATTTACCCTAATTAGAAGCATTACAAGCTAGACACCCTATGCAACATGCAACCACATATCACACTGCGAAGTTGGAGCAAGCACCTGTGATGGTGGTGTAGGGCAAGTGCGGTCTTCAGGTACAGAGCAACATTCAATATCTTCATTTAGGCTTGCTGTTTCTTGAGAATCATGTGGAGATGATGAAATTGCATTCTTCATAAGAGTATTGCGTCTCATATTAACCCACGCGCGTGACTATCTCATCATAAGCGATAGACGCAGGATACACAAGAACGGTAGTTTGATGTAAGAACATGGTGTGATAGGCAGATGTAGTATGTACCAAAAACAGGAAGGCGTGTCATATTCACATGTATAATGTGTAAGCTAAGGAGATGCAATTTAACAACTTAGGAGCATTGATGAGGGTTACACAAGAAAAGTAGTTTGATGTAAGAACATGGTTAATAGAAAGACGTAGTATGTACCAAAAACGGGAAGGCATCTCATATTCACAGGTATAATGTGTTAACTAAGCAGATGCAATTTACCCTAATTAGAAGCATTACAAGGTAGACACCATATGCAACATGTAACCACATATCACACTGCCAAGTAAGAGCAAGCACCTGCGATCGTGGTGTGGGATAATTGCGGTGATCAACTAGAGAGCTACGGTGACTATCTACATTTAGCCTGGCTGTTTCTTGAGAATCATGTGGGGAGGATGACACTGCACTCTTTAAACGAGTAGGGCGTCTCACAGTAACCCACTCGGGTGGCTGTCTCATCATAAGTGATTGATGAGGGATACAAAAGAGCATTAGTTTGATGTATGAACTTGGTTAATAGACATATGTAGTATGTATCAAAAATAGGAAGGCATGTCATTATCAAAGGTATAATGTGTAAAGTAAGCAAATGCAATTTGACCAAATTGGAAGCAATACAAGCTAGACACCATATGCAACATGCAACCACATTTGACAGCGCGAAGTTAAAGTAAGCAGCTAGGATGGTTGTGTGTGGCAATTGAGATCATCAACTGCAGAGCTACATTTACTATCTCCAACTGCTGACACTACACCCATTAGAGCGCTGAAACGCTTAGTGCTTATCTTCGAATTACACTGGAGCGACTTCTATCTTTTCTTTTCTGCATTCATCAACACCGCGTCAGAGTCTGAAATACCCATGCATAAAAAACAATAGTGTGAGTATGGGTGAAGTGTGTGCACAATTAGTACAGTATAAAGGTAGCAGATAGCAGGTTAGTGAGAAATAAATGACGGGAGACATATGATAGCTCTACAACATGCATGGCACACTAAATTACTACAGGATTCTATGAAAATAACAGTCGACTGAAAGCAAATAGGACAGTCCATTTTTTTCTGCACCATCCGATGTACAAAGAACGGGCAAATCGCCTTCGTCTACCTCCAGCCAGTCAGTGTTGACGATCTTCCTCGAAACGTCAGCGACCACCGGCCCAATATTCCTGCCCTGCCTGCGCCCTCCCCTCAATCTCACCGCGCCGCCGTGCTTGGAACCGCCCCCCGGCCATCCATTCAAGCCACGACGACCTCCAGATCGGGCGCAAGCAGCTCCTGCGCCCGACACCCCTATGATAGACACCGATGTGCCGCTTCCCCGGGGAACAGGCGGACTAGGTGCTCTGCGCGCCTAAGCGGGTGCTGCTTCTTTTAATTGCGGTGTGACTGACCCTGAATTGAAATCCAGGCGGGCTACTGACCTCTAGCAAAGGTGAAATAGTAAAAGGGAGGAAACCTTGTGCATTTAGTATCACGAAGAAGATGCAGTAAGAAGCGCTCAACTAGTTTCTTTCGTCGGATGAATACGGTGTGAGCGGAGACGTAAGATTTGCATGAATAAGGGAAGAGGAGTACCTCTTTCTATTGGCAGTGTTGTGTCCTCCTTCTGTTTTTTCGACGATCTTCTTGTTGTTCGCCGGAAACCAGAAGTTGTGGAGGAAGGTGCAGCCTTGGACGAACCCATGGACAAGTTGTTGAGTGTGGTGTGGTGGCCGTCTGTCGGCGGCGGGGAACCCGATCCAAGGCGGCGAACGACGGCATAGCGGGAATAGCTCCGGTGCGGTGGACGGTTGCGACAGTGGAGCCGCAGCAGTGAGGCGCAGGACGGCGTGGTCGGAGTGGTTCTGGTACGACGCACGTCGGCATCGGTGTCGTGGAGGCAGCTCTGCCTCGGCTTCAGCTTCTAAGTCCTTGAGGGCGTTGCAGTTGCGGTTTCGTTGGACGACGATGTCGGGGTACCGGCTTCGGCGTGATGGAGGAGGGCGGTGGTGGATCGGCCGCTATGGGGTGGAGGATGGACGAGGCTGGGGTTTCGCGGCTGGTGGAGAGGGCGTTTTCGCGCCCATGGAGTATGAATGGGGAAACGGAGGGAGGCGGGGAACTAAGGGGGAACAATGTTTCGGTTTGAGACACGCTTGTTTGAAATTTGGGGAAAGTTACAAACTTTGCCCCCATCTAAAATTTCGGACATATTGCGGGTTGGGGGTAGGACACTCATGTCAGGTGTCCCAAATGTGGGCGGGATAGATTTCTAACAAGCGCATGGGTGTTTAGGCGCCCACGGCGTATGAATGCTTCTCAGAGGCGGTTGAGACTAGCGTCTTGGTGAAGTTACAAACCTACCCCGGTTTAGACCTTTGGACATCGGGCCGATAGGCTACACAGGCCAGAGTCAGGACAATAATTTCCTACCACCAAAACATTAGTCTTGCGCGGTTTCGGGTGACCAGAGGCCTATTTGGCACTTCGTTCAATATTTGGGAGCAAAAGCATTAGCATTTTCGGTTCTCTTGAATTGAACTTTCAGGATTTGTCAAACTTCACAAATCTTTACTCTTGAAAATCGTAAAGCTACGATTATTTTGGAATGGAGGGGGTACATTTGAATATACATTGTACACGAGTATATATTAAAAAATATGCAACTTACCTCAGTTCATGCATGGTTCCAGATATAATCTCCTTGGTTGCAAAAAAAGTTAGATATGCGTATGAATATATATAGCATGTTTAAACTCACAAAAAAGATTGATGCCTCCTTTTACATCTGATTTACAAATGCCATTATCTCGGGTTCAAATAGATGAATGCACTTCCTATGAATTCGAATATCCGAAACCCCCTTTATGTTGAATTCGACATGTATTTTATTTCGTAGCTAGCAATTTGGAATGTATCCATGCAAGTGAAAAATGTATAAAGTGCTTCACACTAACAACATGGAGTGCACTAATTAATGTTTATATATGAATTGCAAAAGCATCCATTGCCTGTATTTCAATCCGCTCTCACTCTATGGATCAATAATATGAAATAAACACATGCACATGCTAGAATTCAATAGAGTTTGGGTGTCTGATAGACCGATTTTCGTCCATACGCAATTTTGCAAAATTCATGATCTCGTCCAAAAATAATAATGCCATTTATATTTTAATTTAATGCGTAGAACCGCCTTTTACACGTAGATGCACTATGCCTCGCCCCGTTCTCACAAACGCGTTATATATCTCTATATCTAACGCATAAGTGCACACACTTTATATGCATCGGCATTTCTCTTTCACACATGCTCACAATCTCTCTCATGGTGTCGGGGTGTCTCACGCACATGCTCTCTCAGTTTCTCTCTCTCTCTTTCTGACTACTATGTACCATTCTTTTCACTAATCTCAGTTGGAAAACACTATTTCTCTCACATGCATATATACACATGCACGGTCTCTACTAGCCCTCTATACGCACATATATGTGCCTACGTGTCTCCTTAGGTTGGATGGTAATACGAGGCAAAGTTTTACCCTAGTTCAGATCGGACCCTTGCAGTTGAAGAAAGAGCCAACTCCTGGTACTGTATATTAGTGATAGGGGTGTGTACAAAGTACACGTGAATACCAAGCATTGTGTGTGTGTATACTGTCAACGAACTAGCCCCCAAGCTTGTATAACATACTAAGGGCCTAGGGTTACAAATCATATATAGTCGGCTTATCACAAGTGGGGATAGAGTCCTCCGCGACTCTGGTAGCTTCGTGTTGTACGCCAAGTCCTCCACATGGGTCTTTGTATAACACGTCTCGGTCCAACCTATATGTGGCGCAGGATGGAACCGACCCATGATTCTTCATGTTGACCCACTACAACTAGAAATGATGTGCCCACCACACCACACACGCAATCGGCCACTAAGAAAATAAGCATATACAATTGTACAACGGTATCTAGCTCACAATACGTCTCCATATTTTGTTGATGACACTGACGGACTTCGCATTTGATGCGTGCTCTGTATTTTGTTGATGACACTTACGGTCATTGTATTTGAAGCGAAAGCACGATATGGTCACTGGACTTCAGAATAAGCTCATCACGGTCACCACATACATTTTGTCGTGCTAACCAACATGTGGTTGGATGGTTAGAGGATAGTGGTTTGATGACCCACAAGTATAGGGGTTCTATCGTAGTCCTTTCGATGAGTAAGAGTGTCGAACCCAACAAGGAGCAGAAGGAAATGATAAGCAGTTTTCAGTAAGGTTTTATTTGCAAGCACTAAAATAGTAGGTGATAGATAGTTTTGTGATAAGATAAATAGTAACGAGCAAAAATTAAATGAAGTAAATAAAAGTGCAGCAAGGTGGCCCAATCCTTTATGTAGCAAAGGGTAAGCCTGGACAAATTCTAATAATGAAGAAGGGGCTCCCGAGGACACATTGGGATTATCGTCAAGCTAGTTTTCATCACATTTGTAAGATTCGCGTTCGGTACTTTGATAATTTGATATGTGGGTGGACCGACACTTGGGTACTGCCCTAACATGGACAAGCATCCCACTTATGATTAACCCCTATTGCAAGCATCCGCAACTACAAAAAGGAGTATTAAGGTAAACCTAACAACAACATTAAACATATGGGCCCATATCAACCCCTAACGAAGCAACGCATAAACTGGGGTTTAAGCTTCGGTCACTCTAGCAACCCATCTTCTACTTATTACTTCCCTATGCCTTCCTCTAGGCCCAAGTAATGGTGAAGTGTCATGTAGTCGACGTTCACATAACACCACTAGAGGAAAGACAACATACATCTCATCAAAATATCAAACGAATACCAAATTCACATGACTACTAATAGCAAGACTTCACCCATGTCCTCAGGAACAAACGTAGCTACTCACAAAGCATGTTCATGTTCATAATCAAAGGAGTAATAATAGGCATAAAGGATCTGAACATATGATCTTCCACCAAGTAAACCAATTAGGATCAACTACAGGGAGTAATCAACAGTACTAGCAACCATAGGTACCAATTTGTGGTTTTGATACAAGATTGGATACAAGAGATGAACTAGGGTTTTGAGAGGAGATGGTGATGGTGAAGATGGTGATGGAGATTGACCCCCTCCCGATGAGAGGATCATTGGTGAAGATTTCCCCCTCATAGAGGGAAGTGTCCCCGGCAGAACAGCTCCGCCAGAGCCCTAGATTGACTCCGCCAAGGTTCCGCCTCGTGGCGGCGGAGTTTCGTCCCGTAAGCTTGCCCACGATTTTTTCCAGGGTAGAAGTGATGATATAGCAGAAGATGGACGCCGGAGGCCCACCAGGGGGCCCAGGAGATAGGACGCCACGCCCTACAAGGGGGCGCGCCCCCCTGTCTCCTGGACAGGGTGTGGGCCCCCTGGCCTATTTCTTTCGCTCATAAATTCTTATTAAATCCAGAAAGTTGTTTCGTGGAGTTTCATGACTTTTGAGTTGTGCGAATAGGTTTCAACGTTTGCTCCTTTTCCACCAGAAGTCCAAATTACCGGCATTCCCCTCTTCATGGTAAACCTTGTAAAATAAGAGATAATAGCCATAAGTATTGAGATATAATGTGTAATAACAGCCCATAATGCAATAAATATTGATATAAAAGCATGATGCAAAATGGACGTATCAACTCCCCCAAGCTTAGACCTCGCTTGTCCTCAAGCGGAAGCCGAAATTGAAATATATGTCCGCATGTTTAGAGATATAGGTGTCGATAAAAATAAAATACGGACATGAGGGCATCATGATCATTCTAATAACAGCAACATATATATATTTTGTCATATGATTTCCTATGCTCAAGTAATAAGCAATTCACAATGTCAAGTATGGTTCAAAAACTTCATTGAGAACTAAAAAACTATAATCTCAGTCATTGAAGCAATTGCAATTTATCGTAACATCAGAAAGAGTCAATAATAGAGTTTTTCAACAAGCTCACATAGTCAACTATCTCGTAGTCTCCCATAATTGTTAACACTCACGCAATACTTGAGGTTATAGAGTTTCAGCCAGACACTGAGAATGATAGGGGCTTATTATGTTGCCTCCCAACATATTCACCTTTAGGTGATGTCAACAATAATAGCCTATGCCAACTTACATCCAATTAGATATATATATATCATGATCTTTCAAATACGAAGAGCTTGCCAAAGGATAAGATGAAAAAGGGAAAGGTGAGGATCACCTTGACTCAAGCATAAAGTAAAACACGAAATAAATGATAGGCCCTTCGTAGAGGGAAGCAGAGGTTGTCATGCGCTTTTAGGGTTGATGCATAAAGTCTTAGTGCAAAAGAACGTCACTTTATATTGTCCCTTGTATGTGGACCTTTATTATGCAGTCCGTCGCTTTTATTACTTCCACAACAAGTTCGTACAAAGTTTATTTTCTCCGCGCTAATAAGTCATACATATTTAGAGAGCAATTTTTATTGCTTTCACCGATGACAACTTAAATGAAGGATCTTACTCAGTCCATAGGTAGGTATGGTGGACTCTCATGGCAAAACTGGGTTTAAGGATATTTGGAAGCACGAGCAGTATCTCTACTTGGTGCAAGGAATTTGTCTAGCATGAGGGGGAAAGGCAAGCTCAACATGTTTGGAAGGTCAATGACAATATACTTTAACTGAGATGTCGGAAAGCATAAACTATTACGTTGTCTTCCTTGTCCAACGTCAACTCTTTTAGCATGTCATACTAAATGAGTGCTTCACAATCATAAAAGATGTCCAAGATAATATACTTATATGTGAACCCCTCTTTCCTTATCACTTGCTATTAATTGCAATGCTGACCAAAGCTACGTTAATCAACTCTCAACAATTTTTATGCCTCATACTTTCTATGTGTGAAGTTATCACTATACATAAGATCAATATGAACTCTTTTATTCTTTCTACTTTCTCAAGATCATAGCAATCATAGCAAATCCCTTGACTCAACACTAATCTTTATTATAGATAGCACACGGACTCAATTACATAAAGAGATCACAATGCAAAACTCAAAACTACTTGATAACAAAAACTTCAAACTACTAGATCAAGATACTACTAAAAGGATCGAACTAAATAAAGCGGTAAAGATAGGAGTGTGATGGTGATACGATACCGAGGCACCTCCCCCAAGCTTGGCAGTTGCCAAGCGGAGTGCCCATACCCATGTGATTATTTCTTCGGAGGTGGAGAAGTAGGAGTTGTTGCATTTTTCTTATCTAGCTTGCGTCTGAGGCTAAAATTTTCCTCCCTCAGATCTTCATTCTCGAGCTCAAGTTTCATTATCTTTTTGCATAGTGCTGCCTTGCCGTCTTGCAAAAAACGTGGTGGGATAGATTGGACCTTAGGGAGGCTTCACTTCTTGAACTCCACATGCATATCACCAGGTTGAGGTAGTGGATCGTCCTCTTCATCGGAGCTTGTCTCCTCCTTCCTCTTTGCATCATAGTCTTCTTCTTCCACTGTGGTCCAGCCATAATGTTCCACATCCCCATATACTTTTGGATTTGCAATATAATCAGCCAAGTAGCTCTCTCCCTCCGAATCTTGGGACGACATCTTGTTCCAAATCTGCAACAAGAACAGCTCGAAACGAAAACAGAGGATATTTGCGCGATACATTGATCAAAACCTTCGGGAGTATATATAATGAATTTTTACCGACCAAAATACGTAACATACAAGAAAACAGAGTCCGAGAGGCACACGAGGTGCCCACAAGACAGGGGCGCGCCTCTGGGGGGCGCGCCTCCTCTCGTGGGAGCCTCGTGTCCCTTTCGGACTACTTCTTTCTTCCTAAAATTCTTAAATAATCCAAACTGATAAAAATTGCCATTAGAATTGTTTTGGAGTCGGTTTACTTACCGTACCATGTACCTATGCCTTTTCGGAGTCTGGAACGTTCTGGAAAGTGTCTCTTATATGTTCCTCAGGGGTTATGGTTTCGATAATATTAGTTTCAACATTGATAGGATTACCTGAAATATAATGTTTAATTCTTTGACCGTTTACCACCCTCGGATTTGTGCCTTCGAAGTTGTTGATTTTTATAGCACCAGAACGATAGACCTCCTCGATAACGTAGGGACCTTCCCATTTTGAGAGAAGTTTTCCTGCAAAAAATCGTAAACTAGAGTTGAACAATAACACATAATCTCCTACGTTAAACTCATGCCTTTGTATCCTCTTATCATGCCAGCGTTTGACTTTTTCTTTGAAAAGCTTCGCATTCTCATATGCTTGGGTTCTCCATTCATCAAGTGAGCTAATATCAAACAACCTCTTCTCACCAACAAGTTTGAAGTCATAATTGAGCTGTTTAATAGCCTAATATGCTTTATGTTCAAGTTCAAGAGGTAAATGACATGCTTTTCCATAAACCATCTTATATGGAGACATACCCATAGGATTTTTGTAAGCAGTTCTATAGGCCGATAATGCATCATCAAGTTTTTTGGACCAATTCTTTCTAGATCTATTCACAATCTTTGCAAAATTAATTTGAGCTCTCTATTGCTCAACTCTACTTAACCACTAGACTGCGGGTGATAAGGAGATGCGATTCTATGATTGACATCATACTTAGCAAGCATCTTACGGAAAGCACCATGAATAAAGTGTGAACCACCATCAGTCATAAGATATCTAGGGACTCCAAACCTCAGAAAAATTACTTCTTTAAGCATTTTAATAGAAGTGTTATTATCGGCACTACTAGTTGGAATAGCTTCTACCAACTTAGTAACGTAATCAACAGCAACTAAAATATGTGTATAACCATTGGAGGTAGGAAAAGGTCCCATATAATCAAAGCCCCAAACATCAAACGGTTCAATAACAAGAGAATAATTCATAGGCATTTCTTGACATCTACTAATGTTACCTATCCTTTGACATTCATCACATGATAAGACAAACTTACGAGCATCTTTGAAGAGAGTAGGCCAATAAAAACCAGATTGTAGTACCTTGTCTGCAGTTTTATCTCCAGCGTGGTGTCCTCCATAAGATTTAGAGTGACACTTGCGTAGGATTTGTTCCTATTCGTGCTCAGGCACACAACGTCTAATAATACCATCTACTCCTTCTTTATAAAGGTGTGGATCATCCCAGAAGTAATGTCTTAAATCATAAAAGAACTTTTTCTTTTGCTGGTATGTGAAACTAGGCGGTATATATTTAGCAACAATGTAATTAGCATAGTCATCATACCAAGGAGCATTACGAGAAGCATTGACAACCGCTAATTGTTCATCAGGAAAACTATCATTAATAGGCAGTGGGTCATCAAGAACATTCTCTAACCTAGACAAGTTGTCTACAATGGAGTTCTCAGCTCCATTTCTATCAATAATATGCAGGTCAAATTCTTGGAGCAAGAGAACCCATCTAATGAGTCTAGGCTTAGCATCTTTCTTTTCCATGAGATTTTTAATAGCAGCATGATCAGTGTGAATAGTAACTTTGGAATCGACAATATAAGGTCTAGACTTATCACATGCAAACACAACTGCTAGGAACTCTTTTTCAGTAGTAGCATAATTTCTCTGGGCAATATCAAGAGTCTTACTAGCATACTGGATAACATTAAATTTCTTATCGACTCTTTGCCCTAAAATAGCACCTACAGCATAATCACTAGCATCGCACATAATTTCAAAAGGTAAATTCCAATCAGGTGGCTAAACAATAGGTGCAGTGATCAAAGCTTTCTTGAGTGTTTCAAATGCTTCTACACAATCATCATCAAAGACAAAAGGAATATCTTTTTGCAATAAATTAGTCCGAGGCCTAGAGATTTTAGAAAAGTCCTTAATGAACCTCCTATAAAAGCCGGCATGACCAAGGAAACTTCTTATACCTTTTATGTCCTTGGGACATGGCATCTTTTCAATAGCATCAACTTTGGCTATATCAACTTCAATACCTCTCTCGGAGATCTTGTGCCCCAAGACAATGCCTTCTTAACCATAAGGTGACACTTTTCCCAATTCAGGACGAGACTAGTGTCTTCTCATCTTTGCAAAACTCGATCAAGGTTGCTCAAACAATCATCAAAAGAGGATCCATAGACGGAGAAGTCATCCATGAATACCTCACAAATCTTTTCACAAAAATCAGAAAATATAGCCATCATGCATCTTTGAAAGGTAGAAGGTGCATTACATAAACCAAAAGGCATACGTCAATAAGCAAAAGTACCAAAAGGGCAAGTAAAAGTAGTTTTAGATTGATCCTTCGCTGATACAGGTATCTGTGAGAAACTAGAATAAACATCTAGAAAGCAAAAATGTGTGTGTTTGGATAGCCTCTGTAGCATTTGATCAATAAAAGGTAAAGGGTAATGATCTTTCTTAGTAGCTTTATTTAACTTACGGAAATCAATTACCATCCTATAACCTGTAATAATTCTTTGCGGGATCAATTCATCTTTATCATTAGGAACAACGGTAATACCCCCTTTTTATGGACACAATGGACAGGGCTTACCCATTCACTATCAGCAACGGGATAAATAGTACCTGCCTCAAGGAGCTTTAGTATCTCCTGTCTTACCACTTCCTTCATTTTGGGATTTAATCGTCTTTGAGGATCTCTAACTGGTTTGGCATCTTTCTCCACTGAAATTTTGTGTTGACATAATGTGGGACTAATTCCCTTAAGATCATCCAGAGCATATCCAATAGTACCTCGGGGCTTCTTCAGAGTTTTCAATAATCTTTCTTCTTCTTTCTCTGAAAGGTTAGCACTAATAATAACATGATACATTTCTTTTTTATCAAGATAAGCATACTTAAGATTATCAGGTAAGGGTTTGAGTTCAAACACGGGATCACCCTTGGGTGGAGGGGGATCCGCAAGAATTTCAACGGGAAGGTTATGTTTCAGCATAGGTTCCTGTTTAAGGAACACTTCATCGATTTCTTCCCTTTCCTTCGTAAGTATATCGTTTTCATGGTCTAGAAAATATTGTTCTAATGAATCAGTTGGAGGAACAGCAATGCAAGCAAGACCAATAATTTCATCCTTACTAGGTGGTTCCCTTTCACGAGGTTGTCTACTAAACATAGCGAAATTAAACTCATGAGACATACCACTATGCCAACAGTGACAATATTCTTTTCACAATTAATCTTAGCACTATCAGTATTCAAGAAGGGTCTAACAAAAATAATGGGTCAAAAATCATCTTGTGGGGAACCAAGAACAAGAAAATCAGCAGTGTATTTAATCTTCCCACACAAGACTGCAACATCTCTAACAATCCCAATAGGTTTAGTGGTGTCCCTATTAGCAAGCTTAATAGTAACATCAATGTCTTCTAATTCAACGGGTGCAATACCGTGCATAATTTCTTTATAAAGGTCATAAGGTATCACACTAGCACTAGCACCCATCTCACATAAGCCATGATAATAATGATCTCCTATTTTAACAGAAATAACAGGCGAGCCTACAACAGGTCTACGTGTCTTAGTATCGGTTCTAGCAATATTAGCGGTTTCACCCAAGAAAGAGATAACATGCCCATCTAAGTCCTCATCCAAGAGGTCTTTAATCATAGCAATACCAGGTTCAACATTAATTTGCTCAGGAGGTGTATAGGTCCTAGTATTACTCTTACGAACAATAGTCGA
Organism: Aegilops speltoides; assembly: GCA_021437245.1. Classification (NCBI taxonomy): domain Eukaryota; kingdom Viridiplantae; phylum Streptophyta; class Magnoliopsida; order Poales; family Poaceae; genus Aegilops; species Aegilops speltoides. The sequence goes on from CM038141.1 coordinate 136,635,829, forward strand.
AGCTTTAACATGATCTTTTATCCTAACAGGAAAAGGAGGTTTTTCGACATAAGCAATAGGAATAATAGGATCACTATATGTAATAGTCTTTTCTTCGACTGTAATAGGTGCAACTACTTTCAATTCAACAGGAGGATTATATTTAAACCACTTCTCTTTAGGGAGATCAACGTGAGTAGCAAAAGTTTCGCAAAAAGTGGCTACTATCTCAGAGTCAAGTCCATACTTAGAGCTAAGTCCACGGAAAGCATCGGTATCCATAAAACATTTAACACAATAAAACTTAGGTGTCATACCTAAATCCTTACCATCGTCGGAACCCCAATCTTCAGAGTTGCGTTAATTCTTTCCAATAAGTCCCATTTGAAATCAATAGTCTCCAGCATATAGGAACCAGGACAGGAAGTATCGAGCACGTTGTGATTATCAAGAGAAAGCCGAGCATAAAAATTCTGAATAATTATTTCCCGAGAGAGCTCATGATTGGGGCATGAATATAACATTAACTTAAGTCTCCCCCTAGCTTGAGCGATGCTTTCTCCTTCGCGAGGCCAGAAATTATATATGCAATTACGATCATGATGAACAAGATGCATAGGATAGAACTTCTGGTGAAATTCCAACTTCAATCGCTTATAATTCCAAAATGTCGTATCATCACATAGCCTATACCATGTCATTGCAGCTCCCTTCAAAGATAAAGGGAAGACCTTCCTTTTGACAACATCATCGGGAATACCTGCAAGCTTAAATAATCCACAAACTTCATCCACAAAGATAAGGTGTAAATCGAGATGCAATGTCCCGTCTCCTGCAAAAGGATTAGCTAACAGTTTTTCTATCATACCCGAAGGAATCACAAAGTGAATATTTTCATAAGGTTTAGTAGGTTGAGGAGAATATCTTTGCTCTTCTGGTTGGGGTGAAGATACCCCAAACAAGCCCCTCAAAGGATTAGTTTCCATAGTGACAAGTAACAGAAAATTTCAGCACACTATATAAATGTTTCCTTACCAAGTTCCACTCACCAAAAGCGCTACACTCCCTGGCAACAGCACTAGAAAAGAGTCTCGATGACCCACAGGTATAGGGGATCTATCATAGTCCTTTCGATAAGAGTGTCGAACCCAACGAGGAGCAGAAGGAAATGATAAGCAGTTTTCAGTAAGGTTTTCTCTGCAAGCACTGAAATAGTAGGTGATAGATAGTTTGTGACAAGATAAATAGTAACGAGCAAAAAGTAAATAAAGTAAATAAAGTGCAACAAGGTGGGCCAATCCTTTATGTAGCAAAGGATAAGCCTGGACAAATTCTAATAATGACGAAGGAGCTCCCGAGGACAGATTGGGAATTATCGTCAAGCTAGTTTTCATCACGTTCGTAAGATTCGCGTTCGGTACTTTGATAATTTGATATGTGGATGGACCAACACTTGGGTACTGCCCTAACATGGACAAGCATCCCACTTACGATTAACCCCTATTGCAAGCATCCGCAACTACAAAAAGGAGTATTAAGGTAAACCTAACCACAACATTAAACATATGGGCCCATATCAACCCCTAACGAAGCAACGCAATAACTAGGGTTTAAGCTTCTGTCAATCTAGCAACCCATCATCTACTTATTACTTCCCTATGCCTTCCTCTAGGCCCAAATAATGGTGAAGTGTCATGTAGTCAACATTCACATAACACCACTAGAGGAAAGACAACAGACATCTCATCAAAATATCGAACGAATACCAAATTCACATGACTACTAATAGCAAGACTTCAGCCATGTCCTCAGGAACAAACGTAACTACTCACAAAGCATGTTCATGTTCATAATCAGAGGATTAATAATATGCATAAAGGATCTGAACATATGATCTTCCAGCAAGTAAACCAATTAGCATCAACTACAAGGAGTAATCAACACTACTAGCAACCCACAGGTACCAATTTGTGGTTTTGATACAAGATTGGATACAAGAGATGAACTAGGGTTTTGAGAGGAGATGGTGCTGGTGAAGATAGTGATGGAGATTGACCCCCTCCCGATGAGAGGATCGTTGGTGAAGATTTCCCCCTCCCGGAGGGAAGTGTCCCCGGCAGAACAGCTCTGCCAGAGCTCTAGATTGATTCTGCCAAGGTTCCGCCTCGTGGCGGCGGAGTTTCGTCCCGTAATCTTGTCCACGTTTTTTTTCCAGGGTAAAAGTGATGATATAGCAGAAGATGGACGTCGGAGGCCCACCAGGGGGCCCAGGAGATAGGAGGCCGCGCCCCTGTCTCCTGGACAGGGTGTGGGCCCCCTGGCCTATTTCTTTCACTCATAAATTCTTATAAATCCAAAAGGTTGTTTCGTGGAGTTTCAGGACTTTTGGAGTTGTGCAGAATAGGTTTCCAACATTTGCTCCTTTTCCAGCCAGAATTCCAGCTGCCGGCATTCTCCCTCTTCATGGTAAACCTTGTTAAATAAGAGAGAATAGCCATAAGTATTGAGATATACTGTGTAATAACGGTCCATAATGCAATAAATATTGATATAAAAGCATGATGCAAAATGGACGTATCATGGTTTCTCGAGCCCACCAAGGTTAAAGTCCCGGTGCTCGCATTTATCTTGTGTTAATTTAAGTATTTTCCGGTGATGTATGTTCAGTGGGAGGAGACGTTCCACTTGACTACGAGGCACCTATGGTGACTTCGCAAGATCATACATGCTGGCCCACTCTCCCGAAGGTGCTCATAGGGGTAGGGTTCGCGTGTGTGCATTTATAGCGGTGAGTGCTTGCGCGTATATATGAGCCCTTTCTTCTGTACCATGTTAAACAAATACATGTCATGATTATACGGTCACTGGCTCACCCGTGCAACTCCGTATTTTGTTGATGACATAGTCAATTGACCAGTCAAACGTTCCACGCGGCGCAACTAGTGTTGCACCATCGGGGCGCGTAACCGTGGGGCCCACCTGTCAGCCCGTATATGAAAGAAAGAAATGGTAGTTTGAGTCTGTACTGTGTTAATAAAATAGGAGTACATTTTAGGGTGATCATACGGTCACCGGCTCACCATACAACTCCGTAATTTGTTGATAACACGATCAATTGACCAGTCAAACGGTCCATATTCAGCAGCGCACATTCCCATAGGTCCCACCCGTTAGTGCGTATACGAAGGACAGAAATGGTAATAAACTAGTGGTCGGTGGGTATTCGAAGTCGTGAGACCTCTCGTTGGCAGTCACCGGCGGTTGGGGGGCGTTGATTGGGCGGTGGGGTGGGGATCCCCGGACAAAAAGCTCGGCGCGGGGGGGGGGCTAGAGGGATGGCCGATGCGGTGGTGGACCGACGGTGGGGAGTGGTTTCGGGGAGGGCGGGCCGGCCGCGGGCGGCGGGGGTTGGCGGCTCGGGGGGGGGGGTGGAGTTTGGTGATAAATTGGAGGCCCTTGATTTCGTATCCAACGGCTGGAAAATCTAATGACCAGAGATGAAAAAGTCATTCGACTGACGTGTAGCCTCACCCCGCACGTACACATGCACGCAAGCAAGACACGCACACATGTAGGCATGCAACACTGACACATACACATAACATACACACGCACGCATGCTGGCGTGCAACACTGACACGTACACATGCACTCACGAACACACGCATGTACGCACCCATGCATGCAACATCGAACGCACCCTTGCACGCGACGCAACACTCGCACGCCTGCATGCACACAGCACAAGACGCAAGGCACACGCTCAACCTATACGTGCATGCACCCTTTGTTAAGGACATGGATTGTTACGGGTATTAATCAGTCTTATCTGTGATAAGCAGAACATTGATGTTTGCAGCGGTCTTTATGAATCACAATGTATCGAACGGGCTATCAACATAGTAGGCTTAACTACATGAAAAAGATGACGTCACACTCAATGAACAATCATCGGTTTATGAAATGTCCACTTCTGACCGCCCTGGCCCACCAAAGGTTCCTCTGCTATGCACTGCCTGCGTTGGGTCACTGACATGCAGGCCATGCACCCAAAGAGCCCACACGTCAGTGGAAGAACGGCACGGTGTCCTAAGTCAGAGTCAAGGGCGCCACTTGTGGCACGCCCGGCTGAACACGCCTCCGTGCCGCATTCAAACGCCTCCATGAAACCCGCCCGTGTGGAAGTCGAGAAACCCACTCTGGACACACGTCCATTCATGACCGGGCCGGCGTTAAACGCAACACCGGCCGAGCTCCTCCCGTACGCCATCTATTTAATCTCCTATTTAAACGAGGCCAAATGCCGGCCAAGAATCGCACACCTCCGCCGCTCCCCTATCTCCTCCACCATTTTTTCCACTCTTACAATGGCTTACGAAGAGTAGTTATTCCGCATCCAAGCCGGCTGGGTAGCCCGCCGGATACGAGCTATGTAGCTCGCTGGTCCACCTCCCTCCCTTCGCCCGACGGAGCCAGTTGCCGCCCCGAGCCGGCGCGTGGTTCAGCAACTCGCCACTCCAGGCCAGCTCGACGACGAGCGGCGCACGGGCGTCGTTGCTGCCGTCCACGCCGCCACCTCATACCGCGTCTCCCGTCTCTGTGGACGAGACTCCCATGCCGTCGGCCGCGCAATGCAAGCAGCAACAGAAGCCGGTGCGCGGAGAGCGACGAGTCGGTGGCCAGCGTCTCCGCGTCCGCTGCCATAATCGAAGAGAAGTAGAACACGGGAGGCCGCCACCGCTTGGGTCCCCTGAAGGCCACCGGAGGTGACGCCGGCGTACACAGTAGGTGTCTTCCGGTATCCTTTTGTTGCGAGGACCTTCGTAGACCCCGCATGGGCTCCACGGAAGAGGGGAATGTTAGGATGAACTCAAGCCGGTGCCGGCCATGGCGATGTAGTGGACGGTGATGAACTCGAACCGGTGCCGGCCACCATCATCTTCGGCACCAGCCAATGATATCAGTTGGGCAGTGGGGAAGCGAGCCATCCTTTGCGCTGAAGCATATACCTCCGGGGCTCCCGGCAGTCCGGTGATCATGCTACCGGACATGAGGAACACAAATCGATCGGCGGGCCACCATTTAGGCCAGGTATTATATACCTGTGCTGTCCAAAACTAGCACCACGTATTTCATTTGAATGTAATGAAATCCGTCATGTTTGTGTGAAAATCCGGTATTTTATATGATTTCCGTCGTTGTTTATATGAAACATCAGTTTGTCTACGTGTTTGCGTGAATTTCGTCCGGTTGGTTGAGTTGCTGTCATAATGTGCGCGGCTATGGTTGGATGGCATAATTAGCAGGTCGCCGGTCGGTCTGCGGGCGGCTCGGGCAGCATTGTGGGACAAAAAAACACAGCTTGTGCGAGCTCGTCTCCAACGTGCGTGCTGGAGGAATTTTGCCATGTGTTGTTTTCATGGACTAGCAAGATGCCCGTGCATTGCACGGAACATCAAGATGCATTTTTTACAAACTCCCGCATGCATGCAAGGGATAATTAATGTCCTCCTTTGCTAGTACCACGAGGCAAACACCATTAATATTGCATCGATTAGTGTTAGTGGCCTTGTATATCTGCAAATTGTAATTTTGATAGTGGCCCCTTGTGTATAAAAATGGAGGGAGAAATATGAGAGATAAGGTGAGGAGGAGTGAGGTGTGGTGGTGACTGGTGGTCGGACTGGGTGGAGGCATGGGGATGGACGGCGCATTATGTCTAGGTTTGTATCTCTCTCACACACACACACGTAGGTGGGGGACGTGCACGAAGAGAAGAGGTGCACGCACGGAGCATGTACTCCCGTCTCTTTCCCAACCACACCTGCACGGGTACACGGTGGAGCTCATTTCTATACGAAAAAGGCAGCCCACATGGTAATTTGGCACGTGTACTGGTTGTCCACTTGGTGGAGGGAGGATCGTCTACGACGGGTGAACAAACAAATTGCAACTTGACGCGTTATGTTAAATTAAAAAAAGAGGCAAACCATGTGGGGCCTACCTTAGAGGCAAGGCTCTATACACTGGAGTACTTTTGATGTGTCCCGTCAACTCGCAGAACGAGGAGAAGCTTGCTTAGTACACCGTCCTGTAGCTCGCAGGATGAGGTGAAGCTTACTACTACTATACGCCTTTACGCCAGCTCCCTCGCCCACGCGCGTGGTGGCTCGCAGTACGAGGAGAAAATTTTACTACTCCCTCTGTTTACTCCTCGTCCCTACTACGTACTTTGGTTAGGACTCCCTCCATTTACTTATACAAGGCCACTATAAAAAATACATTTTGCATCTATACAAGGCCACAAATAGTAATCGAGACAAAAGTTACTACTCCCTCCTTTCCAGTTTATGGCTCAATTTCAAAATCTCTCCAACCAAGGTAGACGGTGAGTGGTCGAATTAATTTCGTAGTTTGCACAAGTACTACCTTGTAAGTGCATCTAGTGCCCCTTAGTGATTTTGGTGTATTTAAGACTTATAGGTTAAGTAACTGATGCGTTTGTGAGTGTACACAGGTCTATAAGTCTATGAGGAGTTTGATATTTACAGAGAGAGTCGGCCCGTAAAAATGAAGTTCTTCAACTGAAGACCTTGATATTCTGAAGACTTTCTGAAGACTTTGAAAGTGAAGAAATTGGTGTGACCTTGAAGACTTGGTATTCATTCGAGGAACATGAAGCGTGAAGACTTTTTTTTCGTAGTTTCGTTTTCTCTTTCTTGAGTCATAGGAAACACCGTACTGTTAAAGGGGGTCGAGGAAATACTAAGGAAAAATTTCCATGTGATGCTCAACTCAAAATCCTACACCTACCAATCCCTTCGAGTGAAGCAATTGAAATCTCATACTGCTTCACCAATTTCTTCAAAGGATGTAGACGCAGTTCTTCCGGTCACTAATGACTTTGTTCGACTAAGGAGTTAGGAATTCGCGGTCTGAATTGCCTACACAATGAGGAACATGATAGCCTGCGGAATTTGAGAGTCAAATTTCCGACCGTTCTTTATCTTTGGCGCCGCTGTCCCAAAATATCTTATCCACCTAACGGTCATATCATTGAAGGGCATTTATGTCTTATCATGTCGGGCTGCTCCCTAGGCTATAAATAGCCGCCCCCACAACCACTAGTTGGTTGGCTGCTCCGAGAGAACTTGACACTTGTCATTTGAGAGCAACCCATCCTCCGAGGACTTTGAGCGAAAATCATCAAGTGAGGAAAATCCAAAACCAAAACCCCACAAACCCAAAGTGATTGAGCATCACTGAAGAAATTGATCCCCCGTGGATCCAATGCTTGTTACCTTTGAAGACTGCGCTTCTTCCAGACGGTTAGGCGTCAAGGTCTAGAGCATCCAAGAGGAATTGTGGATTGCCGAGTGACCAAGTCTGTGAATGTCTGGAAGTCACCTGAAGACTTACCACGAGTGATTGGACGAGACCTGCGTGGTCTTAGTTCAAGGAGAATACGGTGAGGACTGGTGTCCTGAGTTGCGCTCGAGATCGGGTGTTCGGATCGCGTGTCCTCGAGTTTAAATACTCACCGCTCCAACCAGACGCATAACCGAGACAGCAGCTTGAACTGGTTTACCAAATCATTGTCTTCACCAACTAACTGGTTCTATTTCCTCAACCCTTCCATTTCCTCATTATCGTGTGTTGTATGTTGTTCATATCTGTGTTTGAAGACTTTGATCAAGACTTTCACAAATTCCTCGCCAATTTCTTCACCGTCTGTCTTCATCTTGTTATCCTGTGTTTACGCTTTTCAGACTCGTGCTAGTCTTCATTTCATCATGATGACTATGTTTGTATCCTGTAATGTTTACTTTTGAGTACTTATTCCGCTGCAAGTAGTTCTTCGCCAAGGAATTTCCTCACCGGCAAATTCCTCAGTGAAGAATTCATAAAAATCGCCTATTCACCCCCCCTCTAGTCGATATAACGCACTTTCAATTAGTAACAGAGCCAGGTTCTCCCTTGTTCTGTGTGATTTTGGTTTAACTGCCTGGAGTTTTTAGTTATGTCGACCGCAGGTATGAAGAAAGTGACATGCCCTATCTTTGACGGTCATGACTATCCCAAGTGGAAGGCCATGATGAGGAAGCGCCTCATGGCAAGGAACAGCGAGCTGTGGACCGTCACTGAGATTGGTCTTACTGATCTATGCAAGATGGCGAATGCTGATGATATTCGCAAGTACACTCGACTTGACATCATAGCGGCGATATCATCCGCTCCTGCCTATCCGAGAGATCAATTCGCGAATTATGCATCTTGGCAATTCGAAGCTCATCTGGGACCGAATCTCTGATGTCTATGAAGGTCATCGAACTCGTCATGATCCCTGGTTTGAGGACTTCAAGGAATCTCTCAAAACGATGACTTTCGAGCTAGAATCATCATCTTCTGCATCTTGTCTCATGGCAAACGGTGCTGAGGTAACCGAATGCTCCTCATCCGAGTCTTGTGATGATGAATCTGATAATGATGAATCTGATAATGATGAATCTGATAATGATGAATCTGATAATGATGAATCTGATAATGATGAATCTGATGATGATATTGAATCTTGCTATACCAAACCTGTTTGCATTGCCACTAAACAACAAACGGCTTTAGAACAAACTCAAGATATGCTAGACAAAAGTGATAATATGTTGCGCAAAGAAATGGATCAGTCAAAAGCATTGGGTGAATGTCTTCAGAGAATTCACTCCAAGTTTGACGCCCTTCAAGATCAACATAATACCCTCTTGACTGATCATGAGAAGCTTTCTTCTGAATCTCTTCAAAGAAAGGAAGATCTTGAAAAGCTAAGAGTGTGTTATGAGGATCTTCAGAAGGAGCACGATTCATTACTAGCTCAACAAATCGGCGCTTCTCAGGAAGAATTTGTTCCTCCATGCTTAAAGTGCATTGAACGTGAAACTGCTAATTCTTCACCTGAATGTTCAAATGCTTCAACTGTGACAAATTCTTCATCTGCATCTGCTATCACTAATTCCTCACCTAAGGACATTGCTAGTATCACTGACAATGCAGGGCTGAAGGAATTGTACATGACAGGCATGTACAAAAGCCTCAAAGGGCATCAGACACTTTGTGATGTGCTTAAAAAGCAGATCCTCAACAGAAACCCTAGGAAAGAGGGTATTGCCTTTGAGAGGAAACTCAATGCCGATGGAACATATTGAAGCCCGAGCAAGACCCCAAAACCTCATGGGTTGCTGCAAAGGACCTCCAGCTGATCCATCTAACTTATCCGGCTTTACATGTGAATCTCCTCATTCTTCCGATGAGTCATTTGACTCAACTATAAACTGTTCAAAAATCGAAATGGTGAAGTATTTGCTAGATACGTTGGCACTAATCGCAGAACGGTTCCCCTATGAAGAAAATCTGGGTTCCCAAAAGTTATGTTGAAAGTCTTCGTGTTAATGTCCTCATGACACCACCGTGAAGAACAGAACCCCAGATCAAATTCTTCATATGGACCAAATCCTTCATATGGATCCAAGTCCTCATACGGACCAAATTCCTCACATGGATCAAATTCCTCAAAAGGATCAAAGTCCTCATATGATTACCATCGTGCTAACAATTACATCTCACAGGTAGACCATGGGGCTATGAATATGTGCATTATTCTTCAAACCATTATGTTCATAAGTCCTCAAGAATTACCCCGCTTATTCATATGCTTACCCTAACCCTCAGATGTGAAACGAAACGGTTTGGCATCTTTGCCACCTTTCTCATATGGTGCTCGCAGAATGATGAACTCTTTGCCACCCCTTCGATGTGGGCGGTGAAGAAAATAACTAATCTCTTCTGAGGTCAGTCTCGGGCGTGCTTTAACGTCTAAAGAAGTTGTTGGGGACCTGACAAAATGCCTAAAAGGACGCAGGCGAATCATGATGAAATGAACTTTCATTTCACATGTCCTCATACTGCTATATCTGTTTACTGCTTGATGAAATTCATCTGATGAAATTGATATCATATTCTTCACTGATGAAGCATATGAGATTGTAAGCTACACTAATTCATCTGCAGGATGATCAACCCAAAACTACTGAATGGGTCCTCGATAGTGGATGTACAAATCACATGACTGGTGACAAGAATCTATTGATGAATGCTCCTTATCACCGTCACCTCAAGCATATCATCTTTCTTGACAAAGGCAAAAGTCGTATTGGGTCTTGGTAAGGTTGCTATCTCTAAGGATAAGCACATGGACAAAGTCATGCTTGTTGAGTCCTTAGGATACAATCTCATGTCGATCCTCAATGCTTTGTGATCTTGATATGGTAGTTGTCTTTGGCAAATATCGTTGTGTTGTGATTATGGAAGTCGACAATTCCAAAGTCTTCAAGGCTTTAGGAGAGGAGATCTGATATTGTTGATTTCTCTCTGGACCACAACCAGCTGTGTGTCTACTTGCAAAAGCTTCGAAGGCTGGCTATGGCATCGACGCTTGGTCACGCAGGCATGAGGAATTTGAACACGCTTGCGAAGAAGAAGCATGTCATTGGCATTGAGAATGTCAAATTCCTCAAGGATCACTTATGCGGAGCCCGTGAAGTCGGAAAATGACCAGGCCAAGCATCCAAATAAGACTATCCTGACCACTACCCGTCCATTCAATTGCTTCACATGGACCTCTTCGGACCTAATCATTACTCAGCAGTCACTAATGATGCATCTCTATATGGTTTTGTCATTGTTGATGATTACTCTCGATATACATGGGTACACATTGTTACTTACAAACATGAAGTGCAGGTAGTCTTCAAACGATTTTCCTCGAGGGCTTCAACCAACTTTGGTGTGAAGATCAGGCATATCAGAAGTGACAACGGAACTGAGTTCAAGAATTCTGGTCTTGATGCCTATCTTGATGAACTTGGTATTACTCATGAGTTATCTGCTCCCTATACTCCTCAGCAAAATGGTGTCGTGGAGCGCAAGAACAGAACTCTTGTTGAGATGGCTCGCGCTATGCTTGATGAATACAAAACGCCTCAGCGTTTTTGGATTGATGCAATTGATACTGCGTGCCACATCATCAACAGAGTATATCTTCACAAATTCTTCAAGAAGACGGCCTATGAACTCCTCACTGACAAGAAACCCAACGTGAGTTATTTCAAAGTCTTCGGTGCTAAATGCTGGATTAGAGATCCTCACCACAACTCTAAATTTGCACCGAAAGCACATGAAGGTTTTATGCTTGGTTACGGAAAGGACTCGCACACCTACAGAGTCTTCAACATTGTTCTTCACAAGATTGTCGACATCAGAGATGTGCGGTTCGATGAAACTAATGGCTCAGAAGAGAGCACCTACCTTCGTGTTAGATGAACCAGCACCGAGGATGCTATCAAGCTCAAGGCAACCGAGGATGTCACTTCGATCAAGAATCTGCAAGAATTCATTCTCAAGAACGCCGAGCTGATGCACCAAGAACATGATGAGGAAAATGGTGTCAAGAAAAAGCTGATCAAAATCCTTAGCGACAACCAACTCATCCACGCTTGCAAAAGAAGTGCAAGTGGAGAAGATCATCGATGACATTAGCGCACGGTGTCCTCTCACACGCTCAAAAGCTTCACATTTATCTAACTTTTGTGGGCACTATGCTTTTGTCTCTATCACAGAGCCCACTAAGGTAGATGAAGCATTTCGAGCCGGTGGATTCAGGATATGGAAGAAGAATTACATCGGTTCGAGCTGAACAATGTCCGGAATTGGTCAATCGCCTGATCCTCGCAAGCATAATATCATTGGCCCAAAGTGGATCTACCGCAACAAGCAAGATGAAAATGGCCTTGTGGTGAGGAATAAGGCACGGCTAGTAGCTCAAGGCTACACACAGGTTGAAGGAATTGATTTCGATGAAACTTTGCACCTATTGCTAGACTTGAGGCTATTCGCATATTACTTGCTTACGCTAACCATCATGATATCATCTTATATCAAATGGATGTGAAAAGTGCATTCCTCAATGGTAAGCTTGAGGAAGAAGTATATGTTGCTCAACCCCTAGGTTTTGAAGATCCAAAGAATCCTAACAAAGTCTTCAGACTCAATAAGGCCCTGTATGGCCTCAAGCAAGCCCCTCGGGCGTGGTACGATACATTGAAGGAATTCTTCGTGAAGAATGGCTTCACACCCGGTTCACTCGACCCTACTCTCTTTACTAAATCTTATCATGGTGAACTGTTTGTGTGCCAAATATATGTTGATGATATTATCTTTGGCTGTACTGACCAACGTTACATTGATGAATTTGCCTATATGATGAGTGAAGAATATCAAATGTCTATGATGGGAGAGTTGAAATTCTTCTTAGGTCTTCAAATTCATCAAGCAAGAATGGCATATTCATATCTCAGAGAAATACCTCAAAGATGTAATCGAGGAAATTAGGCATGCAAGATTGCAAAGGCGTAAAATTCCTATGCCCACAAATGGCCATCTATGCACTCGATGAAAATGGTATTGACTTCGATCACAAGGTATACCGCCCATGATTGGTTCTTTATTGTACTTATGTGCATCTAGGCCAGATATAATGCTTAGTGTTTGCATGTGTTCCCGATTTCAAGCTGCACCAAGGAATCACACCATAAGGCTGTGAAGCATATTCTTCGATATCTAGCTCACACACCAACACTAGGATTATGGTACCCCAAGGGCTCGCTTTTGATCTCATTGATATTCTCGACTCGACTATGCTGGTGATCGTGTGGACCGCAAGTCAACATCTCGCACTTGTCATTTCTCGACGATCTTTGGTCTGTTGGTCCTCAAGAAACAGTAACTGTATCACCGCTCATCGCCAAGCTGAATACATTGCTGCTGGCTCGTGCTGTGCTCAACTGCTTTGGATGAAGCAAACTCTCAAGGACTATGGCATCAACGTGAAGAATATGCCTCTCCACTGCGACAATGAGAGTGCCATCAAAATTGCTCACAACCCAGTTCAGCACTCGAAGACAAAGCACATCCGGATTCGTCATCATTTTCTTCGTGATCATGTGTTGAAGGGCGACATCTCCATCGAGCATGTGAAGATCAAGAACAGCTAGCTGACATCTTCACTAAGCCCTTGGATGAGAAGAGATTTAGCAAGTTGGTGTGAGCTAAATATCTTAGAATCTTCAATGTTCTTTGAAAAGGACACACATCCTAACACTTATGCAAAATTGATGACTTAGATGTGCAACACATGAAGAAACGTTTTTCTTCAATCAATGAAGAATAACACTCTAAGTATGAAGAAATGAATGAAGAATTTGATTCTCGTAACCCTCGACAATTGTACGAGGTGTCTCGAAATCATCATTCTTATACTGATGGGTCACGCCACCACAAAAGTTGAAAATCTTCAATTTGAGTTTTTCCTCGTTTTGAAATTCTTCAGTTTTTCAAATTCTTCAACTTTGCAAAATCTTCACTGCTTCCGATGTTTTTCTTCATATATATATATATATATATATATATATATATATATATATATATATATATATATATATATATATATATATATATATATATATATATATATATATAGGAAAATCCATCCTACCACCCGTGGTAGTTACCCCACATGTCTCCTATACTAGCATGTGATACTATATATACTATTTTATTATTTTAAATATGTTCAGATACTATATCTAAGATATTTCTAAACAAGTTACATGAAAAATTGCATATGAGCTCATAGTTTTTGTTATATTTGTGAAATACATACATATATGTACGTAAAAAGAGCATACTCAAAAATGATACATACTACCTAAAAAATTTTATATATACTACCTAATCATTGTTATATACTACATACTACACATACATACTCTCGGTTTCAACAGATACTACATACAACATACAAAATGCAAGTGGTGGTAACTACCAACGCTTGTAGGAAACATTTGTCCTATATATATATATATATATATATATATATATATATATATATATATATATATATATATATATATATATGAGTTTATGTCCTCTACAACATTCACTTATTGCTATTTCTTCAAGTTGTGAATTCTGCTAAGTGAATGTGATCGGACCCTTCCCCCTCTATGCTATACTCAACCCAATCTATTCACAAATTCTTCATGTGCGTTCTATTTGAAACTCGTTCAAAGTCTTCACTGTGTCCTTGTCAGCTGAAGAAATTGCGAACGAAACTTTAAAACAAATCTTATCCAGATTTTCGGTTTTGCCGCTTAAACCGTTCCGCATCCCACGATGTATTATTATAATCACCCATGATCTTACACGATCTCATCTGCACAGTACGTGGGTGACACATGTCGCGTGAAGGAGAAAGGGCAGGGGCATGTTTGTCCCAAAATCTTCGGGCGAACAGTTTTTACCGTGGCTATAAATACCCCTCTCCCCTTCCTCAGTTCATTTACTCTGCTCGGTCGCTGTCTCTCGCTCGAGCTCTCCTCAAACCCTAGCGCCGCCGCTATTCCATCGCCGCCGGTGAGGAAGAGCTTCACTGCCTCGACCTCGTCGCCGTCGTACTCGCTCCGGCTACGGAAATCTTCACTCCGTCGCAGCCGTAGCTGTCTCCCTCTACCAAGTTAGGGCGTGGGAGATCTAACTTGACGAACTTCACCGATGTTCATCTCAGTTCGTCGTGTTCTTCGGTTCGGGTAATTAAAAGTTACTTTTATTACTCACTTTGATTCTCAAACTTTACTGAAAATCTTCAAAGGTGTTTTATTCTTCAGATCTACACATATGAACACCTCACACACTGTATGCTCTTGATCCATCTCTCTAAGCACTCATTTCTTCAAGATTCCTCAATTGTGTGGATTTTCGATCTGTACAACTCTGGAACCTAAGACAAGAACGCTTAGTGAAATTCCTCAAGGCTCAACTGGTCAAAATCCTCAAAACTTGTCGTTTCTAAAAATCTTCTGAGAACGCATATGACCTCTCCAAATTCCTCGCACCTACACTCTGTTCACAGGTACTCATGGCCGCTGCTGAATCACTAGGTTCTCATCAACTTAACTCATTTGCAGCGTTCCTCGAAGAAAAACTGCATTCTTCTTCAGAGTGTTCAATTGTTCAAATTCCTCATCTGAAGAAAATGGCTGAAGGAAAGAGACCGCAGAAAGGAGGAAAGAAACCTAAGGTCATGATTGCTTTCGAGATCCCTGATGAAATATAGAAGGATTATTGCACACCTGATGAAGCCAAGTTTGGAAAAGAAAACAAGAATCAGCGCAAAGTGCGCATTCAGAGGATTGAACGAAGATGGGCACGAGAATGGAGGGAATATCGATATGTTACTCCAAAGTACATGAAGAAATTCGCCTTAAATCCTCCATGCCCAAGAGCTCCATTAGCACCTGGCCAAGTAGCTGATCCCACCAGCATCAAGCGTGGTGAGGGCTTTCCTGAAGAATGGGCTAGGCGTCAAGCAAAACTGGCAAGACAAGCCAAGGAAGCAATGAGGAAATTCAATGAGGATTCTGCCGCTGCTGCTGCTGAGACCTCGGCCAAGCCGAGGAAATCAATGCCGAAGAAGCCTGATCGCAAGCCAAGTGCTTCACCATCAGCGCCCTCACGGCCAAGTTCCTCACCGCCCTCACGGCAAATTCCTCGACACACCATCGCCCCACCAAAGTCCTTAGCAGCTCCCTCAAAGTCCTCAACTCCTGTGCATCCGCTACATGTCAAAGGACTCGGGGTTTCTCAATTGCTTCGTGTCTCAACAGTTCTCACCGCACTAATGTCCTCATCAGCCCCACACCGTTGAAGACAAAAGCAACAATGGGCGCGTCCTCGCCAAGTCCAAGGAAGAAACAGGTTGCATTCCAAGTACCCTCTAAAGATGAGGCCTCGATGAAGAACTTGCTGAAATCATCGAGATGCATAAGCAAAGGTCGCTAGAGCCAAGGGCACATCTGTGCTACTCACTGTTGATCCAAGAAAATCCTTGACTACATTGACCTCTGGCACAAGGATCCAAACACTCCAATGCCTGATCTGCCTCTGACTCCTGGTCAAAGTCATATGCTAACCCATTTCATCTCTCAAGAGAAATGGAAGTTTGAAAAGGCTCGTGAGATAAAGAGAGCCCAAGCTAGAAAGGAGAAGCTTCTGAAGAAGAACGTTGTCAGACTGACAGCTGAAGAACTTCTCAAGGCTCAATATGAAATCCAAGCCCTCAGCAAGGATTTCGATGCATACAATGCTGATTGGCAAGGAGCCAAAGTGAGATTCGTCAACCTGACGAAGAAAATGTCAACTGTTGCAGCCCCATCGCAACAAGAAAATCCTCAGGCTGCAGACTCGCTCAGCCTGCTGAAGAATATGCCAAGACCGCGATGACTTTCAGCCTGCGATGAAAACACAAGTTCCGTGGCTGATGACTCCATCCCAGCCACCGAAGAAATTCCTGTGGCATCCACTAGTGGTGCGCTGTAAAATCGAAGAGATCAGGCAATCGCACTATTCATACCAAGAAAATGAACCACAATCCTCAGCTCCTCCCACGCCAACACCAACTCCAGTTCTTCCTTCTGCTTATGAAGTGAAGAAGACCAAGGCTGCAGAGCAAGCTGTAGTGAAGAAAAGGAAGGCATCAGCTGCGTCAAATTCATTGGCTGCGAAGAAAATGAAGCCAATGACCAGCTCTCTTGAAAATCCTATTGATGCCGTTTCGATTTCCTCCATGTCATCCAAGGAAATTGTTCCTTATGGAGAAGACTACAAGATCCCAAGCGGATCTGATGAAGAAAATCATTCTGCTGCTACTTCATAGCAGTTTGATGAAGAAATTGAAGTGGAAGAAATCCCTTCAACGCCAGTCGGTTCCTCACCTATGCCTCAGTTCACAGCTGAAGAGGTAGGTGTTGAGGAAATTGAAAATGAAGATGAAGATGTGGATGTTGGATGCACTACACCAGTGATGAATGATGACTTTTGGGAAAGTCCGCATCCCAATACTCCTCTCTTCACACTGATCCAACAGATTCCTCAGTCCCCGACAACCACTATTCAAATGGGCTCTGAAGAAACTCATCCCACATCGTCTGTTCATGAAGAAATTCCAGTCGCTAGTGCTGAAGAACCTGCTGCTGCTGATCCCCAAACTGCATAAGAAGAGGAACCAGAAATTCCTCAGCCTGAAGCACCTGAGATCGTGATTCCTGAGGTTGTGCTGCCAATCACTGACACTCCTCTGCCCAAGCCGATGAATTCGTTCTCAAGCAAGCAAAAATTCAAGGCTAAAGACTTCTTTTCTGAGCACGTGTTCTTCACTGATTATAATCCATATGACTCTGCTCGCATAAGGAAGAGGCGTTTCTGGACTGCTACTCAAGCAAACTTCTATTCCTCGCTATTTGACAAGGACAAAATCTTCGATCATGAACATATTCCTCATGTGGATATGGAATCTCTGCCGTGCTTCGAGCCGCCCTCCGAGCTATTCACGATGCGTAACTATCAACTTCTGACCGATATCCGTGATTGGAATGAAGAACTCATTCTTCGCCTACGCCACATTGCATATCACCGAGACGCCAAGATGTCAATTCATGGGTGCTGGATTGGATGACCAAAAACACTCACTATAAGGCACCAGCAACTGAATTGCTTCGTGTCCTTCCTCTTGATCCTCCCCATGATAGTGCACGTTGCATCTACAATGACAGCAAACTGACAGATCATTATATGCAAGTGCTCATGAAGCCTTTGAAGCCAGGGCAGGCCCCTCGAACAAAATTCCTCGTCAAGGAATTGCTTTATGTGCCTCGGACTGCCTATCGCATCCTGACGAAGACAATGAGTCCAATCAAAGGCCACGACTAAAATGATGAAGATGTCGTTGGCTTCATTAAGAACATGCTTTTCAACATCATTCAGGGCGTTCCCGTCAACTTCCATGATTTCTTCATGAGGACTCTGGCTAATGTTGCTATGTCACCTTTCGAGCTGAAGCCCTATGCGCCTTGGATTATGCGATTCATAAGGGCAAGATCTTCACTGAATTACAAGGCTGACACTTTGAACCATGGTAGCTACTTGCCTCCCATTGAAGTCCTCAAGAGACCAGTTTCATCATCTGATGACAAAGGCAAGGCAGCTGCTGTGGTCAATGAAGGCACTCGTCCATTGGATGGTCAATTTCGTCTGGCTACATCTTATTCTACCAATGACGATTCTGCCACACATGACACTGCCGCAAACACCTCCGCCAAGCAAAAGCCTCAAGCCACAAAGACCTGTGGTGATGACTGACCGTGAGTTACTCCTCAGTCTTCATCAGAAGGTTGATCGCAATCACAAATGGTGAAGCGTCAGTTTGCTGCAATTCTTCACAACATGACCTCAACCCATAATGCAGTGAAGAAAAATCATTATCACCTTCATGAAACCCTCAACCGCACCTAGGCTGTTCTCACTGATGTTTATAGCGCGGAAGAACTGAAGACTATGGGTCTCCAAGAAGCATTTGACTGGTCCGCACCTCCTCCGAAGAAATTCAAGAGAGTCAAAGTTCCTGATCTAATGGCCAGCTCTTATTCTTCATCGCGTGAAACTGATGAGCATGAAGATTTGGATGACACTGCGGCAGGCCCTACTTCAACAAACAACCCCGACAATGCTGGCGCTCCTCCATCGACTTGAAATTCTTCAGGCGTTAGTCCTCGCCAATCCATTTGGTCATTTGATGACAAAGGGGGAGAAATCTGAGTTAGTCTTCAAGCGGGTTTATATTATGGCTGTTTTGTTAAGTTACAACTCTCGTTCTTCCAAAACTTTTTACTGGATCGAGTTGTAATCTTAAACCCGATGGTGTCCTGATACTTTTGGACGGTGCATGATGCTTTTGATGCACTGTGCTCTGATACTTTTGATGTGATATTCTGCATGCTTATTCCTTGTTAATACTATTGCACGCATGCTGAATTACATCAGGCACCATATTTCATCATGCATTTCAAATTCTTCATACTATATATCAAATGCGTGTATGAATTACAACATATAGGGGGAGTTCTCCATGATTCAACTCTTCAAATGTGCATTGCCTTCAAAAGCAAATTCCTCATTATGCACATATTCAGGGGGAGTTCTTATATATCTTGCAATCAAATTCCTCAATATCAGTATTTACACTTCATATGTTTATCCCCGTTGAAAACTTAACCTATGTTGTCATCAATCACCAAAAAGGGGGAGATTGTAAGTGCATCTAGTGCCCCTTAGTGATTTTGGTGTATTTAAGACTTATAGGTTAAGTAACTGATGCGTTTGTGAGTGTACACAGGTCTATAAGTCTATGAGGAGTTTGATATTTACAGACAAAGTCGACCCCTAAAAATGAAGCTCTTCAACTGAAGACCTTGATATTCTAAAGCTTTCTGAAGACTTTGAAAGTGAAGAAATTGGTGTGACCTTGAAGACTTGGTATTCATTTGACGAACATGAAGCGTGAAGACTTTTGTTTTCGTAGTTTCGTTTTCTCTTTCTTGAGTCATAGGAAACACAGTACTGTTAAAGGGGGTCGAGGAAATACTAAGGAAAAATTTCCATGTGTTGCTCAACTCAAAATCCTACACCTACCAATCCCTTCGAGTGAAGCCATTGAAGTCTCATACAGCTTCAGTCAATTTCTTCAAAGGATGAGACACAGCTTCTTCCGTCATCGATGACTTTGTTCGATCGAGGAGTTAGGAATTCGCTAGTGCGAATTGCCTACACAAAGGAGGAACATGATAGCCCCGAGGAATTTGAGAGTCAAATTTCGACCGATCTTGTCTTCTTGCCGGCTGTCCCAAAATATCTTATCCACCTAACGGTCATATCATTGAAGGGCATTTATGTCTTATCATGTCGGGCTGCTCCCTAGGCTATAAATAGCCGGCCCCCACAACCACTAGTTGGTTGGCTGCTCCGAGAGAACTTGACACTTGTCATTTGAGAGCAACCCATCCTCCGAGGACTTTGAGCAAAAATCATCAAGTGAGGAAAATCCAAAACAAACCCCCACAAACCCAAAGTGATTGAGCATCACTGAAGAAATTGATCCCGCGTGGATCCGACGCTTAATACCTTTGAAGACTGTGCTTCTTCCAGACGGTTAGGCGTCAAGGTCTAGAGCATCCAAGAGGAATTGTGGATTGCCGAGTGACCAAGTCTGTGAAGGTTTGGAAGTCACCTGAAGACTTACCACGAGTGATTGGACGAGACTTGCATGGTCTTAGTTCAAGGAGAATACGGTGAGGATCGGGTGTCCCGAGTTGCGGCTCGAGATCGGGTGTCCGGATCTGCGTGTCCTCAAGTTTAAATACTCACCGCTCCAACCAGACGCATAACCGAGACAACAGTTGGAACTGGTTTACCAAATCATTGTCTTCACCAACTAACTGGTTCTATTTCCTCAACCCTTTCATTTCCTCATTATTGTGTTGTATGTTGTTCATATCGTGCTTGAAGACTTTGATCAAGACTTTCACAAATTCCTCGTTCAATTTCTTCACCGTCTGTCTTCATCTTGTTATCCTGTGTTTACGCTTTCTGTACTCTGTGCTAGTCTTCATTTCATCATGATGACTATGTTTGTATCCTGTAATGTTTACTTCTGAGTACTTATTCCGCTGCAAGTAGTTCTTCGGTAAGGAATTTCCTCACCGGCAAATTCCTCAGTGAAGAATTCATAAAAATCGCCTATTCCTTAATGGGTACGATGGTTCAAAAAGTTCAGTCCGCTAAGAGCAGACTAGATGAAGACTTCACGAGCATACTAACAGGCTTCGAGGTATGTGATGTAATGTCTTTTAGCCGCTTTTCCATGAAAAATCTAGCTATATATAGATAGTAGCCCCTGACACTCTATTTCGCCAATGAAGCAGGCAGACAGATGGTCTATAGGTATCCGCAGTAAATAACATACTTAGCTTTTTTTGATAAAAAATCAGGCTTCACTGTTAGCGGCGACTGCTCAGGCCGCTGAAGTTTCCGAACTAAAGCGGAAACTATATCTGGTCGATGAGGGCAATATCCGGATTAACAAGCGGCTAGACGAAGCACAAGGTATGTTTCAAGTGCTCCATATTCCATTAAATTAGTATGCAAATGCTTAGGTGAAGCTCACGCGCTGCTATATGTATAACTGCAGATGGCGCTGCTGAGGTCGAGACCCTTAGGAGTGACCTTGCCCGCGCGAAAGAGCAGGCAAGGGTGAGTGATGCGGCCGCTGAGAAAGCGGCTGCCGATTTGAAGGATTAACAAGCCACCCGGTGTTAGTTCGAGGAGCGCGTATCCAAGATTGAGCAAGAGCTCAAGGACACAACTCGCAAGTGCGAGCTCCTCGAGGAGGGGAATAAAGCGAAGGCGGCCGAACTCGCCAAGGCCCTTCAGGACACCCAAGAAGCCAGGTCTGAATCCCGCGCTGCTCGCGAGGCGGTCCGACAAGCCGAAAAGATAGCGGCTGGTAAGCCCATTCTTTTACAGTCTAAGTTTGGCGATCAGAGGTATGCCTTACTTAATCGACTATGGAGTTCTCCAGACTCCTTTGCGGATCTACCGAAGAGCGTTCCTGACGCAGCGCAATTCTACTGGCCCCAGGAGGGGCATGTGACAGAGAAGCTTTTCTGGTCAGAATATGCAACACAGGAGCATTCGGCGCTGCTGAACGACCAGATGGCGGAGTGGGCCGAGTTACAGAAGATGTCTGGAGCGGCCATGAAGGACATGATACTCTGGCTATGGCCTGCTGAACCCGTTCCGAGCAGTTATTTTGGCCTAGTGCGGCGACTTATCGATGCCGTGCCCCGAATTGATGCCATCAAACGGTCGGTGTGCATATAAGGTGCACAGAGGGCCTTCGCCCGTGTCAATGTGCACTGGGCTAAGATGAAAGCCGTCGTTGTCGCGGTGGAGGGTCCTCCCGAAGGCAAGGACCACCGCACGCTGGAGCGTTATTTCAACAACGTCCTAGAGGGTGCTCGTTTGATAGAGGGTCAATGCTCAAAGGATATCATATTCGAACGACCCGATCATGTATATTATAGATATTAAGGCTTTGTAATATATTTGCACTATTATCTGAAATTGCTTCCCTCTTGTTCAGCCGTTTTTTGTATGCCTAAGTATTTTCCAGTCGTCGGCTTTGACCCCCACGTAGATGCTACGGGGGTGTTCAGAATGGCACGTGAACACTCTTGACCCAACGTCTTGGTCCGTGACGGAGGTGTCAGTGCGTCGAACCAGGCAATCGGACTATACGGCTTTACCGCCTCTCACTTAGCCATAGGAGTTTGATGATGGGGCTATAAAATATCCCCTGGTACGTATGTGACTATCCGAATGCAGATGCGTTACGTATATGACTGGAAAAACAGTCCTTCATTTAAAATGGAAAAAATCGTTAAAGATTTAGTAAGTCATCGAACGGCTGACTAGCTCTCGCCGCATCATGACAGTCAATTTTTGGCTTTCTCTACTGAGGTGCTTGACCGGACGAACCAGAAACACAATCGCATTAGTTCTCCCTTTACTACCCTAGCCGAACAAATGGAACATAAGGTAGCAAACACAGCAGCCGGGCAACCCAACTACTGACCAAAGACATGATTCGGAGCCGATGCATATAATGCCAAGCTCGGATCACCAAAGTGTTCTACAAAGCTGTTTGGGATTTCGTTTAATGGCTCATAAGTGGCCGTATGGAGCCCCTGGCAATGGGTGTCAAGGTATGTGTGACAACTGGAGAGACGGACTACAGTTTTTTGAATAAAGTTGATACCAAAAAAATTGTCACTACTAAATCTGGTTGATATGTCAAGACATGATCTTTGCAGAGGGTACCATAGGCACCAAAATCATTTTACATGCCGGGGGTCTAATAGTAAGGAGAAAAGCTTAGTACAGGTCCTTTTAAATAAGGTTTGGTCCGAAGAGTCCTTTGGATGTCCTACCGCACGTCTGCGCTGCTTTCGCCTTCTAGAGAAGGGTTCCCTGAAGGGAACCGTCTTCTATTTGTCATACGAAACCGGGCTCGGAGTGAGTCCTTATAAATCTGTAGGATACATGGGCTCGAATGCACCTGTGGTAAAAAAGTAAGCGAAGAAGAGTGCAAGATCATATAGGGTCGAGCCGTACTGTATACTGATACGTCTCCAACGTATCTATAATTTTTTATTGCTCCATGCTACTTTATATACTGTTTTGGACTATATTGGGCTTTAATTTCCACTTTTATTTTACTTTTCGGACTAACCTATTAAACGGAGGCCCGGCCCAGAATTGCTGTTTTTTGCCTTTCTCAGTATTTCGAAGAAACAGAATATCAAACGGAGTCCAAACGGAATGAAACCTTCGGGATCGTGATTTTCCAACCGAACGTGACCCAGGAGACTTGGACCCTACTCCAAGCAGTGCCCAAGGAGGTCACGAGGGTGGAGGGTGCCCCCTGGGCACGCCCCCTACGTCATGGGCCCCTCGGAACTCCACCGACGTACTCTTTCCTCCTATATATACCTACGTATCCCCGAACGATCAGAACAGGAGCCAAAAACCTAATTCCCCGCCAGAACCTTCAGATCCACAAGATCCCATCTTGGGGCCTATTCCGAGTCTGTCGGAGGGGCATCCACCACGAGGGCTTCTACATCATCACCATAGCCCCTCCGATGAAGTGTGAGTAGTTTACTTCAGACCTTCGGGTCCATAGCTAGTAGCTAGATGGCTTCTTCTCTCTTTTGGATCTCAATACAATGTTCCCCCCTCTCTCGTGGAGATCTATTCGATGTAATCTTCTTTTTGCGTGTGTTTGTTGAGACCGATGAATTGTGGGTTTATGATCCAGTATTATCTATGGAAAATATTTGATTCTTCTCTGAATTCTTTTATGTATGATTGAGTTATCTTTGCAAGTCCCTTCGAATTATCTTTTTGGTTTGGCCAACTAGATTGGTAGTTCTTTTAATGGGAGAAGTGCTTAGCTTTGGGTTCAATCTTGCGGTGTCCTTACTTAGTGACAGAAAGAGTTGCAAGGCACGTATTGTATTGTTGCCATCGAGGATAACAAGATGTTTTTTTATCACATTGCATGAATTTATCCCTCTACATCATGTCATCTTGCTTACGGCGTTACTCTGTTTTTACTTAATACTCTAGATGCATGCTGGATAGCGGTCGATGAGTGTAGTAATAGTAGTAGATGCAAAATCGTTTCGATCTACTTGTTTTGGACGTGATGCCTATATACATGATCATTGCCTAGATATACTCATAACTATGCTCAATTCTGTCAATTGCTCAACAGTAATTTGTTCACCCACCGTAGAATACTTATGCTCTCGAGAGAAGCCACAACTGAAACCTATGGCCCCCGGGTCTATTCTCATCATATCAATCTATATCATTTTATTTACTTGCTTTGTTTTTACTTTGCCTTTATTTTTACTTTGCATCTATCTATCAAAAATACCAAAAATATTATCTCTATCAGATCTCACTCTCGTAAGTGATCGTGAAGGGATTGACAGCCCCTAAGCGTTTGTTGCGAGTTGCTATTGTTTTGTGTAGGTACGAGGGACTTGTGTGTGGTCTCCTACTGGATTGATACCTTGGTTCTCAAAAACTGAGGGAAATACTTACGCTACTTTACTGCATCATCCTCTCCTCTTTGGGGAAATCCAACGCAGTGCTCAAGAGGTAGCAAGAAGAATTTCTGGTGCCGTTGCCGGGGAGGCTCACGCAAGCAAGTCAACCATACCAAGTACCCATCGCAATCCCTATCTCTCAAATTACATTATTTGCCATTTGCCTCTCGTTTTCCTCTCCCCCACTTCACCCTTGCCTTTTTATTTGCCCTCTCTTTCCCAATCTCCTCCTCTCTTTCCCGTTTGCCTTTTTCCCTTTGCCTTTTGTCTGCTTGTGTGTTGGATTACTTGTTGCCATGGCGCAAGATAATACCAAATTGTGTGATTTCTCGAATACCAATAATAATGATTTTCTTAGTACTCCGACTGCTCCTCTTAATAATGATGAGTCTAGTGAAATCAATACCGGTTTGTTGAATCTTGTTATGAAAGATCAATTCGCTAGCCTTCCTAGTGGAGATGCCGCTACTCACTAAACAATTTTGTTGATTTGTGTGATATGCAAAAGAAGAAAGATACGGATAACAATATTGTCAAATTAAAGTTATTTCCGTTTTCACTTAGAGATCGTGCTAAAGTTTGGTTTTCATCTTTGCCTAAAAATAGTATTGATTCTTGGAATAAGTGCAAAGATGCTTTTATCTCTAAGTATTTTCCTCCCGCTAAGATTATCACTCTTAGGAACGATATCATGAATTTTAAACAACTTGATCATGAGCATGTTGCCCAATCTTGGGAAAGAATGAAATTAATGCTTCACAATTACCCTACTCATGGTTTGAATTTATGGATGATCATACAAAAATTTTATGCCGGATTGAACTTTGCTTCTAGAAATCTTTTAGATTCGGCCGCGGGAGGCACTTTTATGGAAATTACGTTAGGGGATGCTACCAAATTGCTTGATAATATTATGGCTAATTATTCTCAATGGTACACCGAAAGATCTTCTAGTAAAAAAGTGCATGCTATAGAAGAAGTCAATGTTTTGAGTGAAAAGATGGATGAACTTATGAAGATGTTTGCTCCTAAAAATACTCCTCTTGATCCCAATGATATTCCTTTGTCTACCTTGCTTGAGAATAATAATGAATCTATGGATGTGAATTTTGTTGGTAGGAATAGTTTTAGAAACAACGCGTATAGTGGGAATTATCCTAGTAATCCTTCTAATAATTATGGAAATTCCTACAACAACTCTTATGGAAATTTTAATAAGATGCCCTTTGAATTTGAGAGTAGTGTTAAAGAGTTTATGACTTAACAAAAGAATTTTAATGCTTTGCTTGAAGAGAAATTGCTTAAAGTTGATGATTTGGCTAGGAACGTTGATAGAATTTCTCTTGAAATTGATTCTTTAAAGCTTAGATCTATTCCTCCTAAGCATGATATCAATGAGTCTCTCAAAGCCATGAGAATTTCCATTGATGGGTGCAAGGAAAGAACCGCTAGGATGCGTGTTTCCAAAGATGCCTTTATTAAAGCGTGTTCTTCCAATCCCTATGAAAATCAAGATGAAGATCTAAAAGTTATTGATGTGTCCCCCATTAAATCTTTGTTTTGCAATATGAATCTTGATGAATCTGAAGATTATCTTCCTTTACCTAGAAGGCGTTCTAAGAATTCGGAGTTTCTAGATCTTGATGATGAAATTGATGAAAGTGGGATTGAAATAAATAAAAACCGTGATGTTGCTAAACCCACTATTTTGGATCTCAAGGAATTTAATTATGAAAATTGCTCTTTGATTGGTTGTATTTCCTTGTTGCAATCCGTGCTAGATTCTCCTCATGCTTATAGTAAAAATAAGGCCTTTACCGAACATATTGTTGATGCTTTGATGCAATCTTATGAAGAAAAACTTGAGTTGAAAGTTTGTATCCCTAGGAAACTCAATGATGAGTGGGAACCTACTATTAAAATTAAAATTAAAAATTTTGAGTTTCATGCTTTGTGTGATTTGGGTGCTAGTGTCTCTACTATCCCCAAAACTTTATGTGATTTGCTAGATTTCCGTGATTTTGATGATTGCTCTCTAAACTTGCATCTTGCGGATTACACTATTAAAAAGCCTATGGGAAGAATTAATGATGTTCTTATTGTTGCAAATAGGAATTATGTGCCAGTAGATTTTATCATTCTTGGTATAGATTGCAATCCTTCATGTCCTATTATCCTTGGTAGACCTTTCCTTAGAACGATTGGTGCAATTATTGATATGAAGGAAGGGAATATTAGATTCAATCTCCCTTAAAGAAGGGTACAGAACACTTCCCTAGAAAGAAAATAAAATTACCATATGAATCTATCATGAGAGCCACTTATGGATTGCCTACCAAAGATGGCAATACCTAGATCTATCCTTGCTTTTATGCCTAGCTAAGGGCGTTAAATGATAGCGCTTGTTGGGAGGCAACCCAATTTTATTTTGCGTTTTTTGTTTTTGCTTCTGTTTAGGAATAAATAATCCATCTACCTTCTGTTTGTATGTGGTTTTATGTTTTAATTAGTGTTTGTGTCAAGTAGGACCTATAGGATAACCTACGATGAGAGTTGATTTGATTCTGCTGAAAAACAGAAACTTTGCGCGCACGAATTTAGTTATGATAAATCACAGGAACGTGATTTGTGTTTTTTTGCTGCTGATCAATAAACAAATTCTCCAGGATTTCTTATTTTGGTAGAATTTTTAGAGTTCCAGAAGTTTGCGTTAGTTACAGATTGCTACAGACTGTTCTATTTTTGACAGATCTATTTTTCGTGTGTTGTTTGCTTATTTTGATGAATCTATGGCTAGTAAATTAGTTTATAAACCATAAAGAAGTTGGAATACAGTAGGTTTAACACCAATATAAATAAAGAATGAGTTCATTACAGTACCTTGAAGTAGTCTTTTGTTTTCTTTCTCTAACGGAGCTCACGAGATTTCTGTTGAGTTTTGTATTGTGAAGTTTTTCATGTTTTGGGTGAATTCTTTTGATGGATTATGGAACAAGGAGTGGAAAGAGCCTAAGCTTGGGGATGCCCATGGCACCCCCAAGATAATCCAAGGACACCAAAAAGTCAAAGCTTGGGGATGCCCTAAGGCATCCCTCTTTAAATCCACTTCCATCGGTAATTTACTTGGAGCTATATTTTTATTCACCAACATGATATGTGTTTTGCTTGGAGCGTCTTGTATTATTTGTGTCTTTGCTTGTTATTCTACCAAAATCATCCTTGCTGTACACATCTTTTGAGAGAGCCATACATGAATTGGAATTTGTTAGAATACTCTATGTGCTTCACTTATATCTTTTGAGCTTGATAGTTTTGCTCATAGTGCTTCACTTATATATTTTGAGCGTGATAATTTTTGTTCTAGTACTTCACTTAGATCTTTTAGAGCACGGTGGTGGATTTGTTTTAAAGAAACTATTTGATCTCTCATGCTTCACTTAGATTATTCTGAGAGTCTTTAATAGCACGGTAATTTGCTTAATGTTAATATACTTGGTGTTCAAGATATGTGAAACTTTCTTTTGAATGAATTGAATACTAAGAAAAGTTTGATGCTTGATAATTGTTTTGCGATATGGAGGAGATAATATCAAAGTTGTGCTAGTTGGGTGATTATGAATTTGATGAATACTTATGTTGAAGTTTGTGATTCCCGTAGCACGCACGTATGGTGAACCGTTATGTGATGAACTCGGAGCATGATTTATTTATTGATTGTCTTCCTTATGAGTGGCGGTCGGGGACGAGCGATGGTCTTTTCCTACCAATCTATCCCCCTAGGAGCATGCGCGTAATACTTTGCTTTGATAACTTCTAGATTTTTGCAACAAGTATATGAGTTCTTTATGACTAATGTTGAGTCCATGGATTATACACACTTTTCCCATCCTTCCATTTTTGCTAGCCTCTCTAATACCGCGCACTTTTCGCTGGTATCATACTCCCACCATATACCTTCCTCAAAACAGCCACCATACGTACCTATCATGGCATTTCCATAGCCATTCCAAGATATATTGCCATGCAACTTTCCACCATTCCGTTTATTATGACACGCTCCATCATTGTCATATTACAAGCATGATCATGTAGTTGACATTGTATTTGTGGCAAAGCCACCATTCATAACTCTTTCATACATGTCACTCTTGATTCATTGCATATCCCGGTACACCGCCGGAGGCATTCATATAGAGTCATACTTTGTTCTAAGTATCGAGTTGTAATTGTTGAGTTGTAAGAAAAATAAAAGTGTGATGATCATCATTATTAGAGAAGCCTCCCAAGTGAGGAAAGAATGATGGAGACTATGATTCCCCCATAAGTCGGGATGAGACTCCGGACTTTACAAAAAAAGAGGCCATAAAAAAAGAGAAGAGAAAGGCCCAAATAAAAAAATGAGAGAAAAAGAGAGAAGGGACAATGCTACTATCCTTTTACCACACTTGTGCTTCAAAGTAGCACCAAGATTGTCATGATAGAGAGTCTCTCATTTTTTCACTTTCATATGCTAGTGGGAATTTTTCATTATAGAACTTGTCTTGTATATTCCAATGATGGGCTTCCTCAAAATGCCCTAGGTCTTCGTGAGCAAGCAAGTTGATGCACACCCACTTAGTTTCTTTTGTAGAGCTTTCATATACTTATAGCTCTAGTGCATCCGTTGCATGGCAATCCCTACTCACTCACATTGATATCTATTGATGGGCATCTCCACAGCCCATTGATACTCCTAGTTGATGTGAGACTATCTTCCCTCTTTTTGTCTTCTCCACAACCACCCTTCTATTCCACCTAAAGTGCTATATCCATGGATCACGCTCATGTATTGCGTGAAGATTGAAAAAGTTTTGAGAATGTCATAAGTATGAAACATTTGCTTGGCTTGTCATCGGGGTTGTGCATGATTTAAATATTTTGTGTGGGGAAGATTGAGCATAGCCAGACTATATGATTTTGTAGGGATAACTTTATTTTGCTATGTTATTTTGAGAAGACATGATTGCTTTGATTAGTATGCTTGAAGTATTATTATTTTTGTGTCAATATGAACTTTTGTCTTGAATCTTTCGGATCTGAATATTCATATCACAATTAAGAAGATTTACATTGAAATTATGCCAAAGTATCACTCCGCATCAAAAATTCTTTTTTATCATTTACCTACTAAAGGACAAGCAGGAATTAAGCTTGGGGATGCCAGATACGTCTCCAACGTATCTATAATTTTTGATTGCTCCATGCTACTTTATCTATTGTTTTGGACTATATTGGGCTTTATTTTCCACTTTTATATTACTTTTGGGACTAACCTATTAACCGGAGGCCCAGCCCAGAATTGCTATTTTTTTCCTTTTTCAGTATTTCGAAGAAACAGAATATCAAACGGAGTCCAAACGGAATGAAACCTTCGGGATCATGATTTTCCAACCGAACGTGACCCAGGAGACTTGGACCCTACTCCAAACAGTGCCCGAGGAGGTCACGAGGGTGGAGGGTGCCCCCTGGGTGCGAACCCTACGTCATGGGCCCCTCAGAGCTCCACCGACGTACTCCTTCCTCCTATATATACCTACGTATCCCCGAACGATCAGAACAGGAGCCAAAAAATTAATTCCACCGCCGCACCCTTCTGTATCCACGAGATCCCATCTTGGGGCCTGTTCCAGAGCTCCGCCGGAGGGGGCATCCACCACGGAGGGCTTCTACATCATCACCATAGCCCCTCCGATGAAGTGTGAGTAGTTTACTTCAAACCTTCGGGTCCATAGCTAGTAGCTAGATGGCTTCTTCTCTCTTTTTGGATCTCAATACAATGTTCTCC
The DNA here is from genome assembly GCA_021437245.1 of Aegilops speltoides. Classification (NCBI taxonomy): domain Eukaryota; kingdom Viridiplantae; phylum Streptophyta; class Magnoliopsida; order Poales; family Poaceae; genus Aegilops; species Aegilops speltoides. The sequence goes on from CM038141.1 coordinate 136,666,306, forward strand.
CCCTCTCTCGCGGAGATCTATTCGATGTAATCTTATTTTTGCGGTGTGTTTGTTGAGACCAATGAATTGTGGGTTTATGATCCAGTATTATCTATTGAAAATATTTGATTCTTCTCTTAATTCTTTTATGTATGATTGAGTTATCTTTGCAAGTCTCTTCGAATTATATTTTTGGTTTGGCCAACTAGATTGGTAGTTCTTGCAATGGGAGAAGTGCTTAGCTTTGGGTTCAATCTTGTGGTGTCCTTACTCGGATGTAAAGAGTTGCAAGGCACGTATTGTATTGTTGCCATCGAGGATAACAAGATGGGGTTTTTATCATATTGCATGAATTTATCCCTCTACATCATGTCATCTTGCTTACGGTGTTACTCTGTTTTTACTTAATACCCTAGATGCATGCTGGATAGCGGTCAATGAGTGGAGTAATAGTAGTAGATGCAGAACCATTTCGATCTACTTGTTTTGGACGTGATGCCTATATACATGATCATTGCCTAGATATACTCATAAGTATGCTCAATTCTGTCAATTGCTCAACAGTAATTTGTTCACCCACCGTAGAATTCTTATTCTCTTGAGAGAAGCCACTAGTGAAACCTATGGCCCCCGAGTCTATTCTCATCATATCAATCTATATCACTTTATTTACTTGCTTTGTTTTCACTTTGCCTTTATTTTTACTTTGCATCTATCTATCAAAAATACCAAAATTATTATCTCTATCAGATCTCACTCTCGTAACTGACCGTGAAGGGATTGACAACCCCTAAGCGCTGGTTGCGAGTTGCTATCGTTTTGTGTAGGTACGAGGGACTTGTGTGTGGTCTCCTACTGGATCGATACCTTGGTTCTCAAAAACTGAGGGAAATACTTACGCTACTTTACTACATCATCCTCTCCTCTTCGGGGAAATCCAACGCAGTGCTCAAGAGGTAGCATATACCTTCCCGTATTGTGCCTCCGTCGATGCCCAAGGTATTTTGAGTGCGTAATGATGCATGTGTGGTACAAATTCCGCGGATGTGTGCGGCGGTCGACGGAGGCGAAACTGCTAGTCTAGCTCTGGATGTACTGAGCGGCTAACTTGCAGGACTGACCAGACTCTTTTAACAAAGTCCGGCGGCTTGATGGTTGACGAGGTGTGCGGCTTGAGTGGGCCGTTCTGTACCTCGGCCGCAAGAGCTGCGGTGTGCTCCCCTGTACAAAGGGAGTGTTCTGCGTTTCCATTGACTGTTATAACGCCATGTGGACTAGGCATCTTGAGGTTTAGATAAGCAAAGTGCGGCACCGCGTTGAATCGAGCAAAAGCGGTCCGTCCGAGCAGTGCGTGATAGCCACTTTGGAAGGGTACGATATCGAAGATCATGTCTTCACTGCGGAAGTTGTCGGGTGAGCCGAAGACAACTTCCAATGTTATTGAGGCCGAGCAACGGGCCTCTATGCCAGGTATTACTCCTTTAAAAGTAGTATTAGCAGGCTTGATACTTGACGGATCGATACCCATTTTGCAGGCAGTGTCCTGATAGAGCAGGTTATGGCTGCTACCGCCGTCCATGAGGACTCGTGTGAGATGGAATCCTTCGATGATTGGGTCGAAAACCAAAGCTGCCTATCCTCCATGACGGATACTGGTCGAGTGGTCCTTTAGATTGGAGGTGATCGGGCAAGCTGACCATGGGTTGAATTTTGGGGCGACCAGCTCTACAGCATAGACGTCCCTTAATGCGTGCTTGCGCTCCCGTTTGGGAATGTGCGTGACATAGATCATATTCACTATTTTGTCCTCGGGGGGAATTGCTTCTGCCCCCCTGTGTTCAGTGGGCAAGGCTCTTCATCGTCTTCCTCGCTGGGCGGCCTTTCCCCCTTGTGTTCGGCGTTGAGCTTGCCAGCCTGTTTAAAGACCCAATAGTTTCTGTTGGTGTGATTGGCAGGTTTATCGGGGGTGCATTGAATCTGGAAAGGTCGATCAATTATTCTATCCAAACTAGATGGACCATCTTTGTTTCCTTTGAATGGCTTCTTCCGCTGACTGGATTTTGAGCCATTGAATCCGGCGTTCACCGTCGTGTCTTCTGTATTGTTTCAATGCTTGTTCTTGTCGCATTGTGGTTTGCCATTGCCATCCCTGGCTTCAGAGGTGCCTAGGTCGTTGGTGCCATTGCTTCTACGAGTGAGCCAGCTATCTTCTCCCGCGCAGAAGCGGGTCATAAGTGCAGTAAGGGCTGCCATGGACTTCGATTTCTCTTGGTCGAGGTGTCGGGCGAGCCACTCATCTCGGAAACTGTGTTTGAAGGCCGCGAAGGCTTCGGTGTCCGGACAATCCACAATCTGGTTCTTTTTAATTAAGAACTTGGTTCATAGCTTCCGGGCTGATTCGTCAGGTTGCTGGATTATGTGACTAAGATCATCAGCATCTGGGGCCCGAACATAGGTACCTTGGAAGCTGTCTCTAAAGGCGTCCTCCAAGTCTTCCTAGCTTCCAATAGAGTTTTCTGGGAGGCTATTCAGCCAATGCCATGCTGGTCCCTTAAGTTTTAGGGGAGGTACTTGATGGCATGTAGGTCATCATTGCGGGGTATGTGGATACGGAAAAGGAAGTCTTCAATCCATACTGCGGGATCTGTGGTGCCATCGTATGATTCAATGTTCACGGGTTTAAACCCTTCTGGGAACTAGTGCTCCATTACTTCATCGGTGTAGCATAGAGGGTGTGCAGCTCCTCTGCATCGGGCGACGTCATGACGCAGTTCGGATGGAGTCCGTATGCGGTTTTCGGCCCATGTGAGGTTGTGTTTATCGCGCCGGGCTTGATGGCCATCTTCTCGCGCTGGCCATAAATTGATCTAGTATGACCGGTTCTATTGTCCAGGTCCTGTCGCAGGTCGTGCATGCATCCTGCGGCCGCTGTTTCTCTGCCTCTAGGGCGAGGTGGCGCAGGTTGGTGTTCGGCTTGGGTTGCCACTCTATCCCGACCATGAGGTTGTCGGTCAGGTCCGTCAGCTACGTTACGCGCTGTCGGGACCTCCTTGTCGAATTGGGAGAGCAGCCTGCACTTTGGGTAACTCTTAGTTGGGCACTCGAGGCCGTATTCCTTGGCTGCCAGGACATTAGTTGTAACGCCCCGGATGCAACTTTCCATATTCGTAACTCCAACTCTTGCCTTTTGCGGAGATGCAATATGATATTTCCTTCGTGGTTGGGTTTTTGTCGTTTGTTTTGCATTTTGTTCATGTCTTGCATCTCATCTCATGGCATCATGTGCATCGCATCCATAATGTTTGCATAAAAACTCGTAGACATTCGCAGTTGCCCTTTCTCTCTTTGCCTCCGTTGTCATTTTGTCAGACCCTTGTCCTCGTTGACCTCTCATGACCCCTCTCGCGTGTGTCCGAAACTGCTCCGAACCCGACCTGCTCAGTCATCACCGTTGGATTCGGATCATCCCCAAACGTCCCTAAAACATCTCCGTTTTCTTATTTGGACTCCCTAGCCTATTTATTCGCGTCCGTCCGATTGCGATCGGAGGGACGAGGTAGCCCCTAACTTAATCCGTGATGTATATATTCATCCACCCCTAGTCCATTTGGCAAACCCTAAAAATCCTCTCCCTTGTCCCGTTGCGCCGCCGCCACTAGCTCCACTCTGTCGCCTCCTTCCTCGGGATCCTCCCGATTCAACCGCAACCAACCAGCGCTCTCCCTCCTTCTCATTCCAGATGCCCGAGCCCCCAATCCAAAATTCCTCTCGGCCTCCACCAGTAGCCTCTCCGTACATCTCCCTCGGTTTCAGCCCCCTCCATCCACCAGCGCCTTGTGCCTCCTCCTCCCTTGGTCCTGGACGCGTTCGGCCGCCCACAGCTATTGTCGTCCGCGCCTGCAGGAACCAGCAGCTGCAGCCCCGAGCCCTCTGCTACTTTCCCGCCGGCGTCCGAGGCTGCAGCCTCCTCGTCCAAGACCACCTCACTCGCCGAAGATGAGTGCCTCGACAGCCCCGCTCTTTTTCCCCTCCTGCTTCTCTAACTCTCGTTCTCACGATCTCCCTCTCCCTCTCTCTGTTTTTGCTCACAGGAGAACGCCATGGAAGCTGCAAGGAGCTCAAGCCCGCCGCCGCTGCCGCATTGACCACCGTTTGCTCCAGATCCGGCCCCCCTCTGTCGGATCCCGTCGCCCCAGTCCCGTTCTGGCCAGTCCCCGCCGAGGCCGCCTCGCCGGAGCCCCTGCATCACGCTGCTGTTCCCCTGCCATGGCGTCTCGGCCTCCTCTGCTCCCGCACCTGAGACCCTGAGCTCCTCCAGCTCGACCCCGTCCGTCGAGCTCCCTGCCACGCCGAAGTCCCGCCGCTTCCCTTCCTGCGCCGAATCCCTCGCCAGAGTGAGCTCGTCCCCGAGCCCTCATCGCCGGCCTCCCCTGCTGCTGTTTCTGTTCTTCAAAGACGAGAACAGCAGCAGCTCGCCCGCTCGTCCCCGTTGACCGTTCGCCTCGCGCACTTGGGCCACATCAGCGCCAAGGCCCAGCCGCGGCCTGCCAGCTCCTCCACCAACCGGTCCATGCGGCCTGGTGAGCACCCAGATCCAGTGCCCTCTCCTGTACACATTCGGGCCAGCCAGATTCGGCCCGTGTACCATTTTTCAGATCTATGAATTTGTCCAATTATCCAAAACTGTAGTTTTACAGAAAAACCCTCAAACATCATGCATATAATAACTCTTTAACCGTGCATCGGATTAAAATGATTTATATATGTAAAATGCTTAGAATTTTGTGTAGATTAATAATTTGCCACTTTCATCCATGTTAAATATGTTTAAACTTGTTGTTCGTTTAATTTTGCTCAAATGCCATGTTAAAATGATTTATTTCATAACTAAATAACCGTAGCTCCAATTTTAATAAACTTTATATGTAAATGGGGTGGAAAAATGCCTAGTTTAACATGGTCCACTTTATTTTCCTGTTTAACAACCTTAAAATTGTGTTTAGGGAAGAACAGTAGCTAATTCAAAATATGCTTATGAGGATTTTCCGGAATTGTTGTTTGTCATTTCCGGCCTCACTTAAATTGCCTAGATAGGTAGTTTTATTATGCTTCACCCCTTGCTATATTTAAAAACATTTAATATTGTTGGGTACATAAACAAGAGAGAACTAAATAAGTGATATGGTGTTTCGTCAATATGCAACTCGTTGCATATTGAGCTCCACTTAATTTGTAGTATTGTTTGTGCACTTTGCCATGCCATGCCTCATTAAACCGGACATGCATCATACTTGTTTGTGCATAATGCCATGTTTATGCTTGTGTGTTTACCATGTTGTTTGTTTCTTTCCGGTGTTGCTTCTTAGTTCCGGTAATGCTGCGATTGTGAGGATTCGTTCGACTATTCCCGTTCATCTTCTTCATGGACTCGTTCTTCTTCCTTGCGGGATTTCAGGCAAGATGACCGCTACCCTGGATCTCACTACTATCATTGCTATGCTAGTTTGCTTTGTTCTATCGCTTTGCTGCGCTATCTATCATTTGCTCTTCAAGCCTCCCAAATTGCCATGAACCTCTAACCTTTGACACCCTTCCTAGCAAACCGTTGCTTGGCTATGTTACCGCTTTGCTCAGCCCCTCTTATAGCGTGGTTAGTTGCAGGTGAAGTTGAAGATTGCTCCATGATGGACAGGATTATGTTGGGATATCACAATATCTCTTATATTATTAACGCATCTATATATTTGGTAAAGGGTGGAAGGCTCGGCCTTATGCCTGGTGTTTTGTTCCACTCTTGCCGCCCTAGTTTCCGTCATACCGGTGTTATGTTCCCGGATTTTGCGTTCCTAACGCGGTTGGGTGATTTATGGGACCCCCTTGATAGTTCGCTTTGAATAAGACTCCTCCAGCAAGGCCCAACATTGGTTTTACCATTTGCCTCACCTATTACCTTTTTCCCTTGGGAATCATGCATCCCAAGGGTCATCTTTATTTTAGCCCCCCGGGCCAATGCTTGTCTAAGTGTCGGTCCAAACTAGAGCCACTTGCAGCGTCACCTCGGGGAAACTTGAGGGCTGGTTCTAGTTGTACGTAGTGCTCATCCGGTCGTGGCCTGAGACGAGATCTGTGCGGCTACTATCGGGGATGTCGACGCCGGGAGGTCTTGCTGGTTTTGTTTTATTACTGTCGAAATTTCTTGTAGCCGGGATTCCGAGACTGATCTGGTCTTCCCGGGGAGAAGGAATATCCTTCGTTGATCGCGAGAGCTTATCATGGGCTAAGTTGGGACACCCCTGCAGGGTATAAACTTTCAAGAGCCATGCCCGCGGTTATGTGGCAGATGGGAATTTGTTAATGTCCGGTTGTAGATAACTTGACACCTGATCCGAATTAAAACGCATTAACACGGTCTTTGGGTTATGTTTGACGTAAGTAGGAGTTCAGGATCACCTCTTGATCATTGCTAGCTTCACGACCGTTCCGTTTGCTCTCTTCTCGCTCTTATCTGCGTATGTTAGCCACCATATAAGCTTAGCCGCTGCTACAACCTCACCACTTTACCCCTTCCTTTCCCATTAAGCTTTGCTAGTCTTGATACCCATGGTAATGAGATTGCTGAGTCCTCGTGGCTCACAGATTACTACAACAATAGTTGTAGGTACAGGTTATGTGATGATCATGACGCGAGAGCGATGTTGCTTGTTTTGGAGTTTCTTCTTCTGCTTCTTCGATCAGGGGATAGGTTCCAGGTCGGCAGCCTGGGCTAGCAGGGTGGATATTGCTTGAGTTTCTATTTATGATTCATCCGTAGTCGGATGTTGTTCTTGTATGTTGTATTGTTGTATTCATGTGACATTGTATGTATTGGATGTATCCCCACTATTATGTAATGTTGATGTAATGATATCCACCTTGCAAAAGCGTGTCAATATGCGGGTCTATCCTTGGTGGGACCTTCGAGTTCATTTTGGATAGGGTCACATATTGGGCGTGACAAGTTGGTATCAGAGCCTCGACCGACCATAGGAGCCCCCTTGATTGTTGGTCGTTGTTGAGTCTAGAAGAAAACTATTTTGAGTCTTAGGATTATATATATCGGAGAGTAGGATTCTTTTTACTCCTCAGCCCCCTTCGTCGCTCTGGTGAGGACTCCTGACGTAGATGCTTTGTCTTTCCTCTCCTCAAATTTCACTAAAAAAATTTAGGATCACGCGGGTATCTTGGGATCGTTCCGATATTCTTATGACGAGAACATTGTTCTTGGTGCCTCCTGACATTTAGGGGTTGTGGCAGTGTCCCGGGGAGTTGAGCTCCGAGGTGTTGTCGTCATAATTTTATCGTTGTAGTTCTGGAATACCTGAGTTTTGCCGACATCGAAAATCTCTTTTATGTAGTTGTTGGTAAGATAACCTCGACGCCACCCAGTACTGGGGAGTTCGGGAGTATTGCCATAGCTTGTATAACGGATGCTTTTCGAAGGTTGAGGTACACGATTTCCGGAGTTTTCTTGGTTATGTGTTGACGGATGGATACAGCTTGGATGTAGGTATTGTTAGTTTGGGTGAGATATATTGCTTCCCCTGTATCCCCAACACCAGATTGCATAACCAGAAAGTTTCGGGAGTTTATAGGTGGGAATTCAAGTAGCTCCTAGAATATCTTCCGACAGATGCATGATATGGGATTGGGTAAATCTCTATCATATGTATTTGTTCTGGCTTATTCTGCAAGCCAATCCTTTGTTTTGTTTATAGTTGTGGTATTTGAGTTGCTTCAATGTCAAGTGTTGAATCCATACCTTTCCTAAATGGTGTTCTCATATTGCTATGTGAATACTAATCCTTTTTGATCATTGAGGTTGTCATGTTAATTCTTTTCCAACTGGTGCGCTTCTCTTCGAGATGATCCCATCATTCTCCCCATCCGCAAGATCAATTCTAAGTTTTCTCAACAGTGTTTGTTTCATTCATCCCAAGTTGTCTTTGTTTTCCCGCCCTCCCACCCTTTTCTTCAAGGAGTCATTTATTTTAATCAAGTATCCATTTATTCATGTGAAGTCACTTCACTCTTTTCAATCAATGTTCTGATCCGGTGATCCCTCGTGAAGATGCTCACGAGCTTCAAGTTCATCATCCTTCGTTCTTTTTTCTTCTCCGGTGGATCCAATTCAAGCTTTCGATGTTCATCATATTCCTTTCCTCGTTTCAAATGTTTTTCCATGCAGGTGTACCTCTTAATTGTCCACCTCTCTCTATTCTTATCCGGAGTGCTCAAGATATCTCACAAGACTTGTGGTTCCATTCTCAATCCGCTCAAGATATTTCGAGGTTGTTATCTCATTCAAGCCATTTAATTCAACCGGTGCAATCTCTTTTTTTTCAAGCAATCGTTCAACGGTGTGTTTCTTTTCAGTGGGCCCTAACCCACAGGTCTTTTCCCAGGATCTTACCTGACTCTTCTAATTTATTCGAAGCCATTTCCCAAATTCTTTTCAAGGTGACGTAAGAATGGTTCTCATCAGTCACATTTCCTTCTCCAAGATCGCTTTCAAATCATTTTCATCTTTGGTTCAATCTTTCCTCTTTTAATCCTTCTGGAGTGCCTCAACAATTTGGTGGTGTTTCTCCTTGTCATTCTCGGATTTTGAAGACCGAAGAAGAGTTCCTCTTAAATCCTTACCCTTTCTTCCAAAGATTCATGGTTCTAGCTTGATGCCATCCTCTCATAATTTTTTTCGATTGTGAGAATTTTTTTCATCCATCCGGAGCAATTCAGGAGTCTTTTCAGTTTGATTCTCTAGAGCCCATCACCTAATAATTATTCATTCCAGCTTTTAGCCCTCCTCTCCAAATCTTACCGGTGAATCTTTCTAATATCCTTTAATCAGTTTGGGATCTCTTCGTTCACTTGTATCTAAATCCCCTCAAGTATCTTCATTCTTTCCGGTGAATTGTGCCTTTGCTACGTTCATTGTCAATTCTTACGGTGGTTCGTTCAAGATTCTTTCTCCTTGATTATCATCTTAATTCATCGTTCTTTTCAATCCTACCGGTGGTTCATGAAGACCTTCTCAAGTTTGTGTTATGTCACTTCTCAATCCTTTTCAAGCAGAATAAGTAGTATGCCAAATCCATTGCTTGTCATCAATTTAATTTGATAAAGGATAAGCATACAATAAATCTTATTCTTATTTCCTCGAGGTGACTCAATTCTTTTCTTCCGGAGATTGTTCATGATGAAGTAATTCTCGGTTCTAGTGTTTCATCTTTTTCTTTTCCGGAGTTCCAAGTTTTCCGCATTATCTCATCGCGAAGCTCCGTCTAAATCATCACAAGGCTTCACCTTGTGTTTTCAACTTCTCTTTATTTTTATCATCCTTTTATTACCAGAGTCCTTCATGGAGGCTCTACATGGTCGTTCGTCAAGGATTCCTTTCAGTCTTCAATTGTTCTTCAAGATTTCTCTTGAAGTTATGATCCGCCAAGCTATACTCTAAAATAAACATGGTGCTCAACACATGTTTTGTTTTGAGGAGCTCGAGTATTCTTCATCTTGCATTCCAAAGTGCAATTCTTTTTACCTTATCTTTTGGGGTGGTGTTATGTCACTCTTGACAATTTCCTTCATGTTTCATGATTCGTATTGTTGTCAAGAATGAGGTATTTTAAATCCATCAATCTTTTTTTGGAGTTATATTGGGTTATATTTCACCTACAGCCTTCCCTAAGGAATGTAGCTATTTGTGGTGCTTATAATTGATCCAATTTTCTCCTTCTCATCTCGGTGAAGAAGTTTTTCATCTCTTTGGTGCTCTCAATCTAATCAATGGTTTCCATTTGTGGCCGGTTGTCACCTCATAGTCTCGAGATGTTTTCCATAAGCCCACAACAAGCTTGTGCTTCTCGTTGTTGATTTTCCAACAACTCCGTTCGATTCTTCTTTGCAAGGATGCTTTCCAAGTTCACTTGTGGCAAAAGTTGTCATTTTCTTCTCCGTCCCTTTATCTCAACGGTCTAACTTCTATTCTTGCGTTATGGAGGCATTGTGATGTTGTGCTCTTCACCCATCACCTCGTTTTGTGAGGACCGTGTTCTTTTCATGCTTATCCATTTAACCGGAGTGTTGTGTCATCTCTTCAAGTTATTTTCATCTTATCAAGTTTTCCTTCTTTTAGTCGGAGTGCTGCCCAAATTATATCATTCTTCCTCTCTCATCTTGTTTTAACCGGAGTGGTTTCGAATTCTATCTTGTCCATTAAACTCTTGATTCATGTCTTTGCAACCTTCAAGTTCTCGTAATGTTCCCTGTTCCTCTTTTCTAAGGATTGTTTGCAATCTCGTTTATCTCTGTTGTGTTATTTCTTTCAACTTTTCAACCTCTCAAAGTTCTTTGGTTTCACTCATTTGTCGAAGAAGCAACTTAGTTTTGCCTCTCTCTTCCTCTTCTGTGGCTCTCCGGTGCCATCCTAGATCTCGGGACGAGATCCTCTCGTAGTGGTGGAGTGTTGTAACGCCCCGGATGCAACTTTCCATATTCGTAACTCCAACTCTTGCCTTTTCCGGAGATGCGATATGATATTTCCTTCGTGGTTGGGTTTTTGTCGTTTGTTTTGCATTTTGTTCATGTCTTGCATCTCATTTCATGGCATCATGTGCATCGCATCCATAATGTTTTCATAAAAACTCGTAGACATTCGTAGTTGCCCTTTCTCTCTTTGCCTCCGTTGTCATTTTGTCAGACCCTTGTCCTCGTTGACCTCTCTTGACCCCTCTCGCGCGTGTCCGAAACTGCTCCGAACCCTACCTGCTCAGTCATCACCGTTGGATTCGGATCATCCGCAAACGTCCCTAAAACATCTCCATTTTCTTATTTGGACTCCCTAGCCTATTTATTCGCGTCCGTCCAATTGCGATCGGAGGGACGAGGTAGCCCCTAACTTAATCCGTGATGTATATATTCATCCACCCCTAGTCCATTTGGCAAACCCTTAAAATCCTCTCCCTTGTCCCGTCGCGCCGCCGCCACTAGCTCCACTCTGTCGCCTCCTTCCTCGGGATCCTCCCGATTCAACCGCAACCAACCAGCGCTCTCCCTCCTTCTCGTTCCAGATGCCCGAGCCCCCAATCCAAAATTCCTCTCGGCCTCCACCAGTAGCCTCTTCGTCCATCTCCCTCGGTTTCAGCCCCCTCCATCCACCAGCGCCTCGTGCCTCCTCCTCCCTTGGTCCTGGACGCGTTCGGCCGCCCGCAGCCATCGTCGTCCGCGCCCGCAGGAACCAGCATCTGCAGCCCCGAGCCCTCTGCTACTTTCCCGCCGGCGTCCGAGGCCGCAGCCTCCTCGTCCAAGACCACCTCACTCGCCGGAGATGAGTGCCTCGACAGCCCCGCTCTTTTTCCCCTCCTGCTTCTCTAACTCTCGTTCTCACGATCTCCCTCTCCCTCTCTCTGTTTTCGCTTACAGAAGAATGCCATGGAAGCTGCAAGGAGCTCAAGCCCGCCACCACTGCCGCGTTGACCATCGTTTGCTCCAGATCCGGCCCCCCTCTGTCGGATCCCGTCGCCCTAGTCCCGTTCTGGCCGGTCCCCGCCGAGGCCGCCTCGCCGGAGCCCCTGCATCACGCTGTTGTTCCCCTGCCATGGTGTCTCGGCCTCCTCTGCTCTCGCACCTGAGACCCTGAGCTCCTCCAGCTCCACCCCGTCCGTCGAGCTCCCTGCCACGTCGGAGTCCCGCCGCTTCCCTTCCTGCGCCGAATCCCTCGCCGGAGTGAGCTCGTCCCCGAGCCCTCATCGTCGGCCTTCCCTGCTGTTGTTTCTGTTCTTCAGAGACGAGAACAGCAGCAGCTTGCCCGCTCGTCCCCGTTGACCGTTCGCCTCGCGCACTTGGGCTAGATCAGCGCCAAGGCCCAGCCACGGCCTGCCAGCTCCTCCACCAACCGGCCCATGCGGCCTGGTGAGCACCCAGATCCAGTGCCCTCTCCTGTACACATTCGGGCCAGCCAGATTTGGCCCGTGTACCTTTTTTCAGATCTACGAATTTGTCCAATTATCCAAAACTGCAGTTTTACAGAAAAACCCTCAAACATCATGCATATAATAACTCTTTAACCGTGCATCGGATTAAAATGATTTATATATGTAATATGCTTAGAATTTTGTGTAGATTAATAATTTGCCACTTTAGTCCATGTTAAATATGTTTAAACTTGCTGTTCGTTTAATTTTGCTCAAATGCCATGTTAAAATGATTTATTTCATAACTAAATAACCGTAGCTCCAATTTTAATAAACTTTATATGTAAATGGGGTGGAAAAATGCCTAGTTTATCACGGTCCACTTTATTTTCCTGTTTAACAACCTTAAAATTGTGTTTAGGGCAGAACAGTAGCTAATTCAAAATATGCTTATGAGGATTTTCCGGAATTGTTGTTTGTCATTTCCAGCCTCATTTAAATTGCCTAGATAGGTAGTTTTATTATGCTTCACCCCTCGCTATGTTTAAAAACATTTAATATTGTTGGGTACATAAACAAGAGAGAACTAAATAAGTGATGTGGTGTTTCGTCAATATGCAACTCGTTGCATATTGAGCTCCACTTAATTTGTAGTATTGTTTGTGCACTTTGCCATGCCATGCCTCATTAAACCGGACATGCATCATACTTGTTTGTGCATCATGCCATGTTTATGCTTGTGTGTTTACCATGTTGTTTGTTTCTTTCCGGTGTTGCTTCTTAGTTCCGGTAATGTTGCGATTGTCAGGATTCGTTCGACTACTCCCGTTCGTCTTCTTCATGGACTCGTTCTTCTTCCTTGCGGGATTTCAGGCAAGATGACTGCTACCCTGGATCTCACTACTATCATTGCTATGCTAGTTTGCTTCGTTCTATCGCTTTTTTGTGCTATCTATCATTTGCTCTTCAAGCCTCCCAAATTGCCATGAACCTCTAACCTTTGACACCCTTCCTAGCAAACCGTTGCTTGGCTATGTTACCGCTTTGCTCAGCCCCTCTTATAGCATTGTTAGTTGCAGGTGAAGTTGAAGATTGCTCCATGATGGACAGGATTATGTTGGGATATCACAATATCTCTTATATTATTAATGCATCTATATATTTGGTAAAGGGTGGAAGGCTCGGCCTTATGCCTGGTGTTTTGTTCCACTCTTGCCGCCCTAGTTTCCGTCATACCGGTGTTATGTTCCCGGATTTTGCGTTCCTAACGCGGTCGGGTGATTTATGGGACCCCTTGACGATTCGCTTTGAATAAGACTCCTCCAAAGAAGGCCCAACATTGGTTTTACCATTTGCCTCACCTATTACCTTTTTCCCTTGGGAGTCGCGATCCCAAGGGTCATCTTTATTTTAGCCCCCAGTGCCAATGCTTGTCTAAGTGTTGGTCCAAACTAGAAACCACTTGCGGCGCCACCTCGGGAAACTTGAGGGCTGGTTCTAGTTGTGCGTAGTGCTCATCCGGTCGTGGCTCGAGGCGAGATATCTTGCGGCTACTATCGGGATGTCGACGCCGGGAGGTCTTGCTGGTTTTGTTTTATTCTTGTCGAAATGTCTTGTAGCCGGATTACGAGATCGATCGGGTCTTCCCGGGAAGAAGGAATATCCTTCGTTGATCGCGAGAGCTTATCATGGGCTAAGTTGGGACACCCCTGCAGGGTATAAACTTTCGAGAGCCGTGCCCACGGTTATGTGGCAGATGGGAATTTGTTAATGTCCGGTTGAAGATAACTTGACACCTGATCCGAATTAAAATGCATCAACTGCGTGTGTAGCCGTGATGGTCTCTTCTCGGCGGAGTCCGGGAAGTGAACACGGTCTTTGGGTTGTGTTTGACGTAAGTAGGAGTTCAGGATCACCTCTTGATCATTGCTAGCTTCACGACCATTTCGTTTGCTCTCTTCTTGCTCTTATCTGCGTATGTTAGCCACCATATATGCTTAGCCGCTTATATCAAGCCTCCTCGAATATCAGCAACGTAGTATAGGTTTCCGAAACTGATCTGATGAGCAGGGGAGTAGTTGTCGATCTCCTCTAGATGGCCAATCGAATTGGCACGTAGTGCGAAGCCGCCCAATACAAAGATTTGGCCGGTGAGAAAAATCTCCCTCAGGGCAGTATTGTTGTAGATGATTGGTGGAGCCATCGAGCCTTCTGGTGACGACACAGTGGAACTCTCAATGAAAGCACCAATGTCGGTGTCAAAACTGGTAAATCTCGTGTCGGTGTACTAAAATAGGGGCACTCTTTTGTACCCCTTATTTGTGCACGGGCAGTCAGAGCCGCGCCCACGACCACACTTGAGCAGGGCAGAGACAGGAAATCAGAGCCACAACACACAATCAAAGCAAAGCCAAGACAGAAGCATAAAGGAGCCAGAAGGCGAAGTGGTTTCCCCCGGCAAGGCCCTTGCCGAGGCAGCCCCCACGGCACCGGCAAGGCCCTTGCCAGGGCAGCCTACCTGACACCAGCAGGGCACGCCACCCTTGAGCCCTGGTTCCTCCAGCGCCACCAACCGCGTTGGGACCAAGGCTCGGGAGGCGCCACCATGATGGCATGCAGATCTTTGTGGAGACAAGGATAATACTCCAAATCAGAAGAGTAGAAAACGATGAACCTCGGTGAGACCCTCACTGAGGAAACCCACAAGACCCCCGGCAAGATCCTTGCCGGGGACGACGACAACACCACGGCAAGACCCTTGCCGGGGACGTCCGCGAGGCCACAGCCAGGCCCGCACCCGCCAGGTTTCCGCCACTGCTCCCATGCACACTACAAAAAAAATACACTTTCGTGATGATATGTGTTTGTCACAGTAGGTCGCGTTTTTTGTCATGCATGTACATCCATGACGATTTTATGACAGAATCATGATAGTTATACCTGTGCTGTCGTAGAAGTGTTCCATGACATTACCAAAATTATTATCACGGAAGTGTCCACTTCCATGACGATAAATCGCGCGTCACAGAAGTGATTTTGTCAAGGGTGACCGACACGTGGCATCCACCGTAACGCAACGCCGTTAAGCTATCGGGTCGGGTTTTGGATCCAATAACCCGTTAACAGCCTCGACCAATGGAGGAAACACATGTCGGCTCATTGTTGGGGCAGATGTCATCCACTCATTGGACAGAAAGCACCTATGATACATCGACACGTGGCACGGCCCAACAGTGGCCCATTCCTGTGAAAAGGCCGGCCCGTTTGACTTGGTCAAAAGCTGGCAGGTTGGCCCATGGAAAGCCTGTTAACGGCATGTTTGCATATAGCCCATTTACAGCCCGCTAGCCCAAGGTTTGTTACGCCCTATCCGAATTAGGCCCAGTAGCGTCATCTGGGACATCCAATATGATTCCAGCCCGTTTTCACTCCTGGCCCATGACGTTTTTCGGCCCATATGAAGCCCTTTGTAACTCTTGGCTCATTAACGGCCCGTGCTGAAACTGGCCCGTAATGAACAGTGTATCACTTTACACCCATTAACGGCCCGTGGTGAAACTGGCCCGTAATGAACAGTGTATCATTTTATACACATTAATTGCCTGTTATTCCGTTGGGCTGTTTCCAGCCCAAGTTAACTTTCGGCCTTCTGAGGGCCCATTTATTCTTGGGCTCATTTGCAGCATTCGGTTACTTACGGCCCATTACAGTCATTTTCTGCTTGTGGGCCAAATTCAGCCCATCGTTACAGTCGGCCCGTTTGTGGACCGTTAATCTATTGGGCCATTTTCATGGCATCACCAAATAAGGCCTATTAACGGCCCGTTATGGTCAGCCCATAAAACGTACGATTTCCATTAAAGGCCCGTCTACGGCCCATTAAAGGCCCGTACAAGACCCATAAATGAGTCGGCCCTTACCAGGCCCATGGATACTACGAGATGTAGAAGGCCCATGGATCCTACGAGACGTAGAAGGCCCATGGATCCTACGAGACGTTGAAGGCCCATGGATCCGATGGCCCGTACATGGCCCATGGATCGTACGGCCCGTGAAGGGCCATGGTCGGGCGAGTTGGCCCCCATTTGAACGATATAGCATATTCAAAGAATTATCCTACTCAATACTAACACCTCTAAAAAGCATACACTATACAACAAAGAGATCAAGGCATAGAAAGGTAGAATAATCCTACACTATACAATAAAGAAATTACCGCCAATTATACCAACTGGGCATTATGGTTCGGCACAGGTGATAATAATGCATACACAAACAGCAAATTACATACACTGGGCAAATATAGCTCATACATCATGGACGTGCATCAACTTAACTCCATTTGAACTATAATCTCTTCAGAAAATAGGATTGGCTGGATTCAGATAGCACAAATTTCAGTCTACAAAATCTCCAATTCCTTCATGGTTACCTCAGTGTCTTGTTTCATTTTTTGACTCTTGCATCTAATACCTGCATGTCCAGTTTCAACTTGTTGATTATACGTTGACAATCATGTACACATTGTCTTCCCATCTCTAGTTGATGCTCGAGAACATCAGCACATTCCAATTCCAATCCATAATCATTCTGTAATGGCCATGCCGCACTACTCGCAGATCTTTGTGTTGATGTCACTTCATCCTGAAATGTTTCTGTAAGTACACATGACTAGGGCAAAAATATAGTTACAATAGTGAAGCGAGCAAGACACTATTTTGTACTACATGGCAAAACAGGACTAACAATAATGTTACACGTCACTTTCAAAAAAAATGTTACACGTCATGAAGCATAAGCAGGTGATATTTTAAAAATTATAAAAAGATAGTCTGCAGCAGCTGCATCAGAAATCCCTCTTAGCTCACCAGAGGAGCATGATGTTGGGGCCCAATCGAAAACACAGACAAGTTACAAATTTAGACAGCACGTTGCGTATAAGTAAGCAAGCAGTTGGCCATTCTGTACCTCAATTAAAGTCTTAGGGAGCATAATGAACAGCAAAGGGTTTCATACAAACATACTAAATCAGGCAAAACTATGCAATCATTAGCATAGTATAAACTAGATTGTGAGCCTCATGCAATAATAGTTGGTTAATAGACTTCAAAGCTTCAGGCACACTTTGATAGAGTAATTAAATGGTAAGGCCTTTAATTATGTCAACTAATAGTTATACAAGTACCGAACATTAGGCATGATTATTTGGGCATCTCATTAACTGAGGACAAATAAAGCAATTGACAAGAGAAAATTAACTATGCCTGAAACAAACAAGGAATTGAATTGTTGAGTTGCATATAGTGACTTACCTTAGCAGGTTGAAGAGGCTTAGCACAGCTCCTACTTCTCTTGCAAGGCTCCTTCCTAACATCTTGTACTTGGAAATCCTCAATCTTATCTTCATTGCACCCCCTCTGCAAGGTGACACAAACTAGTTACTCCTCTCCTTGGAAGATAAATATGCATAATTTCCAGTCTGTGAACACAAAAGGATGAGATTATAACAAAACAACACCACAAAATGAAACATGCCGCATCTCTTGCACTTGCACACAATGAAATGAGCATTTACTATGGCTGCACTATGTAAAAACTAGGCATACCTTCGAACTGGATCTCCAGGTACTCTTGGAGAGCCTACTGTAGTGTATAGCCAAACCTTTATGTCACCTATGAGTTAGACAAGGCCCCACTAGAGCAGCCCTTAGTGTTTAAATCGTTGACAAGTTGTGTTAGAGTGTTAGGTCAAGAATAACAAGTAATCAAAGCAAACAGTCCTAGTGTGGCTGGCTGATGCAAACAAACAATTGAACAGATGTGTGAGCAAATCTTACATATCAAGAAAAGAAGCAAAGAAGGAGGCTTAAAGACCATCACTTGACTGACCATATTTAAGGGGCATTTAAACATCATGTGCAACATATGAACTAACATAAACATTGCATATTCCAGATTCTATAATGGAATGCACATGTATTAGGTTATGCCATGTATGATGATGCCTAAATGTACAGATAGCAGGCAGGAGTTATTCATCATTGCACGCACAATTGAATTGCAGGTTAAGGGCCAGTTTGATTCCGCCTTTTCAGGGCATATTGTCAAAATAAGCCATAAAAGATGTAAAGAATTCATTTTTGTGTTATGGTCTTGGGCTTAACTAATTTCGCTTTGGAGGGGGGGTGTTTCGAGTAGAACCTCACTAAAAATTGAAGGGAAGGGGAATAGTGAAATGACTCTGTTCTCTGCCTATATTACACTCAAAATGCAACTGCTAACGCCCGTGTCACACCTGACCCTCAAGTAAAAACAAACACGCAAGCATTCATTGCCCTGCCCGCTTGCATCTCCTCTCCCCTTTCCCTCTACCTCGATCCCCTACCTGCAGCACTAGGGTTCCTCCAGCGAGCCGTCGCCACTGGTCCCATCTGGCCTGGTCCTCGACGATGCTATGTTCAGCTAGGCTACATGGCCGGCCGGTAGGGGCGAATCTCCCTGGATCCTCCTCCCTCTGGCGCCGCCCCTCATTCTCATGGTCTCCAGCAGCTGCTCCACTATGGTTCGTCCAACACACGACTCCGGTGGGTGTTGCACAACTATGGATGATGCCACACTGCGGCAGAAGGCACCTTATTCCCCCCTCCCCTCCTCCCAGGCCATGGCCTTGAGGTGTTATTAAAGGATGAGATCTTCCAACAAGGTGAGGATCTCCTCTGATTTTTTGCCAAATTTTCATTCTGATCCACTATACGATGAATTGCTATGAGCTGCTTCTGTTGCTGCTATATGATGCATTGCTATGAGCTGCTCCTGCTGCTGCTATATGATGAATTGCTATGAGCTGCTCCTGTTGTATGATGAGTTGCTATGAGCTGCTACTGCTCCTATACGATGAATTGCTATGAGCTGCTGCTGCTATATGATGAGTTGCTATAAGCTGCTCCTGCTGCTGCTATATGATGAATTGCTACGAGCTGCTCCTGCTGCTGCTATATGATGAATTGCTATGACCTGCTCCTGCTTGTGCTATCTGATGAATTGCTATGAGCTGCTGTTGGTATATGATGAATTGCAGACTGCTGTTGTATGATGAGTTGCTATGAGCTGCTGCTGCTGCTATATGATGCTTTCAGGTGGTGCTGCTATATGATAATAACCAGCCACTTGGACCATCGAATTTCAATAGATAATTGTTCTTCATTTAAATGTGGGTCATGCGTTCTTCATTTAAATTAGGCAATGGGATCTCTATGGAAAACATTGACCGAAGTAGATTGTGCCAAGTAGATGGTATCTTTGTATTTGCATTTTGAGCAAATAGTGATGGTATGTTTTCCTATCATATTAATTACTACACTGGGTTCAATTTGTGATGTTTGCAAGTCAAATTAATTTCCATATGGGCAGCAAAATGAAAAAATATATAATGCAATCTAGACTTTCCACTGATCATACCAAAGATAAGCTGAAAACGCAATGAAAAGAACTGGTTGGCTTATTACATGGAGCTTATATTCACATGTGCTTATTTTCTTAGGATAGCTCGTAATAACTGTCCCTAAGAAAGTTGGCTAATAGAACTGGCATACAAATAACATGTCACGATGATTGCAATGGAGGAGTGACATACCATAGCACACTGTATAGGCTCACCGCTGCCTCTCCTTTTTTTTGCGATGTTCCATGAAATTGCCACATACATCTTGTACTTTTTCATTGTGTAACCCTATCTGCAAGTTGACATGGATAATTTCAGACATCTCTACATGATACTACAATGCATATCCCTTGCGCATATTTAATCCACCAATTAACGATTGTGTGCGTACCATAAACTAGCCATGACTCTGTATGCTGGACTAGCAGGAACTCTAAGGGAGCCTAATGTAGTGCACTGGAATTCCTACATGCCACCTACAATTTTGTGTAATGTACTGCCCCTGTTCCTAAATATATGTCTTTGTAGAAATTCCAATATGGACCACATACAGATGTATATAGATGCATTTTCGAGTGTAGATTCACTCATTTTGCTCCGTATGTAGCCTATAGTGGAATCTCTAGAAAGACTTATATTTAGGAACGAAGGTACGAGGTAGTATCATGTATGACGTCTACATACCTAATTTAGCAGCCAGTAGTAGAAATCATTGTCTGCACAAAGGGATTACTGGTCAAAACTCCTAGCAAAGCACGCTGGCAGGCACAGAACAATACAAGAGAGAGAGAGAGACGCGCTTACAAGATCATAGCAATGCCTCAGTCCAGGATCTTGGTTGGAGAAGCTGTTAGATCCAGAAGAAACATCGTCCTTGTAGTTTTTGCCAGCTGCATAACAGGTAATAGTGACTGGTTAGTATATTTGAAGTACATCGGGCAGGTGATGCTGGATGGGTTTAAAGGTGACAAGTACCTAGGCCGTGGTGGGTGCTTGGCATCTCTCCAGACGGTGGGAATCAGGTTAGAAATGTCAAGGGTGATGATGCTGCGCTGGCTATCGCCGTCCGGTAAGGAGATCTAGAACCGTCGAGTAGGGTGTTTATGGAGCGGCTCCGGTAGGGTGGACTACGGTGTGGGCGAAGCGGATCTGTGGCCATGGACGAGGGCGTAGGTGAAGCTGCTCCGGTGGTTGGGTTAAGGATGGTGTCGACGACGCGGATCTGTGGCCGTGGACGGGGCGTCAGAAGCTGCTCCGATGGTTGGGTTAAGGATGGTGTCAACGACGCGGATTTGTGGCCGCGGACGGGGCGTCAGAAGCAACTCCGGTGGTTGGGTTAAGGATGGTGTCGACGATGCGGATTTGCGGCCGTGGACGGGGCTTCAGAAGCTGCTCCAGTGGTTGGGTTAAGGGTGGTGTCGACGATGCGGATCTGCGGCCATGGACGGGGCGTCAAAAGTTGCTCCGGTAGGTTGGATGAGGGTGCGAGGAAGCGGATCTGAGGCCATGGACTTGTGAGTTGGCAAAGCGACCCCGGTAGGGTTGAGAATGGTATAGGCGAGCTACTCCGGTAGGGTTGACGATGGTGTCGGCGAAGCGGCTCCGGTAGGGTTGAGGAAGGTGTCGGTGAAGCGGCTCTGGTAGGGTTGAGGAAGGTGTCGGCGAAGAGGATCAGAGGCCGTCGACGGGGGTGTCGGTGGGGCGGCTCCGGGGGGTGTGGACGAAGCATCTCCGGTGGGGAGTACGAATGAGCCGCTGCAGGTGCGCAGCGGTTGACGAGAGTACCGGCGAAGCAGATCCGGCACCGTGGACAAGGACGGCACTGAATGGGCTGCGGTACAGTGGTGGATGAGCAGTCTACTTGTTTTAGGGGAGGTGGGAGGGGTAGATGCGGCCGCAGAAGTAGATCTGGTGAGGTGGACGCCGCTGGCAGTGAATGGGCTATGGTACGCTGGTGGATGAGCAGTCTAGGGTTTCGAGAGGGGAGGGGAGAAAGGGCGATGAAGTACGGACAGCATGATGTAAGATGCTCTAGTGTTGTGGAGTTAGTCGTTTTTGCTGGAGGTGGAGAGGAAATGGGGGTGCCGTGTAGTGGGGGGAACCGGAAGTTACCAAAGCAGCCCCGACCTATCATGTAGATGAGGGAGATATTGTAACTGTTGGTCTCCGTGCACCAAGGACAAAAGGGGGATTTCGCATGCTAAAGACTAAGGTGGCGGAAATTATAGAAGGAGGCGGGAGATTTTGCTGCCCGCGGGATCGTTCGTATCTAGTTTCAACTAATTTTGGACCATGCTAGCGGGAAGGTCATGCTCGACTGTGTACATGGGGCACGCGTCAGCAGTTAATAATTGGTGTGAAGTCCATCCCAGAAAAAAGACAATAACTCGGGATGATGCACCGATAACTTGGACGTTCACATGCGCGCGGCCAATCGTACGGGTGTAGTGGCCCGTTCACAAAAAAGGGATCAAATGCTCAGCCTATGTATTTCTCGTGTAAATAGATAATTTAGTGCCATTGGTTATTTACTTTAAACATAATGCATTGACGTGTTAGTGTAGAGGCGCACAAAAGAAATGGATATTGTAGTCAGCTACTTAAAAGTGTTACCTCATATGATTACATAGCCTCCATTTCATAAATTGTGTACCCGTTGAATTCATATATGAATATTACATATATTACTTCAAAATAGAAACTTAAATCATCCAAGACTAATGAATTTGAAAGCAAGAGTAACAATGGTGCATGTACATGATAGCTACATTGGTTGTTTGAAGAAACATCACTGTAACTTTGGCATGCACAATTGAAAAGGTTTATTTAAATAGAAAAAATGTGATATGTGAGTGTCCAATCCTTATAGCGTTGAATCGATATTGTACCTTTGTCCACGATACGAAGTAGATATTGACTTATGTTCAAGCGATGCATGTCCACGATCGCTAGATACTGATACGTGAATGAATTGTGCAATCTCTCTCACACGCATACATATCTCATTTACCTGTGGGCATCGGAATCACACACGCGCACTTTATGTATTTCTCTCCCTTCGTCGGGGTTAAATTCGTCTTTCTACCCCGTCCTACAAGTCTCTCACACAGAAACACACACGCTCTCTATGTCTAACATGCCCACCCCTTTAATTCCGCCCACCCACAGCCACTAATGTCTCAAAGTATAATAATGTCTCTCACACATATGCTATCTACCTATCCCTTAATATAGCTAGATATCTGTCACACAAACTCCTTCTCCCTACTAGCAAGATGCCCATGCGTTGCATGGAACATCAAGATGCATTTGTATGAGAAGTTTATCTTGTGGGAGAAAAGGATGAACGAGGGAATGCCTTATTTGCAAATGCGCAGAGGGGTGTGGGTATCTTTTTGCAAAATTGCCATAGTTTCCTTCCTGTCCGTCGGATATAAATCGGATGGCCTATATTGCAGGATGGTAGGAACACCATCATCACCAACTCTATTTTTTTATAAGAGTAGAGATATGTGAGTGTCACTTCCCCCCCCCCCCCACACACACACACCCACACTTCCCAACATGGAAGGAGTAGGGTGACACCTCGATGTTAATACTAATCTATCGACTGGCTTCTCTCTCAAACACACGCACACACACACACACACTACCCGGCACCGAAGGAGTAGGGTGGCACATCGATCTTGATAATAATCTATCTAGTCCTCTTTCAAACACACACACACACACACACTCGTGTGCCTCTGTGCCTACCGCGCACACTCTCGATACGTCTTTCTCCCCCCAACAATGACAGCAGAAGGGTGACAACTCGATCTGATCAAAATCTGTCAATTGGTTTCTCTCTCAAACATTGTGTCTCGGTGCCTCTCTCGGTAGAATGTAGACTTCTTGCGCGCGCACAGCTGTAGTGACGATGAGGCTGAACCCGGTGTGCCTTGTTTTTACTGGCCTCATGTGATAGTTTTCACCCTGTTTTCTGTTAACTAATAGGGCAACCTTTTCTTTATTACTACTAGTGAATCTGAAATCATTCGGGGCAGACATAAAATATATCACTTTAACCCAATTATTGCAGCAACTATTTTAAAAGAAATTAGCTAGTTGCCTGTGCGTTGCACGGAACATCAAGGTGCATTTGTATGAGTAGTTTATCTTGTGAGAGAAAAGGTTGAACGAGGGAAGGCCTTATTTGCAAACATGGAGAGATGTGTGGGTATATTTTTACAAAATTGCCATAGTTTCTCTCCTATCCGTCAGATATAAATCGGACGACCTATATTGCAGGATGGCACGCACACCATCATCACCAACTCTGTTTTCTACTCCCTCCGTCCGAAAATACTTGTCATCAAAATGGATAAAAAGAGATGTATCTAAAACTAAAATACGTCTAGATACATTTCCTTTTATCCATTTTGATGACAAGTATTTCCGAACGGAGGGAGTATTTGTCTTTTTAGAGATTTCAACAAGTGACTATGACCGGACCTAACCAACATACTCAAAAAAGTATCCCATAATTTTGATGTTACCCTCTTTTCTTGGCGGTGCAGTGCCATCTGGATACCTCATAAATAAATCAAGGACAAATCTGACCCCTTCCTGAAAAGACATACGGAGCAAAATGAGTGAATCTACACTCTAAAATATGTCTACATACACATCCGTATGTGGTAGTCCATTTGAAATCTGAAAAAGACAAATATTTAGGAACGAATGGAGTATATATAAGAGTAGACATGGAGATATATCTCCAGCATGGTCTACAAAAAAATGTGCTGGGCTGGTTAGCGTCGGATGCTCACAACGCGATGACATGAGTTCAAATTCTGTCTTTTAACTTTAGATTTTTATATTATATATTACTCTACTTATTTAATATATACTTCTTTCGCTACTGTACTGACAGTGAAACCCAAAGAGTACGTAGAATACAAGATTAAGGATGGACCTGTTTCTTTTTAACTTTCTGTACGAAGCTGTAGCCACCCTGCAAGTCACGTGTACACAGTACATGCAATTAACTTTTTATAGAGGGACAATCATACAGGAAATTAACTCAAATGGATTGGATGTCACTCTATTATTTCCAGCATAAAGAGCATCTCCAACGGCAGCCGGTAAATTTCCTCCTGCTTCCTTACGCGGAGGACGACATCAAACGCCAGCGGCATACATTTTTACAACTGTAACCAACCAGATGAAATTCATGCAAACACGGACTGATTTCATATAAACATGAAGGATTTCTTAGAAAAAAGCCAGGTCTTCATATAAACATGATGGATTTCATTACATTTACATGAACTAAGAAGTTCCAATCCGGCTCTCTTGTATAATTAATACTCCCTCCATACTGAAATACTTGTCCTAGAAATGGATGTATCTAGACTTATTTTATTTTTAAATGGCCGCCCGCGGATCCCTTTGTCTTCCTCATGTCCGTCAGACACTTGCGGGGTCGACGAAGGTCCTCGGAAGAGATGAAGCAGCAAAGAAACCACCTGAATCCGCGGTCATCGCCTCGGCGGTGGCCTTCATGGGTCCCAAGTGGTGGCGGCCTCCCGTGTTCTACTTCTCCTCGATGATGGCGGCGGGCTCGAAGAAGCTGGCCACCGACTCGTCGCTCTCGACGCACCTGGTTCTGTCTCTGCCTACATGGCGCTGCCGCGGGCACGGGAGGCGCGGCCACCGCAGACACTGGTGGCGCGGTACGACGCGGCAGCGACGACGCCCATACCGGCGTGCTTGCCGCCATGCCGGCGTGGAGCAACTTGCCACTCCTCATCGAGCTGAACTGGAGCAGCGAGTTGCTGTACCACGCGCCTGCTTGGGGCGGCAATTGGCTCCATCGGGCCAAGTGAGGTTGGTGAAGCACCGAGCGGCCTCGCCCGTATCCGGAGGGCTCAGCGGGCCACCCAGCCGGGTAATATGCCGGAGAACAGCTCATCAGAAGCCATCGGAAGAGTGGAGAAAATGGTGAAGGAGGAGATGGGGGAGCGGCGGAGGGGTGCGATTCTTGCCCGCTGTTTGTCTGGCCTAGTGTAAATAGTGTGCGGACGGTAGGAGCTTGGCTGGAGTCTGGCCTTGTTTAAACTGAGGGCGGACGGGAGGAGCTCGTTTGGTGTTGCATTTAATTCCGGCCCGCTCATGAACGGACGTGTGGCCGGAGTAGGATTCTTGGTATGCATGCGGGTTTAACGAAGGTGTTTAATGGAGGCGTCGGGCGTGCAGCAGGTGGCGCAGTACTATTCGATTTGACAGCAGTAATGAGCCGTCAAATCACAAAGGCCCTCGCCTCTCGTGAAACCGATGGAGCTAGACTGCCCCGCCCTCTAGCTTTTGTACAGTAGTAGTATCGATGGATTGCGCCATGGAGCAAAACTTGAAATTAAAAAAAGGTGGTACATATAGAGAGCGCTCGTCGCCAAATTATGCATATAGTACTATTAAAAAGGCTTGTCACAATAATGGTGTCCAGCACAAGTGCACAACCCACCCCTCAAATAAAACTAAGCACCCTGGAATTCTTTGACAAAACTAAGCACCCTGAAATTCTTTGACAACTAAACTGCTGGCTATATGATGTTGGCCACATATATTGTACGTATATAATGTGAAGAAGCAAGTGGAGTACTATACCAATAAAAAGATGAAATGTAAGAAATACTAGTATGTACGTACTGAAGAGTTAAAGTAACAAGAAGAAACATAACATAGTTCTGCTGGGGGCTCAGCACAACACACCCCTCAATTTAAATTAAGCACACCTGAAATTAAACTTTGCAACTATTCCGGTAAACACTGCATTAGAACCACCATGAGCAACGACACTGCCACCTTACTCGGAGTCCTTGTCCACGTCTTCGACTTCGTCCTTGCCCCTCTTCCTCTTGGTCGATACTTCTTTGCTTGAACTGTCAACTTGGCTGTTGCTCTTCATCCAACCATTGTAGATATTGAAACAAAGGTAGCCATCCATTGCAGCGTAGTGGATGTGGTCTATATCTAGTACATTCCGCTGCCATGCATAATGATGAAACGTGTATGGAGGTTTCTCCAGCTTGCCGTACGAAGGATGAACCATGGCTCCTGCCAGGGTCA
Organism: Aegilops speltoides; assembly: GCA_021437245.1. Taxonomy (NCBI): domain Eukaryota; kingdom Viridiplantae; phylum Streptophyta; class Magnoliopsida; order Poales; family Poaceae; genus Aegilops; species Aegilops speltoides. The sequence continues at coordinate 136,692,787 of CM038141.1, forward strand.
GCATTGAAGGCTGACGAGAGGACACCATCTGATTCTTTTGGAGGTTGAAGGTGTTGCCTACAACGAGGCCTATCCGACCCAGGACTTCTTTATCGTTACCAAATTCTATAGTGACGAATTTGACTAGGTTGTTCTCGAGGAAGTCCTTAAAATCTAGGCACTCAACATCGACATGGCATATGTGGTAGACCAAGCATAAGTCATGCACGCAAACCTGGATCACATCGGGCTTCGTCCTCTCTTCGTCCTTTAGATCCTTCTCTCGTCCCAGGACTGTGGTGTACTCAACATCTAGCCCAGCAACCCACTCATCATCTGAGTCTTCGAACATGCGTCTGAAGCAAGAAAGGCATCCTTTCACCATCGCGGAAGAACGGATGTAGATGACGTCGAACTCATCGCCAGTGATGGTTCTAACCTTGTACTCACCGGCGATCGTGGAGATTTGGGACGCCATGGATTTGGGAGGAGGGTTAGGATTAGTGAAACTGCTGTAATGTGAAAGGACGGGACGACTAGGAGCGAACCGCCGTAGTATTGAAGGACGTGCGGGGATGAGTAGGAGCGAACTACCAGCGTGCGAACGGCAAGGTAATGGCTTTCCATTCTCCCATGATACAGGCTTCCGACAGCCCTTGGATCTAAGATCGAATGGTTGCATGGCATGATTCTAGACCTATGGGTGAATATCCTATCCTGGAGGGTTATTCTGCAAATTTTCAGCAACTTAGCATGCGACCGTTTGATCTCAGATCCAAGGGCTGCCAGCAGCCCGTATCATGGTCGCGCCTACCACGACCGTCGCGTCGCTCGCGCGGTCGCGCCCTTGGAGATTTAACACGGTGCGTTAGGCTATCTGATGTTGGCATGTCATACATAGTCATGACATAGTCACTCATACTACAACAAGGTTGGCTATAAGTGTATTTATTTTTTTTACTTCTCTTTATATCTTTCTTCATACTCCCTCCATCCCATAATATAAGAACGTTTTTGACACTAGTATAGTGCCAAAAACGTTCTTCTATTATGGGACACAGGGAGTACTAGAATTTATTGCATTTGCCAAGGAGTGACCTCTTCCAATGAAATGGTGTTGCTAAGTTTGCTTCATTTAATTAGCTATAGACTCAAAATTGTCTTTTCACCTAGGTACACGCGTTTAGCACCGTTTCTTCCTTGGGTCACCAAACTAGTCTCTCTCTTCTTGATTAACTTGCCACATCATACTTTATGCCTATGTGGCAAGCTTAGCACCTGTAGGAGCAAGTAAGTACAATAGTGCGCTTTACATGGCATTTTTGCATATGTGGAGGCAAGAGAGGCAAGGAAAAAGTGGAGAAGTGGGGTCTCATGCAAGAGCCAGCCTCTACTACATGGTGGAACATTGGGAGAGGCACCTGTATGGAGGTGGTCAGGAATCGGGAGACTCACGCCGGTCGTAGTGCCGTAGTTAAAATGATAATGGCAAATCAAATCACGGGGCCCCACCTGTCCAGCAGTAACTCGCTGTCAAATCACACAGCCCTACGTTTGCAGCAGCCTACTCCCTCATCTTCTCGCGTCTCTATCGAACCGACTAGGCGGAACTGCCCCGCATACCGCGCAGGAAAAGCCCGTGCAGTATACTCCCTCCGTCTAGGTGACCAAGGTGGAGAGGAAAACGAGAGAACTAAATGTTTAGTATTTGCTAAGGCTGGTTGTAATGGTACTAGCCTTAGCAATTTTGATGAGGTGTCATAGAATTAAATGAAGAAAGAGAGAGACTTGAGTACTATGTGTCATACATGGTAATAAATAAAGTACTACATGATACTAATATATGATACATGGCGCAGGAGTACTAAGTATTATTAATACAGTTTTGCTAGAACTCATCTAGATGAGATATAATTTGGTCTCATTCATCTTTTATAGCCATTGGATGTGATGCTATAAGATGTCTGTCTGCTGACGTGGGTTGTATTTGTTCTTGTGCAACGAACTGACCACTGCATGTCATGTTTGATAGTCTCAAGTCATGAAAAGCATACAAGCCCCACATCTCTTATTGGTTGATTCCTCTATTTATGTCAAAAAATAAGAAACAACGTGAGAGTTAATGCACCACGCCTATGTGTTAACTATTTGGTTTTCGTAAGATGACTTAATACTCACCTAGACGGAGGGAGTATTCGATTTGACAGCAGGCGGCACAGTTCTCGTCTGGCTTTAATGCGAGGCGAGGAGGAGTAGCGGTTACCGATATGTTGAACGGCCAATGCATCCTCCTTCAATTAGTGCATGAGGGAAGTAATGGGAGGAGGTCCGGGAAAAGAGGCTGCATGATGTGAATGCAACGCAGTTTGCCCTCATTGCCCTCATATAAAGGCGCCCCTCCATTCCAATGCATCTACCACATCGTACGCACCTAAGAATTTGCCTAAGCACCTACACTAAGCGCAAAAGAGCTAACTCCAAACCCATGGCGACGATGCGCGTGAGCAGCCAGCGGTTGCGCCAGGTCCACGACGCCGGCCTACGGCATGGCGCCGAAGATCGTCTCTAGACGGTGTTGGAGACCAGCTGGTAGATGGCCGCCGTCGATGCCAATTACGACTCTCAGTTGGACCAGATGATCGTTGCCACCAGCAACAAGTTCAATGTCCTCAAGAAGCTCACGGACGACATCGGCGTACTCCTCCAGCCCGCGTGCCCGGGCTCCTCATTGCCTGCCACCCTAATCGGCCTCCATGGACGGAACCTCTTTCAAGCACTGGTGGCCCTATGACTGCCCGCTGACGCCACGAAGAATGTCCACCTGGAGGTCGCGCTCGCCGTGAGGCGCCTCGCCCTGCAAGAATTCGTCGACCTACACATCCACGTGTACGAGCAAATCATGTACATAGGTATCTATAAGGCCAGTGAGGACGCTACAACGTTGGCCTTCCTCAACCGGTTGGAAGCCTTAGATGCCTTTGCTGAGAGGCACCTCGACCTCGCCACAAAAGCCGCCGCTCCTTAGCCGCCGCGGTCGATGGCTCGACGCACTAAGTTGAGGAGGAGGAGGTCATACGTTTGTGGATACATCTTTCTTCTTGCCTTTTTGTAACCACCACTGCGATCGCATCATCGAGGCCTTAATTCTTATTGTGTTGTTGCATTCTTGTTCCAGTCAATACTGACATGTGCGACCCCTTTGCTTAATTATATGCATCACTGTAACTAGTACTCCATCCGTCAATTTATAAGTTGTGCTTAACTTTTCCATCAACTTCGTGCAACGCGCGGGCATCTTGCCAGAAACACTAGAATATGTCTATATAATCCGTATGTGATAGTCCATTTGAAATCTCAAAAAAGACAAATATTTAGGTATGGAGGGAGTAATATATTAGGAGTATATCAAAACATAGTGATTTATTTCAAGTTTGTGAAAAATACTACTATTCTACTACTTTGGATCCATCGCAACGCACGGGCACATAGCTAGTAAAAGGAAAAGGCTTGCCGCGTTCGCGTCGCACCCCCACACGCCCGGGAATCGGGAGTACCCCACGGCCCGTCCGGCACGACACATAGCTTAGGGAAGGTGTGTTACCTAGCATTTTCACTTTCATGTGGGACCGCCATTGAGCAAACCAACACCCCGCCCGCCGCTGGGTTGGAAAACAGAAACGAGGGGAAGATCTAGTTGTAGCACGGAAGCCAAGAAATTTGGTGTCAGACGGGGCTCGTTGATAGAGTAGGAGCATTCCGTACTAGTACTACTCCTACTAGTACCAAGTTTCCACTCCTAATACTATACTACTAGTACTACCACTATACAACTAGTAGGTACGTGCACGGCACAACATCGTAGGAACAAAAAACGGGAAGATCTTGTTTTGGGTGATTTATGTTTTTGTCAATCAACGTAGTATGAATAATATGATGTGGGGGGCACCCATGAAGCTTATGTGGCTTGGTTGCATTGCTACGGAAGGTTAGAGAAAAATAAATAGATAATGTGTTTAGAGTGCACTCCACTAAATAGATATACTTTAGATCCATTGCAATGGACTAGCACATCTATATCTATACCCCCTATATAGTGTGTGAAAAACTTTGAAAGTTGGTCGTTGGATGAAGCCAATCCGACGGTACAAAGATGGCAAATCCGAGCACTACTGGCGGTTGGATATCATCCACCAGATTCTGCCACATGTATAATCTAGAAGACTCCATGGTTGAACTTAATTCATGACTAACTTTGCCACAACTAAGCTTAGGCAAAGTTATTAGTTCTTCAAAATGAGAGACACAAGTTGGCAAGCCTAAGGGAATCTTGCCACATTTTTTGTGTGTATGTCATGTGGGGCCTTAGTGTGGCCTGCCTAAGGTGTGGCTTGAACCAAACACTCACCTAAGTTAATCAAACTTGCCTAACCTTACATTCCACCAGATTTTGCCACATGTTAGAATCCAGAAAACTCCACATGTAGAAGCATAATGCACAAACCACCAGAATCTCATGCGTGCAATGCACGTGTACCTTACTAGTAGTAGTTGGTAGTAGTAAGAAACAAATTGCAGTTTTGGCACAAGCTCGTACTGCGGGAGCACCACAAGGCCTGCCGCAGGAGTTACATTTACCTCTCGGGGCCCACGGGACCGAACTTCAGTGGCTTAGTGCCCGACCTATGAGTCAATGACATGCGGACCTTAAATGCACATGGCCCACATGCCATTCTCATGGTGCTGGCGTGGTTCGAGACTCACTCGTTCGAGATGAACCGGCCAGTGGTGGCGTGGCCGTGGCGAGGGTGCCACAGCTGGGCGTCGAGACATTACGAGGCGTAGATGGCCACACCGGCGGGTACTACCTATAGTACATAAGTACTCCAGCTGAGGATTGATGCCTGGGACGAAATGTAACATAGCCGCTGGATGAAAACTCGATGGTGCGGGAGTACGGATAAGAGCACAACAGTGGAGCAAGCAAACCGCGTCCAATCGGCTGTTTCTATGGTAGAAAGTTGATGGTTGCCGCAGTTCAGCTGGCCCGCATGTCATGTACACAAAGGCAGAGGAGCGGTGGGGCCGAGAGGGATGAGGGGCACGTTGGGGGGATGAGGATCCCCTGACGCGAACAATCCTACCATTCTATCACTGACATGTGGGACCCATAAGCATGGGTCCCACCTGTCAGTGAAGGAAAGGCAGGGCAAGGCAGTGATAGCCACGTTAGAGGATCCATGTCCATGTCGGGGGACGTCTTGCCGTGGGTTGGAGTGGCGTCGTGGGAATCGCGTGTGGGTGTAGAACTGGTAGAAACAAGAAACGTGATGGTCGCCGTGGTTCAACTTCCATGCACAAGCTGTCATGTCTGCTGACACATGTATATCAAAACTAGAGTGTTTATATTTCAAGCATGTGAACAAGTATTATTCTACTACTTTGGATCCATTGCAACGCACGGGCCAGCACATAGGTAGTAGTAGTGTCCATCTCTATCTCTAGAGGCCTTCCCTCATTCATCCTTTTCATTCACAAGATAAACTACTCATACAAATGCATCTTGATGTTCTGTGGAACGCACGAGGATGTTTCCTTGGGGGTCTCTCCAGCGTGGCGTGGCCGTAGTTGCAAGTTGATGCCCCTTGAGATGCCGACGTTGATGGGCACTCGGATTTCCTCCGATGAGGAGGTAAGATGAGTTTGATAACGCAGTAAATGCATTCTAAAGACTACTTCCGTGTCCATTTCCTAATTCTCCCCCTGCCCACTGTTTAACAGGTTAGGCTCGGTGCGAGTGGAGATTGGCTTGCATATGTACGGGAGGGTACCAACATCAATTTGCACAACATTTACAACAGTGACACCATTCCTGTAGAACCTTTGTCCAACATTGGGATCAGCCATGCAACGGGCCACTGCATGAATTGGTACGATGGAACCATGGTGAGATTGAATAAGATAGCACGAACCTTGCACATGGCGGTCAAAGGCGGACCATGCTGACTGCGGCCGATTTGTTGTCCTACGAGTAGGAAGATGATGTGCTCCTTTCTAACCGCATCTTCATGGTGACAAACCAGGGGACTTATTTTGTATGGGACACATCCTACGATATACTCCCTCTCTCCCAGTTTATTTGTTTTGAATCTTTTCGTTCTATAAGTTTCAATTTTGAATTTAGAGCTCCCCATCACATGTTGAGATTACAATGTCCATTAAATTGTTGTGCGCATGTATAGTAAAGAAACAAATCTCGAGTTTGTACGAGTTAGTGCTCTTGGGAGCACCACAAGCCTGGCGTAGGAGTTACATTTCCTCTCGGGGCCGTCGGGTGAGCTTGATATACTACACCTACCTTTGAGTCGATAACATGTGGACCCGATGGTGGTGGTCCACATGTAATGCTCAAGGCGGAGGCGATGGGGCCAAGAAGGGTGAGCCGTAGGTCGGGGGACGTGTGGTTTCATGGGTTCGAGCGGCGCCGTGGGAATCGCGTGTGGCTATGGTAGAAACTTGATGCTCGCCGCATTTTAGGTGGCCCACATGTCATGCACACCAAGCAGAGGGGCGGTGCGGCCGAGAGGGGTGAGGCGCATGTCGGGAGGCGTGGTGCCGTGGGTTGGAGAGGCGTCATGGGAATCGCGAGATGAAACGTGATGGTCGCCGTAGTTGAACTTCCATGGACAAGTTGTCATGTCTACGGACACATGCACTACATCTTGATCCTTTGGAAGGAGTAGCAGAGAAAGCTATATATGCGGATAAATAGTTCCTTATAGTCAAGCGGACCCACGCTACTACTCTGTTCCAAAGACATGCACACCATCGAAATAGTCCATCTATATCAATATACACCGAGAGGGAATAATTTTTTTTACAAGAGAGGAAATAATTTTTTTGCAAGAGACGGTAGCACATCGAGCCTTCGACGAGGACATGTTGGACACTAAAAACCTGCGTCTCAATCTCTTTCGCCATTTGGAGCCGCTGGAACGGGCGGCTATGGTTTGGAGAATTAGGATTAGATGGCTAGTCTAACTGAAGTAGTAGATGATTATTTAAAGAGGTTAAAACAATGTGAACGCAGTGGGGTTTGGATGCAAATGAAGACGAAGGGGAGGTGAAGAAGCCGAGGAGAATCGGTTCCTGATGGAGAAGTAAATGGGAGAAGTGGCGTGCAGGCAGTTGATTAGATGGCTAGGTTGACTAAACGAAAAGGCTATGCGGGTAGACTGATGAGTCGTACCTATTCATGTACGTGCCCATCCTTCCTGATAGGTGGGACCTATGCAAACAGATAAAAAAATGTGTCGTAGCTTTTTTTTGAGCGCGTGAGTGGGAGACACAACATTCTCTGGTTAAGGAATACTCCGTTTAGGTGAGTATAAGTCACCTTATGAAAATCAGGTTTTCCCAAAACCTTTAGGCGTGGAGCATTAACTTCCTGCTCGATCCCCTCCCAGCCTCATTAGCCAGCGTTCTCTTCCTCTGCTGCCGCGTTCTACCTTTCCATGTTTCCTCTTCTCAAGTGTGGAACGATCTGCATGCCGTCCTTGATGCACCGAGCGACCCTTTGCATGCATCCGGCGGGCGTTGATTGGGCATGCGACGAATTTGGTTACTGCTGCAATATGGATGATACGAGCGATGAAGTGAGCAGGCATGCTAGCATGGGAGACCTATTTCCGCTATACAATCTTTGGAGTACTCATGTTCCTACTACTACTACTACTACTACTAGTAGTAGTAGTAGTAGTAGTAGTAGTAGTAGTAGTAGTAGTAGTAGTAGTAGTAGTAGTAGTAGTAGTACAAGTGTGGTACACTTGATGGTCAAAATACTATTCATCCGGTCCTCACAGTGAAGTGACAACACCCTGCGCCTGACACTAGTCCAGGCGGCATGTTCGGGTTACCAAAGTCAGCCACACCCTATGCACTGTGCAGTCTGTCACCGCTGTTGTACAGCACATTGGCGCCTCGCCTCGTATCCCTCTCCGCTCCCATAGCACCACTCCATCTCCATTTCCTTCTCCGTCTCCATCTCCATCTCACTGTGCCCCCGTGTACCGTCGCCTCACTCGCCTTCCCTAGTACCACTATTCCCTCGCTAGCTGCTCCAGCACCGACATCCTTCTCCCCCGTAAATCAAGCCCCCTTCCAAACTCCACCATGTCCGAACGCGAACCGCGCAGCATCAATATGAATCGTGATTGTAGCAATCTCCCCAGTGACATCCTCGTCCTCTGTTGTTCGTGTATGGATATGTTGAGCGCCCTGCGGCTGGCTGCATGCTTGAGGGACATGCACACGGCCATCGTCGAAGCGAGGCCTAAGCTTTTCAAGACACCCTGCTTGCTGCTATCTGGTCTTGCGAGATTGGCCCACCATGATACAGAGACGTACATGATGCCCCTCGACTTCAATGCGATCTCCATTAGTCGAAACTTCTTTGCAGGTATGTAGTGGGTCGCCGTACATCATTTCCCTCGACATCGATCCGATCACCATCACCCAAAACCTCTTGGCGGTATGTCTTTGGGTCGACATGAACTCCCCTTTGGATGGCTGCCTTCAGAGAACACGGTAAAAAGTTGGTGCTCGTGAACTTCCAGACCTCCCATGAGATTATCCTTCCTCCGTTGGATTATATAGAGTATTACCATCGCGGTCCAAGTCATCTAGATTACCACGTCAGTTGGACGAACCTTGTTTTGCAGAAGATTGTAATCTGCCAAGTGCCCACACGACATGCGAATTATGCAGACTTCAAGCTAACTGCCTTGTTCGACCGTGGACTCACCTATCTTTACGCAGGTGCCTTCTTAGGTTGGAGACAACTCAGCTCGCAGTGGATCATCGTCAAAGCTGATACACACTTCTGTGATGCTATTGAACACAATGGCATCATCTACGCGATCGACAAAGTAGATGGCACCACGTATTGCTGGGACAACGCGTGTAAGTTGTTTCTGTCTCATGTTAGTGATGACGCCATGACACTGTTTGAACTTTTTGTGATGATTGGCATATCCCTGTTTGAGCAGAATTTGAGTAGAACTTTGGCAATGTATTAGAGACGCCATAAATCAGCTATATTTGGAATGAGTTAATTCATGCGATTGTGACCATGTCATTAAAGCCATTTTGTACCATGAATAATCAAACGGTTAGGAATATATGGATATTATCCTTATTTTACAGTAATCTATGTAATACTACTAAATATGAGTGTGTATCGATTGCCATGTTAGTTTCTTCATTTTCATGATGTAGAAACATGCACCACACTGTTGGTTTCATCTAACCATACATTAGGGATGTAAATGTGCATATGGAGAACTCTATATTTGGAAGTAGTGAAATCCTTCAATGCTTACCATGTGTACATACCTATATTCGCCCTTCAACAATCAATGGCTAGAATAATATCCTCACAAATTTTTTGCCCACAAAACACGAGTATATAACAATGCATGGTCTGTTGGTTACCTTGAAGAATTTGTTTGTGAGGACAGAACATGATTACATAACATGCATGACATGGTAGGTTCCTGTGAAGAATCGATTGCGAGATAACATGAGTATAACCATGCATGGCACTTCTATATTTTCGAACCCGGTATACATTTCCCTGTATTTTCCTCCCAGTTCCAACAGGGACATATCAATGTTGTTTCTTGCATTATACTACTCATAGTCTGAACAATGTTGATCTTACATTAACAATGCATGTCCTTTTTGATATGATGCGGTGTCCCTCGATTCTTGCCCTTTGTAATCACACCACCTTTGCCAAAAACAGGGAAGCACAACTGGTTCCTCGCTTGATCAGACAACGGCAAAAGACTGATGATCATTCGGACACATGAGCCGGAAAAGTTATATTGCAAAAACCCCACTGTATACAAGCACCGTGTAATACGTGAGCATTCGGACAGTGGCTGTTACATCTATGAGCAGAATACCAGCTTGTTGGGGCTTTATGATTTTTTAGTTGGAGGCGGGTAAACAGCCTTGGTTCACACTCTCTGTTTCTCGGACTCAATTATCCGATTAACCAGGAGATCACCGTTGGAAAGGACCTTGATGGCAGAGAGGCTTTGTTTGCTATGGAAAATTGTGTCTACACGGCGAGCCCTAGGAGTTCGGGAGCAAATTCCCCTGATTGTCAACGATACAGCCTGCAGCCAAAAGAAGGTGAGAGTGACAAAGGCATCCGGATTAACTTTGATCCTTGGATGTCTCAATTACGAAGGCAGTGATGTGGTTCAAGCCTTCAGGTTGATAGGTAATTGGGCTGTTGCATCGAAAGGGTGGAGTACTGGTGTCTCCGGATCACTGGTCGCTGAAGCGGGGCTGCAAATTATGATGGTGTTGGATCATTTCTTCGAATGACTTTGTTGTCTTTGCTGCTGGTTCTGGATGGGTAGTTCTTTCTTTTGTTATGCATATTCCTTGTCATTTGGTCATCCTCGTCTATGTCACTCTTACTATGAAATAGTTGCTTCTGTTTAGAATGTCATTCCCGTCTGGATCACGAGAGTTTGAGCGCTGCAGATGGGTGCGTTTTGGTTGTGTAGCAAGACTTCTTATGAACTATCATGTCTTGTTTTTTATGTTAGTAGTAGTCACTAGTCAGTGTTTGATTGTTGTATTTATCGTTGTTTCGAACTTTTTATTGTCTCAAACTACTGGTGGGCTAAATGAGGGCATCACCATTCTCCAGTGTTCAGAGTATATCTCCTTTTTTCAATTTATATAATTTGAGCTCAGTGTCTTTTCGATGATGTACACTTGTTTGGGCCAGTGAGGTGTCGTTGAATATGGGCCAAGTAGTAACGCAATGCCAAAGAGGTTAATTATGACTCTCAGGCCGGGCTCTCAAAAGATCTTGAAAAAAAGGCCGGGCTCTCCAGAAAAGAAAGAATAAGGACTCTTAGGCCAACATGTGGGCGCCACCGGTGTTTTCGTGCGCTTGCGCGCCGAGAGCATATTGGTGCGTGCTTGAAATTCATGCTACCTTTCCATCCCGAGTCTCCCGCCCCTCCCCCACCTCTGGAATCTCGATTCCTACTGCAGTTTCCCCAAATCCCCCTCCTGTACTCCCTGTACTCAAGCGCACTATCATGTCGCGATCAGCGAATCTCGGCGGAGATCCCGAGGTCCGTCCTGCCTTTGGTCGCTGCATCTTTGTCGCTCAGCGGTGGCATGGCGGCGCTTGCGACCAGTTCTTGGCAAAGTGCTGATGGTAACCATCAGCGGCGGCCGGCATCCCGTCTCGCCGGACGACCTTGTCAAAGCTCTTGGCATTGCGCCGCGACATCCAAATAAGTGACTTGCTCATCGAAGTCATCCGCCACGGCTGATTTCTTCGTCGAGTTACGGATAACTTTCATTGCGATCGTGTGTTCGAATCTTCCCGGCGTTTGTTCTGCGATGCCGCGCTGGTGAGCTTTGATCGGTGGCACCCAGGATGGGGCTCGGTGCCCTATGAGCTAGAGTTTTTAACAAATCTTACCTTCCACGGCATGCCTCGACGTGCTTGGAACAGCGAGTCCATGAACGAGCTTATCAACGACCTTGGAGGTGAGCTTGTAAGTATGTTTGTTCCTCCAGACAGCTGGGCTCTGACGGTTATGGCATGGATGAAGAAGCCGTCCACCATACCGAAGGTGATTGGTGTTGAGATACCGGTGCAGGAACCGGGGTTGTACTATTTGTCGCCACCAAGGCCGCCACGGACCATGTTAGGGATGTACATGTATCGAGTGTTCGTGCATGTCGAAGAAGTAGTCAATCCATCAATCGAAGTCCTACCGCCGCCGCTGGTGCCAGGGTCCGTCGACGACGTCCATTACAGCAGTTAATGTCAGACTTTCCCCGTGTTGCTCAGAACGATGGATGGCACAGGGCCTACTCCATCGCGTGGCGGAAGCCACTGCTTCTTTGGGAGAAGAGGCAGGGCTGGTTGCCTGGATGTGCTCTAATTTGAGGTAACAACTGAAACTTGTCAGATACTAGTTAAATCCGAGATATGAATCGTTGTCCTAGCTAGAAGTTGGGTTGTACTTTTAACAAACTATAAATGGGTTGTAGTAAATTCCATTAGAATTAAAAAATGGGCTGTACATTCTTACAAATCGCAAATGGGATATATGTTCTCTGCCAAATCCGAGTTGTGGGCCTACTAAGTTGACGCGTACCAAGGGCTTTGTCAACTTAGTCAATATAAACGATTCTAGATGCAGTGATCGTACGATGTCCATCCAACGGCCGTAGTGCTTCTTCAACCTCTGGTCTTCTTGCTCCAGCCGCCCAAAGCAGCGTCGGTCGTGTCGCGTGCTTCTGCCTCCCATGGCCGGCTGTGATGCCGCGGAGGCCTCACCGCCCCGTACTACTCCCACCGCTGGCCAAGCCATCCCTCTACTCACCCACACCCCTTATTATTCTATGGCAACGGCAGCCTCACACCGCAGCCGAACCAGTGAACCCTCGTACTCTTGTCCGCGCGGGATTCCACTGTTGCGTCTTCCCCGGCTTCGTGCCGTCCCCTTCCTAGGCCTCGCCATCGTCCAGACCACCGCCCTGGTGCTCTCGGCACAGCATGGTCAACGTGGTCAACGACTGACTTCCATCGAAAAGTATCTTGTCGTGGAGAGGCGACAGTTGGGTCGGTGACGCAAGGAAGTGCCTCCTTATTACGCGCAAAATAATTATTCCTCCACCTGACAGCAGGGACCCACCGGACGGGCCACCTTATTTCGCGAAAAAAAACATTTCCCACCTGACTGCTGGGACCCACCAGACGGGTCATCGTATTTCACGAAAAAAATGTTCCCCCCGCTGTCATCTCGGACCCACCGGAGGCGCCTCCTTATTACGCACAAAAAAATGAATACTCCCCCTGCTAGCTGGGACCCACCATGGTGGGAGGCTGACTTATGGGCCTACTAAGTTGACTGGGATGGGAGCCTTTGTCAACTTTAGTCAATATGAACAATTCTAGCTCCAGTGACCGTATGATGTCCATCCAACGGCCGTAGTGCATCTTCAACCTCTGGTCTTCTTGCTCCAGCCGCCCAAAGCAGCGCCGGTCGTGCCGCATGCTCCTGCCTCCCATGGCGGCGGTCTTGCCTTGAGAGCCTCCTTGCCCCTACTATTCCCACCGCTGGCCAGGCCCTGCGGTGACGACAGCCTCACACCGCAGCCGAACTAGTGAACCCTCGTACTCCTCTCCGCTCGGGCTTCCACTGCCACGTCTTCCACGGCTCCCCGTTGTCCCCTTCCTAGGCCTCGTCGTCGTCCACCGCCCTGGTGCTCTCGGCGCGGCATGGTCAACGTGTTCAAGGAACGACTTCCATCGGACGTGGACCATACGTGGAGAGGATGACAGCTGGGTCCACGGCCACAGCGAGGAAGTGCCTCCTTATTACGTGGAAAATAATGATTCCTCCACCTGACATTTGGGACCCATTGGACGGGCCACTGTGTTTCGCGAGAAAAACATTTCCCCCTGACTGCTGGGACCCACCAGCTACATCTTCGCACGCAAGGAAGTGCGTCCGAAAAAAACGATTCGCCCCCTAACTGCTGGGACCCACCAGCTACATCTTCGCACGCAAGGAAGTGCGTCCGGGCAAAAAACGGTTTGCCCCCCTGACTGCTGGGACCCACCAGCTACATCTTCGCCGCGTAAGGAAGTGCGTCCAAAAAAAGCGATTCGCCCCATTGCTGGGACCCACCACTACATTTTCTACGCAAGGAAGTGCTTGGACGGTTGGGACCCACACTTTCGAAGCGTCGTAGCATTGTCATTCTGGTGCAAATGTGTGCGTACATATATCTTGGTGGATGTAGAGCGGCGCCGTGTAAGTAGTAGAGGCGCGCGTAGCATGTACATGTCGTCTGTTGCCGAGGTGCAAGAAAGAAAATCGGACAATGTATGTGTACATCTGGCGGGGTCTCAACGCCTACTCACAGCATACGTCGGCCGGGGCTCGTGTACATGGCTGGGTCGAACGGGCTCAACGTCGTCGTCGTGTTCATGGGGAGGCAGCAGGCAGCGTCGTGTTCATGGGAGAGCAGCGGAATGTGTCGTGTTCGCCGGGAGGCAACACAGCGTGGGAGCCAACCGGTGGGTCGAAGCGGAATGCGTGGTCGTGTTCATCGGGAGGCTTGGGCGAGAACGAGCCTTTGGAAGCGAGGCATGGCGTGTCGCGAGAACCAAGAAGCGGTCTTGTGTTCGACCAGCCACATTGAGCAGGATCTGTTCATTGGGAGGGTGTGGCGTGCCGCCAAACGGAGAAGCGGACCTCCCTACGGTCGAAGCAGGGGATCTGTTGATCGGGAGGGTGTGGCGTGCATCCAAAACGGACCTCCTACGGTCGAAGCGGGGTCTGTTGATTGGGAGGGTGTGGCGTACCACAAAGCGGGCCAAACGGACTTGTGTTGGGCCTTCTGGTCAAACGGGGTCTTGTTCGCCGGGAGGGTGTGGCATACCTTAAAACGGAACTCCACGGGATCTGTTCATCTCCACCGTCGACCTCCTCCAGCCTCCACGGGCTATCGTCGACCTCCTCCGGCCTCCACGGGCTCTGTTCATCCGATCGCCACCTTGCTTCTCCACAGCTCTTGTTCAACCACCCTCCACGGGCAGCCCTCCACCGTCTCTGTACATCAGCCCACCACACCACGGGTCATGTTCATCTAGAGGCAATGTGGCGGGTCTGCATCCACCCCACGCTCATTCTTCATCCAACCCCCCATAGCGCTCCTTTGTTCATCAATCGATCGGCTTTAGTTAGCAGCGATGGCGAAGGAATCACTCGATTGGGTTGATTAACGACCATCGATCGATCGCTCGGGTTCGATGCTGCGTAGCTTTGTAGTCTGTCGCTCCGGTTGAGTTAGAGCCCAACGCCTCGCTCGGGTTCAGTTAGAGCCAATGCCTCGCACACACGCGCGTACATGTACAAGAGAAATGCGCATCGCTCGGCCCCCGACCTCCCACCGTAACCAGGAACTCCTCGAAATTTTCGTCGCCCTCGCTTCTACCACGGTTTTTTTGTCATGGACGGCCCAAAGGATGTCATGCAGCTGCGTCTCCGGCCCGCCCAGGATGTAAAGCCCATTTTCTGTCATGATTTTTGGTCATAGAAGTAGGAGCCCACCACATCTATGATGATACCGGGTTTTGTCACAATTATCGTCATAGAAGTGTCATATGTATGACAGGAAAAAAATTCGTTTGGCCCAAAATGTCACGTGTGTGTCTTTTTTTTGTAGTCGCAGCTGCTAGCCCACCTGCTGGGCAGGCACCTGCGTGTTGGCAAAAGGCTTCTCAGCCAACTCAGCGCATGCCTATGTGGTGGCATGCAAATCTTCGTGAAGGCCCTAACACCGTGCCACCTCAGCAGCCTGCCAGCCTACATGGCACCACTGCCTAGCTGGCCCAGGCGCGTGTCAAGACCAGGCGAAGCGGCAGTAAAGTGGAGAGGACACGTCAGAGGCGCATTAAATGCACCTTGTCCCGTAATGGCAAGGGATAGGCTTAATCAAAGTACCCCGATGCCACCTCCTTTGTGCCACAGTGGCGATCCCCTTGCCTATAAAAGGAGGCTCGAGGCATCCAGGAGAAGGATTCGGACTTTTGGACAAGTTATGCCCATTGTAGCTAGTTCGAGAACCTCAAGAACACAAATACACACATCAAAGCAGGACTAGGGTGTTACGCATCTCTACGGCCCAAACCTGGGTAAACGATCAGCGTGCTCGTACTGACTGTTGATCCTGCTGTCCTTACAACCCAGCGCCCCGCAACTGTAGTAGGGATTCTTGTGATCCCATAGGTGTCGTTTCCCACCGACATCTTTGGCGCGCCAGGCAGGGGGCGCAGTAGTGAGCATCTGGTTTAGCAGCTAGTAGCACAGCTCTTCATCGCCATGGCTTCCGAGGAAGAAGGCTACCAAGCGAGCAGCCCCGTCGGCGGATGCGGCGAGCGTTCACGCGACGATGAAAAAAGCTAAGTCATGCAAAAACTTTGAATAATTCCTTTTTATATAGGGTTATCTTCCTCGGAGATCTTTCCTCTGTATGGGAAACCTGCACGCAGTGAGGCCCTTCCGTTATCGGCAACGGTCTTGATCTGTTTCGAGTCTGCTCAACAGATCGAGCGGCTGCGTCGAGAGCGGCAGGGTGGCCTTCCGCTATCGGCAACACTCTCGCTCTGCCTCGAGTCCGCTCGGCGGTTCGAGCGGCCACACTGAGAACGCGAAGGTGGCTCGCACGACGGCAAGCACGCCCTGCCGTCCGCTAAAGGATCCGTCCTACGAAGCGCAGTGGTTTGGATTTACGTGCCGGCAAGCCTACCCAGTAAGCATAGGGCGGACGTACAGAGAAAGGTCAAACAGGGAAATAACATGCATCATATTAAAAGTACTGCAGAGTTATATTACACCAATTGTTGCTGCATTTCTAACTAAAGATGTGAATTGTGTTGGTCATGAACCTGCAGCAGAAACAAGAAACGGGGCGCCTAGTCCCGGCGCTGGCCCTCCAGCCTCTAGATTCCGCCGACGCGGCTGATGATGGGCTTGATGCGCTCCTTGACCCCTGAGAGGTCTGCATCGCCCGGCAAGCTGTCCAGCGCAGCATCGAAGTCGAGCTTAGGGTTCCAGAATGCCAGCTTGATGAGAACTTTGGTCATGGTGCCTTGGCAAATCATCCGGGACTTGTTGGCCAAGGAGCTCGCCCGGTTGGAATCGAACCGTTCCAGGGCACCAAGAATGCCCTCAAAGAACAAGGTCAGCTTGGCGTGGGGGCTCGTGCCCGGTTCCGGGGCATACCTCACTTCCGGCATCTTCATGATGGCCAGCTGCTTGGTGATCCTGTTGGCAACGTCGGCGAGGCGGTCGGTCCAGATTTTGTCGCCCTTCACGGAATCTGCGTGGTTGGCGGCGTCGTTCTTCCGTAGCTGCTTCTCCTCTACCAGGCTCTTGGTCAGGGCTCCTTCCCGGGTCTGGGCCTCTGAAAGCGCCCCCTCAAGGCTCACCAGCTTGAGCTTCAGGTCCATGATGGTGTCGTTGGCTGTGGAGAGCATCCCAGCCTTCCTGAGGACCACGGAATGCGCTTCGACCAGAGCCTCGTTGAGCATTTTCTTCTCCGACGACAGATCCAGGATTTTCTTTGCCAGGCCGTCCCGCTCCGCCTCCAGCTCCTTCACCTTGTTGCCATGGGCTAGGGCCTGGGCATCGAGCGCTTCCCTGTGCTTACACTCTTGCTCTTGGGTCCGCGCCACGGCGGGCTTCTCGACGTCCTCGTCCTTGCCGTGGAGCGTAGCAGCAAGCGCCATCTCACGGGCGACAAGATCCTCCTCCTGGGAGTTCAGCTCGGCCTCGCGCTGAGACCGGATGGCCTCGGCCTTGGAGGCCTCCTCCCTCGCTTCCTTCCGAGCCTTCTCAAAGTCGGCCTTCTTCAGGAGGAGTTCCAGGTCACGCTGCGCCAGCTGGTCTTGGGCGGCCTTCAGCTCCTCATGGGCCTGGCGAAACCAAGCCTGCGCCTCGGCGACACGCTCCGCAAGGTCTGCTTCCACCTTGTGCGCCACCGCCTCCTTGGACTTCGCCTTGTCGAGACGGGCACGATGGAGCCCCTGAAGCTTGTTGAAGCTAGCACTTATGGCCTGGAGGATCCGCTCGTCTTGGGTGCCGCCACTAGCGCTCGGCTCGTCGACAACCTCAAGCCCGGTGCTGGCGAGCACTTCGTCGTCAAACGCCTCCCCCTCAGTCGGCGCCCTGGTGCTTTCCGACCCTGGGAGGTGAACGAACACGTCATCGCTCACCTTCAGGTACTTGCCTGAGTCAGAGGCAGCGGACGAGGAGGGTTGGTCGTCCACCACCTCCTCCTCGGCAGAGGCCTTGTCGGCCTCCTCCTCAGCAGCGCCCTTGCCGGCCTCCTTGGCAGCGCCCTCGCCGGTATCCTCGGCAAGCCACATGGCGGCATCCTCGGCCGCAGTCTCGACGGCCTCCTTGGTGGCGCCTTCTCAGCGTCAGCCACGGTGTCCACAGCAGCCTTCTCGATGATGGTGTCGGTGTCCCCCTGGTCCGCCGAGGGGGGGGGGGACCTGGATGCCAAAGGAGGAAATAAGACAGGACCAAAGCCAAGGTTCAGGAGAAAATAAAGAAGAGCAAGGGAGAACGGATGATTCACCCGTGCCAGGCTGGAAAGATGTGGCCCCCTACCCGCCAACGTCTGTTGCCGGGGTGGAGCCGCCAGCACCCAAGTCTACCTCCTCCTCCATGCGCATGGGCTCGGTATCTGGCGCCCTTGCCGGGGACGCCCTTCAGGGCGGTGTGGTCGATGGGGGCGACATGGTGAGCGAGGTCCTTGGTGGCTCCTCCTGCTGCCGTTCTTCCCCTGCAAACCGCGGCAAGGTGAACAACAAGAGAATCGGGCCCCGGCAAGCGCTGGCAAAGGGTGGATGGTGAACTTACGCTGGGGGCTGAGCAGGGGGCTACGCCGTGGGCTGCTGTCCGGGCTGCTCTCCACCACCAGCGGCGCCTTTGAAGTACCCATCGGGGGCGAGCTGCCCGTCGAGGCTTTGTCCCTCTTTGCTGCCCGCTGAGCCAGTGTCTCCGTCTCCCTGCGAAAATAAGTCAAATCAAGGAGGGCGACATGATTCATAAGGATGGAAACAATGAGAGGCGGAGTGCTTACTCGTCCTCTTCCTCCTCCTCTGCTGCCTTCCTCTTCCCCCTTGGGCTGAGGAACGAGAAGTCGAAGCCGATGTCCACACCGGCGCCTGCGGGGCGATGGGGAGGCAAAGGAGTCCGGAAGAGTTTGGATGAAGAAGAGGCGGGCGTCTTCTTCTTCGCCACCACGGTCTTCTTCTTCGCCGCCGCGGCCTCCTTCGCCGCCACGGCCCTCGTCACGCGCGCGGCCTCCCTCGGAGCCCCTTGCCGCGCCACGGACTTGCCAAACTGGACCGGCTTGCCTGAATTGGCCCGACGGAGGACGCGCCTCTTCTGCGTAGCTGGGGGCTCGCCGGCCTCGGCCTCCTTCTCGGATGACCCTTCGCCCATGCCTTCGGCAGGGGGGCCTCGGCGCTGGCACCGGCCGCCTCCTTGACGGACTTCACCAACGCGGCGAGCTCCTCCTCCTCTATGGCCATGGCGGCCTTGTTTTCCATGCCGTCGGCCTTGCTGGCAAGCCTGGCGAGCTCTACCTCCATCGCCCTAGCGGCAATATAGTTTAGCTCCTCCTAGGGTGGTGTCCTGGATGAGCCGTGGTTCGTCGTGGTCGAGTTCTTCGACCAAATTGGCGAAGAACTCCTCCACCTCCCGTGCCAGGGGCTCGACCCAGGCCGGGTCGAGACCATGCGCATTGAAGGGCGGCATCATGGCCAAGATTTCGGCCTGGCGGGAGTTGTTGCTCAACGGGACCACTCCCGGCGGCAGCCCAAACAAGGGCCCCTTGACAACCTTGCCGGACTTTGCAGCCTTGCCGGTCCTCCTCACCTTGCCATCGACGTACTCCTCGAGTTGGAAGAGCCTCCGGCAATACCAGGAGTGCCCCAGCACCGTGAAGTTGTTATGCAGGCTGGTGCAGAGCCTCATGATGTCGGCCACATTCCTGAAATCCCAGGCCGGCCTCCCCTTCTTGTGCAGCAGAGCAATTCAGCGGCGGATGAAATCCTCTGCGATCATCTCGAGGGTGAGCCCGGCCACGGTAAGGCGGCAGATCCTAGTAGTGGCAATCAAGAACTTCTTATCGTTGGGGTCGAGGTCTCTCCAGTTCGCGCCGCGGGGCAGCGGCTCCTGACGAACGCCCCGGCAGAACTCCGGCGGGTCCTCCTCCATGATCCAGCACCACCGGCCCCTCCACTCTTCCCACCTCTCCTTCGTGGCGCCATCTGGGTACGCGCCTCTCTCTTGAATCCTCAGGATCAAGGTGAAAGTCCCGGAAAGAGCACCCCTAGGTTGGACGCAGGGAGAGAAGTAGTGGCGGAAAAGCACCGTGCTGGGCACCACTCCGGCGAAACCCTAGCAAAGATGGGAGAAATATGCCAGGTGCGCCACGGCATTCAGCGTAAGATCCAGCAGGTGGAAGCCAAAAGTGCGCATGATATCGTTAAAGAGGTCGGAAAAAGGGGGGCAAGGCCTACAGAAGAAGAAGTAGTCCCTGAGCTCGAGGGCATCGATGGATGATGGGATGAAGTAGGCGTCTCCTTCTCCCTCGTATCCTTGGCCACGCCTTTGCCCTTGACAGATTTGGGCGCCATGGCGGCTGGGAAGAGAGCGAGAAACTGGGGGTGGTGGGAAGCACAGCAGCAGCGAGCAAGAGCTTGGAGAGGAAGGAGATGGGGACGGCGATGGCGAGATTGAGGAAAGCACAGGGGGTAAATGAGTCGCGCGCCCGCGGTTATTCCTTTTTATGGGGAAGGCACGGGCCGCCTCTTTTCCCATTTATTACGACATGACACATGCCTGCTGGGACCGCCCTACGCATGCCCCCCATGTCACGCACGCCACCCATGTCGCGCATTCAAAGGTCGTCATGGGGAAGCGCAACGGACGGAAAGCTACCGCGGTAAAAAAAACGCCCCGCTTGCCCGCGCACCGTTTTGGGCCTGGCCCAACAACGTGTCCCGCTTATGTGTGGCCCGGGCCCGGTGGCTCCTGTCGGTGTACTATAATAGGGGCGCTCTTTTGTACCTCTTATTTGTGCACGGGCAGTCAGAGCTGTGCCCACGACCACACTTGAGCAGGGCAGAGACAGGAAATCAGAGCCACAACACAGAATCAAAGCAACGCCAAGACAGAAGCATAAAAGAGACAGAAGGCAAAGTGGTTTCCCGGCAAGGCCCTTGCCGGGGTAGCCCCCACGGCCCCGGCAAGGCCCTTGCCGGGGCAGCCTACCTAACGCCAGCAGGGCACGCCACCCTTGAGCGTTGGTTCCTCCAGCGCCACCAACCGCGTTGGGACCAAGGCTCGGGAGGCGCCACCATGATGGCTTGCAGATCTTTGTGAAGACAAGGATAATACGCCAAATCAGAAGAGTAGAAAACGACGAACCTCGGCAAGACCCTCACCGAGGAAACCCACAAGACCCCCGGCAAGATCCTTGCCGGGGACGACCACAACACCGAGGCAAGACCCTTGCCGGGGACCCGCCAGGGCCCTTGCCGGGGACGTCCACGAGTCCACAGCCAGGCTCGCACCCGCCAGGTTTCCGCCACTGCTCCCATGCAGCTCCCAGCCCACCAGCTAGGCAGGCACCTGTGTGTCGGCACAAGGCTTCTCAGCCAACTCAGCGCATGCCTACGTGGTGGCATGCAAATCTTCATGAAGGTCCTACCACCGCGCCACCTTAGCAGCCTGCCAGCCTACATGGCACCACCGCCTTGCTGGCCTAGGTGCGTGTTGAGACCAGGTGAAGCGGCAGTAAAGTGGAGGGGACACGTCAGGGGCGCATTAAATGCACCTTATCCCGTAATGGCAAGGGATAGGCTTAATCACAGTACCCCGATGCCACCTGATGAGGATACAGACCTGGGGTAGGATCATAGGCCTGACCTATACGTCCTACCCAACGTCACTACCCAAGAAGGCACGGAGGTCAAGAGATGCCATGAGACCCCCGGTCGAGGATGTCGAGTGCAATCCACTCGACATCATGTCACTCCGGAGTCTCCCTACCTACTGTCACTCGACCAACAAGAGAATCACTCGACCTCCGAAGACCAGGAGTCACTCAGCGTGCAACGGGCACGCATTCACTATGTAGTTTTTAAGGTCATTAACAGCACTTAAGGCTGGCATTACCAGTAACTCCACCACTTTATGTACATTAACTCCCTTGTAATGGAGGGCAGGAGAGGTCCTGGCAAACTCTATATAAGCCACCCTCCTCCTCTGGCATAAGGGTTCGCACCCCCTGTAATATCACACATCTAATCCAATCGACCACCGAGACGTAGGGTTGTTACTTCCACAGAGAAGGGCCGGAACTTATAAAACCCGTGTGTACACCTTCACCATAGCTGAGATCTTGCCTCTCCATACTTACCCCCCCTTTCTACTGTCAGTCTTAGAACCACGACAGTTGGTGCCCACCGTGGGGCAGGTGTCTTAGCGACTTATTGGTGAAGTTCCAAGTTTTTTCAATCATCATCATGGTTTTCGGCTGCGAGTTGGCTGAGGGCCGTGAGATCCATCTCGGCGCGCTCGTTTTCATCGCCGACGACTCGGCTTGGCTTCAGGAAGCTCCGCTCGACGTTGAGGCGCTCCCCATCCGAGGGGCGACGCACTTTCGTGTGTGCGTTCATGGCATCCTTCTTCGGCAGCCGTGGACCCAGTATCAGTCGGCTCCGATGGTATCTTCCCTCCTTGCTGTTTGCCGCCGCAAGCGATCCGGTCGATCGCGGCTTTAGCGGTGGGTGAAGCATGTGGTGGCTCAGCGTTCGGCAACCCATCAAGTCGCGGCAATCGAGCCCGACGAAACTCTCCACGGCATGTTCGATCTGTCGACTGGCTCCACAGAGACTGCATCCGAGTGCGATAGCAGCGATCCTGCGGCTGAAGTCCTGATGGTCGATGATCGCGTGGCCCACGGCTTCGCGCGAGGGCGGCGAAGATCTTTGGCGGAGATCCGTCCGAGTCCACGAGGAGTATCATCGAACATCTTTCTTCGCGATGAGAGGAGAACCGTCGCCACAACATGGATGCACTCCACCGCCCATCGTTGGAGAAACCCCGAGCTCGGGCCTTGGAGGAGGCACGCAACAGCTAATTTGGCTGGCGCTTTTCATTGGAGAACTTGCGGCGCTCTCGGCGAGCGAGCTCGGAGTGAGTCCCTGAGTCCACTCGATGGCAGCTTTTCCCGCCTCCACCTAAGGTATACCTTACTCCGATTCAGAACCCCACAGCTGCGGCCCGAATTGCAGAGTCGATCCAACCTTCCCAGTCAGAGGCTAGCCGAGCGTTGGCGCAGATCCGAGCCTTGCTCTGAGCAGCAGGAGAGCAGAATTCTGCAGTGCCTCAGTCGCGGAATAGGGTCCACAGCAGATCCGTGGTAGCGGATATAGTGCAGTCTGCCCATAGCCCAAGATCGCCCCTGCGGCGTGAAGAACGTGGGCAGTATGATCGTCAGTTTGACCGCAACAATCGTCGTCGAGTGCCAATGCCTCCTCCAAGGAGTGCGTCGTACGTGCCTCCGTAGAGCAATGACAGACGCCGTCACAGGGACGAGCACAGAGCTCCGGTCGACCCAAGATAGTTGGGCTTCGGTGCGAGATCCATTCTTGTCCAAGGCCTAGTCAACCGGAACAGAGTGCATAGAGAAGACCCTAGCAGAGATCGTCCGAGTGGCAGCAGATTGCATGTTTCAGGCCCAGAGTGTTTCAGTAGAGCCATCAGGGCAGCAATGATTCCTCCCAACTTTAGGTTGGCAACAGGAGTCAGTAAGTATACTGGAGAATCCAAGCCTGAAACCTGGTTGAAGATTACCAAGTGGCTGTGCAAATTGGAGGCGGAAACGATGAGATAGCAATGAATATCTCCCTCTTATGTTGGAAGGGTCGGCCCGAGCATGGTTGACTCAGTTGACTCCAGGCAGTATACACAGTTGGGAGGAGCTATCTCGAGTGTTCATAAGAACCTTTGAGGACATGTGCGAGCGGCCAGCAGGGTTACCCGAGTTGCAGCATTGTGTGTAGAAGCCGAATGAGACTTTGAGGGAATTCATTCAGAGGTGGACCACTTTGCATCACACCGTTGAAAATGTATCAGAGCATCAGGCAGCGTGCGCTTTCAAGGAAGGCGTCAAGTACCAAGAGTTGGTCCTGAAATTCGGTCGGACTGGGGATATGACTCTGACCCGGATGATGGAGATAGCCACCCGGTACACTAACAGAGAAGAAGAGGATCGACTCCGTAGTGGGAAGAGTAAACCAGACGGCCAAGATGCCGGTGGAGGTAACTCCAGTCGGAAACAGAAGCGTAAAGCCGTGCCAGCGGCACCCAGTGAGATTGCAGCAATGGCCCAAGGAAAGTTTAAGGGAAAACCTAAGGGGCCCTGGCCCCCTAAGAAGGTAAAGGATCAAGCAGGAAATGATGTGCTGGATTTGCCGTGTCACATCCACACGAAGAAAGATGAAGAAGGTAATCTTATTTACCCAAAGCATACCACTCGACAATATCAACTCCTGATCCAACAGTTCCGAGAGAAACAGCCCAATGAGAAGGAGAAAGAGTCGGACAGAGATGAGGACAGCGAAGAAGATGATGGTTATCCCAAAGTCAATTCCACTCTCATGATTTTTGCTGATGTTGAGAGCAAGAGTCGGTTGAAGGTTATCAACAGAGAGGTGAATATGGTTGCTCCGGTGACGATGACCACGTACCTGAAATGGTCCTAGACAGCCATCACATTCGACCAGTCACACCATCCTCCTCACGTAGCCACCCCCAGGAGGCAAGCACTGGTGGTCGACCCAGTGGTCGGAGGCACTCGACTGACTAAAGTGCTGATGGATGGTGGTAGCGGTCTGAATATCCTTTAAGCTGAAACCTTGAAGGGGATGGGCATCCAGATGTCCAAGCTTAGCGAGAGCAATATGAGCTTCCACGGTGTTATCCCCGGAAACAAAGCCGAATCACTTGGCCAGATCGCTCTCGACGTGGTTTTCGATGATTCCAAGCATTACTGTAAAGAAAAGTTGACATTTGAAGTCATTGATTTCTAGAGTGCTTATCACGCCATTCTGGGAAGGCCTGCATACGCACGTTTCATGGCTCGACCGTGTTATGTATATCTCAAGTTGAAGATGCTTGGCCCCAAGGGTGTGATCACAGTTACTGGCAATCGGCAAAAGGCGAAGGAATGCTTCTAGAAGGGTTCCAAAATTGCCGATGCGCAGATGCCAGCTGTTGAACTTCAAGAATATCAGAAGAATGCAGATCCGAGTGATTTGCTCTGAACCAAGAAGCCAGCCACCGATTCTGCATTTCAGTCGTCTGGTGAAACAAAGCCGATTCATATCCATCCGACCGATCCCAATGCCGCGCTGACTCATATATCAACAACACTCGACAGCAAATAGGAAGAAGCGCTCATCCAGTTCCTCCATGAGAACTAGGACATCTTCGCATGGAAACCCTATGACATGCCAGGTGTACCCAGAGGACTGGCCGAGCACCGTTTGCGTGTCGACCCCAAGGCAAAACTCGTCAAAGAGCACCTTCGATGGTCCGCCGTGCAGAAGAGGAAAGCGATTGGCGAAGAAGTAGCTCAGCTGCTAGC
The DNA here is from genome assembly GCA_021437245.1 of Aegilops speltoides. Lineage (NCBI taxonomy): Eukaryota > Viridiplantae > Streptophyta > Magnoliopsida > Poales > Poaceae > Aegilops > Aegilops speltoides. The sequence continues at coordinate 136,718,062 of CM038141.1, forward strand.
AGCAGAGTTCATCCGAGAGATCTACCACTCCGAGTGGCTTGCCAATGTCGTCATGGTACTGAAGAAGGACGATTCACTTCGTATGTGCATCGATTTCAAGCATATCAATCGGGCCTGCCCGAAAGATCACTTCCCTCTCCCCCGTATCAATCAGATTGTTGACTTGATTGCGGGGTGTGAGCGCTTGTCTTTTCTAGATGTATATTCCGGGTATCATCAGATCCGATTGTATGGCCCTGATGAAATAAAAACAGCCTTCATCACCCCATTCGGGTGCTTTTGCTATGTCACCCTGCCATTCGGTCTTAAAAATGCCGGAGCCACATTCATGAGGATGATCCAGAAGTGCCTGCTCACCCAAATCAGTCGGAATGTGGAGGCGTACATGGATCACATCGTGGTCAAGTCTTGCAAAGGTTCCGACCTATTGACTGACCTCGCAGAAAACTTTGCCAACCTAAGGAGGTACGATATCAAGATTAATCCATCAAAATGCACGTTCAGAGTTCCCGGAGGAAAGTTGCTCGGTTTTCTCGTTTTCGAACGAGGGATCGATGCCAATCCAGAAAAACTTGATACCATCCTCCGAATGAAACGCCCTGTACGAGTGCATGACGTTCAGAAATTGACTGGTTGCTTGGCCGCCTTGAGTCGATTCATTTCTCGTCTCGGTGAAAAGGCATTGCCTCTTTACCGACTTATGAAGAAATCTGATAAGTTCAAGTGGACTGAGGAAGATGATGTCGTGTTTGCAGAACTCAAAACCCTGCTTTCCACCCAGCCGGTGCTCGTTGCGCCAATCAGTAAAGAGCCTTTGCTGCTTTATATTGCAGCCACTGGACAAGTTGTCACACAGTACTCACGGTCGAGCAGGTAGAGGAAGGAAAAGCTTACAAGGTTCGGCGCCCAGTCCATTATCTCTCTGAAGTTTTGACTCCATCCAAGCAACGATATCCTCATTATCAGAAGCTTGTGTATGGAATATACATGACCATGAAGAAGGTTGCACATTACTTCTCTGATCACTCTATTACGGTTGTCAGCAACGCAGCGTTGTCTAAGATTCTGAATAACAGAGATCCAACTGGTCGAGTGGCAAAATGGGCGATTGAACTCCTTCCACTGGACATCAAGTTTGAGGCAAAGAAAGTTATCAAGACCCAAGCAATCGCAGATTTCCTTGCCGAGTGGATTGAGCAGCAACTACCGACTCAAGTTCACTCGGAGCATTGGACTATGTTCTTCGATGGCTCCAAGATGCTAAACGGACCAGGTGCTGGGGTAGTATTGGTATCCCCCCGTGGAGACAAGCTTAACTATGTTCTCCAGATTCATTTTGATTCCTCCAATAACGAGGCGGAATATGAAGCACTTTTATACGGGTTGCGTATGGCCATTTCACTCGGCGTCCGTCGCCTCATCATATACGGCGACTCGGATTTGGTGGTTAATTAGGTGATGAAGGAATGGGATGTCCAAAGTCCAGCCATGACTGGCTATTGCAATGCTGTTAGGAAGCTGGAAAAGAAGTTTGAAGGGTTGGAGCTTCATCATGTACCCCGATTGAAAAATCAAGCTGCAGATGAGTTGGCGAAGATAGGTTCAAAGAGAGAGGCCACTCCCCGCAATGTGTTCTTGGAACATATTCATTCACCTTCAGTTCAGGAGGATCATTTCACTGAAGAGTCGCCACAGCCCAAGAGTGCCACGGATCCAATCGAAGTCGAAATCCCAGCCGTGGTCCACTTGATCATGGAGATTTTGGTCATTACTCCCGACTGGACAGTGTTATACATTACATAAATTCTTAGGAAAGAACTTCCAGAGGATGAAGAAGAGGCTCGACAGATCGTCCGACAATCTAAGGCCTTTATTGTGATAAAGGCGGTTGTTCGAGAAAAGTGCAAGCGAGTCGCGGAAGTGCATCATGCCAGAGGAAGGCCGAGTGATCCTCAATGATATTCACTCGGGAACCTATGGTCACTTCGCGTCCTCTTGGACCATCGTGGCCAAAGCATACCGATCCGGATTTTACTGGCTGCGGGCCAACAAGATGGCTAAGGAGATAGTGGACAAGTGTGAAGGCTGTCAATTTTACTCAAACATGTCTCATAAACCTATGTCAGCTCTGAAAACAATTCCACTCGTCCGGTCTTTTGCAGTCTGGGGACTAGACATGGTCGGACCTCTGAGGACTAGCAGGAGTGGATTTACTCATGTGCTGGTGGTAGTCGACAAGTTCACCAAATGGATCGAAGCCAAGCCCATTAAAAACCTTGAAGCAAGTACAGCTGTGAGTTTCATCAGAGAACTGATATTCAGATATGGCGTCCCACACAACATCATCACAAATAATGGCTCGAACTTCGATTCTGAAGAATTCAAAACCTTTGGTGCCTCCCAAGGCACGAGAGTCGACTATGCTTCGGTCGCTCATCCTCAGTCGAATGGGCAGGCCGAGCGGGCAAATGGATTGATTCTCAATGGACTGAAACCCCGGTTGATGCGTGACCTGAAACATGCAGCACGGGCTTGGGTCGATGAGCTCCCATCAGTACTTTGGGGATTGAGGACAACCCCTAACCGATCGACTGGAAGGACTCCATTCTTCTTAGTCTATGGAGCCGAAACCGTGCTCCCTAGTGATTTGCTCCACAACGCACCTTGAGTCGAACTCTTCTTAGAGGAAGAAGCAGAGCAGGCTCGGCAAGATGCAGTCGATCTCCTAGAAGAAGAAAGAGAGATGGCTTTGATCCGGTCGACCATTTATCAGCAAGACTTGCGTCGATTTCATGCTAGAAATGTCAGAGGTCATGCATTTCAAGAAGGAGACCTGGTTATTCAAGTGGACCAGCAGAGACCTCACAAGCTCTCTCCTGCTTGGGAAGGACCTTTTGTCGTCACCAAAGTGCTCCACAACGGAGCATACCATCTCTTCAATGTCGAGCATAATAAAGATGAGCCACGTGCCTGGAATGCGGATTTGCTCCGCCCTTTTTACTCTTAAGTATTTATAACTGATGAGATGTAATAAGAAGTACCCTTTTTAGTTCTATTATCAAAAGACATGCCGAGTGGTGAGTCTGTCTCTCACTTGGGGGCTTAGCCGCGAATCCGTTTCGCTTAAGTAATAAAAACCCTGCCGAGTGGTGAGTCTGTCTCTCACTCGGGGGCTTAGCCGTGAATCCGTTTCGCTTAAGTAATAAAATCCTGCCGAGTGGTGAGCCTGTCTCTCACTTGAGGGGCTTAGCTGCGAATCCGTTTCGCCTAAGTAATATAAAAATCCTGCCGAGTGTTGAGTTTGCCTCCCACTCGGAGGCTTAGCTGCAGTCCAGTACTCGCCTAAGTAATAAAAAAATCCTGCCGAGTGGTGAGTCTGCCTTTCACTCGGGGGCTTAGCTGCAATCCAGTACTCCCCTAAGAAATGTGAAAATCCTGCCAAGTGGTGAGTCTGCCTTTCACTCAGAGGCTTAGCTGCAATCCAGTACTCGCCTAAGAAATGTGAAAATCCTGCCAAGTGTTGAGCCTGCCTCTCACTCGGAGGCTTAGCTGCAGTCCAGTACTCGCCTAAGTTTTAAAAAGTCCCATCAAATGGTACGGGTCGGCCATGATTCCCCCCCCCCAAGGGGGGAGGTTGCACCGTCAAGAAGAAGGACGAGATTGTGAGAGCAATCCTCCCACTCGAGGGCTTAGCTGCAGCCCTGTGCTCGCCTAAGTTTGAAAAATCCTACCGAGTGGTGAGCAATCCTCCCACTCGGGGAGCTTAGCTGCAGCCCAGTGCTCGCCTAAGTTTGAAAATCCTACCGAGTGGTGAGCAATCCTCCCACTTGGTGGCTTAGCTGCAGCCCAGTGCTCGCCCATGTTTGAAAAATCCTACCGAGTGGTGAGCAATCCTCCCACTCGGGGGCTTAGCTGCAGTCCAGTACTCGCCTAAGTTTGAAAAATCCTACCGAGTGGTGAGCAATCCTCCCACTCGGGGGCTTAGCTGCAGTCCAGGAGTCGCCTAAGTTCGAAAAATCCTACCGAGTGGTGAGCAATCCTCCCACTCGGGGGCTTAGCTGCAGCCTAGTGCTCGCCTAAGTTTGAAAAATCCTACCGAGTGGTGAGCAATCCTCCCACTCGGGGGTTTAGCTGCAGTCCAGTACTCGCCTAAGTTTGAAAAATCCTACCGAGTGGTGAGCACTCCTCCCACTCGGGGGCTTAGCTGCAGTCCAGTACTCACCTAGGTTTGAAAAATCCTACCGAGTGGTGAACAATCCTCCCACTCGGGGGCTTAGCTGCAGATCCGATGCTACGCCTAAGTTAGAAAAATCCTACCGAGTGGTGAACAATCCTCCCACTCGGGGGCTTAGCTGCAGTCCAGTACTCGCCTAAGTTAGAAAAATCCTACCGAGTGGTGAACAATCCTCCCACTCGGGGGCTTAGCTGCGGTCCAGTACTCGCCTAAGTCTGAAAAATCCTATTGAGTGGTGAGCAATCCTCCCACTCGGGGGCTTAGCTGCAGTCCAGTACTCGCCACTCGGTTACACCATCAAGAAGGCTACACCATCAAAGAAGAAGGACGAGAATTGTGCGCATTGTCAAAGGCCTCTCCAATGGTTGACAGGAACGTCAAGACCATTGCTAAGTGCCTTGCTGATGAGCTGATCAATGCTGCTCAAGGATCGCCTAATCGGTTGACAGGAACGTCAAGACCATTGCTGAGTGCCTTGCTGGTGAGCTGATCAATGCTGCTCAAGGATCACCTAATCGGTTGACTGGAACGTCAAGACCATTCCTGAGTGCCTTGCTAATGAGCTGATCAATGCTGCTCAAAGATCGTCCAATCGGTTGACAGGAACGTCAAGACCATTGCTGAGTGCCTTGCTGATGAACTGATCAATGTTGCTCAAGGATCGTCCGATCAGTCGACTAGTGATTCTTCTTCAGAATCTGCATCAAGCAAACAGACACCAATACGAGAGAAGAACGAATTTCGTTCGAAGACAAACGCAATATATGAGACGATAAATCCAAAGATTCCTAACCGTAGAATATGTTGGAGATATGCCCTAGAGGCAATCATGTATGATGATATTTCCTATGTGTTTATGAATAAAGATAGTCCTTGGACATTATCAATGATGTGTATCAGCAAGTACGTGACTTGTTTGTGGGACTATGCATTGTATGATGAATGTCCTAAAAGGTCCCTAGTCGAAAGGGCTGTGTGACGGCAAGAGCCGACTAGACTAGCATATGACACGGTCGATGGCTTGGTCTCACTAGCCATGGAGCATTGGATGCTAACCGGATAATATGGACTTGGAAAGGTCTGGTCGGATTCGACGTAGTCGGATCCGAGTCGAGATAAGGTCCGAGTCGGACAGACCAATCTATGAGACGCAGCGATATGTCCTCTGTGAGTCTCTAGTACAACATACGTTCTATGTCCTAAGACCTGAGCTGACGCATGTACTCGGGATGGTGACAGACTTGCTTTGGGCCGACCAAACGCTACTCCGTGACTGGGTAGTTACAAAGGTAGGTTTCGGGTTTGTCCAGTCCCATGTTGCGAGACATGGTCGAGCAAGATGGGATTTGCCCCTCCGATCAGGAGAGATATACTCTGGGGCCCTCATGTGATCCGACCGGGATAAGCATTGCCATGCGACAGGGATTATGAGATAATCCGGTGGTCGGTATCACTAGAACGAGAAAGAGGTCGGGCTAGCACAAGGATGATAGTCTTGCCTTGAGCCCGACAACATATATCATGAGGCAAAGGGAACAGAAGTGTGACACGTTGTACACGTTCGCCTAACCAGCTTCATAGTCTGCTTGGTGGTCGGCATGCCTTGCTAGAGGCCGCTACCAACCGTGCAGGTCGGAGGTGATCCGAACTGTGACCAAGCCGACTTGAACCTAAGGGGTCGCGCGCTTAAGGGAAGGAACCTACAATGTCGGTTCATAGCACACTGGTCGGATGTGATCCGAACTGGACTAGGAACGTGACCGAGTAGACTTGTGGGCTTTAGGGCCCATGCGAGGCCCAAGTGTTGAGCCCTGGACGGACTCCTATATAAAGTTGAGGTGTAGCACACTCATGTGGTTGATCGCTTCGCCGTTGTGACTACGGTTTGCATGTGTTGCGAATAGCCACCTCCACTCGCCGCCGACTATGTGATCGGACCTAGCAGTCTGCCGCACGGTGTTCCTCCTGCACGCGCAGATACCGTTAGAGGCGGTGCACTTGCGCCGCTCCGGCGAACATGTACGTGGGATCGGATGACCGGCTGTTCAAGGGAGATCGGACGAGGAGGATACGATCCACGCGAACGCGCTGCACCAACTCTTCTTCCACTGCACGGCACTGCACGTCTAGTGGTAACGAACTGTGATTCATCTCCCATAGCATGTTCCTGTTGTTCTTTGCGTAGGAAAATTTTAATTTGTAGTCGACGCACCCTACCAAAGAACCCAACAGAATAAAGTGCTCGGGCATCAGGCCCGAAGGGGTTTTAACGGTTACAAAATCACTCAGCATTCCGAGGCAAATAAAGGTGAAGCCTAATGTTTTTTTAATCAATCGGCGGGAGAAGGATTCGCCGGATCGCAGAAGCTGTCGAGGTCGATGCTGTCGGGGATGCGAGTAGCTGCCTCGAGGAAGGTGTCCATGAAGGTCTGGAAGGAGTGCTTCTTAGTATTTGCTACCTTGAGAGCAGCCAGCTTGTCTTCTTTAGCCTCCTTACAGTGCACTCAGACCAACGATAAGGCTACGTCGGCACCATAGCGAGTAGAAGATTTTTTCCACTCTTGCACTCGGCCTGGAATCTGATTAAGTCGAGCCATCAGTGACTCGAGGTCCTGAGATAGCTCCGCCCGAGGCCAAAGTTCGGCGTCCACTTGGGTCATCGCCGCCTTCAGCCAAGCCAGATAAGCAACCGCACCATCCAAGCGCGACTCCAATCGCAGCAGATTCATTGCAACGTCATCTTTCACAGGACAATTGATGGGGTCGAGACCCGTCTCGACCCGCCCAGTTTCAGCTTCAAAGTCCTGACATAATTCTGTCCCATCGTGAAAAACGATGAGTCGACAGCATAACAACAAAGTTTAGTCGGCAACGAGTTGACTAGTCGAATAAACATACGTTCAAGCTTCAGAACAAGTGTTGAAGCAAGTTGTTCCAAATAAGACTCCAGTTTGTCTGTCTTGGCTCTAAGGCCACCGACTGCTGAGGTCATGTTCTTCTTGTCCTTCCTAAGATGCTCGACTTCCTGATAGCTTCTGATATGGTGGCCTTCAACTTTGCATTCTCCTCCTCCAATTTGCCGACTGAAGCCAGCTTCTGGTCCGCAAGCTTCGTCTTCTCACGCGCCTCCTTCTGAGCAGCGAAAAGGTCCAGGTCCTTCTTCTCCAAGGCCTCCTTCATCCTCTCTAAAGAAACAACACTCTTCAGACGAGACCGAAGTTGGCGATTTTCACTACGCACATCTGCTCGTGTGAAATCACTCGGTTCAAAGAGACTGAAAGAAAAACCAGTGCGAAGTGCAAGCTACAAAGCAGACAAAACGACCGAATGGTTACCTCCCATGATGGCCGTTTCTTCTTGAGCAGTCTTGAGATTCTTCTTCGTGAGTTCAAGGTCAAGTTCAACGCTGATATGCTTCTTCTTTAATTCGGTGAGCCGAGCTCCAAGATCACAAGACCTCTGCAGCCAGCAAAAGAGACATGTCAGTCGACAGAAATAAGAGACAGTGATAGAGAAAAATTACTCTAAGACTACTGCCGAATCAAATATTCAACAGTAGTCTCGGGGACTACACCCAGTGGGTGCACTTAGCGTGCCCCCACTGAATCAGGTCAATACTCAGCAAGGGTTGCCCAGCGTGATTTCAAGAAAAAAAAGAGATACATCATTAGACCTCAGTCGACTACCAGCAGTCGAGCGTGGTCTCGGGGACTACACCCAGTGGGTGCACTCGGCGTGCCCCCACTGATTTGAACAGTTTATTGAAACTCAACTCGAGGCGAGCGGAGTTGAAAATTTCCTAGACTCTAAACAAAGAAACACCCCAGTGGGTGATCAGATATAAAGCAATACTCAAAAGTTCAATCGGAATTTCGCTGACCTGAACATTGGTCGGAAGGGCAGGGTTGGTGTTGTAAGCTACTTGGCTAGCCTCATGCATCACTTTCACCTGCTCCATGACAAGATTCACCTGACAAAGAGCTTCCTTAGAGGCGCCCGGTGAGTCGTCTGGAGTTTGATAAGTAGCAAAGAGTGATGGCTCCAAGATGGTCGAAGCAGTTATCGGGTTGGACGACTAGAGTTGCACCGGTGCAGCAGGTGTCTGTTCAGTCGACTCCGGCGGACGATCAGTCGTCACTGGGTTGGCGAATGTGACGTTGGTCCGAACCGGCCCTTCGGAACGTTCGACCACCGCCTCAAGCGCCGGCGTCGACTGAGGGACTTGGATTTCAAGCCTCCTCCTGCTTGAGCCTCCACTCTTCTTTCTCCTCTCCTATAGAGGCGCTTCTTCTTCTTTGTCATTAGGGAGCACAACGATCTCTTATGGAGCTACAAAAAGAGAGAAGTATCAAATTTGCAGCCGATCGACCGCCCACTCGACTGAATGAAACTCGGTCGAACGAACTTACCAGCTCGGGAGGTGGCCTCCTCATCTCCTGGTGCCTTGTCGACATCCATGTCAGTAGCAGCAGAGGTGGGTCTGGAAAGATGCATAATCCAATTAGTCAGAACAGGAATGTTAGTCTGTATGTATAAGCACGAGTGTTTTACTCACCCTGAAGACACTGGGACGTCCATCTTGATCCGCAGCAAAGTCTTCTGAGTCTTAGGAGGGGCAACTTTGGGCTGCTTGGCGGTCTTCTTTGTCGTTTCCGTAGTCGACGTCCGAGTGCGCTTCTGTGCGTGAGTACTCGGAGCCACGCTCTTCCCGCACCTGCCCGCCGGGTCGTGATGCTGCTTGGATCGGCACTCGGAACGCAGTGGCGAGTCGACCTCTTCCTCATCGTCCGACTCCTCGCTCTCCTCCTCATCCTCTCCATTTGAAGACTCCCATTCGCCGCTCTCGTCTGCACTGGCCTCCTCCTCCTGGCCTTGCTCCAGGGCTTGTTCACCGTTGGGCATTGAGTACATTTCAGTGAAGACCTACAAGATGAGAAGTCAAGCAAAAATCAGTCGACATCGAATGCAGTCGGGACTTATGCGCCAAGCAGTCAGAATAAAAGGCGTACCTTGTCGGGTGGGTTGTTGTCCCTGAAAGGAATAACTCACCTGGATCCCCTGGGATTGTCCTGATTGCCCGTGATACTCCTCAACCACATGGCCACAGTGTCAGACGACACTTCCTCTAGATGGACCCGAGCAGTGTCTTCAGGCCCAGAGTACAGCCACATGGGATGATCACAGGCCTGGAGAGGTTGAATGTATCGACTGAGGAACACCTCCAGCAGGTCCAGGCTGGTAACACCCTCGTTGATAAGCCGGACCACTTTCTCTACCAACATCTTCGTCTCCAAGTCCTCAGCCGCGGTCACTTTGAGTGGAGAAGGAGTTTGGACGTGGTCGAATGTGAAGTGAGGGAGGCCTGTCGACTGACCTGGAGCTGCCTGGTCCTGACAGTAGAACCAGGTCAACTGCCAGCCTCTGACTGATTCAGGGAGTGTCATGGCAGGGTAAGAGCTCCTATGCCTTTTTTGGATGCCTAATCCCCACACATCTGGATGACATTGGTCTTTGAGTCACTCGACTTTGCCTTTTTGGCCGACTGGGATCGGATGGTGAAGATGTGTTTGAAAAGACCCCAGTGCGGTCGACACCCTAGGAAATTTTCACACATCGACAAAAAAGCGGCCAGATACGTGATGGTGTTGGGAGGAAAGTGGTGGAGTTGAGCGCCAAAAAAGTTCAAGAACCCCCAGAAGAAAGGATGCGGAGGAAGCGAAAAACCGCGGTCGACATGGGTGGCGAGCAGAATGCACTCACCCGGTCGAGGCTGGGAATTCATCTTCCCCTCTGGCAACCTTGCCGCTCCCTTGGCGATTAGCCCAGACTCCGCCAGCTCGTCCAGATCCTCCTGCCAAATCGAAGACCAGATCCAATCGCCCTGGATCCAGCCTGGCGGCAGCCCAACGCGCGATGACGACCCGCGTTGCTGCTTCTTGCCCTTCACCGCTCCCTTAATCTTCTTTGTGCATTCTAGCGCTGTCGTCTTGTCCTTCACCATGGCGATGGAGCGGCGGCATCGAATCAGAAGGACTGGGCGCGATGGAGAAGCAGAGGAGGAAGAAGGAAGGAAGGGTGTGCATGGTACAAACGCCTCGGTCCCATCACCTTATAAAGGGCCATTTCCGAGTGACTGACGTGTGGGGCTAGGCGATCCTGTCAAATCCCGCAACAGTCGCGCGAAGCGTACGTGGCAAAAAAGGTGGCATAGAAATCAAGGCATCACTGTTTATACGCTCCGCCCGTTTCGGCACTTCCCGTCCCGCACGCTTCCCCGAAATTTCGTATCCCGCGAAATTCGGGATTTGCAGCAGTCAATCACGCCCAAGATCCTGCATTCCAATACAACACTCGACAAATGACATTGCAAGTTGAGTCGACTATTCACTGAATGGATCAAGGCGACTGAGTCGATGCTGAAGTACCAACGCGAGTTTTCCACCCTGCAGAAAACGCTCGCGAAGGCACAAGAGTCAGAACAAGTTCAAGTCCAACCTAAATTCCACTCGAACCTTAATCCATTCTGGGGCTACTGATGAGGATACAGACCTGGGGTAGGGTCATAGGCCTGACCTATATGTCCGACCCAAGGTCACTACACAAGAAGGCATGGAGGTCAAGAGACGCCATGAGACCCTCGGTCGAGGATGTCGAGTGCAATCCACTCGACATCATGTCACTCGGGAGTCTCCCTACCTACTGTCACTCGACCAACAAGAGAATCACTCGACCTCCCAAAGACCAGGAGTCACTCAGCGTGCAACGAGCACGCATTCACTCTGTATTCTTTAAGGTCATTAACAGCACTTAAGGCTGGCGTTACCAGTAATGCCACCACTTTATGTACATTAACTCCCTTGTAATGGAGGGCAGGAGAGGCCCTGGCGAACTCTATATAAGCCACCCTCCTCCTCTGGCACAAGGGTTCACACCCCCTGTAATATCACACATCTAATCCAATCGACCACCGAGACGTAGGGTTGTTACTTCCTTAGAGAAGGGCCTGAACTCGTAAAACCCGTGTGTACACCTTCGCCATAGCTGAGATCTTGCCTCTCCATACTTACCCCCCTTTCTACTATCAGTCTTAGAACCATGACACCACCTCCTGTGTGCCACTGTGGCGATCCCCTTGCCTATAAAAGGAGGCCCGAGGCATCTAGGAGAAGGATTCAGACTTTTGGACAAGTTATGCCCATTGTAGCTAGTTCCAAAACCTCAAGAACACAAATACACACATCAAAGCAGGAGTAGGGTGTTACGCATCTCAGCGGCCCGAACCTGGTTAAACGATCTGCATGCTTGTACTTACTGTTGATCCTGCTCTCCTCACAACCCATCACCCTACAACCGTAGTAGGGATTCTTGTGATCCCATAGGTGTCATTTCCCACCGACATCTCTGGTAGGGGGTCCTGAACTGTGCGTCTAAGGATCGAAGGTAACAAGGAGGCAGGGGACACGGTGTTTACACAGGTTCGGGCCCTCTTAATGGAGGTAATACCCTACTTCCTGCTTGATTGAATTTGATGAATATAGGGGTTACAAGAGTTGATCTACCTCGAGATCATAATGGATAAACCCTAGATGTCTAGCATGTATGATTGTGTTCCTGCACTACGGACTAAACCCTCCGGTTTATATAGACACCAGAGGGACTTAGGGTTGTACAGAGTCGGTTACAGATAAAGGAAGGTACATGATCGGAACACCAAGCTTGCCATCCACACAAAGGAGAGTCCCATCCAAACACGGGGAAGGTTCTTCTATCTCGTATCTTCATGGCCCATCAGTCCGGCCCATATCACATAGCCCGGACGCCCGAGGACCCCTTAGTCCAAGACTCCCTCAGGACCCACCTGGTCGAAGCGTACGTAGCGTTGTCATTCTATTCACGAACGTGTACGTACATACTAGTCGATATAGAGGCGTGCACGTGTCATAGTAGAGACGCGCATGTGTCGTAGTAGAGGCGCGCACGTAGCATGTACACATACATACAGCGGCCAGGGTGCAAGAAAGAAAATATGGCCATGTACGTACACACGGGCGGGGTCTCGAACGCCTACTCGCGCATACGTACGGCTAGGGCTCGTGTACATGGCTGGGTCGGAATGGAGAAACTGCACCATCGTCGTGTTCATGGGGAGGCAACAGAATGCATCGTGTTCATCGGGAGGCATTGGAACGCGTGATGTTCATCGGGAGCCAACCAGCTTGGACGGAACAGTCGATGGAAACGAGGCATGGCGTACCGCAGAACAAAGGAAACGGCCTTGTGTTCGACCGGCCACAGTCAAAACAGGATCATGTTCATCGGGAGGGGTCTAGCGTACCACAAAACGGAGGAAACAGACTTCTGTTGGACATCCTATAGTCGAAATGGGGTCCTGTTGATCAGGAGGGTGTGGCATACCACAAAACGGAGGAAACGGACTTGTGTTGGAGTGCTACGGTCAAAACGGGGTCCTGTTCATCGGGAGGGGTGTGGCATACCGCAAAACGGGACTCCACGAGATACTGTTCATCTCCACCGTCAACCTCCTCCAGCCTCCACGGGCTACTGTTTAGCCACCGTCGACCTCCTCTAGCCTCCACCTGGGACTGTTCATCCACAGTCTCCTGTTCATCTAGCCTCCATCGCTCCTCCACCCGCTACTGTTCAACCAGCCCTCTCCACGGGGTCATGTTCAACCACCCCTCCACGGGCTACAGTTCATCCATCCCTCCACTTGCTACTGTTCAGCCAGCCCTCCACCGGCTACTGTTCAACCTTCCCTCCACGGGGTCTTGTTCATCCAGCCCTCCACGGGGTCTTGTTCATCCACGCCCAACCAGCTCGATCGATCGGGGTCCTGTTCATCCAGCGACAACACCATGGGGTCCTGTTCATCCAACCCCCCACCGAGAACTGTTCGTCCAAACCACCCCCCCCCCCAACAACACTCACTGTTCATCTAGAGGCCGCATCGATCGGCTTCAGTTAGCAGCAGTAGCGAAGGAATCGCTCGATCGCTCGGGTTCGATGAACGCGTAACTGCGCAGTAATCGCCGGGTTCGATTAAGCGACACCTCGCTCGGGTTCAGTTAGAGCCCAACACCATGCACCCACGCGCGTACGTGTACGAGAGAAACGCACATAGCTCGGCCCCCGACCACCCACCGTAACCAGGAACTCCCCAATATTTTCCTTGCCCTCACTTCAATCACGGTTTTTTCGGGTAACGGTGACATGATGTAGACAAGATCAATAAGAACGGTGACACGCAATAGATAAATGGATCTTGTCTACATCATGTCACCGTTCTTATTGATTACTCCATTTCTCCATGAACTTAATACACTAGATGCATGCTGGATAGCGGTCGATGTGTGGAGTAATAGTAGTAGATGCATGCAGGAGTCGGTCTACTAATCTTGGAAGTGATGCCTATATAATGATCATTTCCTGCATATCATCATAATTATCTGAAGTTCTATCAATTGGCCAACAGTAATTTGTTTACCACCGTATGCTATTTTTCTCGAGAGAAGACACTAGTGAAATCTAAGGGCCCTGTGTCTATTTTCTCATCATATATTTTCAGATCTATATCGCTATTTCCTTTTTATTTATTTGCCACTTTTATTTTCAGATCTATATTATCAAAACCCAAAAGTACCTCACTGAATTTTATTTGATGTTATTTTCATCTATCAATCTATCACAACTTTTATCCGTCAGCGTGCGAACTTCGCACCGTTACCGAAAGGGATTGACAACCCATTTTACACGTCGGGTTTGCCAATATTTGTTCTTTGTGTGCGGTAGCGTTTACATAGTGTTGCTTGGTTCTCCTCTTGGATTGATACCTTGGTTTCATAACTGAAATACCTACCGTAGTTGTGTTGCATCATCCCTTCCTATTTGGGGAAATACTCATGTAGTTTAAGCCGCATCATCATACTCCATTTTCTTAGCACAAAGTATAAATCATGCACTACCCCAAAGTCGACCAAGAAATTGGTTCATACTTTTTAACGCGCTTGACTTTTTCAGCCCCACACAATACATGGCGCAAGCCATGGATATAGCACTATGGGTGGAATAGAGTATGGTGGTAGAGATAATAATGAAAACACAAGAAAAGGATAAAGTCTCACATCGACAAGGCTAATCAATATGAAGATGCCCATCAATTGATGTCAATGCAAGGAGTAGGGTTTGACATGCAGCAGATGCACTAAGAGCTATATGTGCATGAAAATTCAAAATAGAAACTAAGTGGGTGTCCATCCAACTTACTTGCTCTAGAAGACCTCGGGCATTTGAGAAAGCCCATCATCGAAATATACAAGCCTAGTTTTATAATGAAAAATTCCCACTAGTTATATGAAAGTGACTACATAGTAGACTCTCTATATGAAAAACATGGTGCTACTTTGAAGCGCAAGTGTGGAAAAAATAGTAACATTGGAGTGTGAAGTTTGGGTGCTCGGGCACCATGGTGCCCCATTTTCTTGGAAAAAGCTAAAATCATATTTAAAAGTTAAAAAAATCAAAATCCGTGTAAAATTGTATGTATTCACTACAGATCTATGGATTTTTTTTGAAAAAAATGTAATTTTTAAGCTATACAAACAAACAAAATTTTGGCCCAAAAATTAAAAAATTTGGCCCATTTGAAAATACATATTTGTCTTTTTGGTACGCCATGTGGGAAAGCAAAATGTTATGAATTTTTGCACATAAGTTGTGTGTGTGTGTGCATGTGTGTGTGTGTGTGTGTGTGTGTGTGTGTGTGTGTGTGTGTGTGTGTGTGTGTGTGTGTGTGCGTGTTTACAAAAGTTTCAAATTTTTATGAGCTGTACAAACTAATTTTTCTAAAACGGGCACCATGTGCCCGTGCACATCTGGCAATATTCGAGTGACATTACCCCTTCTCTCTTTTTCTCTTTTTTGGTGGGATCTTTTTGGCCTCTTTTTTCTGGGCTCTTTTTGGCCTCTTTTTTCCCTCACTTGGGATAATGCCCTAATAATGAATAATGATGATCATCACACTTCTATTTACTTACAACTCAAAACTACAACTCGATACTAGAACCAAGGTTGTCAGAATCGTGATTCTGAATCGGATCGCGGCTCCAATGGCAGGATCGCAAATCGTAGAATCTTCACTATCAGGATCGTAAAAATGTAGATTCTATGAACCAAAATCATAGAATCAGAGGGGTTAGTTTGGATCGTAAAGTCGTAGAATCGTACAATAGAATCGCGATTCTGACAACCTTGACTAGAACAAAATATGACTCTATATGAACGCCTCTAGCAGTGTACCGGGATGTGCAATGATCTAGCGTAACAAGTATAAAAACTGATGAACGATGGTTGTGCCACAAATACCATGTCAGCTACATGATCATGCAAAGCAATATATCTCGGAACGGTGGAAGTTCCATGGCAATATCTCTCGGAAAGGCTATAGAAATGCCATCATATGTGGGTATGGGCTATTTTGAGGAAGATATAAAGAGGCTTATGTGTGATAGCGGATATCATATCACGGGATTTGGATGCACCAGCGAAGTTTGCACCACATCTTTAGGTGAGAAAAGGGCAGTGCACAGGACTGAATAGGCTAGCAAATTGTGAAAAGGTTTGAGTGCGTATAATCCATGGACTCATATTAGTCATAAAGAACTCACATACTTATTGCGAAAGTCTATTAGCGCTCGAAGCAAAGTACTACTACGCATGCCCCTAGGGGGGAGGTTGGTAGGAGTTAACCATCGCTACCCGACCTTCACGCAAAGGAAGACACTCAATAATAAATCGTGCTCCAACTTCTTAACATAACAGCAGACTATACGTGTATGCTTGGGAATCACAAACCTTAACACAAATATTCTTACTAAACTACAATTACTCACTAATACAACCCACATATTACATCTCTATATCTCAAAACTATTGTAAGGAGTCAAACTTATCATATTCAGTGATCTACATGAAAGTTTTTGTTATATCCCTCTTGATACAGATCATATTAGGACCAATTTCATAAACCCATGCATATTGCCATTACTATTTATGAAACTCTAAAAATGATATAAGTGAAGCATTAGAGTGCAATTATTTCTTTAAAATATAACCACCACAGTGCTCTAAAAGATATAAGTGAAGTACTAGAGCAAATGCCTAGGTCAAAAGATATAAGTGAAGTACAAAGAGTATTAAAACAAATCACAAATAAATGTGTGTCCCTCTCAAAAGGTGTGTCCAAAAAAGATGATTGTGTCAAACTAAAAAAATAGCAAAGACTCATATAATACACAAGGCTCCAAGCAAAACTCATATCATGTGATGAATAAAAATGTAGCTCCATGTAATTTACCGATGGTTGGTAGAAGAAAGAGGGGATGCCATCATGGGCATTCCCAAGCTTAGAGTCTTGGGTGTCCTTGAATATTACCTTGGGGATCCTTGGGCATCCCCAATCTTAGGGTCTTGCCACTCCTTATTCCTTCACCCCTAGCGATCTCACTTAAAACTTGAAAACTTCAGCGCACAAAACTCAACAGAAAACTCATGAGATCTGTTGTATAACAAGCAAATCATCAACTTTAGGTACTGTTGTAAACCCATTCATATTTTATTATTGCATAATACCTACTGTATTCTAACTTCACCATGACTTATACCCCCCGATACAATCCAAAGATTCATCAAAAACAAGCAAACTATGCAATGAAAACAGAATCTGTCCAAAAACAGAACAATCTGTAATGATCTGGACAAACGCAATACTTTTGTGACTCCAAAAATTCTGAAAAATTAGGACAACATGGGCAATTTATATATAAATCATATGTAAAAAAGATTCAGAATTTTATCATGTTCCAGTGAATTTAGAAAATTCTTCTACTGGGTGTAAAAGTTTATGTTTCTTTACAGAATCAAATCAACTATCAACCAAATCATCCCAAAGAATTTACTTGGCACAAACACGAATTTAAACACGAAAACACAACCATAAAATTAGCATAATTGTGTGCACGCTCAAAAACAAAAAACAAAAAGAAAAATTAAGATAAATATTGGGTTGCCTCCCAACTAGCATTATTGTTTTACGGCCCAAGCTAGGCATATTGCACAGTTTCAAGTATTATCATCCTTCAAATTAATTCCATAAGCAGCCCTCATAATGCATAGAGGTGGAATTAGGTCAAGAGGTGCCATGAGGGGTCCACAAGCCTGGGGGGGTCCCAAACTTGTCGCTTCCTTGTGGCTCTTCAGGTCTTCTCCTGAACCTTCTAGGTTCCTTCTGGTCCAGAAAAAATTAATCCAAAGTTTTTTCTCCGTCTGGACTCTATTTGATATTGATTTTCTGAAAAGCCAAAAACAAGCAAAAACAGCAACTAGCACTGGGCACTAGGTTAATAGGTTAGTTCCAAAAAATGATATATAACTGCATATAAAACATCTAAGATTGATACTATAATAACATGGAACAATCAAAAATTATAAATACGTTGAAGACGTATCAAGCATCACAAAGCTTAATTCGTACTCATCCTCGAGTAGGTAAATGATAAAAAAATGTGGAATGCTACCTAACATCTGATGGGTAACGTAGTAATTTCAAAAAAATTCCTACGCACACGCAAGATCATGGTGATGCATAGCAACGAGAGGGGAGAGTGTTGTCTGCGTACCCTCGTAGACCGAAGCGGAAGCGTTGACACAACATAGAGGAAGTAGTCGTACGTCTTCCCGGTTCAACCGATCCAAGCACCGTTACTCTGGCACCTCTGAGTTCTTGACACACGTACAGCTCGATGACGCACCCCGAACTCCGATCCAGCAAAGGTACGGGGAGGAGTTCCGTCAGCACGACGGCGTGGTGACGATCTTGATGTTCAACTGTCGCAGGGCTTCGCCTAAGCACCGCTACAATATGACCGAGGTGTAATATCATGGAGGGGGGCACCGCACACGGCTAAGGAACGATCACGAAGATCAACTTGTGTGTCTATGGGGTGCCCCCTGCCCCGTATATAAAGGAGTGGAGGAGGGGAGGGCCGGCCTCTCTATGGCGCGCCTAGGGGAGTCCTACTCCCACCGGGAGTAGGATTCCCCTTTTCCTAGTCCAACTAGGAGTCCTTCCAAGTAGTAGGAGTAGGAGACAAAGAAGGGGAAGAGGGAAGAGAAGGAAGGAGGGGGCACCGCCCCTCCCCCTAGTCCAATTCGGACTAGTCAATGGGGGGGGCGTGCGGCCTGCCTCTCCCTCTCCCCTAAAGCCCAAAATGGCCCATATACTTCTTCCCCGTATTCCCGTAACTCCCGGTACTCCGAAAAATACCCAAATCACTCAGAACCTTTCCGAACTCCGAATATAGTCGTCCAATATATCGATCTTTACGTCTCGACCATTTGAGACCCTCGTCATGTCCCCGATCTCATCCGGGACTCCGAACTCCTTCGGTACATCAAAACTCATAAACTCATAATATAAGCATCGCCGAAACCTTAAGCGTGCGGACCCTACGGGTTCGAGAACTATGTAGACATGACCTAGAACTATTCTCGGTCAATAACCAATAGCGGAACCTGGATGCTCATATTGGCTCCTACATATTCTACGAAGATCTTTATCAGTCAAACCGCATAACAACATACGTTGTTCCCTTTGTCATCGGTATGTTACTTGCCTGAGATTCGATCGTCGGTATCCAATACCTAGTTCAATCTCGTTACCGGCAAGTCTCTTTACTCGTTACGTAATGCGTCATTCCGTAACTAACTCATTAGCTACATTGCTTGCAAGGCTTATAGTGATGTGCATTACCGAGAGGACCCAGAGATACCTCTCCGACAATCGGAGTGAGAAAACATAATCTCAAAATACGCCAACCCAACATGTACCTTTGGAGGCACCTGTAGTACTCCTTTATAATCACCCGATTCGTTGTGACGTTTGGTAGCACCAAAGTGTTCCTCCGTAAACGGAGTTGCATAATCTCATAGTTATAGGAACATGTATAAGTCATGAAGAAAGCAATAGCAACATACTAAACGATCAAGTGCTAGGCTAACGGAATGGGTCATGTCAATCAGATCATTCAACTAATGATGTGATCCCGTTAATCAAATAACAACTCTTTGTCCATGGTTAGGAAACATAACCATCTTTGATTAACAAGCTAGTCAAGTAGAGGCATACTAGTGACACTCTGTTTGTCTATATATTCACACATGTATTATGTTTCCAGTTAATACAATTCTAGCATGACTAATAAACATTTATCATGATATTAAGGAAATAAATAATAACTTTATTATTGCCTCTAGGGCATATTTCCTTCAGTCTCCTACTTGCACTAGAGTCAATAATCTAGTTCACATCGCCATGTGAGTTAACACCAATATTGACATCTGTATGTGATTAATACCCAATAGTTCACATCATCATGTGACCAACACCCGAAGGGTTTACTAGAGTCAATAGTCTAGCTCACATCGCTATGTGATTAACACCCAAAGAGTACAAAGGTATGATCATGTTTTGTTCATGAGAGAAATTTAGTGAACGGGTCTGTCACATACAGAGTCGTATGTACCCACGCGCCATGCACCCACGCGCGTACGTGTACGAGAGAAACGCACATAGCTCGGCCCCCGACCACCCACCGTAACCAGGAACTCCCCAATATTTTCCTTGCCCTCACTTCAAGTGACTTAATACACTACATCACGGTGAATAGATCTTGTCTACATCATGTCACCGTTCTTATTGATTACTCCGTTTCTCCATGAACTTAATACACTAGATGCATGCTGGATAGCGGTCGATGTGTGGAGTAATAGTAGTAGATGCATGCAGGAGTCGGTCTACTAATCTTGGAAGTGATGCCTATATAATGATCATTTCCTGCATATCATCATAATTATCTGAAGTTCTATCAATTGGCCAACAGTAATTTGTTTACCACCGTATGCTATTTTTCTCGAGAGAAGACACTAGTGAAATCTAAGGGCCCCAGGTCTATTTTCTCATCATATATTTTCAGATCTATATCGCTATTTGCCTTTTTATTTATTTGCCACTTTTATTTTCAGATCTATATTATCAAAAACCCAAAAGTACCTCACTGAATTTTATTTGATGTTATTTTCATCTTTCAATCTATCACAACTTTTATCCCGTCAACGTGCGAACTTCTGGCACCGTTACCCGAAAGGGATTGACAACCCATTTTACACGTCGGGTTTGCCAATATTTGTTCTTTGTGTGCAGGTAGCGTTTACATAGTGTTGCTTGGTTCTCCTACTGGATTGATACCTTGGTTTCATAACTGAGGGAAATACCTACCGTAGTTGTGTTGCATCATCCCTTCCTATTTGGGGAAATACTCATGTAGTTCAAGCCGCATCATCATACTCCATTTTCTTAGCACAAAGTATAAATCATGCACTACCCCAGTGTCAGCCAAGAAATTGGTTCATACTTTTTAACGCGCTTCAGCTTTTTCAGCCCCCACACAATACATGAGCGCAAGCCATGGATATAGCACTATGGGTGGAATAGAGTATGGTGGTAGAGATAATAATGAAAACACAAGAAAAGGATAAAGTCTCACATCGACAAGGCTAATCAATATGAAGATGCCCATCAATTGATGTCAATGCAAGGAGTAGGGTTTGACATGCAACAGATGCACTAAGAGCTATATGTGCATGAAAATTCAAAATAGAAACTAAGTGGGTGTCCATCCAACTTACTTGCTCTAGAAGACCTCGGGCATTTGAGAAAGCCCATCATCGAAATATACAAGCCTAGTTTTATAATGAAAAATTCCCACTAGTTATATGAAAGTGACTACATAGTAGACTCTCTATATGAAAAACATGGTGCTACTTTGAAGCGCAAGTGTGGAAAAAATAGTAACATTGGAGTGTGAAGTTTGGGTGCTCGGGCACCATGGTGCCCCATTTTCTTGGAAAAAGCTAAAA
Source organism: Aegilops speltoides (assembly GCA_021437245.1). Lineage (NCBI taxonomy): Eukaryota > Viridiplantae > Streptophyta > Magnoliopsida > Poales > Poaceae > Aegilops > Aegilops speltoides. The sequence continues at coordinate 136,739,288 of CM038141.1, forward strand.
TCATATTTAAAAGTTAAAAAAATCAAAATCTGTGTAAAATTGTATGTATTCACTACAGATCTATGGATTTTTTTTTGAAAAAAATGTAATTTTTAAGCTATACAAACAAACAAAATTTTGGCCCAAAAATTAAAAAATTTGGCCCATTTGAAAATACATATTTGTCTTTTTTGTACGCCATGTGGGAAAGCAAAATGTTATGAATTTTTGCACATAAGTTGTGTGTGTGTGTGCATGTGTGTGTGTGTGTGTGTGTGTGTGTGTGTGTGTGTGTGTGCGTGTTTACAAAAGTTTCAAATTTTTATGAGCTGTACAAACTAATTTTTCTAAAACGGGCACCATGTGCCCGTGCACATCTGGCAATATTCGAGTGACATTACCCCTTCTCTCTTTTTCTCTTTTTTGGTGGGATCTTTTTGGCCTCTTTTTTCTGGGCTCTTTTTGGCCTCTTTTTTCCCTCACTTGGGATAATGCCCTAATAATGAATAATGATGATCATCACACTTCTATTTACTTACAACTCAAAACTACAACTCGATACTAGAACCAAGGTTGTCAGAATCGTGATTCTGAATCGGATCGCAGCTCCAATGGCAGGATCGCAAATCGTAGAATCTTCACTATCAGGATCGTAAAAATGTAGATTCTATGAACCAAAATCGAGAATCGAGAGGGTTAGTTTGGATCGTAAAGTCGTAGAATCGTACAATAGAATCGCGATTCTGACAACCTTGACTAGAACAAAATATGACTCTATATGAACGCCTCTAGCAGTGTACCGGGATGTGCAATGATCTAGCGTAACAAGTATAAAAAATGATGAACGATGGTTGAGCCACAAATACCATGTCAGCTACATGATCATGCAAAGCAATATATCTCGGAATGGTGGAAGTTCCATGGCAATATCTCTCGGAAAGGCTATAGAAATGCCATCATATGTGGGTATGGGCTATTTTGAGGAAGATATAAAGAGGCTTATGTGTGATAGCGGATATCATATCACGGGATTTGGATGCACCAGCGAAGTTTGCACCACATCTTTAGGTGAGAAAAGGGCAGTGCACAGGACTGAATAGGCTAGCAAATTGTGAAAAGGTTTGAGTGCGTATAATCCATGGACTCATATTAGTCATAAAGAACTCACATACTTATTGCGAAAGTCTATTAGCGCTCGAAGCAAAGTACTACTACGCATGCCCCTAGGGGGGAGGTTGGTAGGAGTTAACCATCGCGCGCCCCCGACCTTCACGCAAAGGAAGACACTCAATAATAAATCGTGCTCCAACTTCTTAACATAACAGCAGACTATACGTGTATGCTTCGGGAATCACAAACCTTAACACAAATATTCTTACTAAACTACAATTACTCACTAATACAACCCACATATTACATCTCTATATCTCAAAACTATTGTAAGGAGTCAAACTTATCATATTCAGTGATCTACATGAAAGTTTTTGTTATATCCCTCTTGATACAGATCATATTAGGACCAATTTCATAAACCCATGCATATTGCCATTACTATTTATGAAACTCTAAAAATGATATAAGTGAAGCATTAGAGTGCAATTATTTCTTTAAAATATAACCACCACAATGCTCTAAAAGATATAAGTGAAGTACTAGAGCAAATGCCTAGGTCAAAAGATATAAGTGAAGTACAAAGAGTATTAAAACAAATCACAAATAAATGTGTGTCCCTCTCAAAAGGTGTGTCCAAAAAAGATGATTGTGTCAAACTAAAAAAATAGCAAAGACTCATATAATACACAAGGCTCCAAGCAAAACTCATATCATGTGATGAATAAAAATGTAGCTCCATGTAATTTACCGATGGTTGGTAGAAGAAAGAGGGGATGCCATCATGGGCATTCCCAAGCTTAGAGTCTTGGGTGTCCTTGAATATTACCTTGGGGATCCTTGGGCATCCCTAATCTTAGGGTCTTGCCACTCCTTATTCCTTCATCCCTAGCGATCTCACTTAAAACTTGAAAACTTCGGCGCACAAAACTCAACAGAAAACTCATGAGATCTGTTGTATAACAAGCAAATCATCAACTTTAGGTACTGTTGTAAACCCATTCATATTTTATTATTGCATAATACCTACTGTATTCTAACTTCACCATGACTTATACCCCCCGATACAATCCAAAGATTCATCAAAAACAAGCAAACTATGCAATGAAAACAGAATCTGTCCAAAAACAGAACAATCTGTAATGATCTGGACAAACGCAATACTTTTGTGACTCCAAAAATTCTGAAAAATTAGGACAACATGGGCAATTTATATATAAATCATATGTAAAAAAGATTCAGAATTTTATCATGTTCCAGTGAATTTAGAAAATTCTTCTACTGGGTGTAAAAGTTTATGTTTCTTTACAGAATCAAATCAACTATCAACCAAATCATCCCAAAGAATTTACTTGGCACAAACACGAATTTAAACACGAAAACACAACCATAAAATTAGCATAATTGTGTGCACGCTCAAAAACAAAAAACAAAAAGAAAAATTAAGATAAATATTGGGTTGCCTCCCAACTAGCATTATTGTTTTACGGCCCAAGCTAGGCATATTGCACAGTTTCAAGTATTATCATCCTTCAAATTAATTCCATAAGCAGCCCTCATAATGCATAGAGGTGGAATTAGGTCAAGAGGTGCCATGAGGGGTCCACAAGCCTGGGGGGGTCCCAAACTTGTTGCTTCCTTGTGGCTCTTCAGGTCTTCTCCTGAACCTTCTAGGTTCCTTCTGGTCCAGAAAAAATTAATCCAAAGTTTTTTCTCCGTCTGGACTCTATTTGATATTGATTTTCTGAAAAGCCAAAAACAAGCAAAAACAGCAACTAGCACTGGGCACTAGGTTAACAGGTTAGTTCCAAAAAATGATATATAACTGCATATAAAACATCTAAGATTGATACTATAATAACATGGAACAATCAAAAATTATAAATACGTTGAAGACGTATCAAGCATCACAAAGCTTAATTCGTACTCATCCTCGAGTAGGTAAATGATAAAAAAATGTGGAATGCTACCTAACATCTGATGGGTAACGTAGTAATTTCAAAAAATTCCTACGCACACGCAAGATCATGGTGATGCATAGCAACGAGAGGGGAGAGTGTTGTCTGCGTACCCTCGTAGACCGAAGCGGAAGCGTTGACACAACATAGAGGAAGTAGTCGTACGTCTTCCCGGTTCAACCGATCCAAGCACCGTTACTCTGGCACCTCTGAGTTCTTGACACACGTACAGCTCGATGACGCACTTGAACTCCGATCCAGCAAAGGTACGGGGAGGAGTTCCACAAGACGACGGCGTGGTGGCGATCTTGATGTTCAATCGCGCAGGCTTCGCCTAAGCACCGCTACAATATGACCGAGGTGTAATATCATGGAGGGGCACGCTGCGGCTAAGGAACGATCACGAAGATCAACTTGTGTGTCTATGGGGTGCCCCTGCCCGTATATAAAGGAGTGGAGGAGGGAGGGCGGCCTCTCTATGGCGCGCTTAGGGGAGTCCTACTCCCACCGGGAGTAGGATTCCCCTTTTCCTAGTCCAACTAGGAGTCCTTCCAAGTAGTAGGAGTAGGAGACAAAGAAGGGGAAGAGGGAAGAGAAGGAAGGAGGGGGCACCGCCCCTCCCCCTAGTCCAATTCGGACTAGTCAATGGGGGGGGTGCGCGGCCTGCCTCTCCCTCTCCCCTAAAGCCCAAAATGGCCCATATACTTCTTCCCCGTATTCCCGTAACTCCCGGTACTCCGAAAAATACCCAAATCACTCAGAACCTTTCCGAACTCCGAATATAGTCGTCCAATATATCGATCTTTACGTCTCGACCATTTCGAGACCCCTCGTCATGTCCCCGATCTCATCCGGGACTCCGAACTCCTTCGGTACATCAAAACTCATAAACTCATAATATAACCATCATCGAAACCTTGTTGCGTGCGGACCCTACGGGTTCGAGAACTATGTAGACATGACCTAGAACTATTCTCGGTCAATAACCAATAGCGGAACCTGGATGCTCATATTGGCTCCTACATATTCTACGAAGATCTTTATCGGTCAAACCGCATAACAACATACGTTGTTCCCTTTGTCATCGGTATGTTACTTGCCTGAGATTCGATCGTCGGTATCCAATACCTAGTTCAATCTCGTTACCGGCAAGTCTCTTTACTCGTTACGTAATGCGTCATTCCGTAACTAACTCATTAGCTACATTGCTTGCAAGGCTTATAGTGATGTGCATTACCGAGAGGACCCAGAGATACCTCTCCGACAATCGGAGTGAGAAAACATAATCTCAAAATACGCCAACCCAACATGTACCTTTGGAGGCACCTGTAGTACTCCTTTATAATCACCCAGTTACGTTGTGACGTTTGGTAGCACCCAAAGTGTTCCTCCGGTAAACGGGAGTTGCATAATCTCATAGTTATAGGAACATGTATAAGTCATGAAGAAAGCAATAGCAACATACTAAACGATCAAGTGCTAGGCTAACGGAATGGGTCATGTCAATCAGATCATTCAACTAATGATGTGATCCCGTTAATCAAATAACAACTCTTTGTCCATGGTTAGGAAACATAACCATCTTTGATTAACAAGCTAGTCAAGTAGAGGCATACTAGTGACACTGCTTGTCTATATATTCACACATGTATTATGTTTCCAGCTAATACAATTCTAGCATGACTAATAAACATTTATCATGATATTAAGGAAATAAATAATAACTTTATTATTGCCTCTAGGGCATATTTCCTTCAGTCTCCTACTTGCACTAGAGTCAATAATCTAGTTCACATCGCCATGTGAGTTAACACCAATATTGACATCTGTATGTGATTAATACCCAATAGTTCACATCGTCATGTGACCAACACCCGAAGGGTTTACTAGAGTCAATAGTCTAGCTCACATCGCTATGTGATTAACACCCAAAGAGTACAAAGGTATGATCATGTTTTGTTCATGAGAGAAATTTAGTGAACGGGTCTGTCACATACAGAGTCGTATGTATTTTGCAAATATTTTATGTCTTCAATGCTTTGCATGGAGCTACTCTAGCTAATTGCTCCCACTTTCAATATGTATCCAGATCGAGATTTAGAGTCATTTGGATCAGTGTAAAAGTTTGCACCGATGTAACTTTTACAACGAACTCTTTTATCACCTCCATAATCGAGAAACATCTCCTTAGTCCTCACTAAGGATATTCTTGACCGCTATCCAGTGATCTACTATTAGATCAAAATTATATTCCTTTGTCAAACTAAGAGCAAGGTATACAATAGGTCTGGTTCATAGCATAGCATACTTTATAGAACCTATGACTGAGGCATGGGGAATGACTTTCATTCTCTTTTCTATTTTCTGCCGTGGTCGGGTTTTGAGTCTTACTCAGTTTCACACCTTTGCAACATAGGCAAGAACTCTTTCTTCGACTGTTCCATTTTGAACTACTTCAAAATCTTCACAAGGTATGTACTCATTGAAAATCTTATCAAGCGTCTTGATCTATCTCAATAGATCTTGATGCTCAATATGTATGTAACACCCCCAGTGTCATGCTACAGTAACCCTCTGTGATTAAGCTAATCATTTACCCAAACAGTGCTTAATCACCTTTGTCCAATATCCCATTTGAAATTCCAGTCAATTAAAATTCAAGTGAAGTTTGAAGTTGATCAAAAGTTGCCGGAAAAATGTTCATCATCTGTCAAAAATTCCATAACAATTATTTGTTAAGGAACACAACATCACTTTGGTGCAAAGATGAACATTAGCAATTATAATAGCACCAATTCAGCATTTTTAAATGCTATCCTATTTTTGAAAGATACCAAATGAATTCTTCTGGTCTCCAAAATAATTGTGGCACTGTCTATGATCACCAGGGATTTAATGGGACACCTCCCAAATTTTTGCTAAGTGAAATAGTTGGCCAAATAATTCCCTTTCTCTCTCTGTAAATAGAAAAAAAGGAAATAGAAAAGGGCCTAGCTACTACTGTGCACTTGTAGCCCATTGCTACAGTGCACAGCCCAGCCCACTCCTCCCCGCGGTCGTCCCTTCCCTGTTCACCCGACCGAGGCGCGCTCACTGTGTCGCCGCCCGACCGCCTCGCCACCCCGCTGCTCTCGCCGAGGGGATAAGGCCGAGCCTCCTGTCCTCGTCAGCTCCCCACTCCCACTTGCGCCTTTCCCTCTTCCCACCAGATCCTCCTCGCCAAGATCCACCACGGACACCACCGCAGTCGCCATGGCCGGCACCATCTACGCGCTCTCCGCCGTCCCCTTCACCTAGGACCGCGCCGAGGGCTCCATCGTCGACCTCTCCTTCGCCCATGACCAGCCCCTCGAGCTCGGCGCCCCTGCATCGACTCCGACGCCAGCTTCTTCTTCCTCGGCAGCCACCGGCGTTCCTCTTCGATCCCGTTGATCGGGTCTTCTATGATGAAGCAGGGGCAACAAGGATAAGGTGGGGGTCACTGATGGATCACTAACCAACCTATACTAAGCAGTTTAGGATAAGCAGGTAGGTAACAATAGCAGGTTACAATAAATAGGCTATGCAGCAGAATATGAGCAAACTATAACAGTAACAAGAGATGATTCTTCCCTCTCCCCATTATCTATGGACACTTGGAGTTGTATCCCGATCGATACAACTAGAACTAGATACTTGTGATGAAAATTGGATGGTGATGAGAATTGGATTGTGATGACAAATGGATAGTATGGCTCTGGGATTGCTTTCTCGCAGGGAGTCGAGAAAGGATCTCTGGCCGAGGTTGATAACACTACTACTACTTTACTTTATGCTACTCTACGCCCTCCTGTTGCTGCAAGATGGTGGTTTCGGAAGATGCTAGTCTTCGATAGGACTAGGCCTTCTCTCTATTCGGCATTTCTATACCCACCCACATATACAGCCTTCCTTTGATAATGTTGCATATGTAGTGTAGATCCTTGCTTGCAGTAGTTTGATGAGTACTCACGGTTGCTTTGCTTCCCTTTCCCCCTTCTTTCTTCTTTACGGTTGTTGCAACCAGATGGTGGAGCCCAGGAGCGACGACACCACCGACGATCGCTGCTACCCGAGGGTGCCTACTACCACGTGATGACGCCGACGACTAGGAGTAGTTAGGAGGCTCCAGGCAGAGGCCTTGCCTTTTCGATCATGTTGCTTTTGTGATAGCCTTCTTAAGGCAAACTTGTCTAACTTATGTCTCAGATCAGATATTGTTGCTTCACGACTCTTGTGTATTCAAGCTTATGTATTCGAGCCCTCGAGGCCCCTGGCTTGTAATATAAAGCTTGTATTATTTTAATTTGTGTCTAGAGTTGTGTTGTGATATCTTCCCGTGAGTCCTTGATCTTGATCATACACATTTGCGTGCATGACTAGTGTACGATTGAATCGAGGGCGTCACACATTGGTATCAGAGCCGACTGCCTGTAGGTAGCCCCTTTCCAACTCCTTGGCCGAAGTTGAGTCTAGTCACTGAAAAACTTTTACTAACATTGGATGTTTGTCTTACGGGCCCACGTCGCCATTGGGTGGTATTAGGTTCTTTTACTCCTCGTCTATACTCTGGGATTCTGATCTCTCTTCTATTCGGGTTAAACATTTTACTAACTCTGACATTAGGTTCTCGTAACCACTTCCTCCTGGAGAGCCCCGACATTACCGATGATCGCTTGCTTCACTAGAAGATTCTGCGGATACTCCTCGATGTTTTCCGAGACCCTTTGCCCACTGCTTTGCAGTTCCTGACCACCGATAAGTCCCCATGGATACCATCCTTGCCGTTTGTACCTTCATCCCCAGTTGCTCTTGTTGTTACAAGTTACCCCTAACACTCTCTGTTGTTCCGAGAATTCTTTGTGTCTTATGCTTTGCAGCTTCTTTTTGCACTATGGGTAATTCACTTACCCGGGGTCCGTTCCTCCCCAGTTGTTCACGTGCTTTCCAAAATACTATGAAATGCTATCTGATCTCCCAAAAATCCTCCACGGCCTTTTACTTTTGATTCCCCTCGCCTGCTTGTATTATGGTTAATTCCATATGTCTAGCGATATTTGTTAAAATCCTTTGCGATTGTCATTCTGTTCCTACGGATTCAACGTATGTGCGACTACTCACAATCATCAATTGATCCATAGGAATTTCCTTTCCGGCTTAGACATCATTCCGGATATGAGATGGTTCTTGCCCAATCAAGATTTGATCGGTGTGCCTCTAGGTCTGTTCAACCTATCCATCTTCGATCAGAGCATCTGATCTGATACACCGTTCTAGAAATCCAATTTCTATGTATTTAAGCATCGAATTATTCAGATGTTTACATAAATCGATGCCCTTGCATTTCTTCTTCTTCTGGTTGGATACTGATACTCACATCAACTCCGTCGTGAATCACCAGATCCATTGTTGGATTGTATCCGACAGTGTCCATCGCATTCAAAAACCTTGAGAGTTCTTCCCCTTATACATGATGCCTTTGGCAAATTGTATCCTCTCCTTACATTCGAGTTTGTGTTATTTTACTCGTGAAGACTGCGGTGTAGGTTCCTAAGATGTCCCGATGGGTTGAACCTATGCTTTTCCTAATCCGTGTGAACTCGAAAGTTATGCGAGTCATACTCTTCTGGTGCTTCACAAGATAAATCTTTAACACTACAACTTCATCAAAAGCAAGAAGTGAATGAAAGGTTATGCATTGAAGAAGTGGGAGTCGACCTTGAACTTTGTGTTCATGCCCATGGACCCGATGTGGAACTTATCTGTGAAGCTTCTTATGATAATAATAATCCCCTTGTCATAAGTTCATTTGGTATCTATGTTTGGTCCTTTGCAACCGTGGTTCTGACCATGATTGTTCCCATTTGATTCCATTTCTCGGACTAGTTAAAGTACTTGTCTTCTGCAGATGAATACACATGTCCAAACTCTATCATGCCCTATCTTCGAGTATTACCGTCTAGTATCTCGAGGACATCATGCATTGCACTACATCTAATGAACTTTTGATGAAGTACTACCTTACCCTGTCATAGTCACTTCATGGGTTCTGGGTTGTCTTCAACCGAGACCACCGAACAATGAATCGATTCCGCTCAGTGATTCAGCACTCCTAGTACTTGGTTGCTGGGGAGTTGGATACTCCATCACATCATTCCTAGCCTGATTGGCTATATTTTTATTGTGTCAACTTTTAACTATGATACCTGGACCTTATGCTCGGAGCAACTTTCGACGATGAGCGAAGCTTACGTCGATCTTCCTCATTTTATCATTCCACCTTGGACAAAAGCATGAATCCAAGCTTGTGTCGTATCTGTGGTTCCAATAGCCTTCGCTTCATCATTCCTTTTGCTTGATGTTGTTGCTGCTCGATGGCATCCTCATGAAATCTCTCGACAAATGTGTCGTGATCATCATCAACATTCTGAGCTATTCTAGGATATCAATCGAATTCATGATGATAAGTACGATCCTCGTCCCTTGGTAATTTGAGTTACCATCGACAACATCCTTGCTTCCTTACAACACAGACTTGTTCACATAATTTTGGAAATACATCCTTTTTGACATGTTGATAGATTGCTGCTGCACCCATCGGCCACATCCTCTTCTTTTCCTTGCTGAAATTATATAACTTATTTTGTAAGTTGTTTCCAGTGAATCCTTTATGTAACCAAAGTTTGACCATTACCTGATGACCATGTCAATATTATCCCGAAGCATGTCTGTGGTACCCCGTTCATCAACAAGAACATTGGGAGCGCAATGCTAAATGTTTCTTGATCAATTATCCAAACATTGTTGTATGGGTAACATCATGAATTTCCTCTCCCCTTACCTAAATGGTTATACTTACTATCCTGTCATGTATACCATACTCTTCTTGTCCTTGGAAAAAGATATACCCCTGATATTTGGGTTTAAACACATTTCCCTTTCCAATGTTCTGGTTAATCTAATGATCACCTTTTCCTTTCCACTATTTTGTTTAACCTTTCTTGTAAATTATGAGATCTAAGCAGTAATAGTTCCCTGCTTATGTAAACACCTCGGTGTACAATTTGGCAGTAAGACCCTGTTACTATTGTTGATGACATTCCGGTAACCACCGATGGACGCGAACCTTGCCGATTGGTCCGCCTTGTTCAACGAGCAGGAATACGGTTCTCTTCGTCCCTCGCCCTTGGTACCAATGTAGTTGCCAACATAACTGACATGTTATCCTCTGCCATGCCTTGCTACCATGATCGTGCAATATGTCGGCGTCCTTCCTACTTTTGAACCACATGGTGGGCCCATAACACACAGTTCCATAGGATCGAAACCTGACTCCTGTACATCCTTGATTCCGAAGTATCCTTTTTACTTGACCTCGTATGTAATTCATGAGCCACCTTCCTAGTGATCTGTTCTAGTATCAGACGCAATAATTTTTGTTGTTGTTGCTCTGGACCCCTTTCACCTTTTGATTAGGCATCGAATGATTGCCTGCCCGTTAAAACTTCTCATGGTACCCTCATACTTTGCTCTCGACGTTTTATTTAAGTTCAACTCGAGAGATACTTCCGCCTCATTCCCTGATTTGTTCACGGATATTTAACCCTATAAGGGCCGCCACCCCGGTTACTCTTTACTTCCCACTTAAATCTCGGGACGAGATTTCTTGTAGTGGAGGAGATTTGTAACACCCCAGTGTCATGCTACAATAACCCTCGTGATTAAGCTAATCATTTACCCAAACAAAGGCTTAATCACCTTTGTCCAATATCCCATTTGAAATTCCACCAATTAAAATTCAAGTGAAGTTTGAAGTTGATCAAAAGTTGCCGGAAAAATGTTCATCATCTGTCAAAAATTCCATAACAATTATTTGTTAAGGAACACAACATCACTTTGGTGCAAAGATGAACATTAGCAATTATAATAAAGACCAATTCAGCATTTTTAAATGCTATCCTATTTTGAAAGATACCAAATGAATTCTTCCGGTCTCCAAAATAATTGTGGCAATCGTCTATGATCACTGTGGATTTAATGGGACACCTCCCAAATTTTTGCTAAGTGAAATAGTTGGCCAAATAATTCCCTTTCTCTCTCAGAATAGAAAAAAGGAAATAGAAAAGGGTTTAGCTACTCACTGCACTTGTAGCCCATTGCTACAATGCACAGCCCATCCCACTCCTCCCCGCGGTCGTCCCTTCCCTGCTCACCCGACCGAGGCACGCGCCCGCGCGGTCGCCGCCGACCGCCTTGCCACCCCGCTGCTCTCGCCGAGGGGATAAGGCCGAGCCTCCTGTCCTCGTCAGCTCCCCACTCCCACTTGCACCTTTCCCTCTTCCCACCAGATCCTCCTCGCCTAGATCCACCACGGCCACCACCGCAGTCGCCATGGCCGGCACCATCTACGCGCTCTCCGCCATCCCCTTCACCTAGGACCGCACCGAGGGCTCCGTCGTCGACCTCTCCTTCGCCCACGACCAGCCCCTTGAGCTCGGCGCCCCTGCATCGACTCCGACGCCAGCTTCTTCTTCCTCGGCAGCCACCGGCGTTCCTCTGCGATCCCGGCGCCCTGCTGCTCCTAACCTTTCAACGAGCCACCGTGTGCTCCTACGTAAGCTCCCCGACCTTTCCCCTATGCTAGCACCGTCGGTCTCGCCCCCTAGTTGTTGTCGCCGTTGGTGCTGCCCCGCCGCCATGATGAAGCTCGTCGCAGTGGCCACCGTTGCCGCAGCTTCGCCCGAGCTCAGTGTCGAGCTTGTGAGGTTCCTAGGAGCCCAACGAGCACACGCGAGCCTTCCGTGCCCGTAAAGCGCCGTTTAAATCGAGCACCGTGCACGCCGCCGCCTCCGCCGCTCTCCAGTGCCGATTCCGGCCAAGTCCGGCGATGCTACGGCCACCATTGGACGCGACGCTGAGAGCTCGTTCGAATGAGCCTAGCCCGCCTCCTCGAGCCTCAGACGCTTTGGCGAGATCCGTGTTGCGCCGCCGTGTTTGGCGTCGTCGGCGTTGAGCCGCCGGCCACCGCCAACGTGGCACACCTGGGCCACCACAGGTCATCGCCGATGGGCTCAAGGGCCCTGCTGATCGGGTTGACCCAACAACGAGCTGATCAAGCGTCTTTGTGACGCTGACGAGCAGGCCCTACTGCTTATTCCTCTAATTAAAGTGTTTTTCATAACTAAAACTAATTAATTTAGTTAATTAGTCCATGACAGGTGGGGCCTTCCTGCTAAATAACTCTGTCTTAGTTAGTTTAAACTTTTGTTAGTCCACTGTCCATGACAGGTGGGACCCACTAGTCAGTTTGACTAGTCACCAGTTGTTGATCTGCGATGTCGAGGTGACGCCACGCGACTCAAGAAACCCCTTTTGAATTAAAGATAATTTCAGAAATGTTTAAATCTTTAGAAATTCATAGAAAATAAACCATAGCTCGGATCGAAAAACTTTATACATGAAAGTTGCTCAGAACGACGAGACGAATCCGAATACGCGATCCGTTTACCTATCAGATACCTCTAACTATCTGAACGTGGAACTTTCTCCCTCCGGTCATATGTCTGACACAGGTCCGGAACCGGGAAAACTCTCCCGGTTGACTTTCCCCCCCTCGCCGGTATCGTGTAGCTCCGCGTTAGAGCACGTCTAGCTCTACCTATTGTCCTGTTATGCTATGTTTGCTTTATATTTACTGTTTCTTCCCCCTCTTCTCTCCGGTAGACCCCAAGACCGATGCTGCCCCTGTGATCGACTACGTCGACGATGACCCCTCCTTGCCAGAGCAACCAGGCAAGCCCCCCCTTTGATCATCCTGATATTGCCCATTCCATTCTCTCATGCTTGCATTAGATTTTGTTACTGTTATTGTTTGCTCCTATTTTGCTGCATAGCCTGTTTATTGTAACCTGCTATTGTTACCTACCTGCTTATCCTAAAATGCTTAGTATAGGTTGGTTAGTGATCCATCGCTGACCCCACCTTATCCTTGTCAGCCTCGCTTCATCATAGAAGACCCGATCAACGGATCAAGACCGCACCCGCACCGCACATCACTTTCCCTTAGTTGCTCGACACTACTAGGTTACTATCGAGTGCCGAGGGTGACACCTCTACAAAGACTTCGATGTTAACCCAAGAGTGTAGTTATTCGATCGTGGTCATCGGGGTGATTTCCTCTTAACCACTTCCGACACGACTGTCGTGCAACCCTCAAGTGTGAACCTCGGGGTGATTCCTCTTACGCTCACCTTGATGATTACATCGAGTGGAATTCACGGGGTGATTCCTCGGTTTTTCCTTAATGTTTTGGACACACGGATACTTGGACTTTACAGCTATTACTTGGAAAGGCGGGTCGACCACGAGGGTACCCGCGAGTGATGTGGAGTCGAGTTGACTGAAGGTGCCCGCGAGATAATTACGGGCGTGGCGAGCATTCCTAGCCCTTGCCGCAAGTCCTCGAGACGGGCAACGGGTCACATCTTCGTGAGTCTCGCTTGTTACCGTGCTCCTAATCCACTACGATTTGGATATTTGATCCGAGGGGCCTCTGGCCTGATAGCACTAACCATCACGTGGGCATAGTATGGGCGTTCTGCGTCGTATACATCAGCCGAAGCTTAATAGACGTCAGTGACTGAGTGGCACGCGCCGGGTTGGACTGGTAAGCTCCTACCTTTTTCAAGGAGGTAGCTAGGTCTGCTCACCGGCCGCGTACGCAACGTGCAGGAGTTCCCGGGGAGATGGCCCATGAACCCTGGGGGCATAGGTCTAGTCCGGCGTGCTGACCTCTCTGTTAAGTCTAGGTCGGGTTGCGGCGTATTGTTTGGCCGAGGCCTGGCATGACCCAGGAAAGTGTGTCCGGCCGGAGTTAAGCGAGCGTGGTGGGTAAGTTGGTGCACCCCTGCAGGGAAGAACTAATCTATGCATAGCCTGTCCTACGTTAACGGACACTTGGAGTTGTATCCCGATCGATACAACTAGAACTGGATACTTGTGATGAAAATTGGATGGTGATGAGAATTGGATTGTGATGACAAATGGATAGTATGGCTCTGGGATTGCTTTCTCGCAGGGAGTCAAGAAAGGATCTCTGGCCGAGGTTGATAACACTACTACTACTTTACTTTATGCAACTCTACTCCCTCCTGTTGCTGCAAGATGGTGGTTTCCAGATGATGCTAGTCTTCGATAGGACTAGGCCTTCTCTCTATTCTGGCATTTCTACAGCCCAGTCCACATATACAACCTTCCTTTGATAATGTTGCATATGTAGTGTAGATCCTTGCTTGCGAGTACTTTGGACGAGTACTCACGGTTGCTTTGCTTCCCCTTTCCCCCCTTCTTTCTTCTTTCTGGTTGTTGCAACCAGATGGTGGAGCCCAGGAGCCAGACGACACCACCGACGACTGCTGCTACCCCAAGGGTGCCTACTACCACGTGATAGACGCCGACGACTAGGAGTAGTTAGGAGGCTCCCAGGCAGGAGGCCTTGCCTTTTCGATCATGTTGCTTTTGTGATAGCCTTCTTAAGGCAAACTTGTCTAACTTATGTCTGTACTCAGATATTGTTGCTTCCGCTGACTCTTGTGTATTCAAGCTTATGTATTTGAGCCCACGAGGCCCCTGGCTTGTAATATAAAGCTTGTATTATTTTAATTTGTGTCTAGAGTTGTGTTGTGATATCTTCCCGTGAGTCCTTGATCTTGATCGTACACATTTGCGTGCATGACTAGTGTACGATTGAATCGAGGGCGTCACAATGTAAGTAGCTCTACCGAGGTCTTTCTTTGAAAAAAACTCCTTTCAGACACTCCTTTATGCTTTGCAGAATAATTCTACATTATTTCCAATCAACTATATGTCATTCACATATACTTATCAGAAATGCTGTAGTGCTCCCACTCACTTTCTTGTAAATCAGGCATTTCCAAAAGTCTGTATAAATCTTTGATCAACTCATCAAAGCGTATATTCCAACTCCGAGATGCTTGCACCAGTCAATTGATGGATTGCTGGAGCTTGCACACTTTGTTAGCATCTTTAGGACTGACAAAACCTTCTGGTTGCATTATATACAACTCTTCTTTAATGAATCCATTAAGGAATGCAGTTTTGACATACATTTGCCAGATTTCATAAAATGTGGCAATTGCTAACATGATTCGGACAGACTTAAGCATCGATACGAGTGAGAAAATCTCATTGTATTCAACATCTTGAACTTGTCGAAAACCTTTTTGTGACAAGTCGAGCTTTGTAGATAGTAACACTACTATCAACGTCCGTCTTCCTCTTGAAGATCCATTTATACAATATGGCTTGCCGATCATCGGGCAACTCCACCAAAGTCCACACTTTGTTTTCATACATGGATCCTATCTCATATTTCATGGCCTCCAGCCATTTTGCGGAATCTGGGCTCATCATCGCTTCCTCATAGTTTGTAGGTTTATCATGGTCTAGTAACATGACTTTCAGAACAGGATTACCGTACCACGCTGGTGCAGACCGTACTCTGGAAGACCTACAAGGTTCTGTAGTAACTTGAGCTGAAGTTTCATGATCATCATCATTAGCTTCCTCACTAATTGGTGTAGGAATCACTAGAACTGATTTCTGTGATGAACTACTTTCCAATTCGGGATAAGGTACAAATTACCTTATCAAGCTCTACTTTCCTCCCACTCACTTCTTTCAAGAGAAACTCCTTCTCTAGAAAGGATCAATTTTTAGCAACGAATATCTTGCCTTCGGATCTGTGATAGAAGGTGTACCCAACAATTTCCTTTGGGCATTCTATGAAGACGCACTTCTCCGATTTGGGTTCGAGCTTATCAGGATGAATCTTTTTCACATAAGCATCACAGCCCCAAACTTTAAGAAACGACAACTTGGGTTTCTTGTTAAACCACAGTTCATATGGTGTCGTCTCAACGGATTTAGATGGTGCCCTTTTAACGTGAATGCAGCTGTCTCTAATGCATAACCCAAAAACAATAGTGGTAAATCAGTAAGAGACATCATAGATCGCACTATATTCAATAAAGAGCGGTTACGATGTTTGGACACACCATAACGTTGTGATGTTCCAAGTGGCGTGAGCTGTGAAACTATTCCACATTGTTTTAATTGAAGACCAAACTCGTAACTCAAATATTCGTCTCCACGATCAGATCGCAGAAACTTTATTTTCTTGTTATGATGATTTTTCCACTTCACTCTGAAATTCTTTGAACCTTTCAACTATTTCAGACTTATGTTTCATCAAGTAGATATACCCATATCTGCTCAAATCATCTTGTGAAGGTCAGAAAATAACGATACTTGCCACGAGCATCAACACTCATTGGATCGCATACATCGGTACGTATTATTTCCAATAAGTCAGTAGCTTGTTCCATTGTTCCGGAGAACGGAGTTTTAGTCATCTTGCACAAAAGGCACGGTTCGCAAGCATTAAATGATTCATAACCAAGTGATTCCAAAAATCCATCTTTATGGAGTTTCTTCATGCGCTTTACACCGATATGACCAAAATGGCAGTGCCACAAATAAGTTGCACTATCATTATTAACTTTGCATCTATTGGCATCAATATTATGAATATGTGCATCACTACGATCGAGAGCCAACAAACTATTTTCGTTTGGTGTATGACCATTGAAGGTTTTATTCATTTAAATAGAACAACAATTATTCTCTGATTTTAAATGAATAACCGTATTGCAATAAACATGATCAAATCATATTCATGCTTAGCGCAAACGCCAAATAACATTTATTTAGGTTTAACACTAATCCCGAAAGTATAGGGAGTGTGCGATGATGATCATATCAATCTTGGAACTACTTCCAACACTCATCGTCACTTCCCCTTCAACTAGTCTTTGTTTATTCTGTAACTCCTGTTTTGACTTACTAATCTTAGCAACCGAACAAGTATCAAATACTCAGGGTCTACTATAAACACTAGTAAATCACACATCAATAACCTGTATATCAAATATACCCTTGTTCACTTTGCCATCCTTCTTATCCACCAAATATTTAGGGCATTTCCACTTCTAGTGACCATTTCCTTTGCAGTGTAAGCACTCAGTTTCAGGCTTTAGTCCAGCTTTGGTCTTCTTCACAGGAGTGACAACTTGTTTGCCATTCTACTTGAAGTTTCCCTTTCTTTCCCTTTGCCCTTTTCTTGAAACTAGTGGTCTTGTCAATCATCAACACTTGATGCTCTTTCTTGATTTCTACCTTCGTTGATCTCAACATCACGAAGAGCTCGGGAATCGTTTTCGTCATCCCTTGCATACTATAGTTCATCTCGAAGTTCTAGTAACTTAGTGATGGTGACTAGAGAATTCTGTCAATCACTATCTTATCTGGAAGATTAACTCCCACTTGATTCAAGCGATTGAAGTATCCAGACAATCTGAGCACATGCTCAACATATCAAACTAAACATATGAAAGCAATAACGCAAGCTATTGATCTTACAACATAATTTGCAAAATACTACCAGGACTAAGTTCATGATAAATTTAAGTTCAATTAATCATATTACTTAAGAACTCCCACATAGACAGACATCTCTCTAGTCATCTAAGTGATCACGTGATCCAAATCAACTAAACCATAACCGATCATCACGTGAGATGGAGTAGTTTTCAATGGTGAACATCACTATGTTGATCATATCTATTATATGATTCACGCTCGACCTTTCGGTCTCCGTGCTCCGAGGCCATGTCTGCATATGCTAGGCTCGTCAAGTTTAACCTGAGTATTCCGCGTGTGCAAAACTGGCTTGCACCCGTTGTAGATGGACGTAGAGCTTATCACACCCGATCATCACGTGGTGTCTGGGCATGACGAACTTTGGCAACGGTGCATACTCAGGGAGAACACTTCTTGATAATTAGTGAGAGATCATCTTAAAATGCTACCGTCAATCAAAGCAAGAATAAGATGTATAATAGATAAACATCATATGCAATCAAAATATGTGACATGATATGGCCATGATCATCTTGCGCCTTTGATCTCCATCTCCAAAGTATCTTGCCATGATCTCTATCGTCACCGCACGACACCATGATCTTCATCATCTTGATCTATATCAATGTGTCATCACATGGTTGTATCACCAACTATTGCTCTTGCAACTATTGCTATCGTATAGCGATAAAGTAAAGCAATTGGCACTTGCATCTTATGCAACAAAGAGACATCCATAGGGCTTCTGCCAGTTGCTGATAACTTCAACAAAAACATGATCATCTCATACAACAACTTATATCTTATCACGTCTTGACCATATCACATCACAACATGCCCTGCAAAAACAAGTTAGACGTCCTCTACTTTGTTGTTGCAAATTTTACGTGGCTGCTATGGGCTGAGCAAGAACCGTTCTTACCTACACATCAAAACCACAACGATAGTTCGTCAAGTTAGTGTTGTTTTAACCTTCGCAAGGACCGGGCGTAGCCACACTCGGTTCAACTAAAGTTGGAGAAACTGACACCCACCAGCCACCTGTGTGCAAAGCACGTCGGTAAAACCAGTCTCGCCTAAGCGTACGCGTAATGTCGGTCCGGGCCGCTTCATCCAACAATACCGCCGAACCAAAGTATGACATGCTGGTAAGCAGTATGACTTGTATCGCCCACAACTCACTTGTGTTCTACTCGTGCATATAACATCAACGCATAAAACCTAGGCTCGGATGCCACTGATGGGTAACGTAGTAATTTCAAAAAAATTCCTATGCACACGCAAGATCATGGTGATGCATAGCAACGAGAGGGGAGAGTGTTGTCTCGCACCCTCGTGATCCCGTGAAAGCGTTGACACAACGTAGAGGAAGTAGTCGTACGTCTTCCCGGTTCAACCGATCCAAGCACCGTTACTCAGGCACCTCCGAGTTCTTGACACACGTACAGCTCGATGACGCACCCCGAACTCCGATCCAGCAGAGGTACGGGGAGGAGTTTCGTCAGCACGACCGCGTGATGACGATCTTGATGTTCAACTGTCGCAGGGCTTCGCCTAAGCACCGCTACAATATGACCGAGGTGTAATATCGTGGAGGGGGGCACCGCACACGGCTAAGGAACGATCACGAAGATTAACTTGTGTGTCTATGGGGTGCCCCCTGCCCCCGTATATAAAGGAGTGGAGGAGGGGAGGGCTGGCCTCTCTATGGCGCGCCCTAGGGCAGTCCTACTCCCACCGGGAGTAGGATTCCCCTTTTCCTAGTCCAACTACGAGTCCTTCCAGGTAGTAGGAGTAGGAGACAAGGAAGGGGAAGAGGGAAGAGAAGGAAGGAGGGGGCGCCGGCCCTCCCCTAGTCCAATTCAGACTAGTCAATGGGGGGGCGCGCGGCCTGCCTCTCCCTCTCCCCTAAAGCCCAAAAACGCCCATATACTTCTTCCCTGTATTCCCGTAACTCTCCGGTACTCCGAAAAATACCCGAATCACTCGGAACCTTTCCGAACTCCGAATATAGTCGTCCAATATATCGATCTTTACGTCTCGACCATTTTGAGACTCCTCGTCATGTCGCCGATCTCATCCGGGACTCCGAACTCCTTCAGTACATCAAAACTCATAAACTCATATTATAACTGCATCGAAACCTTAAGCGTGCGGACCCTACGGGTTCGAGAACTATATAGACATGACCTAGAACTATTCTCGGTCAATAACCAATAGCGGAACCTGGATGCTCATATTGGCTCCTACATATTCTACGAAGACCTTTATCAATCAAACCGCATAACAACATACGTTGTTCCCTTTGTCATTGGTATGTTACTTGCCCGAGATTCGATCGTCGGTATCCAATACCTAGTTCAATCTCGTTACCGGCAAGTCTCTTTACTCGTTACGTAATGTATCATTCCGTAACTAACTCATTAGCTACATTGCTTGCAAGGCTTATAGTGATGTGCATTACCGAGAGGGCCCAGAGATACCTCTTCGACAATCGGAGTGACAAAACCTAATCTCGAAATACGCCAACCCAACATGTACCTTTGGAGACACCTGTAGTACTCCTTTATAATCACCCAGTTACGTTGTGATGTTTGGTAGCACCCAAAGTGTTCCTCCGGTAAACGGGAGTTGCATAATCTCATAGTTACAGGAACATGTATAAGTCATGAAGAAAGCAATAGCAACATACTAAACGATCAAGTGCTAGGCTAACGGAATGGGTCATGTCAATCAGATCATTCAACTAATGATGTGATCCCATTAATCAAATAACAACTCTTTGTCCATGGTTAGGAAACATAACCATCTTTAATTAACAAGCTAGTCAAGTAGAGGCATACTAGTGACACTCTGTTTGTCTATATATTCACACATGTATTATGTTTCCGGTTAATACAATTCTAGCATGAATAATAAACATTTATCATGATATTAAGGAAATAAGTAATAACTTTATTATTGCCTCTAGGGCATATTTCCTTCAACATGTTCATCATGTAATCTTTCTTTTATGGTATGAATATTTAGATCCGAGTGATTCAAAGCAGTAGTCTATAGTTTGACATAAAGACATCAATACTTAAGCATACCAACAAACAATCATGCCTCTCAAAATATAAATGCTAAACAATGCTATCCATACAAGTGAGGGTTGTCATAACCGGGACTAGGAGGCAATGTTGGTCGAGTGGGTGTCAACTTCCTGGGAGTCCAAAACTACCAAGTGTCCAACCCTAATCTAGGAAACCTACGCCTTGTTTTATAGTCATAAGGGGTTGCCATAGTAGCTGCAAAGAGTAAATAAGGTGGGTGTACAGTGGAGCACCTAACGTAGGAAATGCGAGAGGCACGTGGCGATAAGACGTAATGTCGGGAGCGGACGCACGTCCCATCAGGGCAGCTTTGTTGACTTCATGCCCATCACTATTGCATGCCCCACCAAGTGGCGTGCATGCCGCAGTGAGCCATCGCGCATGCAACTTGCCTTTCATCGTGCATGGACGCTAAAGGTCTAGGCCACTGTAGGCTTAAGCAATCTCATCACCGCGCCTGCCAGCGATTGGTCGATGGCAGGTCCTCGGGCTTCCACGGGAGGCAAGTGATACGAAGTGTGTTCTCGGGAAGTAGATCCTTGCTGGGTAGATCTTGGCCTTCACGTTGTTGATGGTGTCAAAAGTTTTTCCCCAAGTGTGATGGTCTTGCCAGTGAGAGTCTTCACAAAGATCTGCATCTTTAGCAGGGATTTTGGCAAAGTCTGCATGCCAGCACGTTGTCGGATGACAAGGTGGCAGCATGGGTTGCTTTTCGATGTTGTAGTTTGCTGGGGATGCGACCATCCTTGAATTGCCTACTCGTAATGAGATGACCACACCTACACTGAAGATGGGTTTTCCCAGCCTCAGCCCTTGATGAAGATCTAAATTCCACCTCTGGAGGGGCGCATTTTTATAATGCACGGCCAACCAGCCCCACCAGCCCGTGCACACCCATTGACGGGCTGCCATGACCCATGTGAGACAGATACGTGGGACCCCAGTCTTCACACGACCGACACTACTGATTAGAATATGCACACTAGGGAGGCCCAAAACGACATAAGGCCCAGACCCATGAAGATTGCAGTCCACATGATGGCCTAACAAGGGATTGTCTTCAAGTCGACACCAGGCCCTAGGCATATTTTCCTCTAGTCGGACAAAAATCTCCAATTGGTCATGGAAGGCTAGCGGTTATTCAGCCACTGGGGGTGTTGAACACGACCTCCACTACGCATTAAGTGTGATCATTACCAATGGCGGTGTATCTAGTTAATTGCGCCTGTTACTACTAAGTTATGGCGGGGAAACAATTGGTCGTGCATGGCCGCTACTACCAGGATGAATACCTACCGGTTATGACACCCCTCCTCAGGCGTTGTATATAAGCCGATAGAGGAGCACCGGGCTGAGGGTTGAACATACTTATAAGCCTACGTGCAAGAGCAAGAGCACCATACACACGAGTAGGGTATTACCTCTAGAGCAAAGGGTCCGAACCTGACTAAATTCCTTGTGTGTACTCACATCTTCGTCTTTTGGTAGATACGATGCTCATCCATACACACCCCTATACATATTGTCAAAGAATAACCATGACATGTATATTTCAAAAACTTAATGTGCTTAAATTCTTTAAAAATGGCCACCACGGATTTAAAAAATGTTAGAACAGTGTAAATTTTTGTTAGTGTAATTCAAAAAAATGTTGATTGCATTTAAAAAAATATACATGACATTTTTCGAATATGTTATACAATGTAAAAGAAACACGTAATTCAAAACAAATCTTGCCATTCAAAAGAAATTTCAATTTTTTTAAAATCACAAGTTTCAAAAATATGTTTATGACATTTAAAAAATGTTTATGCAATGTAAACAAATGTTCTTATAGTTAAAAAACAATTGTATCATTCGGAAAATGTTTTCAACATGTAAATATTAACACGTATTGAAATAATATTTTCAAAAACATGTATTTGGAAAACGTTAATCATGTATTTGGAAATTATTAAAATGTATAAAAAATTATATACATAAGGAAAATATATAATGTGTATGAAAAAGTTAGATATCAAATATATATTCGGAAAATGTAATGTATTTGAAAAATATTAAACGTGTATAAAAAATGTTTCTGATGTATACAAAAAATATAGAATGTGTATTAAAAATGTAGACATGTGAAAAAAAAGAAAAAACAAAGAAAACCAGTGAAAACAAAAAATAAAAAAAGAAACCAACGAAAACTGCCTCAAACAGTAAAACAGGATTAGAAAACCACACAGGAAAAAATTAACACTGTTGCTACAGTAATTGGCCGATCCAGTACCGTGCTTGGGTGAGGCAAGAAATAGTTCCTTTACGACCGTTTCATGAGCTTCTTTACTACCCTAGCTAAATGCCTTGCGGATAAAATCTAGTTCTGTCTGTTATTAGGCGTAACACTTATGAACATAAGATATCTGAGAATGTTGAAGATGAAAATGAGCTGGTTGTCCTCGTCTGGCTCCGTTATCACCTTGAGGTATCAAAGGAGAGATTAGAAGGAAACTTCAACTCACCGGGATTTATAAAATTGAGTGGAAAGATCTCGGGGAAGGAATCCAGAAAAAATATTTCCTCTGTAAAAAAAATATAAGAGCATTTAGATCACTGATCTTTGTTGAGTATATTGTGTACGTGTATATTTGTGTGTAGGGCCCATCTCCTGTTTCCTTTGTATAGTTGAGTTTGTGGCCCACCTCTGTACTTATATATACGTGCCTGATGCACCGATCAATACATCGAGATTGCACAGTCCATATCTTGTCCTTCTACATGGTATCTATCGCAGCACGATCCTAACCCTAATAGCCGCCCGCGCCACTCCCACACGCCGCGCCACTACTCCCCGCCGCCGTCACCGGCCGCGCCGCCGCTACCGTCCTTCCGTCCGCGCCCGCCGCTGCAGTCACCGCCTCCCCACCACCTCACCCGCCGCTGCCGTCGCCTCTCTCCAAGGCCGCCGCCGCCGCTTGCTCCCGCTTCCGCCAACGCACCCGCGCCGCCACCCTCCCTCCCTCCCACCAAGGCCGCCACCCTCCCCTCCTCACCCACCCCCGCCGCACCCGCACCACCCCGTCTCCCTCCACCCGCGTCAAACCCTAGCCATGAGCTCCTCCTCGTCCACCGTTTCCAACCCGTTCGCCGGTCCCGATGTCACTCTCGTCCGCGACCTCAACATCCATGAGCGTGTTCCGGTCAAGCCTGATCACACCACCGCGTCCTACTCCGCTTGGAAGCGGTATTTTTCGCTTGTGTTCCGTGAGTACCTCCTGCACGGCCACGTGGACGGCACCGTGAAATCGGCACTCATGATCAACAACGAGGAGTGGATGATCCTCGACGCCACCATCATCCGCTGGTTCTACCTCACTATCTCCAGCGACCTCTTCCACACTGTGGTGGACGACGAGGACGACGCCTATGCGGTCTGGACCAAGCTCAACGGCCTCTTCACCGACAATCGGCTGCAGCGCAAGGTCCTCCACTATGGTGAGTTTTACGGGTGCCAACAACTTGACTCATCCATCGATGATTTTTGCATGCGCCTCAAGAAGCTCGCCGATGAGCTCTGTGATCTCGGGGAAAAGATCGGCGACGAGCTCCTCATCAGCACCCTCTCCGGCGGCCTCAACGAGGACTTCGGGAACGCCGCCTCCAACCTCACCCTCATCCCGGAGCCCACCTTCGCCAAGGTGGTCGCGTACCTTAAGTTGGAGGAGCGCCGGATGCGGGTGGCGCGGACTCGCGCGACCCACACCGCCTCGTCGCGAGCACCAGCGGGTTCGCCCCGCCACCGCCGCGCCCGACGCCGCCACAGCCGGTGGCGCCCGCCTTCCCGCCAAGCTTCCCACCAAGATCGCCGACCCTTCCGCCGCCCGGTCGGCGGCAACGGGGGTCGTCGCGGCGGTCGTCGTGGTGGCCACAAGCAGGGGGGCGCCGGTGCTCAGGGAGGAGCGCCCCACCCACCGCAGTAGGCTTCTCAGCCGGCCCCATGGTACGCCAGCCAGAACCCATGGACCGGCGTTGTACACGCCTACTCCAAGCCGGTTCCTCGGGCCCCTGCCCCGGGCATTCTCGGCACCCGGCCTCAGCCACACCAGGCGTACTACACCGTGCCGCAGCCCTACGCGGCGCCCTACAGTCAGCAGCCACCGCCAAGTGGGCCGCCGCTGCTGCCTGACGACCGTGCCGCCTCTCCCGCCGGCACCGTGGGACCCGGCCCTCCTGGCGGCTGTCCACAATGCTCCTTCCCCGTCCAGCTACACCGGCGGCGGTGACTGGTATATGGACAGCGGCGCCACCGCCAACATGGCAGTTCGGCGTACCCCGGTAACCTCCACACCGCCCATCCTGTCCACACCTCCAACCGCATCACCGTTGGTGACGCCTCTTCCCTTTCCATTAACCTTATTGGTCATACAAATTTTCCATCTAACTCCACTCCTATATCCATGTCTAATATTCTAGTTTCTCCTGAACTTATTAAAAATCTTGTTTATGTTCGTTCTCTTACACGTGAAAATCCGGTTACCGTTGAATTTGACGAATGTGGTTTTCCTGTTAAGGACGCTCGCACGCGGATGGTGCTCCACTGATGTGACAGCCACGACGAGCTCTACCCGGTTCACTCCGCCACCTCCACCACTTCCGCCGCCCCTGTCGCTCTCGCCACCGGAGTGGACCTTTGGCATGCTCGCTTGGGTCATCCTAATCCTGCCACCCTTCGCCACATACTTCGGAGTTTTTCTTTCACGCGTAATAAGAACGAGGATCACTCGTGTCATGCATGTCGCCTCAGCAAACATGCTTGTCTTCCATTTAGGGCTTCTTCTTTTGTTGCATCGTGCCCGTTTGAGTTAATTCATAGTGATGTTTGGACATCTCTTGTTGCAAGTAATACGGGCTTTCTTTATTATCTTGTCATACTTGACGATTTTTCGCATTATGTGTGGACCTTCCCGTTGCGCCACAAGTCGGATGTTATATCCACTCTTGCCACTTTCTATTCTTATGTTCTCACGCAATTTGGTCGTCCCATTCTTGCGTTGCAGACAGACAATGGGAAGGAGTTTGACAACATCGTCGTTCATAATCTTCTCACCACACATGGGACAATTTTTCGTCTCACTTGCCTGTACACCTCGCAGCAGAATGGTCGTGCTGAGCACATCCTTCGCACTCTCAATGACTGCGTTAGGACTCTTCTCTTTCATGCCAATGTGCCTCCGCGCTTTTGGCCTGACGCTCTCGCCACCGCTTCTCTCCTCATCAACATCCGCCCATGTCGTACTCGCGGGAACTTTACACCTCATCATCTTCTCTTGGTGCACCCCCCTGTTATGATGGGCTTCGCATCTTCGGCTGCCTTTGCTACCCTAGCATCGCCGCTACAACGCCTCATAAGCTTGCACCCCGCTCCGTCGCCTGCATCTTTCTCGGCTACCCACCTAACACCAAGGGCTATCGCTGCTATGATCCCGTCTCCCATCGTGTTTTCACCTCCCGACACGTTTACTTTGATGAGATGGTGTTTCCGTTTCAGCAGCAGGTACCCCTTGTCGTCTCGTCACCGCCGGCCACCGGAGGCCCTTCGACGACTTCGTCAGGTGGATGGTCCCGTCTGGCCCGTGGACCGCCTCCGGGCTTTGGCAGTCCTCGCGCCCTCATGCCGGCGCCCGCCCCCTCGGCCTCCTCGGCCGGCTCTGATGGTGCAGCCGGTGCCCCGCCTTCACCCGCCGCCCCCGACTCGGGCGCCGTGGGATCGGGAGTTGCAGGCTCGGCCGCCTCTTCCGCGGCCTCGACGCCAGCCACCTCGTCGGCCCGACAAGAGCCCCTTGCCGGCGCCGATGCGGCCCCTCGCTGCCCCGACGCATACCTCGCCGCCATGACGCTGCTGCCCGCCGGCCCGACGCCGCCGCCTCGCCGGTGGCTCCGACGGCGCCGCCCGGCCCAGTCACCCGCGCTCGTACTAGCGTTCATCGTCCGAGCCTCCGGTACTCGAGCGACGAGTACGTCCTTGCCGCCTCCGCCGCGGAGCCGTCGCCCATTCCCGCATCCGCTCGCACCGCCCTCCATGATCCTCACTGGCTTGCGGCGATGCAGGAAGAGTTCGATGCTCTTCAACGGAACCGCACCAGGACCCTGGTTCCCTGGCCTCCTCACGCCAACGTCATCACCGGCAAGTGGGTCTTTCGCCATAAGAGCCGCTCGGATGGTATTCTCAAGCGCTACAAGGCTCGCTGGGTGGTCCGTGGTTTCCGCCAATACCGGAGTGGACTTCATCGAGACGTTGCCCGGTTGTCAAACCGGCACGATCCGCACCGTCCTCCAAATTCGGCTGATCCCGCGGGCTGGCCTGTTCACCAGATGGATGTCTCCAACGCCTTTCTCCACGGCCATCTTGAGGAGCAGGTGTATTGTGAGCAACCCATCGGTTTCGTCGACGCCTCACTTCCCGGCCATGTGTGTCTGCTGTCCCACTCTCTTTACGGGCTCAAGCAGCACCTCATACCGTACCGCCGGATCGCTGGTTTGTTCGTTTCTTGGGCTTCAGCGTTACTCGCTCGGACGCCTCACTGTTTGTCTATCGCCACGGTGACACGACTGCATATTTGCTATTTTATGTCGATGACATCATCCTGACGGCCTCCTCCGCAGCTGTTCTTCGGCAGATTACTCTCCGGTTGCGTGACGAGTTAGCTATCAAGGACCTGGGTGCTCTACATTACTTCCTTGGCATTGAGGTCGTTCGGCGTCCGGACGGTTTCTTTCTTCATCAGCAGAACTATGCACATGAGCTTCTTGAGCGTGCTGGCATGCTCAACTGTCACCCTGTTGCTACTCCTGTTGACACGAAGGCCAAGGTCTCTGCTCTTGAGGGCTCACCTGCGTCGGATGCTCCTTTTTACCGGTCTATTGTCGGCGTTCTTCAGTATTTGACTCTCACCAGACCGGATCTTCAGTATGCTGTTCAGCAGGTGTGTCTCCACATGCACGCCCCTCATGACTCTCATTGGACTCTCGTGAAGCGGATCCTTCATTATATCCGCGGCACGATGACCCTTGGGTTGACACTTACGGCGTCTACTTCTCTGGAGATGGTGGCCTACTCCGATGCAGACTGGGCCGGCTGCCCCGATACTCGTCGGTCCACCTCTGGCTACTGCGTCTACCTCGGTCCTTCACTCGTCTCGTGGTCGTCCAAGCGACAACCCACGGTTTTGCGCTCCAGTGCGGAGGCTGAGTACCGAGCTGTGGCCAACGCTGTTGCCGAGTGCACCTGGCTACGACAGTTACTTCAGGAGATGCATCACGACGTATCCTAGGCTACGGTTGTCTATGATGGAAATATGCCCTAGAGGCAATAATAAAGTTATTATCTATTTCCTTATTTCATGATAAGTGTTTATTATTCATGTTATAATTGTATTAACCGGAAACATAATACATGTGTGAATACATAGACAAACATAGTGCCACTAGTATGCCTCTACTTGACTAGCTCGAGAATCAAAGATGGTTAAGTTTCCTAGCCATAGACATGATTTGTCATTTGATTAACAGGATCACATCATTAGGAGAATGATGTGATTGACTTGACCCATTCCGTTAGCTTAGCACTTGATCGTTTAGTATGTTGCTATTGCTTTCTTCATGACTTATACATGTTCCTGTAACTATGAGATTATGCAACTCCCATTTACCGGAGGAACACTTTGGGTGCTACCAAACGTCACAACGTGGCTCGGTGATTATAAAGGAGTACTACAGTGTCTCCAAAGGTACATGTTGGGTTGGCGTATTTGAGATTAGGTTTTGTCACTCCGATTGTCGGAGAGGTATCTCTGGCCCTCTCGGTAATGCACATCACTATAAACCTTGCAAGCAATGTAGCTAATGAGTTAGTTACGGAATGATGCATTACGAATTCGAGTAAAGAGACTTGCCGTAACGAGATTGAACTAGGTATTGGATACCGACGATCGAATCTCGGGCAAGTAACATACCGATGACAAAGGGAACAAAGTATGTTATTATGCTGTTTGGCGATAAAGATCTTCAGAGAATATGTAGGAGCCAATATGGGCATCCGTGTTCCGCTATTGGTTATTGACCAAGAATAGTTCTAGGTCATGTCTACATAGTTCTCAAACCCGTAGGGTCCGCACGCTAAGGTTTCAATGACGGTTATATTATGAGTTTATGAGTTTTGATGTACCAAGGAGTTCGAGTCCCGATGAGATCGGGGACATGACGAGGAGTCTCGAAATGGTCGAGAAGTAAAGATTGATATATTGGGCGACTATATTCGGACTTGGAAAGGTTCCGAGTGATTCGGTATTTTTCGAGTGCGGAGAGTTACGGGAATTCGCCGGGAGAAGTATTGGGCCTTATTGGGCCATACGGGAAAGAGAGAGGGGCTGCCTAGGGCAAGCTGCGCGCCCCCCAAGGCCTAGTCCGAATTGGACTAGGGGGAGGGGCCGCACCCCCTCCTTCCTTCCCTTCCCTCTTCCCCTTCCTTGTCTCCTACTCCTACTACTTGGAAGGACTCCTAGTTGGACTAGGAAAGGGGGAATCCTACTCCCGGTGGGAGTAGGACTCCCCTAGGGCGCGCCATAGAGAAGGGCCGGCCCTCCCCTCCTCCACTGCTTTATATACGGGGGCAGGGGGCACCCCATAGACACAAGTTGATCTACGGATCGTTCCTTAGCCGTGTGCGGTGCCCCCCCTCCACCATATTCCACATCGGTCATATCGTCGCGGAGTTTAGGCGAAGCCCTGCACCGGTAAAACATCATCATCGTCACCACGCCGTCGTGCTGACGGAACTCATCCTCAAGCTTTGCCGGATCGAGCCCGTGGATCGCCATCGAGCTGAACGTGTCTTGAACTTCGGAGGTGCCGTCGTTCGGTACATGGATCGGTCGGATCGTGAAGACGCACGACTACATCAACAGCGTTGTCATAACGCTTCCCATCGTCTCACGAGGATCGTGGACGAACACTCTCCCTCTCGTTGCTATGCCATCACCATGATCTTGCGTGTGCGTAGGAATTTTTTGAAATTACTCGTTCCCCAACAAAGGCATCCGAGTCTAGGTTTTATCGTAGATGTCATATGCACGAGTAGAACATAAGTGAGTTGTGGGCGATACAAGTCATACTGCTTACCAAATGTCATACTTTGGTTCAGCGGTATTGTTGAATGAAGCGGCCCGACCGACATTACGCCAGACGCTTACGAGACTGGTTTTACCGCCGTGCTTTGCACACAGGTGACTAGCGGGTGTCTGTTTCTCCAACTTTAGTTGAACCGAGTGTGGCTACGCCCGGTCCTTGCGAAGGTTAAAACAGCACCAACTTGACAAACTATCATTGTGATCAACATAGTGATGTTCACCATTGAAAACTACTCCATCTCACGTGATGATCGGACATGGTTTAGTTGATTTGGATCACGTGATCACTTAGATGACTAGAGAGATGTCTGTCTAAGTGGGAGTTCTTAAGTAATATGATTAATTGAACTTAAATTTATCATGAACTTAGTCCTGGTAGTATTTTGCAAATTATGTTGTAGATCAATAGCTCGCGTTGTTGCTTTCATATGTTTATTTTGATATGTTCCTAGAGAAAATTGTGTTGAAAAATGTTAGTAGCAATGATGTGGATTGGATCCGTGATCTGAGGTTTATCCTCATTCTTTGCCTGTAAGAATTATGTCCTTAATGCACCGCTAGGTGATGCACCTATTGCAGAGCGGATGTAGACGTTATGAACGTCTGGCTAGCTTAATATGATGACTACTTGATAGTTTAGTGCACCGTGCTTAACGGCTTAGAATCGGGACTTCAAAGACGTTTTGAACGTCATGGACCATATGAGATGTTCCAGGAGTTGAAGTTAATATTTCAAGCAAATACCCGAGTTGAGAGATATGAAGTCTCCAACAAGTTCTATGCCTAAAAGATGGAGGAGAATCGCTCAACTAGTGAGCATGTCCTCAGATTGTCTGGGTACTACAATCACTTGAATCAAGTGGGAGTTAATCTTCCAGATAAGATAGTGATTGACAGAATTCTCTCGTCACCATCACCAAGTTAGTAGAACTTTGTGATGAACTATAGTATGCAAGGGATGACGAAAAGGATTCCCAAGCTCTTCGTGATGTTGAAATCGACGAAGGTAGAAATCAAGAAAGAGCATCAAGTGTTGATGGTTGACAAGATCACTAGTTTCAAGAAAAGGGCAAAGGGAAAGAAAGGGAACTTCAACTAGAATGACAAGCAAGTTGTCACTCCCACAAAGAAGCCCAAATCTGGACCAAAGCCTGAAACTGAGTGCTTACACTGCAAAGGAAATGGTCACTTGAAGCGGAAATGCCCTTAATATTTGGTGAATAAGAAGGATGGCAAAGTGAACAAAGGTATATTTGATATACAGGTTATTGATGTGTGCCTTACTAGTGTTTATAGTAGCCCCTGAGTATTTAATACTTGTTCAATTGCTAAGATTAGTAACTCGAAACAGGAGTTACATAATAAACAGAGACTAGTAGAGGTGAAGTGACGATGAGTGTTGGAAGTAGTTCCAAGATTGATATGATCATCATCGCACACTCCCTATACTTTTGGGATTAGTGTTAAACCTAAATAAATGTTATTTGGCGTTTGCGTTGAGCATGAATATGATTTGATCATGTTTTTTGCAATACGGTTATTCATTTAAAATCAGAGAATAATTGTTGTTCTGTTTACATGAATAAAACCTTCAAATGGTCATACACCCAATGAAAATAGTTTATTGGATCTCGATCGTAGTGATGCACATATTCATAATATTGATGCCAAAAGATGCAAAGTTAATAATGATAGTGCAACTTATTTGTGGCACTGCCGTTTTTGGACATATCAGTGTAAAGCGCATGAAGAAACTCCATAAAGATGGATTTTCGGAATCACTTGGTTATGAATCATTTGATGCTTGCGAACCGTGCCTTTTGGGTAAGATGACTGAAACTCCGTTCTTCGGAACAATGGAACGAGCTATTGACTTATTGGAAATAATACATACCGATGTATGCTATCCGATGAGTGTAGAGGCTCGCGGCGTGTATCATTATTTTCTGACCTTCACAGATGATTTGAGCAGATATGGGTATATCTACTTGATGAAACATAAGTCTGAAATAATTGAAAGGTTCAAAGAATTTCAGAGTGAAGTGGAAAAATCATCGTAACAAGAAAATAAAGTTTCTGCAATCTGATCGCGGACACGAAGATTTGAGTTACGAGTTTGGTCTTCAATTGAAACAATGTGGAATAGTTTCACAGCTCACGCCACCTGGAACACCACAACGTTATGGTGTGTCTAAACATCGTAATCGTACTTTACTAGATATGGTATGATCTATGATGTATCTTATCAGTTTACCCACTATCGTTTTGGGGTTATGCATTAGAGACAGCTGCATTCACGTTTAATAGGGCACCATCTAAATCCATTGAGACGACACCATATGAACTGTGGTTTAGCAAGAAACCTAAGCTATCGTTTCTTAAAGTTTGGAGTTGTGATGCTTATATGTGAAAAAAGTTTCATCCTGATAAGCTCAAACCCAAATTGTAGAAGTGCATCTTCATAGAATAACCAAAGGAAACTGTTGGGTACACCTTCTATCACAGATCCGAAGGCAAGATATTCGTTGCTGAAAGTGGATCCTTTCTAGAGAAGGAGTTTCTCTCGAAAGAAGTGAGTGGGAGGAAAGTAGAACTTGATGAGGTAACTGTACCTTCTCCCTTATTGGAAAGTAGTTCATCACAGAAATCAGTTCCAGTGATTCCTACACCAATTAGTGAGGAAGTTAATGATGATGATCATGAAACTTCAGATCAAGTTGCTACCGAACCTCATAGGTCTTCCAGAGTAAGATCCGCACCAGAGTGGTACGGTAATCATGTTCTGGAAGTCATGTTACTAGACCATGATGAACCTATGAACTATGAGGAAGCAATGATGAGCCCAGATTCCGCAAAATGGCTTAAGGCCATGAAATCTGAGATGGGATCCATGTATGAGAACAAAGTGTGGACTTTGGTGGAGTTGCCCGATGATCGGAAAGCCATATTGTATAAATGGATCTTCAAGAGGAAGACGGAAGTTGATAGTAGTGTTACTATCTACAAAGCTCGACTTGTCGCAAAAAAGGTTTTTGACAAGTTCAAGGTGTTGACTACAATGAGATTTTCTCAACTGTAGCGATGCTTAAGTCTGTCCGAATCATGTTAGCAATTGCCACATTTTATGAAATCTGGCAAATGGATGTCAAAACTGCATTCCTTAATGGTTTTCTTAAAGAAGAGTTGTATATGATGCAACCGAAGGTTCATCAATCCTAAAGGTGCTAACAAAATGTGCAAGCTCCAATGATCCATCTATGGACTGGTGCAAGCATCTCGAGTTGGAATATACGCTTTGATAAGTTAATCAAAGCATATAGTTTTATCACAGACTTACGGTGAAGCTCAGTATTTACAAGAAAGTGAGTGGGAGCACTACAACATTTCGATAAGTATATATGAATGACATATTGTTGATCGGAAATAATGTAGAATTATTCTGCAAAGCATAATGGAGTGTTTGAAAGGAGTTCTTTAAAAGAAAGACCTCAGTAAAGCTACTTACATATTGAGCATCAAGATCTATTGAGATAGATCAAGACACTTGATAAGATTTTCAATGAGTACATACCTTGACAAGATTTTGAAGTAGTTCAAAATGGAATAGTCAAAGGAGTTCTTGCCTGTGTTGCAAGGTGTGAAGTTGAGTAAGACTCAAGACCCGACCATGGCAGAAAATAGAAAGAGAATGAAAAGTCATTCCCTATGCCTCAGTCATAGGTTCTATAAAGTATGCTATGCTGTGAACCAGACCTATTGTATACTCTTCCCTGGTTTGGCAAGGGAGTACAATAGTGTTGTAGGAGTAGATCACTGGACATTGGTCAAAATTATCCTTAGTGGAATAAGGATATGTTTCTCGATTATGGAGGTGACAAAAGGTTCGTCGTAAAGGATTACGTCAATACAAGTTTTTGGCACTGATCCAGATGACTATAAGTCTCGTTCTGGATACATATTGAAAGTGGGAGCAATCAGCTAGAGTAGCTCCGTGTAGAGCATTGTAGACATAGAATATTTGCAAAATACATACGGCTCTGAATATGACAGACCCGTTGACTAAACTTCTCTCACAAGCAAAACATGATCATACCTTAGTACTCTTTGGGTGTTAATCACATAGTGATGTGAACAAACCCTTTGGGTGTTGATCACATGATGATGTGAACTATGGGTATTAATCACATACAGATGTGAATATTGGTGTTAAATCACATGGCGATGTGAACTAGATTATTGACTCTAGTGCAAGTGGGAGACTGAAGGAAATATGCCCTAGAGGCAATAATAAAGTTATTATTTATTTCCTTATTTCATGATAAATGTTTATTATTCATGCTAGAATTGTATTAACCGGAAACATAATACATGTGTGAATACATAGACAAACATAGTGTCACTAGTATGCCTCTACTTGACTAGCTCGTGAATCAAAGATGGTTAAGTTTCCTAGCCATAGACATGACTTGTCATTTGATTAACGGGATCACATCATTAGGAGAATGATGTGATTGACTTGACCCATTTCGTTAGCTTAGCACTTGATCGTTTAGTATGTTGCTATTGCTTTCTTCATGACTTATACATGTTCCTCAGTAACTATGAGATTATGCAACTCCGCTTACGGAGGAACACTTTGGTGCTACCAAACGTCACAACGTAAATGGGTGATTATAAAGGAGTACTACAGGTGTCTCCAAAGGTACATGTTGGGTTGGCGTATTTCGAGATTAGGTTTTGTCACTCCGATTGTCGGAGAGGTATCTTTGGGCCCTCTCGGTAATGCACATCACTATAAGCCTTGCAAGCAATGTAGCTAATGAGTTAGTTATGGAATGATGCATTACGTAACGAGTAAAGAGACTTGCCGGTAACGAGATTGAACTAGGTATTGGATACCGATGATCGAATCTCGGGCAAGTAACATACCAATGACAAAGGGAACAAAGTATGTTGTTATGCGGTTTGACCGATAAAGATCTTCGTAGAATATGTAGGAGCCAATATGGGCATCCAGGTTCCGCTATTGGTTATTGACCAAGAATAGTTCTAGGTCATGTCTACATAGTTCTCGAACCCGTAGGGTCCGCATGCTTAAGGTTTCGATGACAGTTATATTATGAGTTTATGAGTTTTGATGTACCGAAGGAGTTAGGAGTCTCGGATGAGATCGGGGACATGACGAGGAGTCTCAAAATAGTCGAGACATAAAGATCGATATATTGGACGACTATATTCGGACTTGGGAAAGGTTCCGAGTGATTCGGGTATTTTTCGGAGTACCGGAGAGTTACGGGAATTCGCCGGGAGAAGTATTGGGCCTTGTTGGGCCATACGGGAAAGAGAGAGGGGCTGCCTAGGGCAATCTGCGCGCCCCCCAAGGCCTAGTCCGAATGGACTAGGGGAGGGCCGCACCCCCTCCTTCCTTCCCTTCCCTCTTCCCCTTCCTTGTCTCCTACTCCTACTACTTGGAAGGACTCCTAGTTGGACAAGGAAAGGGGGAATCCTACTCCCGGTGGGAGTAGGACTCCCCTAGGGTGCGCCATAGAGAAGGGCCGGCCCTCCCCTCCTCCACTCCTTTATATACGGGGGCAGGGGGCACCCCATAGACACATGTTGATCTACGGATCGTTCCTTAGCCGTGTCGGTGCCCCCCTCCACCATATTCCACCTTGGTCATATCGTCATGAGTTTAGGCGAAGCCTGCTACCGTAAAACATCATCATCGTCACCATGCCGTCGTGCTGACGGAACTCATCCCCGAAGCTTTGCTGGATCGGAGCCCGGGGATCGTCATCGAGCTGAACGTGTGCTGAACTCGGAGGTGTTGTACGTTCGGTACTTGGATCGGTCGGATCGTGAAGACGTACGACTACATCAACCGCGTTGTCATAACGCTTCCGCTTATGGTCTACGAGGGTACGTGGACGAACACTCTCCCCTCTCGTTGCTATGCCATCACCATGATCTTGCGTGTGCGTAGGAAATTTTTTTAAATTACTACGTTCCCCAACAGTCTACTGTGACAATGTTTCTGCGGTGTACCTCTCCGCCAACCCCGTTCATCATCGCCGGACTAAACACATTGAGCTGGACATTCACTTTGTGCGCGAGCAGGTGGCTCTTGGACGCATTCGGGTTCTCCATGTGCCGACTGCCCAACAGTTTGCCGATGTGATGACGAAGGGACTGCCGACTTCTACCTTCAAGGAGTTTCGTTTCAGTCTTTGCGTCACTGGCACCGCTTCGACTGCGGGGGGGGGGTGTTGAGTATATTGTGTACGTGTATATTTGTGTGTAGGGCCCACCTCCTGTTTCCTTTGTATAGTTGAGGTTGTGGCCCACCTCTGTACTTATATATACGTGCCTGGTGCACCGATCAATACATCGAGATTGCACAGCCCATATCTTGTCCTTCTACAATCTTAATGCTCTTATAGTTCTTTACAGTGATCTAAACGCTCATATACTTCTTTATGAAGGGTGTACATTAAAGGTAACAAACTCCAACGTGGAAGGCACAACTGAAATAGGTCGTATGAAATTATCAGATAACATTTTTCATTCGGAAAGGAGGACCCCCCGTCCTCGATGCATCAAACCTTGGGAAGTTCATAAATTCCAGCAATGATCCTGCAGGAAGGTGATGAAAAATGAATTGTTAAATCATCTGATCGTCTGCAACCTATGAACAAAAGAGTTTCTCAGATCATATGTTCAGCCTGCGTCTGCTCCTCCTAGGCTTTGGAGCGATCAGGTGGACTCTGATGATGCTTTCGAGTGCTCGCTCCCGGTGTTGGATTTTGGATCTACTGTCCGTCCCGTGGTGGGAGGCCACAGGACGGGCCTCTCCGAGACAACCTTGGGGAGGGGGAGGGACGTGGAGCCTCAAGTGGTTCCGTTCCTCCCAGGGTCCCCTGCGCTCTCGTGCAGCCGGATGGCGGCTGATTCGGTGGTTCTACCGAGGGGGGGGGGAATTCGGGGCAGGCGGCCACGACTTCCTCTCCTTCTACCCTATCGCCGGTGATGGCAGCCTCGCCGTCGTTGGCCGGCCGAGGAGGCGTCCATCTGGGGCAGGTGGCCTCGGACGTTTCCTGTGCGGCCATGGATGTAAGGTTATGATCTTGTAAAAACCTTTTGATACTTTAATTAATATACACAGTAGGAGCCTCTCCTACTGTTTCAAGTGTCAAAAAAAACGTTTCCTGTGCGGGTCCAGTTTCTGCGGCTGTCTCCCGAGGCGCTGGGCGGGAGTCAGGGGCAGGTGGCCCCGGTCCTTCCGGCGCCTCCGGCTGTCGGGACAGTGGCGCCCTCAGGCTTGAGGGCTGTGGCGGGGAGGGGGTGCTCGGGCAGGCGGCCCCAGCACCTTCTCCCCTCGGCTTCCCGTCTGTCCGTCGAGGGAGTCCTTCGCCGCTGCCTCCTTCGAGTGCCGCTACTCGGGAGGAGGTTATTGCCTTTGGCGAGATCCCCGACCCGGTCTCGGAGGGGAGACGGATGAGTTCTCGTCTCCAGGACCATCCGGAGGTTGATGACATGCAGCAAAGGTGCGGTATGAGGGCGGCCAAGCTTCATGACATTGAGGTCACAACCGGTATGTCAGTCAACTTATCCAATTCTATTTTGCATTTTTCTAAGGATGAGATTATTAATAATGCAAATCAAGTAGGGGTTTCGCTTGGGAATAACAATTCTGAAATTACCAACTCGGTTAACGATCTCCTTGATCTGGAAGCGGAACGTGCTTTAGAAACCATTAGAAACCTAGCGGCAGTGAGACCTATGAATGATGCTGAGATTGATGTGTTGGGGGTGAGAGTGCTTCACAATTTTTGTGCGGACCTTGTTCCTCCCACTGTTGAATCCGAGGAGGAGGAAGTTAGTGTAGAGGATGTAGTGATTCAACCACCAGAGCCCGGTTATGAGGACCGGACGGAGGTCAATAGTAAACCAAAACGTAAGTGGAAGCGGAAGGTGTATCCCGTGTCCGCGGTACGTAGGAGTGCTAGGATTCGTATGGCCAAAAAATTCCATGATGACTTATGAAAGGAATATTCTGGAATAGCATAGGTCTGAAGGACTTGGCTAAACGAAGGTTTCTCGCTGAAGCGTCTTTAGAGCATCGATTAGATTTCATTGCCCTCTCTGAAACTAGTCGGGATAATTTTGCGCCACAGTTTCTTAGCACGCTTTCGGGGGGTGTCGATTTTGATTGGCATTGCCTTCCCCCGAGAGGGAGATCCGGTGGGATCTTGCTTGGTGTGAGGTGTGACTCACTGGAAGTCCGTAGCGTTGTGATGGGTGACTTCGCGGTCAAATTTCGGGTTAGGTCTAAAGCAGATGGGTTTAACTGGGTTCTGGTGGCGGTTTATGGGGCCGCACAACCTGAGCTTAAACCGGAAGTTCTGGCTGACCTGGTTCGAATTTGCGGGTCCGAGCAACTCCCAATTCTGGTTGGGGTGATTTCAACATCATTCGGAGGAGAGAGGAAAAGAATAACAATAACTTTGACGGAAGATGGTCCTTTATGTTTAACACCATCATTGAGAGCTTGGATCTGAGAGAGATCGAGCTTTCTGGTCGAAAGTTTACCTGGGCCAACTCTTTGCCTAATCCGACATATGAGAAGTTGGATCGGGTACTAGCAAGCGTCGAGTGGGAACAGAAGTTTCCTCTCGTGACAGTTCAGGCTCTCTCGCGCGGGATTTTGGACCACACACCTTTGTTCGTGGACTCAGGCGAGCCCAATCATGTGGGAAACAAAAATACTTTCTCCTTCGAACTAGCTTGGTTTGAACGAGAAGGTTTCCTAGATCTAATAGCCAGGGAATGGGCTACAGATAGAGGAGGCAAATCGTCTGTCAAGAGATGGCAAAATAAGATTAGACATTTGGGGAGTTTCCTATGGGGCTGGGCTAAACACCTTAGTGGGACATATAAGATTGAGAAGGACAGGCTTCTTGCTCTTATACAGTCCCTCGACATTAAAGCCGAATCAACGATCAACCTGCTGAGTTCCAATTTAAGCTCGATGCGGAGATGAGGTTGAAGGAACTTCTCTGCGAAGAAGAGTTGAAGTGGGCGTTGCGAGCTAAAGTTCGCAAGTGATCCAGGGGGATGCGAACACTCAATTCTTTCATCTGATTGCTAATGGCAAACACAGAAAGAAGAGAATTTTCCAGCTTGAGCAAGAGGAAGGAACAATTGTTGGTCAACACAATCTGAAACTTTACATCACCGAGTATTATAAGCAGTTATTTGGACCTCCGGAGGATAGTGCTGTGTCCCTCGATGAGTCCAGGAATGAGGATGTGCCTCAACTAACTGTTGTTGATAATGATATTCTGGTTGCTCCTTTTTCGTAAAAGGAGGTTTTTGATGCCATCTCACAGATGAAAAACAATAAGGCTCCCGGGCCGGATGGGTTTCCGGCGGACTTCTACAAAAAATGCTGGCATATTATTAAGGGGGATTTACTTACTATGTTCCATGATCTCTTTTCTGGACGGCTTCAACTTTTTCACTTAAATTTTGGAACAATAACACTGCTTCCTAAGAAGACAGATGCTCTGAGGATTGAGCAGTTCAGGCCAATATGCCTACTGAATGTTAGTTTCAAAAATTTTGCCAAGGTTGGGAGCAATAGGCTCACACAGATTGTGCATTCTGTGGTGCAGTAGTCTCAGAATGCTTTCATGCCGGATAGAAACATCCTGGAAGGGGTGGTGGTCCTGCATGAAACGCTCCATGAAATCCATTCAAAGAAACTAGCTGGAGTTATCTTTAAAGTGGATTTCGAGAAGGCGTACGATAAAGTTAAGTGGCCTTTCCTACAACAGGCCTTGCGTATGAAAGGTTTTGATGAGGTCTGGAGACGCCAGGTTGAATCTTATACACAAAAGAGGAGTGTTGGAATTAAAGTTAATGACGACATAGGTCATTACTTCCAGACACACAAGGGCCTAAGGCAAGGGGATCCGATGTCCCCTATTTTGTTCAACATTGTTGTGGACATGTTGGCAATTTTGATAGGAAGGGCCAAGGAGGCTGGCCAAGTGGGAGGCCTGGTGCCTCATCTAGTTGATGGAGGGATTTCCATTCTTCAGTACGCAGATGATACTATCATCTTTATGGAGCATGACTTGGTAAAAGCGAGAAATATGAAGCTGGTATTATGTTTATTTGAACAATTGACTGGGATCAAAATTAATTTTCATGAAAGCGAATTGTTCTGTTTTTGTAGAGCCAATGAGGAACAAGAGGCTTACAAACAATTGTTTGAGTGTGATTTGGGGGCTTTGCCATTCACATACTTAGGAATTCCAATCCACCATCGTAAGCTCACGAACAGCGAATGGAAGTGTATTGAGGATCGATTCGAAAAGAAACTGAGTTGCTGGAAGGGTAAGCTCATGTCATACGGAGGCCGTTTAATTCTTATTAATTCGGTTCTCACGAGTATGCCTATGTTTCTTTTGTCTTTTTTCGATGTCCCAGTTGGTGTTAGGAAAAGACTGGACTTCTATCGATCCCGTTTCTTTTGGCAGGGTGATGGGCTAAAAAGAAAATACCGTTTAGCAAAGTGGGATATCATCTGTAGACCGAAAGACCAAGGGGTCTTGGGATTGAAAATCTTGGAGTTAAGAACAGATGTCTTCTCAGTAAGTGGTTGTGGAAGTTATCTAGCGGAGCTGACGCCACTTGGGCACAAATCCTCCGTAATAAGTATCTTCAAACCAAAACGTTGTCTCAGGTCACAGTAAGACCGAATGACTCACCCTTTTGGAAAGGGCTTATGAAAGTAAAGCTTTCATTGTTTCAGAGGACAAAGTTTATTGTTGGTGACGGTGCCAGTACGAGATTCTGGGAGGATACTTGGCTCGGAGGGGCGCCCCTTGCCATCCAATACCCCTCGTTATATCGTATTGTTCAACGACGTGAGGCTTTTGTTGCAACGGTGTTCCATTCGATCCCCCTTAATATTCAGTTTAGAAGGCCGTTAGTGGGTAATCGTTGGGAAGATTGGCTACATCTAGTTAGGAGACTGATGAATGTCCAACTTTCACAACAACCCGATAGATTACGCTGGAATCTCACTAGGTCGGGTGAATTTACAGTTAAATCAATGTATGTTGATGTCATCAATTCGAGCTCGATTCCTAGCTCCAAGCATGTGTGGGATGTCAAAGTTCCTTTGAAAATCAAAGTGTTTATGTGGTTTCTACACAAACAAGTTATTTTAACCAAGGACAACTTGACAAAGCGTAATTGGACAGGGCCTACTAGGTGTAGTTTCTGTGATCGGGGTGAAACAATTAAACATCTTTTTCTTGATTGCCCACTAGCTAGAGTTTTATGGAGGATTGTCCGTATTGCTTTCAATATTTCTCCACCGAATTCAGTCAACACGTTATTCAGAACATGGCTAAACAGGGTAGAGCCCGGGTTAGCAAGACATATTCGTGTGGGAGTGTGCGCCTTGGTGTGGGCGCTCTGGAATTGCAGAAATGATATGGTTTTTAACAGAACAACAAACATTCATTTTTTGCAGGTTATCTTCAGAGCTACGGCGCTGATCCGTTCCTGGTTGCTACTCACTACGACGGAGGCCAGGGAGCGTTTGGTTACTGGATCTACCCGTTGGGAGACGGTAGCTCGGGATATCTTCAACCGGTTTGGATGGCGGTCATGTAATAGGATAGGCAATTAGTTTCCCTGTCTATTTTCGAGCCAACCGGTTGTGGTTTATCTCTTTTGGCTAGTTAGTGTATCTGGCCTTTTGGTTCTGTGTGAGCCTTTTGTCTTATCTTTCTTTACATGCGGAGACATTGAGACCTTGTTGAACCTTTTTATTAACTAGATCATTGATGGCGCGCGTTGCTGCGCCCATCTATTTGTACAATGAAGTGTTAGGATTTTCTGTAATATAAGA
The DNA here is from genome assembly GCA_021437245.1 of Aegilops speltoides. Classification (NCBI taxonomy): domain Eukaryota; kingdom Viridiplantae; phylum Streptophyta; class Magnoliopsida; order Poales; family Poaceae; genus Aegilops; species Aegilops speltoides. Next base: position 136,781,046 of record CM038141.1, read on the forward strand.
TCACATGAAACATATTAAATTGCATAAATATAACTGTACATTATTCAGTAATATGAGGAACGGTAAAAGAAAGGTTCACACATACAAATTGGCTTGTATGACAACATACAAAACTATTTAGATAGTAAATAGAACTAATCAATACCGCCAAGAAAAATACTAAGTAATCATTAAATTGTATACATGGTGCATAAATGACATCTTCACATGCCCCTACGAAGGGCCGCCATATTTGGAAACAAAGAAGTTATAGGTGAGCCAAATGCACTTGGTCATTTCTTGTGGGCGCAGCACATTTATGGGACAAAAGTGCTGAAGATTATAATTTTGAAATATCAACTAACGGCATTCTACGCACTAACATACAGGCAACGTGGAGATATATAGTAACCATATATTTCATTTTCTTTTCTTGTTTTGTTAGAGAATAACCATACTGAAAGTTGTATGTAACAACGTGGCAGACCATCAATTCCATTTGATACATGAAAAGCATTACCAAAATGAACCAGCATTGAAAGGGGTGTCGTTAGACTTGCATGAATTAAATAAGGTCCAAACTGAAATGTTAACTAATCAGGAACCGCCTGCATCACAGACAGAAAAGTAGAACTCCGGTACAGACAGCATAACTAACATAGCAAGTAATATCATGCGTAAGAAGAAAGACAAGCCGATATTGGAATAAAAGTTATAACTGAAATAAATGTGAACATGCGTAAAATGTCAGTGCACATACATGCTTTTAGTACCTCCTTCTTGAGCTGCTCAAGCTAGATATCATGGCTTGGTTATGCATTAGTACTGAACAAAATTTCAGCAAAGAGTCGATCAATTTTTTTTGCATGAGTACTACCTACAGAAAAGATGAAACTTGAATCCTCTTTGACAAATAACAATTGTTCAACTGGCAACAACCAAGCTTTCTGCAATTTTGCTAAAAAAGTTTGAGAACAGTCTAGCCTGATTGGCAAGCTCGCTTCTTGCGTAACTATATTTCATCTGACACAGAGCTATCCCAAGGTTGAGCTATCGCTCCCATTGCAGTGAAACCTTGTTCGACAATACAAAAAAGGTCCTAAATTTATACCCGCTAGCACTATTCAGAATTTATCTCTATGAATTATATACTAAGGGGAGACGTACTAAAGAAATAGCATTTAAAGGAATCTATAGCAAACATTGCCTTCTGCTTAAATTTTTGGCATAACTTCTATCTGTAATAAGCAACATGAGTATTTATGAGGAGTGGGAAAATCAAATGGAAGTATGGAACAGACCTTTGTGTTCTTGAGGCCAGTTTATTAAATATTACATATTGAGTCTGTACTCTAGAGAGCAAAAAAAAAAACCGTACCTAATTTATAATCTTCATGTAGTATTACTGCTACTCGTAACTCAACGAGGTGAAAAATAAAATTTGGATGTTGACACATATATTGCAACAGAGTTCAAGATGCTCATAGATTCTAGTATACTGTACTTGATAATTTGCTTGCTCCAGCATATATAGCATTTGTTTCGTTTCAGGCAATTAATCAGCTAATCTGTAGAAGAGGGGGAAACTGTAGGAAGAGCAAGTGGTAAGTACTAAATCTTTCCAGGTGAGAAACTTCAGAATCAATGAAAGAAGCATGAAGGAATCACATAGTATAAAAATGGGATCACATAGAGTGAACAGAGATAAGAAATTGATTTGGACCGAAGGGATTCCAAATGGCACACACGTCTAGAGGAAAATGTCCCGCTGACAAAAATTCCTAGCTAATAAACTGTTACTGTAATCCTGCAACAGCAACCAATACTGTCTGACAGTAACACTCTCTTCCACCTGGAGCAAAGATTCAAGTCTGCTTCATAAAATAAAACTCAGAGCGGGTAACTTCTTGTGTGAAGTACTGAAACATAATCACTACGACACTCTTCCTGCCTTTTCTAGTTGGTTATTTCCACACAAGAAAGCTACAAAGAACATGACGTGCAGAACACACCTATGAGGATGATGGCATGATATCACTAAAGTTGAAAAGAGCAAAGCGTAATTATATTTTGCAACAACCAATTACCTATATTAATCAAATGACACCATAGAAAAATTATTAGAAAGAACTACCAATACCTGAACATTAAGTTCCTCCATAAATATTTCCTTTACCTCCTCATAGCACAACGTTTTGACCTGCAACTGGCTCCACCTGAACAGAGAGAAATCGCAGATTGGATGAAATATCGTACGGGGGTGAGTGGAAGACAGAGATAAAAAAAGTTTGCAAAGTTGTATGAAGGTGATTGACTGGTTACCTTGGAGGAGGGGATTTGACATCAACATCTAGAGGAGGAGGGTGTCATGATGCGTAGATAAACGCCCAAATCCTCTTGATCTAGCCCAAATCCCCTTGATCCAGAGCCACAAGACCAGTGGCGGCAACATACGGCCCTGGATGGTAGCGGCGGTGGCGTTCCACATTCATGGACGGATCTGAGCACTCAGTAGACGGGGCACGGTCGTCGTGGTAAGCAAAACGACCGAGGGGGTGCTGCTACGGAAAGCTAGCGCTTAGCGGTGGGGCGTTCTTGCTAGTCGCTAGAGATCAAGAGAGAGGAGGTGCACCATTGCTTGAGATCGTGATAGGCGGCGATGCAGGAAGGCTATAGGATTCCCGCCCAGCCGCCAGATCGCCATGGCCGTCGCTCCCGCATCGATCGTGACCTAGCTTGGTCGTCCATGGGAAGAGCCGCCACGCGAGAGAAAGAGACCAGGGTCGCGAGCAGGCCCATGAGGCCCAATTGAATCCAGTGCACGCAAAAAACCGCCGAGCAGCGGCCCTAGAAGGTTAGCGATCGTTAGGAAGCTTTGTGTGATTTGGGCGCGATGAAGGCGAATCGGACGGTCAGAAAAGTCTAAAACAGACGATCCAATGGATAGAAATGCTGATGGCTTGAGAGGGCTGGGAGGGTGCTCAGTTTTAATGTATCTAAATAAGATGGCCGTATGCATCATGCTGATGCAGAGGCCGGGGAGGCCCCCTTTTCGAAAAAAAATATATGCATCCTATGAACCCTAGTGTGTTTGTGTGGAAGCGTGGAACATGCAAGTAGCCTCGCCCTCCTTCCAGTTTGCCACTAGTCCAAACAAAAAACAGCACGGCAACAAAGAAAAGAAAATCATCTGTGCCACTCTCTGACTCCCATTTCTTGGATTTACCAACTGATAACCGTACCTGCAAAATGCTGATGCACTTTCTCAGGTTTGAGCACACCTTCCATAGCAGTGGGGGCCTCCATTCCGGAGACCACTCCTGCCCAATCCATACAAGTAAACCCTTGCACATGCTCCTCTGTTGAGAACGGCTAGTTTGCGCTGGGCCGGAGGTCTGGGGCTATGCTCCTCACCATGGTGAAGTTGTCTGCCTGACCCACCCATGTTAGACTAGCCTGCCTGTATGTCCACCAATCATCCAACAATCCATCGATAATGGCACCACATCTCCTACTTTCACAGAAATCCTCAAACAAGTCGTGCTGCGGCCCTGCGGCCGTTTGCCAGTTGCCCGGAACCGGAGATAATAATATCCATTCTGTTTTAGCACGACGGTCATGTCTTTTTCATTCATGGCATTGCGTCCCAGGGCCTTGCGTTCCGGTGTGAGAACTCAATGAGTGAAGTAGAGAGCTGGACCGAACATGTACAGCCTCGGTGAAGATTGGCAATTGGGCAGAGTATCGCGAGCGAGACGGACTGGTGGAGCAAAGGAGCGTCACGCCAGCTTGACGCCTCTCGCTTAACGCGGACGCAACCCTTGGAGACCACCACGGCACAGGTCCTGCAGCATCACGCCCCCGCACGCACTGCACCGCAAAAGAAGCAGGCAGCCATGGCCGACCAACCAGGCTTCGGCCTGAGGACCTCCGGTGGGGAATTCTGCCGAACAGGACGCGGGCGCTGGGCACGCCCCCACCGCGTCGAAAAGGACGCGAGCACAAGGAGTACGCCAGAAAGTTTCCCGGGCGTCAACTACGGCACTAATGATTGTTCCGGCGAAACCACCAGATGCAATCTCCGGAGGATCTTGCGGCCAACGCCGCAACAGCAGGTGGCTGTGGACTCCGGCGGCAGCTGGCGAGCTGCATATAGGAGCCATGCAGCAGGGGACAAGGCCGGGTGCAATGCAGGTGAAAGCCTACAGGTTACAGCAGATGCAGCCTTGGAATAGGAGAGGAAGGGCCCTCGCCTCCTGCTTAATCTTCGTGGTGTTTAGTTGCTTATGCTTTTGGAGAAAACGGTCGAAGCACTCAGATAGAAGATGCATTATCTCAATTATTATTGTTTTGTTGGCGAATCACCAGTCACTGTGCTGCTGTCAGTCTTTCTAAGCATGAGCAAGCCGCAGCATCCGCTGTGAAAAGCAAGGGAGCAGAGCAACCCAGCCAACAAGAGCCAAAATGTTGGAGGAACCTGCCCAGATTTTACCGGAAAGCCGCTCGACTTTCGGTCCCTCTCTCTTCGTCGTGTCTATCTGTCGGTGCCTTTTGACAACGCAACTTACTGTGGGCTCTTGCCCGGCTAAGCACAGTGCAAGTCGATCTGCCACACACTATGCACCGTCCCCATGTACATGCAAGTACGCCACACCGTCTCCAACAGATGAAGTTTTAGATCAACGCGGCTACACACAGATCTCTGCAAGGAATTTGTCAGCGACCCAAATTCCACCAGTAGCAGCCCAAGCAGCAAGCCCATCAGCTCATGGGCCGGGCCTGGCTGGATGCCAATCGAAGGAGGGCAGCAGACTACAAGTATCCAGACCAAGCACAGCGAACAGGCATCCGAGCTTGGATCAGGCAAAGGCAACGGCGGCTCTTCCCTTCCCCTACCTTCTGTTCTTCCTCCTCCCTCCTTCCTCCTCTCAAATCCTTGTATCTGAACTCAAATACCCTGTAATGGAGTAATTCGTGAGTGAGTACCTAACATCGTGGCATCAGAGCCTCCCTCCACCCTTCCCTCTCGTCCAAATTTTGCCCAATTTTTTTCTCACACCATTCTCTCCACCACCATGCATCCTGAGTTGAAAGCTTACCTTGATGAGCTCGAGGCGAAGGCTCAGGCACGCCATGACGCCAGTGCCAGGCTGTTCAACGCATTGTTTGCCAAGCTCATCACGGGAGCTTCGACCCCGATCGGCGCGCTCATGATTACGGCCTCCGATGGCGGCCTTACCGACGACACCCTTGTCCCAGCGGTCGTCCCCGACGTCTTCTCCGCCCCTTCTTCCAAAGAACGCCAGAGGTCCTCGAGCTCATCCCGATCGTCCCTGCGTGCATCGCGAGGGCGCCCGTCATCTGTTCGACAGATGGCTCGAACCAAGTCTCGCGCTATCTCGACTCCACAACCGGTGCATCCTATGGGCACGGCAGCCGATGGCGGCCTCACCGACGACGCCAGAGTCCCCACGGTCGTCCTCGACTCCTTCTCCTCCGCCACCAAGGCCGGAGGTCATCGCGACCCCATGGTGCGTCCCTCGACTCCATCAACCCGATGCCCATGACACATTTCGACGACCGGCTCGACCCAGTCGACGCCGCCTGCAACGCCGATGAGGCCCAAGACGCTGCCACCACCGTCCACCACGAGCACGCGGACATCGTCACCTACACGGTGGTCACGGAGCTCATACCGGTGCAGCAACACTCTCCATCGACATTAGCACCGCTTTGCCGAGGTCATTTCCTCAACGGCAACCACCACCGACACCATCCCCATGGCAACCAAACCAGCTCCGACCAAGTGCTCGCAGAAGCTCCTGCCCACGCGAGTGTTTGGGTGCAACCTTGAGCACCACCATCGGCGGTGTCAACGAGACATATGACACCACCACCCAACACCGCACCCGCCTTCCTTGAACATCAACCATGGCCCCGCCTGCATAAGTGCAGTTCAATCACATGGGATCCTCTTGAGCCTAGCCCGTGGCCGTCGTTCGACCTCATGTTCCCGAGAGGGCCCGGTAATGGAAAGGATGCATAGCGATGGCGGTCTGAGATCCTGCGAAGACTGTTTTCTTGCATAATGCCTCGCTGAACCATGATGAGAAGGAAGATGCATCACTTACACATGGAATCATGTGTGTGCCATCTCAAGTATTTCCAACAGAATTTGTCCCAGTGTGTGTTTCTCAGAAGATCAATGCACTCAGCTCCTATGTTGAAGAAAAGGAACAAATTCAAGATGCTAGCGCGATGGAGATGACTGCAGTACTTCACGTAGATTATGTTGAAGAGGATAAACTAACTGAGGATACTGGTTCAGGGGAAGTGGGAATAGTACAAAGCAAAGAAAAAAATGATGCAAAAGATCAGCCTGAAGATGATAGTCCAATATCGTGTGAAGCTGGTCCTTCCGGTTGGGATTTGGCATTCCTCAAATTATTTGTTGATCACGCTGTACAAATCCAATTCAAGGAGAGCATGTCCAGATCATGCCCATGGTCATTGTTTGATTGCTTTCACAAAGGTGCGCAACTGAAGTGCACAAGGTCGCAGCCAGAAATTACGTATGTCGGGATCATTTTTTGGTGCTCTGAATTCTCGAAAGAATACTTGAGTGTCGCCAAACTGTGCGATTGAAACTACAAAGGTCATTATTTTCAAACAATTTCCAAGAAGTACAGTTATGGTCGAGATAGCGATAGTGGAATTTCAGTTTTGTGCTCATGGTCCTATTGATCCAAATTTCACGAGAGAAATCTGGTGGTGCTTGCGAAAAATTACTTATAAGATCAGTCATTTGGATCACCATTCGCACCAAGACCGTGCGATCGCTCAAATATGATTCGATTGCGAGGCTATCTCGAGGAGCCATCTTCAAAAGTAAAAAGCATCAGAGACACCTACAAAAAGCGATGCAATGCGGGTTATTTGATATCTCTGCATGTTTCAATACGGTAGAACCGGAGGAGCTTTACGCCCCGGAACTTTTGCTTTTCATCTTTGGGTGTCGATTTATTGGGATTGTAGTAACAGGAGACCGGTAGTCTCAACAATGAGAACAACAAGGAAAAATGAGCTATCGGGGTCAATAGTCCGACGCATGCTATATCTTGCAAAATGAGGGACGGTGCTGAATATTCATCCATTATGATGCTTCTTTTGAAATCTATACGAGGAAGTTTACTCGGTGAGGAACACGGAGAAGAGTGATTCAGATACTTCAGTTCTTAGTGTCTTTGCTCGATAGTACATAGCAATGACCCTCGTTCTTCTCTGAATATTCTCTTACTTACCGGTTTGATTCATCCATAAGCCTAAAGTCATGTGAATACCTCCCGGGAACCAAAGACATGGTGGTTGTTCAATTGTTGGTGCGATCTGTTGGGCAGCTTATTACCATAGTTCACAAGGGGAGAATCCAATATCATGCATGGAAGAGCAATGAATTCACTCGCAGTTGTTGCACATGCTATTGCATCTCATTGGTAGGAAGTAGGCTCCTTCTGATGAAGTTAGAACTACTTATCACGCAACCGGGGAGCATGTACACAGCAAGAACATGCAGTTTTCTCCATTCTTTAGAGCAGCCACTAGAAACTGTTACAACCTCAAACTGCAGCCATTGTTTGCCCTCTTGAATCACTGCGGCCCAATTATTATTATATGAGGAAGATGGTCAAGAATACGACAATGAGCTCTATCACCGGTGAGCGAAGGCAGGTTAGATATTGTAGTTATTCCACATTTTATTTTTTACTTTGCATGGCCGTCACTCTCTGATTTCGCAACCCCGTTGGCTCCTTCCATCGCTCCACCCTAAAAAGCTACAACTACTTGGGTATACAAGTTTGATTTGCTCGCTTTATTCAACGAGTTCCTGTGGTTATGATTCTTCTCTTCTTTGCTTGCCCGCTATTTTGATGATCCGTCTCGAGGCCTTCATTACATTCGCAGGAGCTGCCGCTTCGTTGTGTGGTCTCAGAATGTATGCACCTCATCATTGAAGGATCGGATGAGCTTTTACCATGTTTTCGCCGAAGCTCCATGGACTCATCATGCTTTGTGTTACGTCGTTAATTGGCTCGTGATTGTTGCAGATTATTACCTTGTAATGCCCGTTTGACTCAAAGGAAGCAATGACGTGGGCATGTAACCTTGAACAGCCACAGGACCCAAAGCGGCAGCAGTTTGTCGATGTAGATTCCTCACTCCTTTGGAAGAAACTGGTCATTGTGAAGCAATGTTGAGTGGTGACGAAATTCGGCGGTCCTCGGTGGCATCGGCTTGGGGTCAAGCGAATCTCAAGGGTAGGGATGTCACGACCCAAATTCCACCAATAGCAGCCCAAGCAAGAAGCCCGTCGGCTCATGGGTCGGGCTGGCCGGATGCCAATCGAAGGAGGGCAGCAGACTACAAGTATCCAGACCAAGCAAAGCGAACAGGCATCCGGGCTTGGATCAGGCAAAGGCAACGACGGCTCTTCCCTTCCCCTACCTTCGGTTCTTCCTCCTCCCTCCTTCCTCCTCTCTCAAATCCTTGTATCTGAACTCAAATACCCTGTAATGGAGTAATTCGTGAGTGAGTACCTAACAGAATTCACAGAGAAAAACCTGTGTACGCAGTTTTGGAAACGGAACGGGTATAAAGTAAGTTAGAACCTAGGAATACCTCATGACCCCTGGATCGCCTGTCATCAGGATTACCAGCCCAATCTGCATCTGAAAAAGCGGAGAGCTCATCAGACAATGCAGGCTGAAGGAGCAAACCATAGGAGGCAGTAAGACAGATGTAACGCAGAATACGCTTCACAGCTGACCAATGAGATGTCCTGGGTGCATGAAGATACTGACACACGCGGTTAACTGCATAGGAGATGTCAGGCCTGGTAATAGTAAGGTATTGCAGACCACCAACGAGACTGTGATACTCAGTAGCATCATCAGGTGAAAGAGACTCTCCATCAAGAGCAGACAACCGATCAGTGGCAGACATCGGAGTGATAGCATGTTTGCATTTCAGCATCCCAGCATGACGCAACAAGTCGAAGGAGTACTTCTTCCGAGTAAGAGTCAATCCAGCAGAAGACCGTGAAACCTCCAGACCAAGGAAAAAATGCAGAGCACCTAAATCCTTGATAGCAAAATCACCACTGAGTGCAGTCACAAGACGATCAGCAGCAGCATCTGAGGAACTGATGAGAATGATATCATCAACATAAACCAAGAGATACATCGTAACCTCAGGACGTTGTAGTAGAAATAGCGACGTGTCAGCAGTGGAGGGAGTAAACCCAAGAGCCCGAAGAACAGATCCAAGGCGAGCATGCCACGCACGAGGAGCCTGTTTGAGTCCATACAACGCCTTAACCAGACGACAGAGATGATGAGGACATGCAGGATCAACAAAACGAGGCGGCTGATGCATATAAACCTCCTCCTCCAGAATTCCATGTAGGAAAGCGTTCTGCACATCGAGCTGATGAAGAAACCATCCTCGAGTAACAGCAAGAGACAGCAGCAAACGAATGGTAGTAGGCTTGATAACTGCACTGAACGTGTCTTCATAATCAAGACCATACCTCTGTTTGAAGCCCTTGGCAACAAGCCGTGCTTTGTAACGTTCAATAGAACCATCAACATGCCTCTTGACTTTAAAAACCCACTTGGAATCAATGACATTGACGCCGGACACTGGAGGAACAAGTTGCCAAATATCATTTTTTTTGTAAAGCTTGAAACTCCTGTTCCATTGCAGCACGCCAGTGAAGGATGCTCAGTGCAGCCTGAAAGTGTCGAGGCTCTGCAGTTGGATCAGCAGCAGTATGAGCCATGCAAGCAGCGAGCCATGCGACCGTCCCATCCTTTCGTTCCTTCGGACAAAAAATGCCAGACTGACTGCGTGTTCGAGGACGAAGGGCAACTGCAGCAGGCTGGGCTAGCAACGCCGGGCTCGGCACAGGTGACAGCGGCGAGGCCAAAGACCCCGACGAGCTCGCGCCAGAACTCCTTGGCGCTGAGGAAGCCAGTGGCATCGAGTCGGGCGAAGCCAGCCCACTGGAGGCCGAGACCTCTGGGCCGGGCGAAGCGGCAGCTGGCCCAGCCAGTGCAGGCGAGGCCAGCATCGGGCCGGGCGAGACGGCCGCCGGCCCAGGCGAGGAGACCAGCGGGTCGGGCGAGGCCATCGTCGGGACGGGCAAGCCGGTGCCCGCGGGGCAGCCTCCACAGGCGGAGTGGCGGCGGGTTGACAGGCGCCACCCGACATGCATGGCCCATGCACGGGTGCAACATCCCGGTCACACGCCTCATCCGTCGCTCCTATGGTTTGCTCCTTCAGCATGCACCGTCTGGTGAGCTCTCCGCTTTTTCAGATGCAGATTGGGCTGGTAATCCTGATGACAGGCGATCAACGGGGGGTTATGCTGTATTCCTAGGTTCCAACTTGATCGCCTGGAATGCTCGCAAGCAAGCAACAGTGTCTCGCAGTAGTACTGAGGCTGAGTACAAAGCGGTTGCTGATGCGACTGCTGAGATCATATGGGTACAGTGTCTATTGAGGGAGTTGAGAGTCCCTCCAGCTCGTCCTCCAGTTCTGTGGTGTGATAACATCGGTGCTACATATCTTTCATCTAATCCGGTGTTCCATGCTCGGACAAAGCATATTGAGGTTTACTATCATTTTGTTCGGGAACGAATTGCACAGAAACTACTTTGTATCAAGTTCATCTCATCAAAGGATCAATTTGCTGATATCTTCACGAAGCCTCTTCCACAACCACAGTTTGTAGGATGTAGGCGCAATCTTAACTTGCTGTGTACCTCAGGCCATAGTTAAGATTGAGCGAGGGTGTTAGACTGTATATATACGTAGCCTCTGTATACACGGTGTAACATTATATTGTACCCCTTGGTACGTCTATATAATGAGATAGCCACACCCCGTTTAGGGTGTCAAGCAGTTTCCCAAATCCTATGTTTACAAAGTATCCAAATGATAAGTGTCTCACATCTGACATGAAGCACTGATGTTTTTTACAACTAAAATTGTCATCCGACAAGAAAAAGGCAACCCTAAAAAAACTGAAACTTGCCATCAAAAAAGTTGTCATGCTGGTCATCACGGTCACTAGACTTGCCATAAAGAAGTTCGGAGTTGCCATGCGTTTGTGCCATATGTATGGCACTTATCAGGTCCTTGTTATAACGAATACTCATAGGCTGGAAAAAAAGATGGTAATATTCACCGAACGCGCGGTGTGCTGGCCATGCCGAACGAGACATTAGTTCCTATCAACAGCCAGCCCGCACGTCCTTGTTTGGGCCTACTACCAGACAACCGCACGCACGATCCAATAACCCACATGAGCGCAAACGTGAATCCAAGTCTCGCCAGGTGCCCCCCCCCACAGTAACAAATATTGCCCGAAAAAACTCTCGAAACCCCTCTTCCACCCGCAGCTCCAGCTCCCCACTCCCCTCAGTTCGATCACCCCCAATCCCCTCCTCTCAAATTGCCATGGAAAGAACACGAGAACCCTAGCCACATCTAGACGAAAACAAGCGACAATCTGCTAGTTTGAAGGTTAGTTCATCCATGTATCGGGTCGTACCCCTGCCTGTCCCTGTAATTCTTGCCAACAAGTTGATTCTATTGTTGCCAACCGCAAATCCGGATGCATACTAGCTGGATCTGTGCATCGAGTAAGAATTGCCATGTGTGTTCAGTTGTTGTTTTTTGCAATTTTGGTTGCACACCATGGTTGGATATGAGAGAAACTACACTCAAAATGTTGGCTCAAATTTCAGTTGCTTCCATATATGTTGGGACAAAAAAACATGAAAAACAAATCATTCAACATCAAAAAACATATAAGACACCCGCACCAACTCCAGTTAGAAATTGAAAAAAAAATTGCCATGTCTATTTGTAGTTAATTGCCGTGACATTTTAGCTGTATTTGCCACCCTGATAGCCAAGAAAAAATTGCCATGAGTTGATGCGTCTATCTGCCACGTCATTTTAGTGATACTTGCCAACCCTGTTGGCACAAAAGTTGCCATGTCATTTTAATTTTAATTGCCATCTATGTTTTCTAGTAATTGGCATGCAGCCAAGAAACAATGTTTGTCAACAATGCATGCAAAACAAAATGGCATGGAGCATCTCCATGGGTTGCCATGGGATCCTCATGAGTTTCTGATGCAAAAAATGCCATGTGTGGATGATACAGATAATTTGTCATGTTATATTTGTTGCCTTTCCAATGCTCTATGTGCACGGATTGCCGTACATGAAAATGAAAAGGAATCAAAATAAGCATAACTATGAAGTGTGGAAAAGGAGTACCTTTTTTTGCAAATCATGCCCTCCTATGGCACCATGGTTTGACATCATTCTGGGATGAAGACCTGCTAAATTAGATGTGGTGTTTTGTTCATTCTATATAGGAAACAAAAAAGACGAGAAACAAATGGATCCTGGAGATGGGTCTAATCCATGGTTGTTCTGATCGATTCGAGCACCACATGGGATGCACTAGACTATGAGGAACTAATTTCACCTGGACCGTTGCTGCCACAGTCATAGCAATATGCAGAGATAAGTATGAACTACGCATGAAGTGCAACTTCTTTAAAAAAAAGCTTGCCATGTGAAGAAAGAATTTCCATGCTTGTAGTAATAAGGTGGTAATTGATTGATGGTTTGAGTAAAAGTTGACAATAACTTGTAACCATATAAGCCCCATCCAGCATGTGCCATTATGTATAGTTGTTGGCTTCTAACGTGAAAACCCAAAAAAAAATTGCAGGGGCTTTCAATGCAACTACACCATCAGGAGTTCCATTGCAATCTATACCGGAAAAAAATAACTATACTCCACATCCAGGACGCCAACATCAAGTAACAGGAGAAATTCAAGGTATGCAAAAAAAGAGGCGGATACAAAAACGATAGAGCAGTAAAAAATAGGTAAATATCACTACCGAGCAATGCAAAAACCATAAAAAGATGCATCGGAAACTTAAAAAATTAAAATGCAGGAACAGGAGCTGGCACACGGCGTCAGCTAACGATGGGAGATAGGCCATCAACCTCTTATGTCGTAAGACAAAAATCTGGTCGCATGCAAAAGGATGTAAAAAAAAGGTTAAATAAAGTTATCGAGTGTAAATGGCAACTTATGTGGGTTGTATTCGAGTATAGGATGTAAATACTAACAAATGTAGTGAACTTGATCTCATAATTGCCATGTAAATTTCAACAATATTGGAGGAAACCAAAAAAGGAAAGGCAAAGTTGTCATGTAGTGTGGTCATAGGTTGCCATGTGGTTTGTTCACAAGTTGCCATGCAAGTATAACATCAAATACCATCATCACATATTATTTCTTAAAAACTGAAAAACAAAATCTTGAACGGTAACTAGTAAAAGATCACTTTTGGATATTAGGGGAAGAAGGGTGGACTAAGAACTTACGAAAAATGCAAGAGCAGTGACTGGATGATGCTCGCGCTAACAATGGGGAACACATCTACATCCTATTACACTGGTACATAACAACAATTCTGCTCGCACAAAAAATATAGGAAAGAGGTTTAAATGAGAGTTACCGAGTGTAAGGGCAACTTATGTGGCTTGTCTTACACTTTTCTTGTCTAGTAAGCACTTTTTCCCATGCTAGGGTGTAAGTACTAAAAATGCAGTGAACTTTCTCTTATAATTGCCATGTAAATTTCAACTTGCAGAAACCAAGGAGGTAATAATTCCCATGTGGTTTGTTCATAATTGCCATGTGGTTTGTTCGAAAGTTGGTGTGCATGTACAACATAAATTGCCATCACCACATATATTTTTTCAAAAACGAAAAAGAAGAAAGCTTGGACGACAACTAGTAAAGCGTCACTTTTGGAGATGGGAGGAAAGGTTGGACTAAGAACTAACAAACAAATGCAGGTACGGGGACTATGATGATGAACCCATTGACAACAGAGAACACACCTACAACCTCTTATATCGGTAAGTGACAAGAAACCTGCTCGATCGGAAGAAAAACATGTAAAAGAGGTTAAATGAAAAGTTATCGAGTGTAAGGGCAACTTATGTGGGTTGTTTTGACCTGCTTTGTTCAGTAAGTATTGTTTCCTCCGTGATAGGATGTATTTACAAAAATTGAAGTGAAGTTAATGTGAAAATTGCCATGCAGATTCTAAATTGCAGAAACAAAAAGGGAAGTAAAAAATCCATGTGGTTTGTACATGAGTTTCATATGCTTTGTTCAAAAGTTGCCATGTATGTGTAATATAAATTGCCATTACCACATAAATTCTAGAAACAACAAAGAAAAGTTGACATGATAGGGTTTGTACTAAAAAAGATCTTGTCATGTCACATTGCCATTTAGGTTATTTACTGCTTGCCATGTCTAATTAAAAAATGCTGGAGCTTCTACTTTGTTTGGACACGGCAGAAGTGTGTATGGATGAGGAGAAGTTTCTAAGGTGAATGACAAGAATAACCTAATTCTCGGGAAAGTAGGCAAGCAGCTAACCTTGACGTCGGTTATTTGCCGAACTTAGGGGAACTACTTTTGCTATACCTTGTGCATCAACCAAACTATGCACAAGGAGATATCGCATGTGGAGGAGTGATCACCATATTGGTCAACTCCCTTGGCCTCAAGTAGAATCACCTTTGCCCCATTGTCGGTAACAACCTTGTTAACATCCGTCTTCTTACTAGCACTGGAATGGTAGTAGTTAGCCATGGTCGTCATTGCATTAAAATTCCAGGTGTTGCGTACTTGTTGCCTACTCCTATGCCTAAATGTTTCTCCATAGAAAATAGACAATTGCATTATGTACCACAGGAAGGAGATGCAACTTTTGACCAAGAAGGCCGGGAACCTAAACAAGTAGATGAAGATGAATTTGCCACCAACAAAGAGGAGGAGCATCCACAACAAGAATCCTACACCACCTATACAGACCTCTACATTCTCCAAGGCTCTATCCATGATGTGAGCAACCTCGCCGAGTCCCTTCAAGACATGTTCGCCTACATGAACACCAGCTTCTCCAACTGGAGACAAGGATGGACTCCTGACCAACCGCCACAATGATCTCGCCGGTTTGGGCTTGCAAAAGCTAAAGCTTGGGGGAGGCCACTACCACGTCTACATCAAGATATGGTGATATTATTTGAATAAATTGTAATGAGGTTGTACTTCAGCACGCTGAGCTTCAAAACATTTGATACATCTCCAACGTATCTATATTTTTTCATTGTTCCATGCTATTATAGTATCAATCTTGGATGTTTCATATGCAATTATATATCATTTTTTGGGACTAACCTATTAACTTAGTGCCAAGTGCCAGTTATTGTTTTTTCTCTGTTTTTGGTTTTCCACGAAATCAGTACCAACGAAGTCCAAATGCCACAAAAAAAATTATGATCTTTTTCTGGACATAAGAGATCGTGGAAGCTTTGGAAGGAGACTAGAAGGCGAAAGAGTAGATGGCAAAGCACTAGGGTGTGCCCTGTGGGGGCGCCCTTCTACCTTGTGGGTCCCTCAGGGTTCCGTCTGACCCAATTCTAGCTCTATAAATTCTCTAAAATTGGGAAACCAACAAGAGCCACCCAAAATAATTTTTTCGCCGCCGCAAGTTTGTGTTCTTCCGTGATCCCATCTGGAGGCCTCTTCCGGTACTCTGCCCAAGGGGGATCGATCACGGAGTGCTGCTACATCAACCTTGCTGCCCTTCCGATGATGTGTGAGTAGTTTACCATAGACCTACGGCTCCATAGCTAGTAGCTAGATGGCCTCTTCTCTCTCTTTGATCTTCAATACAATGTTCTCCTCGATGTTCTTGGAGTTCTATTCGATGTAATCTTTTTTTGCGGTGAGTTTTTTGGTGAAAGATCGATACGGTTGACTAGAGGGGGGTGAATAGGCAACTACCAATTTTTAGCTTTTATTAACATGTTAGGTTTAGCAACAAAAAGGTTGACTAGAAGTGCAACTAGATGAGCAACCTATATGATGCTAGCAACAACAGCAGCACAAGCAAGCAAAGGATACAACACAAATATAGCTTGCACAAAGTAATGGTAAGAAGTAACCACAAGTGGAGCCGGTGGAGACGATGATGTGTTACCGAAGTTCCTTCCCTTTGAAGGGAAGTATGTCTCCATTGGAGCGGTGTGGACGCACAATGCTTCCCAAGAAGCCACTAGGGCCACCATATTCTCCTCACGCCCTCACACAATGCAAGATGTCGTGATCCCACTAGTGGTGCCCTTGAAGGCGGCAACTGGACCTTTACAAACAAGGTTGGGGCAATCTCCACAACCGAATTGGAGGCTCCCAACACCATCGTGAAGCTTCACCACAATGGAATGTGGCTCCGAGGTGACCTCAACCGTCTACGATGCTCAAACACCCAAGAGTAACAAGATCCGCAAGGGATTAGTGGGGACAATCAAATTTCTCTTGGTGGAAGCGTAGATTGGGCCCTCTCAACCAATCCCTTGAAAATCAGCAAGATTAGTTGGCTAGGGAGAGAGATCGGGCGAAAATAAGCTTTTGGAGCAACAAATGGAGTTTGGGGAGGAAGAGGTAGTCTTCTTGGGGAAGAAGACCCCCTTTCAATAGTGGGGGGCCAAATCCAACCGCTACCTAGCTTTCAGCCTGCAACAAGCGGTACTACCGCTCAGGAGAGTGGTACTACCACCGGGGAGGTAGTGTATGATACATCTCCAACGTATCTATAATTTTTTATTGTTCCATGCTATTATATTATCTGTTTTGGATGTTTTATATGCATTAATATGCTATTTTATATTATGTTTGGGACTAACCTATTAACCTAGAGCCCAGTGCTAGTTTATATTTTTTCCTTGTTTTTGAGTTTTACAGAAAAGGAATATAAAACGGAGTCCAAATGGAATAAAACTTTCGGGATGATTTTTCTTGGACCAGAAGAAATCGACGGAACTTTGAGTCCAAGTCAGAAGAGTCCTGAGGAGGCGACAAGCCTCCAGGGTGCGCCCTAGGGGGGCGCCTCCCTGGCTTGTGCCCCCCCAAGAGTCCGCTAACATCCCTCCCAGCTCTATAAATCCTAAAATATTCCCAAACCATCAGAGGAGTCCACGAAAATACTTTTCCTCCACCGCAAGCCTCTGTTCCCGTGAGATCCCATCTTGGGGCCTTTTCCAGCGGTCTGCCGGAGGGGGAATCGATCATGGAGGGCATCTACATCAACTCTATTGCCCTTCCGATGAAGCGTGAGTAGTCCATCTCAGACCTACGGGTCCATAGCTAGTAGCTAGATGGCTTCTTTTCTCTCTTTGATTCTCAATACCATGTTCTCCTTGATGTTTTTGGAGATCTATCCGATGTAATCTTCTTTTGCGGTGTGTTTGTCGAGATCCGATGAATTGTGGATTTATGATCAGATTAGCTATGAATATTATTTGAATCTCCTTTGAATTCTTATATGCATGATTTGATATCTTTTTATTTCTCTTTGAATTATCGGTTTGGTTTGGACAACTCGATTGGTATTTCTTGCAATGGGTGAGGTGCTTAGTTTTGGGTTCAATCTTGCGGTGTACTCACCCAGTGACAAAGTAGGGGTAGCAAGGCACGTATTGTATTGTTGCCATCAACGATAAAAAGATGGGGTTTTCATCATATTGTTTGAGTTTATCCCTCTACATCATGTCATCTTAAGGAGTTACTCCGTTCGTTATGAACTTAATACTCTAGATGCATGTTGGATAGCGGTCGATGTGTGGAGTTATAGTAGTAGATGTAGAATCGTTTCGGTCTACTTGACACGGACGTGATGCCTATATGCATAATCATTGCCTTGGATATCTTCATAACTTTGCGCTTTTTTATCAATTGCTCGACAATAATTTGTTCACTCACCGTATTATTTTCCTTCAAGAGAGAAGCCTCTAGTGAAACCTATGGCCCCCGGGTCTATTTTCCATCATATATTTTCAGATCTACCAAAAAACTCAAAAATACCTCGCTGAGTTTTATTTACTTTTATTTTGTTTAACATTTTAGTAATCTTTTATATCTATCTCTATCAGATCTCACCATTGCAATTGACCGTGAAGGGATTGACAACCCCTTTATCGCGTTGGGTACAAGTGTTTGGTTGTTTGTGTAGGTGCATAGATTGGAGACTTGCTTGTGCCTCCTACTGGATTGATACATTGGTTCTCTAACTGAGGGAAATACTTATCTCTACTTTGCTTCATCACCCTTTCCTCTTCAAGGGAAAAACCAACGCAAGCTCAAGAAGTAGCAGTGTATGCAGTGCAGTGCAACGATACAAGACCACGAGCCGGTAGTGCCGCCGGAGCGGTACTACCGCTCGCCCAGCAATACTACCGTTGGGGTCGCATCACATGCTACAAAGGAAGAAGAGCAGACCAGGTTGGGAGAGCGAGTGACACCGTTGTGGTACCACCGCTGGAGACAGTGGTACTACTTCCTATATGCGGTACTGCTGCCCACTCACTACCGCTCTACTACCGCTGAGAACACGCAGAGTCCATAATGGGGAGCGGAAGTGGAGAGCTATTGCAAGGGCGATACTACTACTTGAAAGCAGTACTACCGCTTGTTAACCCACAAGTATATGGGATCAATTGTAGCTTTTTCGATAAATAAGAGTGTCGAACCAAACGAGGAGCTAAAAGTAGGATTTATATTCCCTTCAAGTTCTATCAAGCACCGATACAACTCTACGCACACTTAACGTTCGCTTTACCTAGAACAAGTATGGAACTATTTTTTAGGTGTGATTCTAGAACTACTTTGCAAAAATAAAACTAGGAGTACTTTGCGAGATAATAATAGTTAGTTGTTTAGCACAAAGATTTTTATAACACAAGAGAAGTATTTTGTCCATAGGCAATCGATAACTAGACCGGTAATCATTATTGCAATTTTATATGAGGGAGAGGCATGAGCTAACATACTTTCCGTACTTGGATCATATGCACTTATGATTGGAACTCTAACAAGCATCCACAACTACAAAAGATTATTAAGGTTAAACCCAACCATAGCATTAAGTATCAAGTCCTCTTTACCCCATATGCAACAACCCCCTTACTCGGGTATAAGATTCTGTCACTCTCGGCACCCACCATAAGTGAATCATTTTCGTATTACAACACCCTACAGCAGGAATCCCTCATGCTTGCGCGACACAGAGGGCACCATAGGACAACACCAAAATAAAATATACAACTCAAACCAATCATGAGCATCAATCAAACCATAGAACAAGACAGATCTACTCAAACATCATAGGATGGCAACACATCATTGGACAATAATATGTAGCATTAAGCACCATGTTTAAGTAGAGATTATAGCGGGGGGAAGAGGTGTTACACCCTGTAGGACCTTGAAGTATGTCTAGAGGGGGGGGTGATTAGACTACTTGACCAATTAAAAACTTAACCTTTTCCCAATTTCAGAGTTTGGCAGATTTTAGCTATCTTGGGACAAGTCAAGCAATCATCACTCAATTCAAGCAAGCATGCAAAGAGTATATAGGCAGCGGAAATTAAAGCATGCAACTTGCAAGAAAGTAAAGGGAAGGGTTTGGAGGATTCAAACGCAATTGGAGACACAGATGTTTTTGGCGTGGTTCCAATAGGTGGTGCTATCGTACATCCACGTTGATGGAGACTTCAACCCACGAAGGGTAACGGTTGCGCGAGTCCATGGAGGGCTCCACCCACGAAGGGTCCACGAAGAAGCAACCTTGTCTATCCCACCATGGCCGTCGCCCACGAAGGACTTGCCTCCCTAGCGGTAGATCTTCACGAAGTAGGCGATCTCCTTGCCCTTACAAACTCCTCGGTTCAACTCCACAATCTTGTCGGAGGCTCCCAAGTGACACCTAGCCAATCTAGGAGACACCACTCTCCAAGAAGTAACAAATGGTGCGTTGATGATGAACTCCTTGCTCTTGTGCTTCAAATGATAGTCTCCCCAACACTCAACTCTCTCTCATAGGATTTGGATCTGGTGGAAAGAAGATTTGAGTGGGAAGCAACTTGGGGAAGGCTAGAGATCAAGATTCATATGGTAGGAATGGAATATCTTGGCCTCAACACATGAGTAGGTGGTTCTCTCTCAGAAATGGTAAGTTGGAAGTGTAGGTTTGTTCTGATGGCTCTCTCCACGAATGAAGAGGAGGTGGAGGGGTATATATAGCCTCCACACAAAATCTAACCGTTACGCACAATTTACAAAACTTGGTGGGACTGATTCAACAAACTCGGTCGGACCGATTTAGTAAACCTAGTGACCGTTAGGATATTCGGTGGGACTGACATGCAAGTCGGTAGGACCGATTTGGTTAGGGTTAGGGCATAACATAATCTCGGTAAGACCGATCACACAAACTCAGTGAGACCAATTTTGGTAATAAGCTTTCCAGAGAGTTGGTCAGGTAAACTCGGTGGGACCGAGTTGCTCTTTTCGGTGAGACCGAAATGTTACAAAAGGGAAACATAGAGTTTACATTGCAATCTCGGTGGGACCGATCGCTCACTTCGGTTAGACCGAAACGTTACGAAGGGAAACAGAGAGATTACAATCCCATCTCGGTGAGACCGAGATCCCTATCGGTAGGACCGATTTGCCTAGGGTTTGTGGTAGTGGCTATGACATTAAAACTCGGTGCGCCGGATAGAAAGAATCGGTGTGACCGATTTTGGCTATAGGTTTAGGTCATTTGTGGATGTGAGAAAGTAGTTGAGGGTTTTTGGAGCATATCACCAAGCACATGAAGCAAGAGGCTCATTAAGCAACACCTCATCCATCCTTGATAGTATTGGCTTTTCCTATAGACTCTATGTGATCTTGGATCACTAAAATGTAAAATGAAGAGTCTTGAGCTTTTGAGCTTGAGCCAATCCTTTGTCATTAGTATTTTGAGGGATCCACTTTCATCATCCATGCCATGCCATTCATTGAGCTTTCCTGAAATAATAGTCTTGGAATAGCATTAGCTCAATGAGCAATATGTTGTTATGAATTACCAAAACCACCTAGGGATAGTTGCCCTTTCAATCTCCCCCTTTTTGGTAATTGATGACAACATATAGATCAAAGCTTCAACAAATGATAATAAGATTGAAAAACATCGTCGCTTTGAGAAGTATGTGATAAGCAAGAGCTCCCCCTAAATTTGTGCATAGTTTAAGATTTGCTTTGGACTGCAAATGCACAAGGAATTAGGCTCATGGGTTACTCTTCCATATCACATACATCTTGGGGGAGCGCTCAAAATGATAAAGATTGAATACGTGCACTCATCACTAAGCAAAGTGAATGATCATATAAGGATAAGATAAGATAATATCATCAAACATGCATAAGTGTAGCTTATGATCAAACACATGATCATCAATGTCTCACAAAAACAGCATAGTATCTCAAGCAATCAAAAGCAAACAAAGTTTAACCACCAAAGCAAGAGAGAACAAAAGCAACACACTCTCTCTCTCTCTCGAAGCCTATGATCTATACATTTTTCTCCCCCTTTGGCAACAAGTTACCAAAAAGTTCATAGAAAATGCATAGTGCTAGATCGACTCTCAGGCTTGATCTTCAGGTGGTGGTGTAGAGATGGCTCCTTGGATGAAGGCTTCAGTTGAAGTGGAAGGAGCTGGAGGAGTTGGTGCTGGAGCTAGTTGCACTGGAGCTGTAGGAGCTGTAGCTGGTGCAGATGATGTGGCTCTGGTGTCTGTCATAGGCACTGCAGCTGACCTATGAGCTCTAGGCACTCTGGTAAATACATTAGTGGTAGTCTTGCCCTTCCTCTCCTGCATGTCATCCTGTAGCTAATCCACAACTGACTGAATCTCAGTTACTTTGACATCTAGATCATAGAATTTTTGTTCCATGATTCTTTCCAAGCTCTGCTGATTTTGAGTGAGGGTGGCCAATCCCTTCTCAATCCTCAGTGTTGATGCTATCATGTAACCAAGCTGCTCCTGCTTGTTCTTCAAAAAGTACTCAGATGCCTCCTCTTGAGTTGGCATCTTGGCTGCCTTCTCTTTCCTTGCCTTCTCCTTCTTCTCTTGAGCTTGTACTGATGATGGTTCATTCTCATTCATGACAACATGATTGTCCTCAAAGTCTGGATAGAGAGCAAAATGTTCCTTGTCCAATAGATATTTTCCTGTGCCGATCTTTGAGTTAATCAACTCCTGAATCTAAGGGGCATATCCATAACTTCTCTTATGGTCTGATGCAGTCCTCTTAATGGTCTCAACCATAAGGCTCATGACCTTGAATTTCTGTGCCACATCAAACAAATGCAACATGTTGATTGCATGCCCTCTAATCATGTTGTGGTCACCTGACTTGGGCAATAGGGTGTGCCTTAGGATCCAATTGATTGTTGGCAGCCCTGACAGAAGAAAGTGGACTGACCCAAACTTATGTGTCTCTATAGCTTTGTCTGGGATCTCCTTGTACATGTGTGCCATGGAATTGTGGTCCATCTTCTTCTTGGCATAGACATCCAAGTCATCTTCACTTTCCTTTGGGGCATTGATCAGTTTTGCCCATTCCTCAACAGTTGACTGGTACCTTGTACCTTCAGACATCCAAACTATCCTCCCATCTAGATAGAAGTGTGCTGTGGAGTAGAATTACATAATGAGTTCATCATTCTAGTTGGTGAGCTTTCGCCTAACAAAATCTGCAACTCCACAAGCAACAAAACTGTCTTGCACTCTAGGATGGTGTTCTTCATTTTCTTTCATGTAGGTCCAGTCGACCCACCTCATATCACACACTATGGGCTTCTTGTCCAACAAGATTGTCTCATAGAAGTCCTGATGTTCCTTTGTATGGAACCTGTAATCAACAGCAGTCCTTCTCCTTGTGGCATATGGATCTGTCATCCTCCATAGCCTCAACCCTGAGTCTCTTATGATGTTCATGTCCTCAGCCACAGGATGGGCATCATTATGGTCTGATATCTTGGGCTTGAGCTTCCTCAGGACTTGTCCTTCTTCATCTTCCTCATCAGCAACTTCAGGCACCGGGGCCTTGTTCTTTTCAGCAGCTGGAATACTCCTGGTATTCCTCTTTGGTGCAAGCTTGGGCTTGGGGGCAGCTTTGGGTGCTTCCTTGGGCTTTGATGTTGCAGCCCCTGACTTAATAGCATCACCCATAAGCTTTTGTGCCTTGGGTGCTGGTGCAGCAACCTCTTCTTCGTCTTCAGAGTCTCTCCTCATTGAGGGATTTCCAAGAACCTGGGCAGTAGTGGTTCTGGCTCTCTTCTTCTTCTTATCCTGAGCAGCAACTTCATCTTCTGATTCAATGGTAAACTTCATTGTTTCTCCAAAGGGAACTTTCTTGGGTTTGGAAGTTGTGACTCTTCTTGCAGTGCCTCTTTGGGTTCGGACTTTTCAGCACTTGAGTAGATCCTCCGACCTTCAAAGATAGGTGTCCTCTTGGCAGGAACCTTCCTATTTAGTCCAGGTTTAGTGTTCTTTGCTGAGGCATACTCCTTTTTGAGCACTACCTTCTTGGAGGTAGCCTCATCCTCTTCTGCTCTATAATCCTCATCCTCAGAATCTGAGGTTCTCTTCTTCCTTGTCCTGGTGGCAGCTTTAGGCAGATTGCTTGGGGTGCTCCTGCTGCCTTCATCTGAAGTGCTAGAGGGACTAGTGCCCTCACTCATGTGATTGTGCTCTTCTGACCTGTTCTGACTATCACTTTGGTCTGACATGCTGCAAATCACTGACTGCTGACCCTGTGAAGAGTTATAGATGAGATAGAGTGGATGAGCATCACAAAATGCAGAGATTTTTGCAAAAGAATGTTTCAAAAATTCAGTTTTAATTTTCCACAGAAAGCATTTCGGATCAACCAATTTTCAAACTCGGTGATACCGAAGCAGTTTTGGAACCTAAACTGATGAACTCGGTTGGACCGAGTCACAGTTCGGTGGCACCGAGACTGCTAGTGTTTTACAAAGTCCTAAAATCGGTCTCATCGATTAGCAATTCTCGGTCAGACCGAGAGTTACTAGTGCAATGGCGTTAGCCAAATCAGTGGGACCGAGTTTTTCAACTCGGTGGGTCCGAGATGGTTTCGGCGGAAACCTAACCCTAAATTTTCGAATCCCATCTAATCTAAGGGTTGCATTGACTGGATAGGAGTGTTTCAATCGTGGCAAGAATCATTAAGAACACAATGTGCTAGGAATCGGACGAGGATAGCACTGTGATCGAGTCCATACCCTAGCTTGGTGATGAACTCGCTACGGCGGCAACGGCGAGGGAGAAATTCGTTGACGGCGGCGGAGACCAGCGACAGGAGGCGGCTGGCGACAAGGAGACAATCCAGAGACCGTCATGGCAGAGCGAGCTATTGCGCGGGCGAAGAGGTTCGGAGAAATTTCCAAATTTTTGCCCGTGAGTATATATAGCCCGACCCTGTCGGTGTCACCGAGTGGAACAACTCGGTGGCACCGAGATGCATAACTGTGTATAGTTACAGCAACTCGGTGTGATCGGAAAGTTCAAATCGGTTGCACCGAGATTGAAAACCTAGATCGACTTAGTGATGTCGGTAGGACCGAAATGGAGGAATTGGTCAGACCGAGAATCACAAAGAAGTTTTGGAAGTTTAAGTCTATGACGAATCGGGGACTCAGAGTGCTCCTAACACAGAGTGGTTCGAATCTGACTTGATCAAATTTTGTGATGTAGCATGAATAGAGTTTGAGACGAGAAAAGCATAGATAGCTAGAGAAGGTTCTTAGGCATTCTTCTCCATCCACTTGGCAAAAAGAAAAAGAAGCCAATCACTCAAAACAACAAGTGGATGTCCTTGAATGAATAAAATATGCACCAACATGCTAACACAATAAGATGGCAAATGAAATATGTGGCAAAACATGCACAACCAATTCTAGCATCTATCAAACAATTGGCGATGACTAGGTCATCTATATATGAGTATATTGACTTAGGAGTCAAATGAAAACATTTGATCATAGGTCATACTCATCGTTTAAGCTCAAGTGGGATTACCACTTTTACATAATGCATCGATGTGTTCACACCATTAGAGTTGCTTTGACTCAGTTCTTAGAGTTAAGCTCCCACTAGATGTGAGATCCCCTTTTAGAGGGATGAACTAACCTTGGGTTTTGTCGATGATGACTTCATGTAGGTGTTGAAGATGTGGATGCTCAATGTTGATGTACATCATTTGGAGCAATCCTTTGGAGTGAGTTGCACTTTCAACTTACCTACATGGGTTAGTCCCACAAGGAACAAACAAGAATATCCATAGACATAGAGTGAAGCATACACAAGATGATGTCCATGAAATCATTAGGTTACCTTGTCCCTTGCCTTACCAACATGAGGGTTTGTGACTACTTGAACTAGTGCACGATGTGAAAGTTGATTGCACTTGTCGTTGCCAAAAAGATATGAGTGAAGAATGTTGGCGGAGTCACCCTCAAGAACCCTCTAGTTCTTCTTCTTCGGGATCCACATCATCTTGATGGGAATCCTTGGAGTTGTAGTTGTACTTGATGAAGTAGAACTTGACGTAGTCTTGGGAACCCGCTTGACCGATGCCTTAGGTGCTTCTTCAAATGCATCAATCTCTTCTTGAAGCTTGTCCTTGCCTTTGTTCTTGTGGTCTTGTGGTGGAAGATCATCTTGTGCTTGTGTTCCTTTGAAGGAAGTAGGATCATACTTCTATTGTTGAGGAACAAACTTCGTCTTGGGGTATTGATCTTCTTCCCACTCAACTCCATTGGCATTGAACTTTCGCTCAAAACCAACACCTTGATTCTTCCGGTGCCTTCCTTGCTTATGCATAATTTCCACAAATTGCTTACTCCCAAGAAGGCTCTTGTAAACACCTTTCTCTATAATTCCCTTCAATAAGCTATTTTCTTGCTCAAGTGTAACTTGGCTAAGAGAATCATTAGTGGAATCAAGAGAACTACTAGAAGCAACAATATTGGATTTGACATTATTATTGTTACTACTAGAGGAAGGATCTTTCTTGTACTTGTTACTAGACTTGACTTGAGGCATGTAAGTAGATAAGAGTAAACGCTTGGCAATGTAAGAAGAACTTTTCTTACGGAGAACATCATTGATTGCTTTTAAGAACTCATGCTCTAGCTCAAGATTGAGCATTTCAAAGCGTAACTTCTCATGAGCCCTTAAAAGTTCTCGATGATCTTCAAAGATAGTTTCATGAGCTAACTTAAGAGTGTTTAGTTCTTTAGTTAGAAGCTCAATCTTCTCCTTATCATTGTCATTCATTTTATCTTAATTAGCATGGTTAAATGACGTTTCATCATAGTATTCATCACTAGAGTTGTCAACAAGTAAATCATCATCCACAAGCAAGTCATCTTCATCACTATTGAAATCAACGTACTCGGGATGTGTTACCTTTGGACCTTTGTACATGAAGCATCTTCCAATTCCTTCATTTGGTGAGTCAAATATGTCGTAGGAGTTGGTTGACACAAGTGCTAGACAGGCAACACCTTCATCTTGAGTATATTTGGAGTCGGAGTGATAGCTTCTCTCGGAGTGATTGTCGGAGTCGGAGCCGGATACCCATTCACCAACATGAGCTTGATGTCTTCATTTTGTGTAGCTCCTTGATGACTTGTCCTTCCTTTCCGAATCCTTGCTTCTCTGTGAGGGTCTTCGTTCATAACGATCATCTCTACTCCTCCTCTCTCTCGGTGGTGATTCTTCTCTTTTGCTTCTTCTTTTTGGAGAATCTTCTCTTCTTTTGTAGGGTGTTGTACACTCATTGGAATAGTGTTCGGGTCTCCCACAATTATAGAAATTTCGCTCTCGACTAGAAGATCTTTTGTCATTGTAAGACCTTGACTTGGAGCTTCTTTCCTTGCTCCTACTCTTGTAGAATTTGTTGAAGTTCTTCACCATTAAGCTCAATTCTTCATTGAAGTTTTGTTTCTCACTTGATGATGTGGGGGCTTCACTTGAGGCTTTGTAAGCACCACTTGACTTGTTGTGAAGTTCCTCCTTATCCTTAAGTGACATCTCATGAGCAACAATTCTTCCAATGACTTCGGTTGGCTTGAGATCTTTGTAGTTTGGCATCATTTGGATCAATGTGCACACGGTATCATACTTTCCATCCAATGCTCTTAGGATCTTCTTGATGATGAATCTGTCGGTCATCTCTTCACTCCCTAAGCCGGCAATCTCATTTGTGATAAGAGCAAGCCTAGAGTACATTTCAACGACACCTTCACCATCCTTCATTTTGAACTTGTCAAGCTGACTTTGGAGCACATCCAACTTGGATTCCTTGACGGAGTCGGTACCTTCATGCATATCAATCAAAGTATCCCAAATTTCCTTTGCATTCTCAAGACGGCTGATTTTGTTGAATTCTTCGGGGCACAATCCGTTGAAGATGATATCACAAGCTTGAGCGTTGTATTGCAGCATCTTCAATTCTTCCGCATTAGCTTCACGGTTCGGCTCTCTCCCATCAAAGAATTCACCTTGCAAGCCAATACAAATAATTGCCCAAACGGCGGGGTTATGTCCGAGAATATGCATTTTCATCTTATGCTTCCAACTAGCAAAATTAGTACCATCAAAGTAAGGACCTCTACGGTGATAATTTCCCTCACTAGACGCCATACTCTCCTAGGTTGTGAAACCAAGGCTATGACCACCAAAAGCTATGGAAATCAAAGCAAATGGAGACCAAAGCTCTGATACCACTTGTAGGACCTTGAAGTATGTCTAGAGGGGGGTGATTAGACTATTTGACCAATCAAAAACTTAACCTTTTCCCAATTTTAGAGTTTGGCAGATTTTAGCTATCTTGGGACAAGTCAAGCAATCATCACACAATTCAAGCAAGCATGCAAAGAGTATATAGGTAGCGGAAATTAAAGCATGCAACTTGCAAGAAAGTAAAGGGAAGGGTTTGGAGGATTCAAACGCAATTGGAGACACGGATGTTTTTGGCGTGGTTCCGATAGGTGGTGCTATCGTACATTCACGTTGATGGAGACTTCAACCCACGAAGGGTAACGGTTGTGCGAGTCCACGGAGGGCTCAACCCACGAAGGGTCCACGAAGAAGCAACCTTGTCTATCCCACCATGGCCATCGCCCACGAAGGACTTGCCTCACTAGCGGTAGATCTTCACGAAGTAGGCGATCTCCTTGCCCTTACAAACTCCTTGGTTCAACTCCACAATCTTGTCGGAGGCTCCCAAGTGACACCTAGCCAATCTAGGAGACACCACTCTCCAAGAAGTAACAAATGGTGCGTTGATGATGAACTCCTTGCTCTTGTGCTTCAAATGATAGTCTCCCCAACACTCAACTCTCTCTCATAGGATTTGGATCTGGTGGAAAGAAGATTTGAGTGGAAAGCAACTTGGGGAAGGCTAGAGATCAAGATTCATATGGTAGGAATGGAATATCTTGGCCTCAACACATGAGTAGGTGGTTCTCTCTCAGAAATGGTAAGTTGGAAGTGTAGGTTTGTTTTGATGGCTCTCTCCATGAATGAAGAGGAGGTGGAGGGGTATATATAGCCTCCACACAAAATCTAACTGTTACACACAATTTACCAAACTCGGTGGGACCGATTCAACAGACTCGGTCGGATCGATTTAGTAAACCTAGTGACCGTTAGGATTTTCGGTGGGACTGACATGCAACTCGGTAGGACCGATTTGGTTAGGGTTAGGGCATAACGTAATCTCGCTAAGACCGATCACACAAACTCGGTGAGACCGATTTTGGTAATAAGCTTTCCAAAGAGTTGGTCAGGTAAACTCGGTGGGACCGATTTGCTCTTTTCAGTGAGACCGAAATGCTACAAAAGGGAAATAGAGAGTTTACATTGCAATCTCGGTGGGACCGATCGCTCACTTCGGTTAGACCGAAACGTTACGAAGGGAAATAGAGAGATTACAATCCCATCTCGGTGAGACCGAGATCCCTATCGGTAGGATCGATTTGTCTAGGGTTTGTGGCAGTGGCTATGACATTAGAACTCGGTGGCGCCGGATAGAAAGAATCGGTGTGACCGATTTTGGCTTTAGGTTTAGGTCATTTGTGGATGTGAGAAAGTAGTTGATGGTTTTTGGAGCATATCACCAAGCACATGAAGCAAGAGTCTCATTAAGCAACACCTCATCCCTCCTTAATAGTATTGGCTTTTCCTATAGACTCAATGTGATCTTGGGTCACTAAAATGTAAAATGAAGAGTCTTGAGCTTTTGAGCTTGAGCCAATCCTTTGTCATTAGTATTTTGAGGGATCCACTTTCATCATCCATGCCATGCAATTCATTGAGCTTTCCCGAAATAATAGTCTTGGAATAGCATTAGCTCAATGAGCTATATGTTGTTATGAATTACCAAAACCACCTGGGGATAGTTGCACTTTCACACCCCGGCAGCGTTCCGGCGCCACTGGGAGAGAGGGGGAGAGAGCCCCCTCCTTCTTCTTCCTTGGCCTCCCCCCTAGATGGGAGGAGAGTTACCCCTCTGGTCCATGGCCGCCATGCTGGCGGAGGGGAAAGAGCCCCTCCAAGATTGGATCTCTCTCTACCTGTTCTCTTCTATTTCGCATCCCTGCTTTCTGGCCCTTCACCGTTTCTTAAATTCCCGGAGATCCGTAACTCCGATTGGGTTGAAATTTTGAGGAGATTTTTATCCATAAATTATCTTTCTTGTGGAGAAAAAGGGGAGCAACCGCCTTAAGAGGTGCCCACTACCCATCAGGGTGCGCTTGGGCCCACTCTGGGGCGCCCTGGTACCTAGTGGGCCCCTTGAGCATCGTCTTGCGTTGATTCTTCTTCCAAAAATACACATATATTCCAAAATAAATCTCTGTAAAGTTTTATCGCATTTTGACTTCATTTGATATGTATATTCTGCAAAACAAAAAAACATGCAAACTAGCACTGGGCACAGGATCAATTTGTTAGTCCAATAAATCATATAAATTGTTGCCAAAAGTATGAGAAAGTTTTATAATATTGGCATGGAACGATAAAAAATTATAGATACGACGGAGACGTATCACCATCCGCAAGCTTAATTCCTGCTCGTCCTCGAGTAGGTAAATGATAAAAAAGATATTTTTTGATGTGGAATTCTACCTAGCATAATCTTGTCATATAACTAATCATGGCATGAATATTAAGACACGAGTGATTCAAAGCAATAGTCTATAATTTGATATATAGACATCAATACTCAAGCATCCCAACTAACAATCATGTCTTTCAAAATATCAATGCTAAAGAACGCTATCCCTACAAAATCATATAGTCTTGTCATGCTCCATCTTCTTAACACAAAGTATTTATCATGTACTACCCCGGTGTCAGCCAAGCAATTGGTTCGTACTTTTTAACGCAATTCAGCTTTTTCAACTCCCATGCAATACATGAGTGCAAGCCATGGATATAACACTATGCGAGGAATAGAATATAGTGGTAGAGATTAATATTGAGAAGACAAAAAGGAAGAAAGTCTCACGTCAATGCGACTAATCAACGAGCTATGGAAATGCCCATTCATTGATATCAATGCGAGGAGTAGGGATTGCCATGCAACGGATGGACTATGAGCTATGAGTGTATGAAAGCTCAAACTCAAAACTAAGTGGGCCTGCATCCAACTTGCTTCCTCAAAGACCTCAGGCTTTTGAGGAAGCCCATCATCGGAATATACAAGACAAGTTCTATAATGAAAAATTCCCACTAGTATATGAAAGTGACAACATAGGAGACTCTCTATATGAAAAACATGATGCTACTCTGAAGCACAAGTGTGGTAAAGAATAGTAACATTGACCCTTCTCTCTTTTCTCTCATTTTTTTTCTTTTTTTCTTTTTTTATTGGGCTCTTTTTGGCCTCACTTTTTTCGCTTTTTTCTGGAGTCTCACCCCGACTTGTGGGGGAATCATAGTATCCATCATCCTTTCCTCACTAGGACATGCTCTAATAATGAATAATGATGATTATCACACTTCTATTTACTTACAACTCAATATTACAACTCGATACCTAGAACAAAGTATGACTCTATATGGATGCCTCTGGCAGTATACCAGGACGAGCAATGATCTAGCGTAGCAAATATATCACAAAACGGACAAGCCATGCAAATATCATACTAGCTATCTTACGATCATGCAAAGCAATATGACAACGAATGCTCAAGTCATGTATATGATGATGATGGAAGTTGCATGGCAATATATCTCAGAATGGTTATGGAAATGCCATAATGGGTAGGTATGGTGGCTGTTTTGAGGAAGATATAATCATGCTTATGTGTGATAGAGCGTATCATATCATTGGGTTTGGATGCACCGGCGAAGTTTGCACTAACTCTCGAGGTGAGAAAGGGCAACGCACGACACCGGACAGGCTAGCATATTGCGTAGAGGTTAGAGTGCGTATAATCCATGGACTCACATTAGTCATAAAGAACTCACATACTTATTGCAAAAGTTTATTAGCGCTCAAAGCAAAGTACTACTACACATGCCCCTAGGGGGGAGGTTGGTAAGAGTTGGCCATCGCACGCCCCCGACCTCCATGCAAAAGAAGACAATCGATAATAAATCATGCTCCAACTTCATAGCATAACGAGAGACTATACGTGCATACTTCGGGAATCGAAAACCTTAACACCAATATTCCTACTAAATAGAATCATTCACTATTACCTCCCACATATTATCATCTCTATATCGCATTGCAAGGAATCAAACATATCATATTCAGTGATCTACAAGTTTTATGTAGGATTTTATGACTAACCATGTGAATTACCAATTCCTGTTAACTCTCTAAATAGATATAAGCGAAGAAAGAGAGTTTAACTCTTTCTACAAAAGACCATGCTCTAACAAATATAAGTGAAGCAAAAGATCATTGTACAAATAATGGTTTTCCATGTGAAGAGAACCAGGCAATCCAAACTTCAAAGATATAAGTGAAGCACATGAAGCATTTTATAAAGACATACTCAAAAGATATAAGTGAAGTGCAAAGAGCATTCTATAAATCAACCAAGGACTATCTCATACTAGCATGGTGCATGAAAGGAAAGGAAAAAAATAAACACAAAAGACACTCCAAGAATTTACGCATATCATGTGAACAAAACAAAAACCGAAACAAACCTATACTTGTTAAAGAAAGATGGGATGCCTTCCAGGGCATCCCCAAGCATAGACGCTTGAGTCTCCTTGAATATTTACTTGGGGTGCCTTGGGCATCACCAAGCTTGAACTCTTGCCTCTCCTCCTTCTCCTCATATCAAGACCTCCTCAGTCTTCGAACACTTCATCCACACAAAACTTTACAAAACCTTCGTGAGATCCGTTAGTATAATAATGCAAATCACTACTTTAAGTACTGTTGCAAACCCATTCATATTTTATTATTGCATTATACCTAATGCATTCTAACTTCACCATGGCTTATACCTCCCGATACAATCCATAGATTCATCAAAACTAGTAAACATCGCAACAAAAATAGAATCTGTCGAAAACAGAACAGTCTATAGTAATCCGAACAATGACCATACTTCTGTAACTCCAAAAATTCTGAAAATTTGGGAGATTGCGTAGCAGTACTGTGTAAAAATTTCAGAATTTTTGCATGTTCCAGTAAAAACGTAAATTCACGTACTATAGCAAAAGTTTCTCTTTTTGCATCGCACATACCAAACAAGCAATTTAAACATCCTAAAGGAAAATCTTGCCACATTATTTTTGTAATACAATGGATTTTTACAAGGGGATAATTATTTTTGTTGAAAAGTTTATGTAATTCAAGATTTGCAAAGTTTCCATGGGCATGAACAAAGTTCAAGGAGCTCCCCTACTTCAATGGTGCTCTTCTTTCATACTTTCACTTTCCCTTTTGAAAAGTTTTAGGTTCCCCTCTATATTATTTTGTTTTTAAACTTCATAAAATCACACAACAGAATAAAATGACTCTCTAAAACTTCTGGATTGTCTCCCTGGCAGCACTTT
The DNA here is from genome assembly GCA_021437245.1 of Aegilops speltoides. Lineage (NCBI taxonomy): Eukaryota > Viridiplantae > Streptophyta > Magnoliopsida > Poales > Poaceae > Aegilops > Aegilops speltoides. Next base: position 136,814,151 of record CM038141.1, read on the forward strand.
CTTTAAAGCCATTAAGATGGGCATAAGGTGCATGCCCAAGTGATAGATCCACCTGGATCCCAAGGTATATCAAAGCCAATTTTCATTAACAATGATTTGTATTTTAGTAGTGAGCACAAAGTAATATATATCATGTAATAACTAAGTCTAATTCTCTTCCTATGTATCGGCATGTCATAAAAGAACAATTCATGCACACAAAGAAAAGGCCGATACATAGCATAAACAGTTTATTTCAATTTTATCGTGTTGAAAACATTGAGAGGCGGAGATGTAGTTCCTCTCTCATAATAATTGCAAGTAGGAGCAGCAAGCACATGCATATTATACCCATCAAAATTATCATGTGTAGTGGTAAAATGCAACCCATCAGTATAATCCTTAATCAGAGCAAACTTCTCCCATACAGTGTAGTTGGCAGAATTCAAAAAGATAATAGGACTATCATGTGTGGGTGCCATAGCAAGTTCATCTCCATAAGAATCATTCATATTGGCATCATGGCCACAATCATAGTAAGCATCAATTTCATCAAAAAAGGGATATTTGAAATGAATCAATGGGATCACAGCATTCATCCTTTGGTAAGCACGAAGGGGAATTAAACAATGTATGAGTTGAAGAGTTACTCTCACTAGAAGGTGGGCACGGGTGATCAATCCGCTCTTCCTCCTTTTTTTTCTTTGCTCTCCTCCTCATCTTTTTCATCTAATGAGCTCAAAATTTCAGCAATTTCGACTTCCATAGATTCCTGTAAATATTAGTTTCTTCTTGGACAGCGGAGACCTTCTCAATAAATGCATCATATCAACATTGTATTTATAACTGTCATAGCAATATTTAAGTATAGCAAAATTTTCAGATCAGTAAACAGCATCATCATAATCTTCATACTCTTCAAACAAACATTTAATTTCACAAGCACCCTTAAAAGCAACAAATTCTTCTATTCGTTCCACATCATAGTAATCATATATACCTTGAGCATAAGAAGCCAAGGTTTCATTATCATTAAATTCACATGAAAAGGGAAGGTGCGGAGCCTTCATCCTAGAGCAACAAGTATAATCATATCTCAAGCATAAATTCCAAGCATACCATTGCAAACAATCAATTTGATCCCATAAGAGTTTCCCTTTTTGAGTCAAGCGATAATCCCTAAAGTATTCACGTTGATCCAACGTGTCTCCCATTATCATGTTGAATGGGGTTTTCTCAGGATTACCAAAGTAGTGTTTAATATTTTCCACATGATGAGCATCGAGGATTTTAGGAGGTTCCCATCTCCATGAGTAGCAAGTACAACTAATTTTTTTGGTATTTTGTGTTCCATATCCATTACTAAAGATAGAGAACAATTTAGAACAGAAAATAAAATCTACTTAGTGATAAACCAAACAAGCACACACGAGAATATTCACCCCACGCTATTGCTCCCCGTCAACGGTACCAGAAAAAGGTCTTGATAACCCATAAGTATAGGGGTAAATTGTAGCTTTTTCAATAAATAAGAGTGTCGAACCCAATGAGGAGCTAAAGGTAGGATTTATATCCCTTCAAGTTCTATCGACCACCGATACAACTCTATCTAGACTTAATGTTCGCTTTACCTAGAACAAGTATGAAACTATTTTGTAGGTGTGATGCTAGAACTACTTTGCAAGAATAAAACTAGGAGTACTTTGCGAGAAATAATAGTTAGTTGTTGAGTAGAAAGATTTTTATAACACAAGAGAAGTATTTTGTCCATAGGCAATCAATAACTAGATCGGTAATCATTATTGCAATTTTATATGAGGAAGAGGCATGAGCTAACATACCTTCCGTACTTGGATCATATGCACTTATGACTGGAACTCTAGCAAGCATCTGCAACTACCAAAGATAATTAAGGTAAACCCAACCATTGCATTAAGTATCAAGTCCTCTTTATCCCATACGCAACAACTCCCTCACTCGACTATAAGGTTCTGTCACTCTCGCCACCCACCATAATCAAATCATGAATGTATTGCAACACCCTATAGCGGGAATCCCTCATGCTTGCGTGACATGGAGGGCACCATAGTACAACACCAAAATAAAATATACAACTCAAACCAATCATGATCATCAATCAACCCATAGGATAAAACAGATCTACTCAAACATCATAGGATGGCAACACATCATTGGATAATAATATGTAGCATTAAGGACCATGTTTAAGTAGAGATTACAACAGGTAGAAGAGGTGTTACACCGCTTCATAGAGGGGGAGAGTTGGTGGTGACAGCGGCGAAGTTGTCAGTGTAGATCGCTGTCACGGTGATTTCCCCGGCGGTGTTCCAGCGCCACCGAGAGAGTGGGGGAGAGAGCCCCCTCCTTCTTATTCTTCATTGGCCTCCCCCAAGATGGGAGGAGAGTTCCCCCTCTGGACCATGGCCGCCACGGTGGCGGAGCGGCAGGAGCCCCTCCGAGATTGGATCTCTCTCTTTGTTCTCTTTTTTTCGTGTTCCTGTTTGCTGGCCCTTTGCCGTTTCTTAAATTCCTGGAGATCCGTAACTCCAATTGGGCTGAAACTTTGAGGGTGTTTTATCCATAAATCATCCTTCTTGCGGCGGAGGAAGGTCAAAAAATGCCTTACGAAGTGCGCACTACCATCAGGGCACACATTGGCCCCCTGGCACGCCCTGGTGCCTAGTGGGCCCCTCGAGCATCGTCTTGCGCTGATTCTTCTTCCAAAAATTCACATATATTCCAAAATAAATATTCGTAAATTTTTATTACGTTTGGACTTCGTTTGATGTGGATATTCCGTAAAACAAAAAACATGCAATTAACAGGAACTGGCACTGACACTGGATCAATATGTTAGTCCAATAAATCATATAAGTTGTTGCCAAAAGTATGTGAAATTTGTATAATATTGGCATGGAATGATAAAAAATTATAGATATGATGGATACGTATCACCGCTCATGCTACTGACCCACTGCTACGCAACCCGACATGAAAAATCGCATCCCTAAAGACAGCAGTACCACGCAGGGCACTGCCCCACAGTACTAGCGCTTGGAGCCTTCAGGACCACTACAAGTAAACAGAGCTACAGTTCCATCGAAGCGGGAAAGAATGAGGGTGAAAATGAGAGTGTATGTGATGATTCCACCCAAACCTTTCTGAAGCGGACCCCCTCTTAATAGTACGGTTCCCCTGTGACTCAAATCCACCAAAAATGAAACGAAGGAAAATAACCATCTTCTCTTAAAGAACTTCGAGGGGCTCGAATCGTCTTGTGCCACATGATCATTTATCTGAAATGCTCATTGCACATGATTAGTCTGCAAAAGCATTGTCATCAATCACCAAAACCACTAAGGGAGAAATATGCCGTAACAATCTCCCCCTCTTGGTGGATTAATGACAATACGGGATTTGCACAAGGATATAACAAGATAATATGCAAACCCCACATCTACAAAATATAGACGACCTTCCCCTAGACGTGTGCACTAATTAAGTATGCTTTTGGAATGCAAAGCACACACACTAGGATCACCACTCCCTCTGTATTTCATAGACCGACAATACTTGCATCAACAATATAAGAGAGATAGACATGGATGTAGGGAATATCATGTGAGCATAAAGATAGGGCACAAGATAAGGATAATATCTCACAAGCTAACATAGTACTAGACATAAAGATAGTGATAAGGTAGCATAAGTCTTACACCATATGACTCGGTCTCCAGGTCTCACAAACACAATCCAAAACAAACGATAAAAGAGTTCACGAGAGAGAAAAGCAAGAAAATACGATGCCTCGTGACTCGGAAAATCCCTAAACACTCTCACCCTTTGGCATCGAGACACCAAAAGGGCAAAGGGCACTACAACGGTCACAAGTGGTAGCAACGCAGGAGATCATCATCATCACCACTCCCCGTGGTCACTGGAGTCCTCGTCAGCAGCAGCACCAACAGTGGTAGTCTGATCAACCTCCGAGTCCGTCCACTGGCAATGTTGATTCATCCACTCCTCCTCATCTGTGATCCTCTCCTCTGACCCATTGGGAACCTTGAGACCAAGATGCCTCATGATGAGCTTGTCACGACTGCAGACCTTCTTCTCTGCCACATGTGCCTTGTACTGCCTATGAGCCTCCATGCAGAACAACTTCTTCATCTTTGACTTGAGCTTCTTAGCCCGAGAGGGCTCCGTGCCAAACGACTCATAGTTGGGCTCATCATCATACTCGACTTCATCCTCATCCATAGGGGCCTCCGTCTCAGGAAAAGGAGTGCCCCGGGTCACCTTCTGCCTCAGTCGAACCACGTCATGAGAGGTCAAGTCACTAGTCACAAACATCTCGTCAGGAAAAGTGGATGCCCATGTTTTCTCAATGAGCGGCATCAAGTAAGGACCATAAATGGGACACTTGCACTCCGTGATGGCCGAGAGAAGCTTCGACCACATGATATGTGATACATCCAAAGATTTCCGTTATCCTTCTTCTCCTTCTAACAAAAGAGCAACAAGTACACTAGGTAGGAATGTACCTGATCCAAGTTCCTAATGCGAGGGAAAAGAGTGTGCCTGAAGATGTGATGCATGATATCTAGGAAAGGGTACAACTCATAGGTCTTTTTCTGGGTGGTTGGAGAAATCTTCAAAGTGCTATAGGGACAAAGAGCAGACTTGTGCATAGCATCCACCTTCTTGTGAGGGTGCACCCCGACAGGGTTATCAAGCCCCTTATCGTCATAGCAGACCAAGATCTCCATGAACTCCTTCCACTTGACAGAAATCACCTTTTTGTTAGTCATCCAAGTGAAAGTCCTCTCCACATCAGAACCTGGGTGAACCATGGCATAGAACTGAGCCATAATGTATGCATCAAAATCCTTGTTGAATGTCATAAGCCTGACAATGTTCAGCTGATTACACAGCTCAAGTACTTCTCCAAAGTACGACAGATCCTTCTGCATATGATGCATATCAATGGACCCAACCTTCACAAATAGGCTCTTCTTCCCTTTGAGCACATCAAGATAGATAGATCGATGCTGCTCGGTCCAGAAGGGACGGTTGACAAGAGCTAGATCTTGCTCGTTGCGATATGGGTTGCGGTAGTGAAACAGGCAAAACTCCTTGGCAGACATCTCCGTCCCAGACTCGACCTTCTCCTTTGGCTTGCTTGCAACTTGCTTGGATCTCTGCATTGGCTGAGCACTTGTAGTGGCACTGACATCTTCTGGAGTGCGATAGTACTTTGAACCACCTGGACGTTCCGTGATTCTTGCAACGGGCCACAATGAGAAACGAGGGAAAAGCATGTGTAAATAATTGCATAAGCCAAAGGAATGAATCAAAATGAGTTAAAGTTTGATATGAGGGAAGTGGAAGTTGACAGCCCAAGCAGTAGTACCATGCAGCCGCAGCGTAGTACCGCCTACAAGCGGTAGTACGGCTCTGATGGGAGCGATAGTACCGCCCGAGGCGGAGGTCAGTGGGTGATACGTCTCCAACGCATCCATAGTTTATGAAGTATTCATGACATGTTTACAACAATTTTATATGGTTTTGGTATGATTTGAATGAAACTAACCTGGACTGACTCTGCTTTTAGCAGAACTACCGTGATGTTGTTTTTTGTGCAGAAATAAAAGTTCTCCAAATGCAGCGAAACTTTTTGACGATTTTTTTGGAACAAAAGAGGCACTAGAAGCTTCGTGGGAGGACCAGAAAGTGAAGGAGGTGGCCAGTACCCACCAGGGCATGCTAGGGGCCTGGGGCGCGCACTGGTGCCTAGTGGGCCCCTCGAAGCCCATCTTGACGTGAGACTGACGCCAAAAATCTTGTAAATAGATAAGCCCCCAGAAATAACCCTAGGACTTCGACTCTGCCACCGCACACCTCTATACCTTCGAAATACCATCTGGAGCCCTGTTCTGGCACCCTGTCGGAGGGGTAAATCATCACCGGAGGCCATCTTCATCATCTCGACGGCCACCATGACAAGGAGGGAGTAGTTCACCCTCGGAATGAGGGTATGTACTAGTAGCTATTTGTTTGATCTCTCTCTCTCGTGTTCTTGATTTGGCACGATCTTGATGTATCATGAGAGAGAGAGAGAGAAATTGTATAGGTGAACTTGTTCAGTGAAGAGATGGTGATACAAGGGTTGTATGTATAGTAGACCTAGGTTTTTGTAATCTAAAAATATAAAAACAACAAGGTAGCAAGTAAGAAAAGTGAGCACAAACGGTATTGCAATGCTTATAAACAAGGCCTAGGGATCATCCTTTCACTAGTGTAATCTCTCAACAGTGCTAACATAATTGAATCATATAACAATCCCTCAATGGGCGACAAAGAATCACTCCAAAGTTATTATCTAGCAGAGAACATAAGATGAAATTGTTGTAGGGTACGAAACCACCTCAAAGTTGTCTTTTCCGATCAATCTATTGAGATATCTCTATAAGTGTCACAAATAGCCCTAGAGTTCGTACTAAAATAACACCATACGATACGCATCAACCAACTCTAATGTCACCTAGATACTCCAATGTCACCACAAGTATTCGCGAGTCAATTATACGATACACATCAAACAACTTCAGATTCATAATATTCAATCCAACACAAAGAACTTCAAAGAGTGCCCCAAGGTTTCTACCAGAGAAAGAAGGAAGAAAACGTGCATCACCCTCTATGCCTAGATTACCCCCAATGTCACCGTGGGAATATGCAAGTTGATTTCCAAAACATATATCAAGTGAATCAATAGAACATTGATACGTCTCCGTTGTATCTATTATTTTTGATTGTTCCATGCCAATATGCTACAACTTTTACATACTTTTCGCAACTTTCTATACTATTTTTGGGACTAACATATTGATCCAGCGCCCAGTGCCAGTTCCTATTTGTTGCATGTTTTTTGTTTCGCAGAAAACCCATATCAAACAGAGTCCAAACGGGATAAAAACTGAGGGAGATTTATTTGGAATATTTATGATTTTTGGGAAAAAGAATCAACGCGAGATGATGCCCGAGGGGGCCACGAGGCAGGGGGCGCGCCCTGGGCCCTCGTGGCCACCCCGTAATGCGGTTCGTGCCCTTCTTTCTCCGCAAGAAAGCTAATATTCGGATAGAAACCATGTTAAAATTTCAGCCCAATCGGAGTTATGGATCTCCGGGAATATAAGAAACGGTGAAAGGGCAGAATCTGGAACGCAGATAGAGAGAGAGAGAGAGAGAGAGAGAGAGAGAGAGAGAGAGAGAGAGAGAGATCCAATCATGGAGGGGTTCTCGCCCCTCCCATGCCATGGAGACCATGGACCAGAGGGGAAACCCTTCTCCCATCTAGGGAGAAGGTCAAGGAAGAAGAAGAAGAAAGGGGGCTCTCTCCCCCTCTCTCCCGGTGGCGCCGGAACGCCGCTGGGGCCATCATCATTACCGTGATCTACACCAACACCTCCATCATCTTCACCAACATCATCATCACCTTCCCTCATCTATATTCAGCGGTCCACTCTCCCGCAACCCGATGTACCCTCTACTTGAACATGGTGCTCTTTATGCTTCATATTATTATCCAATGATGTGTTGCCATCCTATGATGTCTGAGTAGATTTTCGTTGTCCTATCGGTAATTGGTGAATTGCTATGATTGGTTTAATTTGCTTGTGGTTATGTTGCTATCCTTTGGTGCCCATCATATGAGCGCGCGCGTGGTTCACACCATATGATTAGTTGTATGTTGATAGGACTATGTATTGGAGGGCAAGAGTGACAGAAGCTTCAACCTAGCATAGAAATTGATGCATACGGGATTGAAGGGGGACCAATATATCTTAATGCTATGGTTGGGTTTTACCTTAATGAATGTTAGTAGTTGCGGATGCTTGCTAATAGTTCCAATCATAAGTGCATAGAATTCCAAGTCAGGGATGACATGCTAGCAGTGGCCTCTCCCACATAAAACTTGCTATCGGTCTAGTAAAGTAGTCAATTGCTTAGGGACAATTTCACAACTCCTACCACCACTTTTCCACACTCGCTATACTAACTTTATTGCTTCTTTACCTAAACAGCCCCTAGTTTATATTTATGTGCTCTTTATATTCTTGCAAATCTATCCAACAACACCTACAAACTCCTTCTAATTTCATACTTCTTTTAGGTAAAGCGAACGCTAAGCATGCGTAGAGTTGTATCGGTGGTCGATAGAACTTGAGGGAATATTTGTTCTACCTTTATCTCCTCGTTGGGTTCGACACTCTTACTTATCGAAAGAGGCTACAATTGATCCCCTATACTTGTGGGTTATCAAGACCTTTTTCTGGCGCCGTTGCCGGGGAGTCACAGCGTGGGGTGAATATTCTCATGTGTGCTTGTTTGCTTTATCACTAAGTAATTTTTATTTGCTGTTCTTAGTTGTTTTCTATCTTTAGTTATGGGTAGGAAACGCAAAATACCAAAAAAATTAGTTGTACCTACTACACCAATGGTTGAAGAACCACTCAAAATCTATCACACTCCTGAAGCTTTTTACTTGGATCATCTTCGATCCCTTTGTGGTCGTGCTGAAACCCCAACTAGCTTAGTTAAGGGCAAATCTTTAGATGAGCATTCTTGTTATGTGCGACACCTCTTATCTCAAAAAGGGAAACTTTTATGGGATCAAATTCATCGTTTGCAGTGCTATGCTTAGAATTTATGTGAAATATATGATTTTACTTGTTGTTATGAAGACCCTAAGAAACACCTTCCCTACCAATGTGAGTTTAGTGATAATGGAATCGTATCTTCGTATGCTAAGGGTGTTTATAATTACTATGATATTCAGCAAATTGAAGAATTTGTTGCTTTTAAGGGTGCTTATGAAATAGCTTCTTTGATTGGAAAGTATGATGCTACTCTTTACAAATCTGAAAATTTTGCCATACTTAAATATTGTTATGATAATTATGCTTCTAATCCTTATATTAAACCATATATTGAGGACTCCTCCGCTGTCCAAGAAGAGACTAATATTTTGCAGGAGTCTATGGAAGAAGGAATTGATGAAACCGTGAGCTCATTGGATGAAAAAGATGAGGAGGAGAGCGAAGAACAAAAGGAGGAAGAGCGGATTGATCACCCATGCCCACCTTCTAATGAGAGTAACTCTTCAACTCATACATTGTTTAATTTCCCTTCGTGCTTACCGAAGGATGATTGCTATGATGATTGTTATGATCGCGTTGATTCTCTTGAAATACCCCATTTTGATGATGCTTGCTATGCTTGTGGCCATGATGCCAATATGAATGATGTTTATGGAGATGAACTTGCTATAGTTCCTTATGTTAAACATGAAATTGTTGCTATTGCACCCACACATAATAGTCCTATTATCATTTTGAATTCTACAAACTACACTATATCGAAGAAGTTTGCTCTTATTGAGGATTATGTTGATGGGTTGCATTTTACCGTTGCACATGATGATTTTCATAGATATAATATGCATGTGCTTTCTGCTCCAACTTGCAATTATTATGAGAGAGGAACTACATCTCCGCCTCTTTATGTTTCCAACACGATAGAATTGCAAGAATCTGCTTATACTATGCATTGGCCTTTACTTGGTGTGCACGAATTGTTCTTTTATGACATGCCGATGCATAGGAAGAGAGTTAGGCTTCGTTGTTTCATGATATATGTTACTTTGTGCTCACTACTAAATCACAAATCATTGTAAATTAAAATTGGCTTTGATATACCTTGGGATCCGGGTGGATTCATTACTTGAGCACTATATGCCTAGCTTAATGGCTTTAAAGAAAGCGCTGCTAGGGAGACAGCCCAGAAGTTTTAGAGAGTCATTTATTTCTGTTGTGTGCTTTTATAAAGTTTAAAAATAAAAATAATGTGCCAAGGTTTGCCTTTAGGATGTTTACAATGCTTGTTGGTTTGTGCGGTACAGGACAGAAACTTTGGCTGTAATGCGCGATTTTAAATTTTTTACTGGAATGTCAAAAGGTTCTGAATTTTTTTGCACTATCTTTATATACAAATTGTTTATTTTTCCTAATTTTTGCAAAAATTTTTGGGTTACATAAGTATGGTGAATGTTCAGATTACTAAAGACTTTCTTGTTTAAGATAGATTCTGTTTTTTATGCATAGTTTGCTTGTTTTGATGAAACTATCAATTTCTATCAGTGGATTAAGCCATGGAAAAGTTATATTACATTAGCTGCAATGCAAAAACAAAATATGAATTGGTTTGCAACAGTACTTTGAGTAGTGATTTGCTTTATTATACTAACGGATCTTACCGAGTTTTCTGTTGAAGTTTTGTGTGGATGAAGTGTTCGAAGATCAAGGAGGTCTCGATATGGGAAAAAGAAGGAGAGGCAAGAGCTCAAGATTGGGCATGCCCAAGGCAACCCAAGTGAATATTCAAGGAGACTCAAGCATCTAAGCTTGGTGATGCCCCGGAAGGCATCCCATCTTTCTTCAACAAGTATCGATATGTTTTCGAATTTGTTTCGTTCATGCGATATGTGCAAATATTCTAGCGTATTTTTCATTTAGTTTTCACTTTTCTTATATGCACCATGATGGTATGAGATATTCCATGGTTGATTTATAGAATGCTCATTGCACTTCACTTAAATCTTTTGAGTATGGCTTTATAGAATGCTTCATGTGCTTCACTTATATTATTTGAAGTATGGATTGCATGTTTCTCTTCACATAGAAAACCGCCATTTGTAGAATGCTCTTTTGCTTCACTTATATTTGTTAGAGCGTGGGCATATATTTTGTAGAAAGAATTAAACTCTCTTGCTTCAGTTATATCTATTTAGAGAGATGACAGGAATTGGTCATTCACATGGTTAGTCATAAAATCCTACATAAAACTTGTAGATCACTGAATATGATATGTTTGATTCCTTGCAATAGTTTTGTGATATAAATGTAGTGATATTAGAGTCGTGCTCGTGGAGTAATTGTGAAATTGAGAAATACTTGTGTTGAGGTTTGCAAGTCTCGTAGCATGCACGTATGCTAACCGTTGTGTGACAAATTTGAAGCATGGGGTGTTCTTTGATTGCCTTTCTTATGAGTGGAGGTCGGGATCGCGCGATGGTTAACTCCTACCAACCCTTCCCCTAGGAGCATGCGTAGTAGTACTTTGCTTCTAGGGCTAATAAACTTTTGCAATAAGTATATGAGTTCTTTATGACTAATGTGAGTCCATGGATTATACGCACTCTCACCCTTCCATCATTGCTAGCCTCTTTGGTACCGTGCATTGCCCTTTCTCACCTCGAGAGTTGGCGCAAACTTCGCCGGTGCATCCAAACCCCGTGATACGATACGCTCTATCACACATAAGCCTCCTTATATCTTCCTCAAAACAGCCACCATACCTACCTATTATGGCATTTCCATAGCCATTCCGAGATATATTGCCATGCAACTTCCATCATCATCATATACATGACTTGAGCATTCATTGTCGTATTGCTTTGCATGATCATAAGATAGCTAGCATGATGTTTTCATGGCTTGTCCGTTTTTTATGTCATTGCTACGCTAGATCATTGCACATCCCGGTACACCGCGGGAGGCATTCATATAGAGTCATATATTTGTTCTAGATATCGAGTTGTAATATTGAGTTGTAAGTAAATAAAAGTGTGATGATCATCATTATTAGAGCATTGCCCCAGTGAGGAAAGGATGATGGAGGCTATGATTCCCCCACAGCTCGGGATGAGACTCTGGACTTAATGAAAAATAAAAGAGGCCAAAGAAGCCCAAATAAAAAAGAGAGGCCAAAGAAGCCCACCAAAAAAATAAAAAAAGAGAGAAAATAAAAAAAAGAGAAAAAGAGAGAAGGGGCAATGTTACTATCCTTTTACTACACTTGTGCTTCAGAGTAGCACCATGTTCTTCATACTGAGAGTCTCTTGAGTTATCACTTTCATATACTAGTGGGAATTTTCATTATAGAACTTGGCTTGTATATTCCGGTGATGGGCTTCCTCAAATGCCCGAGGTCTTCATGAGCAAGCAAGTTGGAAGCACACCCACTTAGTTTCAATATGAGCTTTCATACAATTATAGCTCTAGTGCATCCGTTGCATGGCAATCCCTACTCCTCACATTGACATCAATTAATGGGCATCTCCATAGCTCGTTGATTAGCCGCGTCGATGTGAGACTTTCTCCTTTTTGTCTTCTCCACACAACCTCCACCATCATACTCTATTCCACCTGTAGTGCTATATCCATGGCTTACACTCATGTGTCGCGTGAGGGTTGAAAAGGCTGAAGCGCGTTAAGAAGTATGAACCAATTGCTTGGCTGAAACCGGGGTTGTGCATGATGGGAGCATTTTGTGTGACGAAAATGAAGCATGGCCAAACTATATGATTTTGTAGGGATAAGCTTTCTTTGGCTATGTTATTTTGGTAAGACATAATTGCTTTATTAGTATGCTTGAAGTATTATTGTTTTTTATGTCAAATGATAGACTATTGATTTGAATCACTCGTGTCTTAATATTCATGCCATGATTAGATATATGATCAAGATTATGCTAGGTAGCATTCCACATCAAAAATTATCTTTTTTATCATTTACCTACTCGAGGACGAGCATGAATTAAGCTTGGGGATGCTGATACGTCTCCGTCGTATCTATAATTTTTGATTGTTCCATGCCAATATTCTATAACTTCTACATACTTTTGGCAACTTTTTATACTATTTTTGGGACTAACATATTGATCCAGTGCCCAGTGCCAGTTGCTGTTTGTTGCATGTTTTTTGTTTCACAGAAAACCCATATCAAACGGAGTCCAAACGGGATAAAAACTAACAGAGTTTTTTTTGGAATATTTATGATTTTGGGGAAAAGAAACAATGCGAGACGATGCCCGAGGGGGCCATGAGGCAGGGGGCGTGCTCTAAGCCGTTGTGGCCACCCCGTAAGGCGGTTGGTGCCCTTCTTTCGCCGCAAGAAAGCTAATATCCGGATAGAAATAGTGTTAAAATTTCAGCCCAATCGGTGTTACGGATCTCTGGGATATAAGAAATAGTGAAAGGGCAGAATCTTGAACGCTGAAACAGAGAGAGACAGAGAGAGATCCAATCTCGGAGGGGCTCTTGCCCCTCCCACGCCATGGAGACCATGGACCAGAGGGGAAACCCTTCTCCCATCTAGGGAGAAGGTCAAGGAAGAAGAAGAAGGGGGGCCCTCTCCCCCTCTCTCCCGGTGGCACCGAAACGCCGCCGGGGCCATCATCATCACCATGATCTACACCAACACCTCCGTCATCTTCACCAACATCGTCATCACCTTCCCCCATCTATATTAAGCGGTCCACTCTCCCGCAACCCGATGTACCCTCTACTTGAACATGGTGCTTTATGCTTCATATTACCAATGATGTGTTGCCATCCTATGACGTCTGAGTAGATTTTCGTTGTCCTATCGGTAATTGGTGAATTGCTATGATTGGTTTAATTTGCTTGTGGTTATGTTGTTGTCCTTTGGTGCCCATCATATGAGCGCGTGCACACCATAGGGTTGGTTGCATGTTGATAGGACTATGTATTGGAGGGCAAGAGTGACAGAAGCTTCAACCTAGCATAGAAATTGATGCATACGGGATTGAAGGGGGACCAATATATCTTAATGCTATGGTTGGGTTTTACCTTAATGAACGTTAGTAGTTGCAGATGCTTGCTAATAGTTCCAATCATAAGTGCATAGAATTCCAAGTCAGGGATGACATGCTAGCAGTGGCCTCTCCCACATAAAACTTGTTATCGGTCTAGTAAAGTAGTCAGTTGCTTAGGAACAATTTCACAACTCCTACCACCACTTTTCCACACTCACTATACTAACTTTATTGCTTCTTTATCTAAACAGCCCCTAGTTTATATTTACGTGCTCTTTATATTCTTGCAAACCTATCCAACAACACCTACAAAGTCCTTCTAGTTTCATACTTGTTTTAGGTAAAGCGAACGTTAAGCGTGCGCAGAGTTGTATTGGTGGTCGATAGAACTTGAGGGAATATTTGTTCTACCTTTAGCTCCTCGTTGGGTTCGACACTCTTACTTATCGAAAGAGGCTACAATTGATCCCCTATACTTGTGGGTTATCAAACACCCCATTGGCACCGCGGGTATCCACATGCAAGACATACATCAAGCGTTCTCAAATCCAAAATTTATTCAATCCAATAATGGTGAAACCTCAAAGGTAAAACTCAATTGATCACAACAAGATAGAGAGGGAGAAACACCATATGATCCAACTATATTAACAAAGCTCGTGATACATCAAGATCGTGCCAAATCAAGAACACGAGAGAGTGAGAGAGAGAGAGAGAGGTCAAACACATAGCTACTAGTACATACCCTCAGCCCCAAGGGTGAAATACTCCCTCCTCATCATGGACACTGTCGGTATGATGAAGACGGCCTTCGGTGATGATTTCCCCCTCTGGCAGGGTGCTGGAACAGGGCTCTAGATGGGATCTCTTTGGTACAGAGACTTGCGGGGGAGGAGTCAAAGTTCTAGGTTAACTTTCGGGGTTTGGGGTATTTATAGGAATTTTCAGAGTTGGAATCATGCTAAGAGGTGCCACATGGGGCCCATGGGTTGGCCACGCCCTAGTGGGGAGTGGGGCCCTCGTGTCTCTTCTGGTCCTCCCACGAAGCTTCGAGGGTCTCTTTGTTCCGAAAAAACCATAAAAAAGTTTAGTCCATTCCGAGAACTTTTATTTCTGCACAAAAAACAACATCACAGTAGTTCTGCTGAAAACATCTCAGTCCGGGTTAGTTCCACTTAAATCATACCAAAACCATATAAAATTGTTGTAAACATGGCATGAATACTTCATAAATTATAGATACGTTGGAGACGTATCATGGAGCGATATATCTTTTGATCCACCGCTTTACCATTGGGATCACTGTCAAGCTTCCATTTGGTTGGCATAGGAGACTTGACCGGCTTCACATCATCTAGCTTGAATCTATTGAGCATGTCTTGGGTATACTTGGCTTGGTTCATGAAAGTTCCTTCTCTCCTTTGCTTGACTTCGAACCCAAGAAAGAACTTAAACTCTCCCATCATAGACAACTCAAACTTCTTGGATATTAGTGCGGCAAAATCATCATTAAAAGGTTTGTTAGGAGAACCTAAAATAAATATCATCAACATATAGTTGGCATATGAACAAATCCCCTTTGACCTTCTTAGTAAAAAGAGTGGGATCGATTTTCCCAATTTCAAACCCGCGATCTTGCAACAACTCGGTAAGGTGCTCATACCACGCATGTGGGGCTTGTTTAAGGCCATAGAGCGCCTTGTTGAGTTTATATACATGATTGGGGAGCTTGGGGTCCTCGAATCCTGGGGCTTGTTTGACATATACCAACTCATTCAAGGGACCATTAAGAAATGCACTCTTCACATCCATTTGTTGCAACTTAAAATCATGATGAGATGCATATGCAGGCAACATGTGAATAGATTCAAGACGAGCAACGGGGGAAAAGGTTTCACCATAGTCGATACCTTCGACTTGGGTGTAGCCTTGTGCTACCAATCTTGCCTTGTTTCGCACCACCACACCATTAACATCTTGCTTGTTCTTGAAGATCCATTTGGTCCCAATGACATTGTGGTTCTCCTTTGGCCTTGGCACTAACTCCCACACTTTATTGCACTCGAAGTTGTTGAATTAATCATGCATGGCTTCAAGACAGTCCGTGTCATTGAGCGCTTCATGTAACTTTTGGGGTTCAACACAAGAAACAAACGCATGATGCTCACAAAAGTTTGTCAATTATCTACGAGTAGTTACCCCTTTTCTCAAGCTTCCAAGAACATTCTCCATGACATGTTGTTGATGCTTTAGCTTGGAAGCCACCTTGGCGGCACGACGCTCCAATAGTTCCTCAATGGGCATTTGAGGAGAGACATCATGATCCTCTTGAGCACCATCTTGATCTTGCTCTTGATCTTGAGTTAACTCATGATATTGAGCTTTCTCAGAGTCTTGAACTTGGCCTTGGGCATCATTTGGTGCACCACCATCATCATGAGGTTGATCTTGCCCTTGATCTTGTTCACAAACTTTTGATCTTGAGTTAACTCATGATCTTGAGCTTGCTCTAGGTAGATATGGCACGACCTGTGTGTGCGCTACCATCCCCGCTCCTTCTAGCACCGAGGCGTTCCTCACATCGTCAGCGATCATGAATTCCCCCATTGGCCAACGCAAGGGTCTGGCCACGCTGGCGATCCTAAGAGCATCTCTTGTTGGGGAACGTAGTAATTTCAAAAAATTTCCTACGCACACGCAAGATCATGGTGATGCATAGCAACGAGAGGGGCGAGTGTTGTCCACGTACCCTCATAGACCGAAAGCGAAGCGTTAGAACAACGCGTTGATGCAACAGACGCCTTCACGGCCCGACCGATCAAGCACCAAACTACGGCACCTCCGAAGTTCTAGCACACGCTCAGCTCGATGACGATCCCGTACTCGATCCAGCAGAATGTCGGGAAGAGTTCTCACAAGACGACGGCGTGGTGGACGATCTTGATGTTCTACCGTCGCAGGGCTTCGCCTAAGCACCGCTACAATATTATCGAGGAGGACTATGGTAGAGGGGGGCACCGCACACGGCTAAGAGATCAAGAGATCAATTGTTCTCTCTTAGAGGTGCCCCCTGCCCTCGAATATAAAGGAGCCAAGGGGGAGGGGCGGCCGGCCCAGGAGGGCGCTCCAAGGGCGAGTCCTACTCCCACCAGGAGTAGGACTCCCTTCTTTCCTAATTGGAGTAGGAGAAGGGGGGAAGGAGGAGGGAGAGAGGAAGGAAGGGGGAGCGCCGCCCCCCTCTCCTTGTCCTATTCAGACTAGGGGGAGGGGCGCGGCCAAGCCCTTGCCTCCTCTCTTCCTCTCCACTTGGGCCCATGTAGGCCCATTAAGCCTCCGGGGGGTTCCGGTAACCTCCCGGTACTCTTGTAAAATCCCGATTTCACCCGGAACACTTCCGATATCCAAATATAGGCTTCCAATATATCAATCTTCATGTATCGACCATTTCGAGACTCCTCGTCATGTCTTTAATCTCATCCGGGACTCCGAACAAACTTTGATACATCAAAACTCATAAACTCATAATATAATTGTCATCGAAACCTTAAGCGTGCGGACCTACGGGTTCGAGAACTATGTAGACATGACCTAGAACTGTTTCCGGTCAATAACCAATAGCGGAACCTGGATGCTCATATTGGCTCCTACATATTCTATGATCTTTATCGGTCAAACCGCATAACAACATACGTTGTTCCCTTTGTCATCGGTATGTTACTTGCCCGAGATTCGATCGTCGGTATCTCAATACCTAGTTCAATCTCGTTACCGGCAAGTCTCTTTACTCGTTATGTAATGCATCATTCCGTAACTAACTCATTAGCTACATTGCTTGCAAGGCTTATATTGATGTGCATTAGCGAGAGGGCCCAGAGATACATCTCCAACAATCGGAGTGACAAAACCTAATCTCGAAGTACGCCAACTCAACATGTACCTTTGGAGACACCTGTAGAGCTCCTTTATAATCACCCGATTCGTTGCTGACGCTTTGGTAGCACACAAAGTGTTCCTCTGGTAAACGGGAGTTGCATAATCTCATAGTTATAGGAACTTGTATAAGTCATGAAGAAAGCAATAGCAACATACTAAACGATCAAGTGCTAAGCTAACGGAATGGGTCAAGTCAATCACATCATTCTCCTATTGATGTGATCCCGTTAATCAAATGACAACACATGTCTATGGTTAGGAAACATAACCATCTTTGATTAATGAGCTAGTCAAGTAGAGGCATACTAGTGACATTAAGTTTGTCTATGTATTCACACATGTATCATGTTTCCGGTTAATACAATTATAGCATGAATAATAAACATTTATCATGATATGAGGAAATAAATAATAACTTTATTATTGCCTCTAGGGCATATTTCCTTCAGTCTCCCACTAGCACTAGAGTCAGTAATCTAGATTACACAGTAATGATTCTAACACCCATGGAGTCTTGGTGCGGATCATGTTTTGCTCGTGGAAGAGGCTTAGTCAACGGGTCTGCAACATTCAGATCCGTATGTATCTTGCAAATCTCTATGTCTCCCACCTGGACTTGGTCCCGGATGGAATTGAAGCGTCTCTTGATGTGCTTGTTCCTCTTGTGAAGTCTGGATTCCTTTGCCAAGGCAATTGCACCAGTATTGTCAAAGAAGGTCTTCATTGGTCCCGATGCACTCGGTATGACACCTAGATCGGAAATGAACTCTTTCATCTAGAATCCTTCATTTGCTGCTTCCGAAGCAGCTATGTACTCCGCTTCACATGTAGATCCCGCCACGACGCTTTGTTTAGAACTGCACCAACTGACAGCTCCACCGTTCAATATAAACACGTATCTAGTTTGCGATTTAGAATCGTCCGGATCAGTGTCAAAGCGTGCATCGACGTAACCATTTACGACTAGCTCTTTGTCACCTCCATAAACGAGAAACATATCCTTTGTCCTTTTCATGATATTCTTGACCGCTGTCCAGTGATCCACTCCTGGATTACTTTGGTACCTCCCTGATAAACTTATTGCTAAGCATACATCAGTTCTGGTACACAGCATTGCATACATGATAGAGCCTATGGCTGAAGCATAGGGAACATCTTTCATTTTCTCTCTATCTTCTGCTGTGGTCGGGCATTGAGTCTGACTCAACTTCACACCTTGTAATATAGGTAAGAACCCTTTCTTTGCCTGATCCATTTTGAACCTTTTCAAAACTTTATCAAGGTATGTGCTTTGTGAAAGTCCAATTAAGCGTCTTGATCTATCTCTATAGATCTTGATGCCCGATATGTAAGCAGCTTCACTGAGGTCTTTCAACGAAAAACTTTTATTCAAGTATCCCTTTATGCTATCCAGAAATTCTATATCATTTCCAATCAACAATATGTCATTTACATATAATATTAGAAATGCTACAGAGCTCTCGCTCACTTTCTTGTAAATACATGCTTCTCCAAAAGTCTGTATAAAACCATATGCTTTGATCACACTATCAAAGCGTTTATTCCAACTCCGAGATGCTTGCACCAGTCCATAAATGGATCGCTGGAGCTTGCACACTTTCTTAGAACCTTTTGGATCGACAAAACCTTCCGGCTGCATCATATACAACTCTTCTTCCAGAAATCCATTCAGGAATGCAGTTTTGACATCCATTTGCCAAATTTCATAATCATAAAATGCGGCAATTGCTAACATGATTCGGACAGACTTAAGCATCGCTACGGGTGACAAAGTCTCATCATAGTCAACCCCTTGAACTTGTCGACAACCTTTCGCAACAAGTCGAGCTTTGTAGACAATTACATTATCATCAGCGTCAGTCTTCTTCTTGAAGATTCATTTATTCTCGATGGCTTGCCGATCATTGGGGCAAGTTAATCAAAGTCCATACTTTGTTCTCATACATGGATCCCATCTCAGATTTCATGGCCTCAAGCCATTTTGCGGAATCTGGGCTCATCATCGCTTCCTCATAGTTCGTAGGTTCGCCATGGTCAAGTAACATGACTTCCAGAATAGGATTACCGTACCACTCTGGTGCGGATCTTACTCTGGTAGACCTACGAGGTTCGGTAGTAACTTGATCTAAAGTTTCATGATCAATATCACTAGCTTCCTCACTGATTGGTGTAGTTGTCGCAGGAACCCGTTCTTGTGATGAACTACTTTCCAATAAGGGAGCAGGTACAGTTACCTCATCAAGTTCTACATTCCTCCCACTCACTTCTTTCGAGAGAAACTCCTTCTCTAGAAAGGATCCGAATTTAGCAACAAAAATCTTGCCCTCGGATCTGTGATAGAAAGTGTACCCAATAGTCTCTTTTGGGTATCCTATGAAGACACATTTCTCCGATTTGGGTTCGAGCTTATCTGGTTGAAGTTTCTTGACATAAGCATTGCAGCCCCAAACTTTAAGAACCGACAACTTTGGTTTCTTGCCAAACCACAGTTCATAAGGCGTCGTCTCAACGGATTTTGATGGTGCCCTATTTAACGTGAATGCGGCCGTCTCTAAAGCATAACCCCAAAACAATAGCGGTAAATCAGTAAGAGACATCATATATCGCACCATATCTAGTAAAGTATGATTACGACGTTCGGACACACCATTTCGTTGTGGTGTTCCAGGTGGCGTGAGTTACGAAACTATTCTGCATTGCTTCAAATGTAAACCAAACTTGTAACTCAAATATTCTCCTCCACGATCAGATTGTAGAAATTTTATTTTCTTGTTACGATGATTTTCCACTTCATTCTTAAATTCCTTGAACTTTTCAAATGTTTCAGACTTATGTTTCATCAAGAAGATATACCCATATCTGCTCAAATCATCTGTGAAGGTGAGAAAATAACGATACCCTCCGCGAGCCTCAATATTCATTGGACCACATACATCAGTATGTATGATTTCCAACAATCAGTTGCTCGCTCCATAGTTCCGGAGAACGGCGTTTTAGTCATCCTGCCCATGAGGCACGGTTCGCAAGTACCAAGTGATTCCAGAAGTCCATCAGTATGGAGTTTCTTCATGCGCTTTACACCAATATGACCCAAACGGCAGTGCCACAAATAAGTTGCACTATCATTATCAACTCTGCATCTTTTGGCTTCAACATTATGAATATGTGTATCACTACTATCGAGATTTAATAAAAATAGACCACTCTTCAAGGGTGCATGACCATAAAAGATATTACTCATATAAATAGAACAACCATTATTCTCTCGATTTAAATGAATAACCGTCTCGCATCAAACAAGATCCAGATATAATGTTCATGCTCAACGCCGCACCAAATAACAATTATTTAGGTCTAAAACTAATCCCGATGGTAGATGTAGAGGTAGCGTGCGATCGCGATCACATCGACTTTGGAACCATTTCCCACGCCAGATCGTCACCTCGCCCTTAGCCAATCTTCGCTAATCCGTAGTCCTCGCTTCGAGTTGCAAATATTAGCAATGTAACCAAGATCAAATACCCAGGTGCTCTGCGAGCATTAGTAAGGTACACATCAATAACATGTATATCACATATACCTTTGTTCACTTTGCCATCCTTCTTATCCACCAAATACTTGGGGCAGTTCCGCTTCTAGTGTCCATCGCTTGCGAGAGAAGCACTCGATCTCGTGCTTAGGTCCAGACTTGGGTTTCTTCTCTTGAGCAGCAACTTGCTTGTCTGTTCTTCTTGAAGTTCCTTCTTCTTCCCTTTGCCCTTTTCTTGAAACTGGTGGTCTTATTGACCATCAACACTTGATGCTCCTTCTTGATTTCTACCTCCACAGCTTTTAGCATTGCGAAGAGCTTGGAAATAGTCTTGTCCATCCCTTGCATATTATAGTTCATCACGAAGCTATTGTAGCTTGGTGGCAATGATTGAAGAATTCTGTCAATGACACTATCATCAGGAAGATTAACTCCTAGTTGAAACAAGTGATTATTATACCCAGACATTTTGAGTATATGTTCACTGACAGAGCTATTCTCCTCCATCTTACAGCTATAGAATTTATTGGAGACTTCATATCTCTCAATCCGGGCATTTGCTTGAAATATTATCTTCAACTCCTGGAACATCTCATATGCTCCATGACGTTCAGAACATCGTTGAAGACCCGGTTCCAAGCCGTAAAGCATGGCACACTGAACTATCGAGTAGTCATCAACTTTGCTCGCGGACATTCTTAACGCGTCGCTTGCATCTGTAGCAGGCTCGCACCCAGCGGTGCTTTCAGGGCGTAATTCTTACGTGCAATGAGGATAATCCTCGAATTCGGACCCAAATCCGTGTAATTGCTACCATCATCTTTCAACTTAGCTTTCTCAAGGAACGCATTAAAATTCAACGGAACAACAAAGACGAGCCATCTATCTACAACAAACATAGACAAGCAAAATACTATCAGGTACTAAGTTCATGATAAATTTAAGTTCAATTAATCATATTACTTAAGAACTCCCACTTAGACACACATCTCTCTAGTCATCTAAGTGATCACGTGATCCAAATCAACTAAACCATGTCCGATCGTCACGTGAGATGGAGTAGTTTGTAACGCCCTCGATGCGGCTATATCTCCCACGTGTCGAAGCACGACTTAGAGGCATAACCGCATTGAAAGCAATGTCGCAAGTGAGGTAATCTTCACACAACCCATGTAATACATAAGGGAAAGAGATACATAGTTGGCTTACAATCGCCACTTCACACAACTACATGAATAAAGCATTACATCATACAGATACAATCAAGGTCCGACTACGGAACCAAAATAAAAGAAGAACCCCAAATGCGACAAAGGTCCCTGATCGACCCCAACCGGGCTCCACTCTCGATCAACTAGAACGAAACAACACAAAGGACAAGATCTTCATCAAGCTCCTCCTTGAGCTTGGTTGCGCCACCGCCTTTCGGGAACATAGGCACCGCAAACTGGTTTTGAAGTATCCGGTGAGCCACGAGGACTCAGCAATCCCATTACCATGGGTATCAAGACTAGCAAAGCTTAATGGGAAAGGAAGGGGTAAAGTGGTGAGGTTGCAACAGCGACTAAGCAAGTATGGTGGCTAACCAACGCAAATAAGAGTGAGAAGAGAACAAGCGGAACGGTCGTGAAGCTAGCAATGATCAAGAGGTGATCCTGAACACCTACTTACGTCAAACATAACACAGAAACCGTGTTCACTTCCCGGACTCCGCCGAGAAAGAGACCGTCACGGCTACACACTCGGTTGATGCGTTTTAATTCGGATCAAGTGTCAAGTTATCTACAACCGGACATTAACAAATTCCCATCTGCCATATAACCGCGGGCACGGCTCTCGAAAGTTTAAACCCTGCAGGGGTGTCCCAACTTAGCCCATGACAAGCTCTCGCGATCAACGAAGGAATAGACCTTCTCCCAGGAAGACCCGATCAGTCTCGGAATCCTGGTACATCAAGACATTTCGACAATGGTAAAACAAGACCAGCAAAGCCTCCCGGCGTGCCGACATCCTGATAGTAGCCGCGTGTATCTCGTCTCAGGGCAACACCGGATAAGCGAAGCGTACAGGTACCGACGTAACCCAAGTTGCCAAGGGATGGTCCCGCACGATGCTCTAGTTTGGACCAACGCTTAGACAAGCACTGGCCCGGGGGGGCTATAATAAAGATGACCCTTGGGTTAATTACTCCCAAGGGAAAAGTAGGTGGTGGTGAGGAAAATGGTAAAAGTCAATGTTGGGCCTTGCTGGACAAGTTTTATTCAAAGCGAACTGTCAGGGGGGGTCCCATAAATCACCCGACCGCCTTAGGAACGCAAAATCCGGGAACATAACACCGGTATGACGGAAACTAGGGCGGAAAAAGTGGCCCAAAACCCAGCAAACTCCCCT
This sequence comes from Aegilops speltoides, assembly GCA_021437245.1. Lineage (NCBI taxonomy): Eukaryota > Viridiplantae > Streptophyta > Magnoliopsida > Poales > Poaceae > Aegilops > Aegilops speltoides. Next base: position 136,837,705 of record CM038141.1, read on the forward strand.
CCATGCTCTCGGTCGTTCGATCACGATCGCGTGGCCGAAAACCGCACCTCATTTGGACTCTCCTAGCTCCCTCTTCCTATAAAACTAGATCCCCCCCCCCCGATTTTTCGCGCAGTCCAAACCCTAGCCTTATTCCTCACCCGCCGCCAGAGCTTCTCCCGCCACGCCCGAGCGCCTCGGCTCCCTCGTCGCCGCCCGCTCGCCTGGCGCCTCCCCGCCGGCTCTCCTCGCCGCCGTAGCCCCGAGCTCGCGCCTCCCGTTGCTCCCGAAGCGCCACCGCCGTCGGGAATGGATGGATCCGGCCGGGATCCGCCCCATCCCGGACCTCTCCGGCCCTTCCCGCCTCGCCATGCCTTGCCGGCGTTTCGCCGGAGGCCGCGCCGCCGATCGCCGTTCGGGGGGATCGGGAGGAGCCCCGATCCGCCGCCACGTTGTCCCCGCGTGGCCCCGGTGGGCCTCTGTCCCGCTCCGGCCCACCAGCCCAGCAGCGCCCGGCCCAGCCGGCCTGCCCGCACACACGCACGGTCGGGGAAGGCTCTGATTACCAACTTTAAAATATGTTTTAGGGCAGAACAGTAGCAAATTCATAATTTGCATATGGGGATTTTCCGGAATTGTTGTTTGTTGTTCCGGCCTCATTTAAACTTGACTAAATAGTTAGTTTACTTTTGATTCACCCCTTGCCATGTTTAACAACATTTAATATTGATGAGTAGCATAACCGAGAGCGAACTAAATACTTGAATGTGGTGTTCCGTCAATATGCAACTCGTTGCATATTGGGCTCCACTTAATTTGTAGTGTTGTTTGTTGCACTTTGCTTTGCCATGCCATGCCTCATTAAACCGGACATGCATCATACTTGATTGTGCATCATGCCATGATTATGCTTGTGTGTTTACCATGTTGTTTGTTTCTTTCCGGTGTTGCTTCTTAGTTCCGGTAATGTTGCGATTGTGAGGATTCGTTCGACTACGCCCGTTTGTCTTCTTCATGGACTCGTTCTTCTTCCTTGCGGATTTCGGCAAGATGACCGCTACTACTGGATCTCACTACTATCATTGCTATGCTAGTTGCCTCGTTCTTTCGCTATGTTGCGCTACCTATTACCTGTTTGTCCAGCCATCCCATATTGCCATGAACCTCTAACCTTTGACACCTTTCCTATGCAAACCGTTGGTTGGCTATGTTACCGCTTTTGCTCAGCCCCTCTTATAGCGTTGCTAGTTGCAGGTGAAGTTGAAGATTTCTCCATGGTGGACAGGATTTTGGTTGGGATATCACAATATCTCTTACAATATTAATGCATCTATATATTTGGTAAAGGGTGGAAGGCTCGGCCTTATGCCCGTGTTTTGTTCCACTTTGCTGCCCTAGTTTCGCCATACCGTGTTATGTTCCCGGATTTTGCGTTCCTAACGCGGTCGGGTGATTTATGGGACCCCCGACAGTTCGCTTTGAATAAAACTTGTCCAGAAGGCCCAACATTGACTTTTACCATTTGCCTCACCACCACCTACTTTTTCCCTTGGGAGTCGCTCTCTCGAGGGTCATCTTTATTCAGCCCCGGCCGTTGCTTGTCTAAGCGTTGGTCCAAACTAGAGCACCGTCTGGACCATCCCTTGGCAACTTGGGTTACGTCGGTACCAGACGCTTCGCTTATCCGGTGTTGCCACGAGAACGAGATATGTGCAGCTCCTATCGGGATTGTCGACGATCGGGCGGCTTTGCTGGTCTTGTTTTACCATTGTCGAAATGTCTTGATGTACCGGGATTCCGAGACTGATCGGGTCTTCCTGGGAGAAGGTCTATTCCTTCATTGATCGCGAGAGCTTGTCATGGGCTAAGTTGGGACACCCTGCAGGTATAAACTTTCGAGAGCCGTGCCCGTGGTTATGTGGCAGATGGGAATTTGTTAATGTCCGGTTGTAGATAACTTGACACTTGATCCGAATTAAAACGCATCAACCGAGTGTGTAGCCGTGACGGTCTCTTTCTCGCGGAGTCCGGAAGTGAACACGGTTTCGTGTTATGTTTGACGTAAGTAGGTGTTCAGGATCACCTCTTGATCATTGCTAGCTTCACGACCGTTCCGCTTGTTTCTCTTATCGCTCTCATTTGTGTATGTTAGCCACCATATCATGCTTAGTCGCTGCTGCAACCTCACCACTTTACCCCTTCCTTTCCCATTAAGCTTTGCTAGTCTTGATACCCATGGTAATGGGATTGCTGAGTCCTCGTGGCTCACCAGATACTTCCAAAACCAGTTTGCAGGTGCCGATGAAACCGTGCAGGTGACGCATCCGAGCTCAAGGAGGAGCTCGATGAAGATCTTGCCCTTTGTGTTGTTTCGTTCTAGTTGATTAGTAGTGGAGCCCAGTTGGGGTCGATCGGGGACTTTTGTCGCATTTGGGGTTCTTCTTTTATTTTGGTTCCGTAGTCGGACCTTGATTGTATCTGTATGATGTAATACTTTATTCATGTAATTGTGTGAAGTGGCGATTGTAAGCCAACTATGTATCTCTTTCCCTTATGTATTACATGGGTTGTGTGAAGATTACCTCACTTGCGACATTGCTTTCAATGCGGTTATGCCTCTAAGTCGTGCTTCGACACGTGGGATATATAGCCGCATCAAGGGCGTTACATAGTTTCAATGGTGAACATCACTATGTTGATCATATCTACTATATGATTCATGTTCGACCTTACGGTCTCCAGGTTCCGAGGCCATATCTGTATATGCTAGGCTCGTCAAGTTTAACCTGAGTATTCCGCATGTGCAACTGTTTTGCACCCGTTGTATTTGAACGTAGAGCCTATCACACCCGATCATCATGTGGTGTCTCAGCACGAAGAAACTTTCGCAACGGTGCATACTCAGGGAGAACACTTCTTGATAATTTAGTGAGAGATCATCTTAAAATGCTACCGTCAATCAAAGCAAGATAAGATGCATAAAGGATAAACATCACATGCAATCAATATAAGTGATATGATATGGCCATCATCATCTTGTGCTTGTGATCTCCATCTCCGAAGCACCGTCGTGATCACCATCGTCACCGGCGTGACACCTTGATCTCCATCATAGCATCGTTGTCGTTACGCCATCTATTGCTTCTACGACTATCGCTATCGCTTAGTGATAACGTAAAACAATTACAGGGCGTTTGTATTTCATACAATAAAGCGACAACCATATGGCTCCTGGCAGTTGCCGATAATTCGGTTACAAAACATGATCATCTCATACAATAAAATATAGCATCACGTCTTGACCATATCACATCACAACATGCCCTGCAAAAACAAGTTAGACGTCCTCTACTTTGTTGTTGCAAATTTTACGTGGCTGCTACGGGCTTAGCAAGAACCGTTCTTACCTACGCATCAAAACCACAATGATAGTTTGTCAAGTTGATGCTGTTTTAACCTTCGCAAGCACCGGGCGTAGCCACACTTGGTTCAACTAAAGTGAGAGAGACAGACACCCGCCAGTCACCTTTAAGCAACGAGTGCTCGTAGTGGTGAAACCAATCTCACGTAAGCATATGCGTAATGTCGGTCCGGGCCGCTTCATCTCACAACGCCGCTGAACCAAAGTATGACATGCTGGTAAGCAGTATGACTTATATCACCCACAACTCACTTGTGTTCTACTCGTGCATATGACATCTACGCATAAAACCTGGCTCGGATGCCACTGTTGGGGAACGTAGTAATTTCAAAAAAAAATCCTACGCACACGCAAGATCACGGTGATGCATAGCAACGAGAGGGAAGAGTGTTATCCACGTACCCTCGTAGACCGAAAGCGGAAGCATTAGAACAACGCGGTTGATGTAGTCGTACGTCTTCACGGCCCGACCGATCAAGCACCGAAACTACGGCACCTCCGAGTTCTAGCACACGTTCAGCTCGATGATGATCCCCGTACTCTGATCCAGCAGAATGACGGGGAAGAGTTCCGTTAGCACGACGGCGTGGTGACGATCTTGATGTTCTACCATCGCAGGGCTTCACCTAAGCACCGCTACAATATTATCGAGGAGGACTATGGTGGAGGGGGGCACCGCACACGGCTAAGAGATCAAGAGATCAATTGTTCTCTCTTAGAGGTGCCCCCTGCCCCCGTATATAAAGGAGCCAAGGGGGAGGGGGCGGCCGGCCAAGGAGGGCGCGCCAAGGGGGAGTCCTATAGGACTCCCTTCTTTCCTAATTGGAGTAGGAGAAGGGGGGAAGGAGGAGGGAGCGAGGAAGGAAGGGGGGCGCCGCCCCCCTCTCCTTGTCCTATTCGGACTAGGGGGGAGGGGGCGCGGCCAAGCCCTTGCCTCCTCTCTTCCTCTCCACTAGGGCCCATGTAGGCCCATTAAGCCTCCGGGGGGTTCCGGTAACCTCCTAGTACTCCGGTAAAATCCCGATTTCACCCGGAACACTTCCGATATCCAAATATAGGCTTCCAATATATCAATCCTCATGTCTCGACCATTTCGAGACTCCTCGTCATGTCCGTAATCTAATCCGGGACTCTGAACAAACTTCGGTACATCAAAACTCATAAACTCGTAATATAACTATCATCGAAACCTTAAGCATGCGGACCCTACGGGTTTGAGAACTATGTAGACATGACCTAAAACTGTTTCCGGTCAATAACCAATAGCAGAACTTGGATGCTCATATTGGCTCCTACATATTCTACGAAGATCTTTATCGGTCAAACCGCATAACAACATACGTTATTCCTTGTGTCATCGATATGTTACTTGCCCGAGATTCGATTGTCGGTATCTCAATACCTAGTTCAATCACGTTACCGTCAAGTCTCTTTACTCGTTATGTAATGCATCATCCGTAACTAACTCATTAGCTACATTGCTTGCAAGGCTTTTATTGATGTGCATTACCGAGAGGGCCCAGAGATACCTCTCCGACAATCGGAGTGACAAAACCTAATCTCGAAATACGTCAACTCAACATGTACCTTTGGAGACACCTGTAGAGCTCCTTTATAATCACCCAGTTACGTTGTGACGTTTGGTAGCACACAAAGTGTTCCTCCGGTAAACGGGAGTTGCATAATCATCATAGTTATAGGAACTTGTAGAAGTCATGAAGAAAGCAATAGCAACATACTAAACCATCAAGTGCTAAGCTAACGGAATGGGTCAAGTCAATCACATCATTCTTCTAATGATGTGATCCCGTTAATCAAATGACAACACATGTCTATGGTTAGGAAATATAACCATCTTTGATTAATGAGCTAGTCAAGTAGAGGCATACTAGTGACATTAAGTTTGTCTATGTATTCACACATGTATCATGTTTCCGGTTAATACAATTATAGCATGAATAATAAACATTTATCATGATATGAGGAAATAAATAATAACTTTCTTATTGCCTCTAGGGCATATTTTCTTCATCTCTAACAGACCCCTTAAAACGCACGAAACTGTAAAATAACCCACAATTTATAGTTTTAGATGAAAAAAACGACCCGAATAGAAACTGTAAACGACTCGGACCTGTAAAAAAATTAAGGAGCGTGGAAAACATCCTCGCCAAACACGTGAAAATAAAGATTTCGGAGGCAACCCGAGGGTGGCCTGTATACGTGAAAGACCATTGGCGGGAATCCAACTGCCATCGAAACCTACATGGCGCGCTCCTGTCCACCCGTCCCCGCCGCCGTGCCGCATGCGCCATGACGCGTTCGCCATGCTCTCTCTCCGACGGAGGAGCTAGCTAGCTAGCTCAATCGATTCAAACGGAGCTAGCTGGCCAGCTCAATCGATTCGCTAGAGCTAGCTAGCTAGCTACGGCGAATCGAGGAGTCCGGCAGCCGCCCTCGCGTGCCCTGGTCTCCGCCCACGCGCACGGTCGCCCATCGTCTTCCTCGTCCACTCGTTCGTTAGCGGCCGCCCTGGCCTACGGTATGTGCCGATTTCAAATTGGTGTGAGGAAGAGGACTGCTAGAGAAAAAGTGGCTAGCTGTGTGCCTGTTCGTTATATTCAGAGAATGTTCTTTTTTATGGATTAATTATACGGATATGCTCAACCATGGCTAAAATCGGCCCTTAAAACACGTTTTTCTCGGCCCTTATAATAACTTTAAGGGTCTACGATATAAAAGGTCTGCTAGAGATGCTCTAACAGCCTGGTCCATCTAGAAACAACGCAACTGATGCGTTTTTGACGGCGAGACCTCCTCCATCTTGCGGCTCTTCACGTCTATTCAGGACAAGGCCCCCTCTTGGGCAAGGGCAGGCGCGTACGGATCGATTTGTGTACAAGACATTAAGGGGCACTAAACTCGTTCCGTGCATAGGGGCACCAAACCGGAGCAGGCGTACAGATCGATTTATGCACCAAACTCGTTGTGTGCATAGGGTCATAATCTTGTACTCGGGCTGAGTAGCCCGTCACCAATGCTCTGCAGCTCTCAGTCTTGCCTTTTGTGTACAAGACATTAAGGGGTTGTTTAGATTGTGACTATCATTGCCATATATTGCCACATGATTTTGCCACACTTGCCTTAGTTGAGTTGCTCAAATTGTTAGCCAAACTTTGGCTTGCCTAATCTTGCCACACTTTTTGTGTTTATGACATGTGGGGTTCACTGCTTATAAAAAAAATACTTGCCTTAGGTGTGGCTATAACCAAACACCTACCTAACTTGATCAAACTTGCCTAAGATTAAGTGTGGCCAAGTGTGGCAAAGTGTGGCAACCCTTAAGTTTGCACCCCCTCCCTCTATTCTGTTGTATCAACCCTTTCTACCAATGAAAAAAAAACTGGCTGTTTCGATACCAATATAAAAAGACCCAAAGAGGCAGATCCAAACCATCTCAGCCGTCAAATCATGTTATCTAGCGGTTCAAATCGCTTCAGTGTTGAGCACCAAACATGTTTAACGCTTTAATTACCCACAACCATTGATTGTAAACACGTTTTGACTCAACGCTATCCATGAAATTTGCCATGTAATTAATATCAAAAAAGTAATTGATATCTTACCAAATACCAATATGCAACAGATATATCTTACCTAATATAACGTGCATCTAATATCCTACCTAATATTCCCTTCGTTCCTAAATATTTGTCTTTCTAGACATTTCAAATGGACTACATATACGGATGTATGTAGACATATTTTAGAGTGTAGATTCATTCATTTTGCTTCGTATGTAGTCACTTGTTGAAATGTCTAGAAAGACAAATATTTATGAACGGAGGGAGTATAAACGTGCAACGTACATTATTACTAGTATTAAGAAGAAGAAAGAGTCAGCCCCCCACAAAAAAAAACTAGCTCCATGTACAACACCACCGCGCGGCTACTACAAGAAGTTTTATGGCACACACATCTCACCGCCGCGCAGACCGCTTGTTCCGAGTTCCAACAAAAGAGCTTGGGCTCAGCCTCAGCTTTGCACACCCGCGCAAAACGATGAATCCTCCGTCGCCAACCCAATGCTCCAGCTCTCCGTCCCCGCGCGCCACCGTCGAGCCTACCGGCGCCCATTATTCCTCGCCGGACCCAAGGCGCTCCTTTACCGCCGCGGGCACGCCCCCGCGTGGTGCCAGCGACGACGCGTGCGTCGCCATCAGTGACGTCGACGCCTTCGCGCGCACCATCGCCGCCATCCGGTCCAAGCCCCAGGCGGCGGCGGCGGCAGCCTCGCCCTCCTCCGACCACCTCGCCTCCGTGCTGTCCCACTACGCGGCCAGGTGGCTCCCGGATGTTGCTGCCTCGTCCCCCTCGGGGCGCTTCCAGCTGCCCCCGGAGAGCCCCACCGCCACGTGGCTCAAGAAGCGGCTCCTGCTCGAGTCCCTCGTCGCCGCGCTCCCGCCCGACGACGCCGCCGGCGAAGACAGGGACGACGGCATTGCGTGCGACTTCCTCCTCCGCCTGCTCCGCGCCGGGAGCATGGTGGGCGCCGACGCGGCGCTGCTGGGAGACCTCGAGGCCCGCGCGGCGCGGCGTCTCGACCAGGCGTCGCTCGGCGCCGTCATGATCCCGGCGTTCGGCCTGCAGGGGGTTGCCCGCGATCGCCACCACCATACGACGACGACGACGACGCGCCCGCCGTGCGCAACGCTGCTGGACGTGCCCCTTGTGCTTCGTCTGGTGCGCGGGTTCCTGCGGGAGGGCGCCAAGGCGGGCGGCGGCGGCGCGGCGGCCGCCAGGGTGGCGAAGCTGGTAGACGCGTACCTCTCCGAGGCGGCGCTAGAGGCCGGGTTGCGGCCGGCGGAGTTCGAGGAGCTCGCGCGCGCCGTGCCAGCGTACGCCCGCGCCGCCGACGACGGACTGTACCGCGCCGTGGACACCTACCTTAAGGTAAGTGCGGCGTCTCTGCTCGGTTAAACATGTTTATGGTGTGTCTTGTTAGTTAATCTCGACCGTACATCGTCATGGCAGTGATGCCATCATGCCTCCCGTTAGAAAAAACGGTCTCGCGCCATGCTCTTCAGTCTGCACGCGTGCCATTGATCTTTCGAACTTTCAGCAGAAATGGAATCATCGACGTGTTGATAAAAGAAAGTGAGCAGCACTACAACGTTGCTGCCAATCTAATATAGTAGTACTGCACTCCCTCGATTTTTTCACAGTATATTTGCTCAAAGTTGAGATAGTACATGAACTATCTCAATAAACAAGGTAATACGTACTCCAAAGAGAATATATAACGCACAGAAATGGAGTACTATATTTCTTCTCGGTAAGCAAACTCCAAAGAGAATCTATGAGTACCGAGATCCCCAACAAACCGCCAACAAGGCATATATTATCTCACAATCTCAATTAAACTAGTACTAGTACGGTACGTAGTAGCAGTATCTCTTCCCCACTTGGGATCTATTAAGGGCATGTACAATGGTGGCATATGGATACATATGCCTCATGATAAAAAGTAATTTGAGGCACCTACATTTATTTTTTCTTCCCAATGCAAGCTACCGCTAGTGAGTCTCATTAAGAAATAAAAAATAAAGACTTTAGTATACATGCATCTCTACTTTTCACTTCAATCTTTTCAGCTTTTGTCATCGGACCACACTTTTTCTTTTCAAGCACCCGCCTCCTGAAGAGGATCCCGATTCCCTATCCGAACCTACTTTACGTCATATCCGATCCTACATGGCATGCGAGGCATCACCTTGAGGCTATGCATTGTACATGCCCTAATAGTCGCTACTATCAAAAATTGGCCCTAATGTTTTGACATGCCAATAATTGGTAGTAATACCAGAATTTTTTTTGCGGGGTAGTAATACCAGAAATTGCTAATAGTAGTTGACAACTTTTTTAGAGGTTGATACGGCCATTTGGTATCCATCCAATATTCCAATTGCTAGTCAATTTGTTGCTCCAAGGCGCGAGGTCAAAACTGGAGCATTGCACTGTAGTCAGTGTAGCTGATGCCTGATGCTGATGGTGAGGCAAATCATTCGAGCATGGCATGGCATGCATTGATGCATATGTGTATCCAAGTTCTGTGGTTCCCTTTTCCACCAGCCAGCCGTTGGCTTTGTCGATGTGATATGCCGAAAAGGCAACTCCAATAGGACAGTCTCTCACAGGGCGTGCACGTGGTTCCATGCATGGGGGCTGTATACGTTGGCCGATGTGTCTGTGTTGGACGCATGCATGCTATGCTCGAGGTAAAGGAAAAATGTAAGGCTGGAAGTACACCCATGTTTCTGTGCGTTTGACCATAGTAATTCAGGTTGGACCGTATCATACGCACATGATACACTAGTATTACCTCCGTGATGATTTATTAGTTCCTTTGTATAATTTACATCAAATTCTAACTAACAAATGTTAATACATGTCAACAAAAATTATATTGTTAGATTCGTATTGGAACGTAGTTTTCAAAAATATATTTTTTGTGACATGCATGAACATTTTGGCTTTGCGCTCAGAGCCTGTTCGACAAAGCATGCACGAGTTCCTCACTAGTACTAGAATTTTGTTTAGTCATGCCACTAGCATCTTTAGATCCAAAAAATTTCATTAAAAATAATATTTTAATACATTTTTTTAACTCTTTGATCAAACAAAGAAAACCATTATGTTTTGCACCAAAATCCTTTAGCTTTTTATAAAAAGGTGGGTTATATGTCTCATTTCTGAATAGCCCCACACGGCCACCCATTCCTGTGGGATCCTTCTCTTCGTTTTGTCCTTTGCAAGATGAGATTAGGGCCCACCCGCTCAGATCTACACCTACCCGTTTGTACCATCTCCAACAATGCACAGTCTAGTCACACCAGAAAGAAAGTAAAGAAATATCTTGGTTTTTGGACTCGCAGTGGTACTTCGTAGGTCACGATGTAAATCACGTGAGCTACTTGGCGAGAGCTGGGTTTCACAATGATTTTTATTATCTGCCCTTGCATATGGATGAAGAGACCTGAGTATGTTGGTGATACACGAGTTGCGCTCGGGGTCCGGTCCGTGCCGTTGATTCTGATGGCTGTGAGACGTGTGACGTGCAGGCGCACCCGCACGCCAGCAAGGAGGAGCGCCGGTCGCTGTGCCGGCTGATCGACGCGCGCAAGCTGTCGACGGAGGCGGCGGCGCACGCCGTGCAGAACGACCGCCTTCCGGTGCGCTGCGTGGTCCAGGTGCTCTTCTCCGAGCACGGCAGCAAGCTCAGCCGCCTCGCCGACTGGAGCGGCTCCTTCCGCTCCCTGCAGAACAGGAGCCCCGGCGCCCTTGATCTCACCTCCTCGTCCGCCGCCGCCGCCCGGTGCCCGTCCAAGCGCGAGGTCGTCTCGCAGCACCACGAGCTCCGTCGCCTGCGCGAGGACGTCTCTCGGCTCCAGGTCTGTGCATTCTGTGTGCATCCGCATGCTTCGTCAATCTTTTGGGTCGACGTTGGTTGCTCACGTCTTGATGCGTGCGTGCAGGTGCAATGCCACGCGCTGCAGGCGCAGGTGGAGCGGCTGAGCTCCGACAGGCGGCGGCGGGGGCTGTTCAAGTGGGGAGCGTTCCTGTTCGGTGGCGGCGGCGGCGCGGACGCGACGAGGGTGGACGACTCCGACAGCGGCATGGAAAGGACGCCGCTCAGCGGGTCCAAGAAGGCCCGCGCTGCCGCAGCCGCCGCGTTGACGCCCGCGACGGGCACGCCCACGGTGGCGAGGTGGCGCAGGTCGCACTCGTGAATGCGACTGGTACCAGCAGAAAAGCTACGTGCCCGTGCCGGCCATCTGGTCAAGCGAAAATGTTTGTATGGACTGGTTTTGTTTGGTTTGGAATCTTATGAACGACACTTTTGTCGTTTTAGGTCGATCCTAGTTTTTTTTTTTTTTTTTTTAGAAACAGCTCGATCCTTGATGTGAAACTAACGCTGCGCTTGCCTTCAGAGGGGTCGTTATAACAGTCTTGCTAAGTTTGGTTATATCTGTGGGATCTTATATTGAGATCCGCGTAAATTATTTTTTTCAGTTTTTTCTTCTCTATTGCATGTTATATCAGTTCAGTGAGACTTGGTTAATTTTTTTTAAAAAAATTGCGGGGAAAGTGTGTTTTATTCCTTGGTAATAGAATTACAGTCTGCTAGTACATCTTCGGTTACACTCTCTGGCACACGGCGCCAACCGACAAGCGGTGCTACCACCAGAACGACCAATATTAGCGAGACTATGAGCAACTCTATTTTGATAACGCTCGATTTTCTGTGGAATAAACCCACGCAACTCCAGAAGTTTTTTGATCTCTAACATAAGATGTCCATAGGCAGAGCGATCCAGTGAATCATTTGATAAAGCCGCAACGACACGCGAGCTGTCAAACTGAATCACAATTGAAAGGTCTGTCTGTTGCATACTCATTTATAGTCCTTCTAGCACCACACTAACTCCTGACTCTAGGGCATCATTGCAGTGAAATAAGCAACGATAAGCTGAAAAGATGACCACCCCATCTGAATCTGTAAGAACCATACGGAACCTGCCCTCCTAGATTCTTTCACAAACGACCTATTAACTGATAACGCCACCCAGCCAGGAGGAGGCCTAGGCCAAGGGGCACGATGTTTTACGCGTGGAGCCGGAGCTGCATGCACCATGTTCAGTCTACTAAGATCCAGCCACACATTTGTTATAATCCAATTTTTCAACAATCAGGCTTCGGTATTTTTCCTGCTCGGCTAACCGCTTTTCTAGGACGCAAATAGCGATCTGACGTCCAGCCATCCGAGCGGGCATTAGTTTTTTCAGGCAAAAGAGCTGAATTTAGTGCATTCTGCAATTTTACGCACACTACTACAAGATGAGCCAGCCCATGTAGCATCGTTCTTTTTTCGAATCGCTGTCCCAGCCGGTTCGTGAAGCTTCTAGAAGACTCCGGCCAGTTTTGGGAAGCTGACAGTTTTGGGAAGCTTCTAGAAGCTTTCAACCAGTTTTTTTTTATGTTTTCTGTGGGTTTTTCTTTTTCCTTTTCTTCACTTCTATTTTATTGTATTTTATTTTCTTTCGTTTTCACAATGCATGAACTTTTTTCAAAATTATTGAACTTTTAAGATCATTGCATTTTTTTCAAAATAAATGACCTTGTTCCAAAGTTGTGAATTTTATTCAAACCTTTTTGCCGTGTGTGACTGGCCGGCTCATGACAAAGGCTGTGTGGGCGCCAGTTTGCTTTGCCAGTGCATGAAGCATTGTATAGGACCCCTCATCCGAGCGAACATTTTGATCGCGTTGTGTCCGTCGGTTTACCTCCGGATTATTGTCTAGTCTCACCGTCTGCGTCGCTATCATTGTGACTGCGGAGAATGTTGAGTATCGTGATTATTAGGAAAGCTGGGATAGCGTAGCATATTATTCTACCTTGGCTTGTACTCCTATATATATGTCCACGAGGTTCAAGCAATACAATTAACTATTCCATCAAATCTCCTCTCTTCCTTCTAACACGCTGGATGGATGAAGAGGGAACTCGTACGCTTCACGTTACGGTACATTGTAGTGCGCCGCACAGGGGGCAGAATCAGACTAGGTCCGGCCATTCGCATGCGAGCGCGGCGTTGTAGTGCAACTATCCAGCTTAAAAATAAATAGCTCCGTCCTCACACCTTAAGCGCCAAGGAGAGTTTTGAAAAAATTGAAAAGAATATCAGGTGTTTTGAAAAAAAAGGTGTGTGCATTTGAAAAATTTTCACGCATATAAAAAAACAAAAACTAAACAAAAACCAGTAAGCAATCTGATTGGAAGCTTCACAAAACCGGGGAAGGAAATTACCTTCTCGTGTGCTTGAGCGCTTCGATGGGCTGGCGCATTAAGAGTCGTAGGGAGGGAGAGGTGTGTGCGCTGGTATGCACGCTAGCCAATATTGGGCAATTAAGGCACCAAATAGGCGATTACTTAGAAATAGCCAAAAATGCAAAGCAACTGCATGTAATTGTGTGCATTTTGTTTATTCGATTTACATGTTTAGGTTTATACAATTTTATCTGTTTAGAAGGTATTAATACTTCGGTAAATGGAATATGAAGTTAAGATATGGTACCATTTTGGTATATACCGAGATATTTCAGTATGGTTTTGTATAGACCATAATAACCAAACTTTTACGCTAATATAAAAGGAAAATAATAATAATTTACAAAAGTATGACTCAAAAGACATACTTGTTTATAGAAAAAGTATATATATGTATATATTCATTTTGCAAAAAAAAAATTATAAGTATACATGCATACATGGATTCATGCTTAGTAGGGGATCTTGATGCATACATGGTAAAAAAGTATATATGCATACATTTCAGGTATGGACGTGCTTACCATTTCTTTTAAGAGAAAAATGACTATGTTACAAGAAAAATGTACATGCTTAGTAGGGGATCTTGCTGCCACGCACAAAAAAATGACTACTGGTATGTTTGTTCGCCTAAAGAAATATAAATATATTTTTACTTCAGTTTATTTGGTAAAACTTTTGGTTTTTCAGTATATACCATAAAAACCGAATTAAAAAGGTATGGAAAGTTCATAACATTCTGATAACATAAACCATAAAAACCCGAAAATTTGTAAGGTCTGCTTTATTTTTTCTATCTTTTTTCGGTTTTAAAATGCACAGAGTGACCCGCATGGGATCGAACTGACCTCTCGCTGTTGAATGGTTTGTTGCTAGCCAAAGGAGCTGATGGGCGATGGTAGTTATAAAAGGCGCGAGCCACTAAAAGAACTATCTGCAACAAAAGATAAATATATTTTTCAATTTTCTTGAAAACAATTAAATTCTATACAATTTTTGAAAAAGTAAAATAAAGTTCAAAATTTCGTAGAATTTTTTAACATGTGAATTTTTTGAATTATGTAAAAAAATTAAAATTATGAACAAACTTTGCAAAGTACGAACATGTTTGGAAAACTTGAACTTTTTTTAAAAAAATGTGAAGGGTTTTTGAAAGCCTTTTTTTAGCTGTGTAAAATATTTGAGATTTGTGATTTTTTTCTTAAATCCTAATAATTCCTTGAAATTGAGTTTTTTTTAAAGAAATCACACTTTTTTTTAAACATGAACATTTTTTTATTCTGTTTTTTCTAAATGTTAATAATCTTGAAATTGGTGAACAATTTTAAAATTATGAGCATTATCTAAAAATTGTAAACAAATTTTACAACCTGATTAATTATAAATGCAAACAATTTCTAAATATCTGAACAAAATTTGGATATGGAACATTTTCTGAAAGTATGAATAAAAAAAATAAAAAATAAACCAATAGTAAATCCAGAAAAAGAAAAAGATTTAGTAACGTCTTAGAAGGTTCCCCAGACTGGTCACCTTCTAGAAGGTTCACGAACTGGTGGCTGGCACGCCTTGTAGGCCAGCCCATTCTATCGTTCAGGGTCGACTATTTTCCGGAAAATGCCGCAAATAGGAAGTTCCGTTGAAGAGAGCGAATGTATCATTCGCTCAAATATGCCCCTTAGCGCGACCCAAACGAGAGCGAATGAATCATGAAAAAACTATGAGATGCATATTGCGTCAAACTGTCAACGAATCGCACAGGGGGGGTGCGGCTAGCGAGCGATTCGGGCCGGTTTTTCCGGTTTTGGGAACCTTCTAAAGCGTTCCCAGCCGGTTCTTACTGGTTTTGGGAGCCATTGAGAAGGTTCTGAGCCGGTTTTTCATTTTTTTCCTTTTCTCTTTCTTTTTTTACTCTTCCTGTTTTTTCTTCTTCCATTTTCTATTTCTTTTTTATTTTCTTTTCATTATTTTTTGTTTTCTTTCATTTTTTCTTTCCAGTTTAATTTCTCTTTTCAACAAATTTTCCTTCTTTGATTTCTTATTTATTTTCTATTCTTCTCTTTTTTCCAAACTTTTTTCAAAACATTCAAGTTTTTTTCATGTTTCCAAAAAAATATTCTCAAAATTAAAAAATTGTTCCCAGTACACAAAAAAGTTCAAAACTTTTGAAATTCATAAAATGTACCGGATGTCAATTTTTTGTTCACGTATTCAAAAAAAATTCACGCTTCCATATTTGTTAGGGATTTTTCAAAATTATTCTCCATTACAAAATTTGTTCTCGAGATTAAAAAATATTCGTGATTTAAAATTTTGTTCACGTTTTGAAATTGGTTCTCAAGCTTTAAAAAATGTTTGTGCTTTAAAAAATTGTTCAAAACGTTCATGTTTTCAAAAAATGTTTAGTTTTGAAAAAAATGTTCTCAAAATTCAAAAATTGTTCTCGTTACACAAATAAATTCAAAACTTTCGAAATTCAGAAAATGTACCGGATTTCAAAATTTTATTCATGTTTTAAAAAAAATCATGTTTCCAAATTTGTTTGGGATTTTTTAAAATTGTTCTCCGTTTCAAAATTTGTTCTTAAAATTCAAAAAATGTTCATGCTTTAAAAAATTGTTCACGCTTCGAAATTTTTCTCCGTTTCAAAATTTGTTCTCAAGATCCAAAAAATGTTCATGCTTTAAAAAATTGTTCACAAATTCCAAAATCTGCGTGTTTTCAGAAAATGTTTGGGAAATTCAAATTTTGTTCGCGTGCAAAAGTGGTTCGTGTTTCCAAATTTTGTTTTGGAATTTGAAAAATGTTCCTGTTTCTTAAAAATTGTTCCTGTTCGGTTTTTTGGGTAGTTTAAAAAATGTTCCGTTTTAAAAATAATCGCTTCTCCAAAATACATTTGCGTGTTTAAAAATGTTTGAGATTTCTCAAAATTCTGAACAAATTTGAAAAATGCTCCCGTTTGATAAAAGATTCATGTTTTGTTTTCGAAAAGAAGTTTTGTGTTCGAATTTTTTAAAATACTCGGATCGACGTTTGAGTTTCTTAAGGTGTTGCGCTGTATTGTAATCAAGAATGGTCACTAGCTCAACTGGTTAGAGTCATATGCTCTCAAGCAGCCGGTCTTGGGTTCAAACCATGGCAGAAGGGGCGCATAGGAACTCCCAATGAATCATTCGCTCAAAGAAGCCCCTCAGCGCGACCCAAGCGCGTTCTATGTCCATGGGCCTCACTTTAAACAAATTCATGCTCAACAAGAAAATGCCTTAAAGGCACACCATTGTGGCCCATTAAAAAGGCTATAAAAATTTAAAAAGGTTAAAAGGGAGTATTTGCCAGCCTTAAAAAGGAGACTATGGGAGTGTTCGGTTCCTCTCCGCTCCTCTAACTCTGCTCCCGGAGCGGACTAGAGTTCAGCTCACTTTGACGGAGCTGCCAAAACTGAGCTCCACCAACTCCGCGGAGTGGAGACATTCCGAACAGGGCCTAAGAAGAAAAAAAGAGAAAAAGGCCATTCGACATGTAACAAAAAAATTGCCATGATCAAGATTTCTTACACATGGATGTATATAAAAATGGAAAAGCTTATCTTCTGCAGGTCGATCGCGCGCGCCCATCCGCCGGCTCTGTATTTGTCGGATCGTCTTTTATTCAGACGGATGAGAGCACCCAACACCCACACGCATGTTTCTGTAGCTCAGCTGTGTACACGTTTTGTTTCAGAAATGGTTTTTTCAACTGACCATGTGTTTCAAAGCGAGGAGTGGTGGTTAGATCTAGTAACGGATAGGCAGAGTCCCATGCGGCTGGGACAGAGGCGGCGACTAGGTGCTCGAGGGAGGCTAGGCGACCGCGACAAACCAGTCGCGCTAGCGATAACGACGTGATCCGAGGTCGCTGACGTCTACACAAGAAGGTAAGCATACTTTCACCACTAGATCCACAGATCCCCTTTCATTCCTGTAGGGGCGACATCAAGGGATGCGGTGGTAGGGACGGTGACGGGCTGGTGTTCTCGTTGCGGTGGTGGGCGGTAGTGGTGGTGCCCCATCGCGGTGGCGTTTTTGTTGTGCTCCACCATATTTCATCGTTATGCTCCCCGCTGTGGTGATGGTGCTCCGCGGCTGTTGTAGGAGGAGAGGGTGGTAGTTTGTACCGGGGGGAGGAGGTCGCGAGGTCGCCGGTGTAGTAGGAAGAGGTGGTTGCCGATGTAGTCGGAGACGAAGTGGATGTCGGCGTAGTAGGAAGCTCATAACATTTCCTGGGTCGCTGGCGTAGTAGACATGTCATGTAGCTCTCACTAAACTTCTTGTGTCCACAAGCCTCTTGATAAATCCAAATTCTTCAATTATTTTATCAAAATTCCAGACTTGATTCATAATTTCAAATCATACATATGGCTTCGGAATATTTACATCATTCCGGTATTCCAAGAAAACCCTTTTTGGTTGTATCTTATATACATCCTATTTGAAATCTCTTTTAAAAAAAATTTTCTTACTCATTTTTATATATCAATAACACTCACCATTGTAATCCATTAAAACTTTTAGTATTGCTACTAACAAGAAGATTTGACAAAATCAATTCTTCCATTCCTACAAAACTCTTTTGTAATACTTTCCTTTCAGGATCATTACCCGTGAACAATCAAAGATCCATTTATACACCTACTGAAGGTTTCTCCAAGTTCAAAACTTGTTCCTTGCACATGGATTTCACTTTGGATTTAAATGGTTTGAGTAATACCTATCTTAGCTGGGCGCCATCACTGCTTCTCATAGTGCGCTGGTTTCATCTTCTTCTAAGATAAAATATTCAGTAGATTCAACATTCTTTCTGAACTTTGCATTTTGTTACAGTCTTAACTGAAGCTCCACATCTAGTGTAGCAGTTTCTTTGCTTAGTTTTATAACAAAAATATTTTAGAACATTTCTGGTTAAGTTTTGTTATAATTTTAAGCCAGAGATTAATTATCTCAATAAGTTATATTACCCCCTCCCCACTTGATCTTTTAACAAGAAAACCTTTTCTTGAAAAAAATTCATTTTATGACAAACTTTTTTTTCCTTCGATCTTTGTGAGAGGAACATAAAACTTACAATCAACAATTTGTCTGAAATATTCTATAACCCTTTATAGTTTTATCACACATTTAGATGATGCATCTGTTTAGTGCATATTATGATGTTTCATCTGTAAATCCCCAAAAATAATAATAAGAGCAGATCGGTAATAATAATTCCACAATTATTCAGTTATGTGCTAAACTTATGACTTAGATATATTTCTTCACGAAAGAAGAATCCTTATGTAAGTAAATTATATTTACTCATAACATTGATGAAGTATAAAAATTCACTGCGCCCTGTTATTGAAGGAAATATGCCCTAGAGGCAATAATAAAGTTATTATTTATTTCCTTATTTCATGATAAATTTTTATTATTCATGCTAGAACTGTATTAACCGGAAACTTAGTACATGTGTGAATACATAGACAAAACATAGTGTCTCTAGTATGCCTCTACTAGACTAGCTCGTTAATCAAAGATGGTTATATTTACTGCTATAGACATGTGTTGTGTAGGACCTTGAAGTATGTCTAGAGGAGGGGTGATTAGACTACTTGACCAATTAAAAACTTAACCTTTTCTCCCAATTTTTGACTTTGGCAGATTTTAGCTATCTTTGGACAAGTCAAGCAATCTTCACACAATTCAAGCAAGCATGCAAAGAGTATATGAGCAGCGGAAATTAAAGCATGCAACTTGCAAGAATGTAAAGGGAAGGGTTTGGAGGATTCAAACGCAATTGGAGACACGGATGTTTTTGTCGTGGTTCCGATAGGTGGTGCTATCATACATCCACGTTGATGGAGACTTCAACCCACGAAGGGTAACGGTTGCGCGAGTCCACGGAGGGCTCCACCCACGAAGGGTCCACGAAGAAGCAACCTTGTATATCCCACCATGGCCGTCGCCCACGAAGGACTTGCCTCACTAGCGGTAGATCTTCACGAAGTAGGCGATCTCCTTGCCCTTACAAACTCCTTGGTTCAACTCCACAATCTTGTCGGAGGCTCCCAAGTGACACCTAGCCAATCTAGGAGACACCACTCTCCAAGAAGTAACAAATGGTGCATTGATGATGAACTCCTTGCTCTTGTGCTTCAAATGATAGTCTCCCCAACACTCAACTCTCTCTCATAGGATTTGGATCTGGTGGAAAGAAGATTTGAGTGGAAAGCAACTTGGGGAAGGCTAGAGATCAAGATTCATATGGTAGGAATGGAATATCTTGGCCTCAACACATGAGTAGGTGGTTCTCTCTCAGAACCGGTAAGTTGGAAGTGTAGGTTTGTTCTGGTGGCTCTCTCCATGAATGAAGAGGAGGTGGAGGGGTATATATAGCCTCCACACAAAATCTAACCGTTACACACAATTTACCAAACTCGGTGGGACCGAATCAACAAACTCGGTCGGACCGATTTAGCAAATCTAGTGACCGTTAGGATTTTCGGTGGGACCGACATGCAACTCGGTAGGACCGATATGGTTAGGGTTAGGGCATAACGTAATCTCGGTGAGACCGACACACAAACTTCGGTGAGACCGATTTTGGTAATTAGCTAACCAGAGAGTTGGTCAGGTAAACTCGGTGGGACCGATTCGCTCTTTTCGGTGAGACCGAAATGTTACGAAAGGGAAACAGAGAGTTTACATTGCAATCTCGGTGGGACCGATCACTCACTTTGGTTAGACCGAAACGTTACGAAGGGAAACAGAGAGATTACAATCCCATCTCGGTGAGACCGAGATCCCTATCGGTAAGACCGATTTGCCTAGGGTTTGTGGCAGTGGCTATGGCATTTGAACTCGGTGGCGCCGGATAGAAAGAATCGGTAGGACCGATTTTGACTTTAGGTTTAGGTCATATGTGGATGTGAGAAAGTAGTTGAGGGTTTTTGGAGCATATCACTAAGCACTTGAAGCAAGAGTCTCATTAATCAACACCTCGTCCCTCCTTGATATTATTGGCTTTTCCTATAGACTCAATGTGATCTTGGATCACTAAAATGTAAATTGTAGAGTCTTGAGCTTATGAGCTTGAGCCAATCCTTTGTTCTTAATATTTTGAGGGATCCACTTTCATCATCCATGCCATGCCATTCATTGAGCTTTCCTGAAATATTTGTCTTGGAATAGCATTAGCTCAATGAGCTATATGTTGTTATGAATTACCAAAACCACATAGGGATAGTTGCACTTTCAATCTCCCCCTTTTTGGTAATTGATGACAACATATAGATCAAAGCTTCGGCGAATAAAAATAAGATTGAAAAACATCGTCGCTTTGAGAAGTATGTGATAAGCAAGAGCTCCCCCTAAATTTGTGCATAGTTTAAGATTTGCTTTGGACTGCAAATGCACAAGGAATTAGGCTCATGGGTTACTCTTCCATGTCACATACATCTTGGTGGAGCGCTCAAAATAATAAAGATTGAATACATGCACTCATCACCAAGCAAGGTGAATGATCATATGAGGATAAGTAAGCTAATATCATTTAACAAGCATAAGTGTAGCTTATGATCAAACACAAGATCATCAATGTCTCACAGATAATAGCATAGTATCTCAAGCAATCAAAAGCAAATAAAGTTTAACCACCAAAGCAAGAGAGAACAAAAAGCAACACTCTCTCTCGAAGCTTATGATCTATACATTTTCTCCCCCTTTGGCAACAAGTTACCAAAAAGTTCATAGAAAATGCATAGTACTAGATCGACTCTCAGGCTTGATCTTCAGGTGGTGGTGTAGATTGAACGCCAAGGACGAAAGCATCAGCTGATGTAGATGGATCTAGAGGTGTGGGTGCTGAAGCTGGTTGCACTGGAGCTGTAGGAGCTGTAGCTGGTGCAGATGAAGTGGCTTTGGTGTCTGTCACTGGCACTGCAGCTGATCTCTGAGCTCTAGGCACTCTGGCAAATGCATCTGTGGTTGTCTTGCCTTTCCTCTCCTCCATGTCATCCTGAAGCTGCTCAACAACAGACTGGATCTCAGTCACCTTCACATCTAAATTGTAGAACTGCTGCTCCATGATCCTCTCCAGGCTCTCCTGGTTTTGAGTCAAGGTGGCCAGCCCCTTCTCAATCCTCAGAGTGGATGTAGTCAAGTAGCCTAGTTGATCCTGTTTGCTTTTCAGAAAGTACTGAGATACCTCTTCCATTGTTGGCATCTTGGTAGCCTTCTTTGTCCTTGCCTTCTCCTTCTTGGCTTGAGCATGCACAGAAGATGGTTCATCTTCATTCATAACCACTTGGTTGTCCTCAAATTCTGGATAGATAGCAAAATGTTCCTTGTCCAGCAAGTATGTGCCTGTGCCCATCTTGGAGTTAATCAGCTCCTGATTCTGTGGGGCATACCCACAACTTCTCTTTTGGTCTGCTGCTGTCCTCTTGATAGTCTCAACCATGAGGCTCATGACCTTGAATTTCTGTGGCACATCAAACAAGTGTAGCAAGTTAATTGCATGCCCTGTGATCATGTTGTGGTCACCTGACTTGGGCAAAAGAGTGTGCCTTAGGATCTAGTTGATCGTTGGCAGTCCTGACAGAAGATAATGTACAGATCCAAATTTATGTGTCTCAACTGCAGCATCTGGGATCTCCTTGTACATATGAGCCATGGAATTGTGATCCATCTTCTTCTTGGCATAGACATCCAAGTCATCTTCCTACTCCTTGGGTGCATTGATCAGATTTGCCCATTCCTCAATAGTTGATTGGTACCTTGTACCTTCAGACATCCACACTATCCTGCCATCTGGGTAGAAATGTGTTGTGGAGTAGAATTGCATAATGAGCTCATCATTCCACTTTGTGAGCTTCTGCCCAACAAAGTCTGCAACTCCACAAGCAATGAAACTGTCTTGCACTCCAGGATAGTGTTCCTCATTCTCCTTCATGTAGGTCCAGTCGACCCACCTCATGTCACAAACTATAGGCTTCTTGTCCAACAACACTGTGTCATAGAAATCCTGCTATTCCTTAGTGTGGAACCTGTAGTCAACATCAGTCCTTCTCCTGATAGCATAGGGATCAGACAACCTCCAATGTCTGAGTCCTGCATCCTTTCTTAGCTTCATGTTCTCAGCCACAGGATGAGCATCATTGTGGTCTGGAATCTTTGGCTTAAGCTTCCCCAACACATGCTCTTCATCTTCTTCTTCCTCAACAACAGTTTCAGGCACTGGGGCCTTGTTCTTCTCAGCAGCTGGTATAGTTCTGGTGTTCCTCTTTGGTGCATTCTTGGGCTTGGAGGTAGCTTTGGGTGCTTCCTTGGGATTTGATGTTGCAGCCCCTGACTTTATAGCATCACCCATTAGCTTTTGTGCCTTGGGTGCTGGTGCAGCAACCTCTTCTTCCTCCTCCTTAGAGTCTCTCCTTATAGAGGGATTGCCAAGTACTTTGGCAGTAGTGGTTCTGACTCTCCTTTTCTTTTTGTCTTGACCAGCAGCTTCATCTTCTGACTCAATGGTAAACTTCATAGTTTCTCCAGTGGCAACCTTCCTGGGTTTGGAAGTGGGAATCCTTCTTGTAGGTGCCTCTTTGGGATCAGGTTTTTCAGGTACTTGTGTTGATCCTCTGACCTTCAGCATAGGTGTCCTCTTGGCAGGGACCTTCCTATTAAGTCCAGGCTTTGTGTTCTTTGCTGAGCCATACTCCTTTTTGAGCACTACCTTCTTGGAAGTAGCCTCATCTTCAGCTGCCACATAGTCCTCATCCTCAGAGTCTGAGGTTATCTTCCTTCTGGCTCTTGTGGCTGCTTTAGAAAAATTGCTAGGAGTGCTTCTGTTGCCATCATCTGAAGAACTAGAGGGACTAGTGCCCTCACTCATGTGATTCTGCTCTTCTTCCCTGTTCTGACTGTCACTTTGGTCTGACACGCTGAATAAACTGACTGCTGACCCTGTGAATAGTTATAGATGAGATAGAGTGGATGAGCATCACAAAATGCAGAGATTTTTGCAAAAGAATGATTCAAAAACTTACTTTTTGTTTTCCACAGAAAGCATTTCGGATCAACTGATTTTCAAACTCGGTGATACCGACGCAGTTTTGGAACCTAAACTAGTGAACTCGGCCAGACCGAGTCACAGTTCAGTGGCACCAAGACTGCTAGGGTTTCACAAAGTTCTAGAATCGGTCACACCGATTAGCAATTCTCGGTGAGAATGAGAGTTACTAGTGCAATGGCGTTAGCCGAATCGGTGGGACCGAGTTTTTCAACTCGGTGGGTCCGAGATGGTTTCGGTGGAAACCTAACCCTATATTTTCAAATCGCATCTATTCTAAGGATTGTTTTGACTGGATAGAGGTGTTTCAATCGTGGCAAGAATCATAATGAACACAATGTGCTGAGAATCAGACGAGGATAGCATTGTGATCGAGTTCATACCCTAGTTCAGTGATGAACTCGCTACGGCAGCAACGGCGGAGAATCCGTTGACGGCGGTGGAGACCAGCGACAGGAGGCGGCTGGCGACGAAGTCGACGATCCGGAGACCTAGAAGGCAGAGCAAGCTATGCGCGGGCGAAGAGGTTTGGAGTAAGTTTTCCTAATTTTTGCCCGTGTGAATATATAGCCCGACACTGTTGGTGTGACCGAGTGGAACGACTCAGTGGCACCGAGATGCATAACTGTTGACAGTTACAGCAACTCGGTGTGACTGAAAAGTTCAAATCGGTTGCACCGAGATTGAAAACCTAGATCGACTTAATGATCTCGGTATGACCGAAATGGAAGAATTGGTCAGACCGAAAAGCACAAAGAAGTTTTGGAAGTTTAAGTCTATGACGAATCGGGGACTCTGAGTGCTCCTCACACAGAGTGGTTCGAATCTGACTTGATCAAATTTTGTGATGTAGCATGAATAGAGTTTGAGACGAGAAAAGCATAGATAGCTAGAGAAGGTTCTTAGGCATTCTTGTCCATCCACTTGGTCAAAAAAAGAAACCAACCAATCAAAACAACAAGTGGATGTCCTCGAATGAGTAAAATATGCAACCACCATGCTCACACAATAAAATGGCAAATGAAATATGTGGCAACGCATGCACAACCAATTCTAGCATCTATCAAACAATTGGCGATGACTAGGTCATCTATATATGAGTATATTGACTTAGGAGTCAAATGAGAACATTTGATCATAGGTCATACTCATCGTTTAAGCTCAAGTGGGGTTATCACTTTTACATAATGCATTGATGTGTTCGCATCATTAGAGTTGCTTTGACTCAATTCTTAGAGTTAAGCTCCCCCTAGATGTGAGATCCCCCCTTAGAGGGATGAACTAACCTTGGGTTTTGTCGTTGATGACTTCATGTAGATGTTGAAGATGTGGATGCTCAATGTTGATGTAGATCATTTGGAGCAATCCTTTGGAGTGAGTTGCACTTTCAATACCTACATGGGTTAGTCCCATAAGGAACAAACAAGAATATCCATAGACATAGAGTGATGCACACACAAGATGATGTCCATGAAAACATTAGGTTACCTTGTCCCTTGCCTTACCAACATGAGGGTTTGTGACTCCTTGAACTAGTGCAAGATATGAAAGTTGATTGCACTTGTCCTTGCCATAATGATATGAGTGAAGAATGTTGGCGGACTCACCCTCAAGAAAACTCTAGTTCTTCTTCTTCGGGATCCACATCATCTTGATGGGAATCCTTGGAGTTGTAGTTGTACTTGATGAAGTAGAACTTGACGTAGTCTTGGGAACCCACTTGACCAAGGCCTTAGGTGCTTCTTCAAATGCATCAATCTCCTCTTGAAGCTTGTCCTTGCCTTTGTTCTTGTGGTCTTGTGGTGGAAGATCATCTTGTGCTTGTGATCCCTTGAAGGAAGTAGGATCATACTTCTCTTGTTGAGGAACAAACTTCGTCTTGGGGTATTGATCTTCTTCCCACTCAACTCCATTGGCATTGAACTTTCGTTCAAAACCAACACCTTGATTCTTCCAGTGCCTTCCTTGCTTGCGTACAATTTGCTCAAATTGCTTACTCCCGGCAAGGCTCTTGTATACACCTTTCTCTATAATTCCCTTCAATAAGCTATTTTCTTGCTCAAGTGTAACTTGGCTAAGAGAATCATTAGTGGAATCAAGAGAACTACTAGAAGCAACAATATTGGATTTAGCATTATTATTACTACTACTAGAGGAAGAATCTTTCTTGTTCTTGTTACTAGACTTGACTTGAGGCATGTAAGTAGATAAGAGTAAACGCTTGGCAATGTAAGAAGAACTTTTCTTACGGAGCTCATCATTGATTGCCTTTAAGAACTCATGCTCTTGCTCAAGATTGAGCTTTTCAAAGCGTAACTTCTCATGAGCCCTTAAAAGTTCTCGATGATCTTCGAAGATAGTTTCATGAGCTAACTTAAGAGTGTTTAGTTCTTTAGTTAGAAGCTCAATCTTCTCCTTATCATTGTCATTCGTTTTATCTTGATTATCATGATTAATTGACGTTTCATCATAGTATTCATTACTAGAGTTGTTAATAAGTAAATCATCATCACCTAACAAGTCATCTTCATCACTATTAAAATCAACATACTCGGGGTGTGTTACCTTAGGACCTTTGGCCATGAAGCATCTTCCAATTCCTTCATTTGGTGAATCAAATATGTCGTAGGAGTTGGTTGACACAAGTGCTAGACCGGCAACACCTTCATCTTGAGTATATTCGAAGCCGGAGTGATAGCTTCTCTCGGAGTGATTGTCGGAGTCGGAGCCGGATACCCATTCACCAACATGAGCTTGATGTCTTCGTTTTGTGTAGCTCTTTGATGACTTGTCCTTCCTTCCCGAATCCTTGCTTCTCCGTGAGGGCCTTCGTTCATAACGATCATCTCTACTCCTTCTCTCTCTTGGTGGTGATTATTCTCTTCTACTTCTTCTTTTTGGAGAATCTTCTCTTCTTTTGTAGGGTGCCGTACACTCATTGGAATAGTGTCCGGGTCTCCCACAATTGTAGCAATTGCGCTCTCGACTAGAAGATCTTTTGTCATTGTAGGACCTTGACTTAGAGCTTCTTTCTTTGCTTCTACTCTTGTAGAATTTGTTGAAGTGCTTCACCATTAAGCTCAATTCTTCATTGAAGGTTTGTTTCTCACTTGATGATGTGGGGGCTTCACACGAGGCTTTGTAAGCACCACTTGACTTGTTGTGAAGTTCCTACTTATCCTTGAGTGACATCTCATGAGCAACAATTCTTCCAATGACTTCCGTTGGCTTGAGATCTTTGTAATTTGGCATCATTTGGATCAATGTGCACACGGTATCATACTTTCTATCCAATGCTCTTAGGATCTTCTTGATGATGAATCTGTCGGTCATCTCTTCACTTCCTAAGCCGACAATCTCATTTGTGATAAGAGCAAGCCTAGAGTACATTTCAGCGACACCTTCACCATCCTTCATTTTGAACTTGTCAAGCTGACTTTGGAGCACATCCAACTTGGATTCCTTAACACAGTCGGTACCTTCATGCATATCAATCAAAGTATCCCAAATTTCCTTTGCATTTTCAAGACGGCTGATTTTGTTGAATTCTTCGGGGCATAAGCCATTGAAGAGGATATCACAAGCTTGAGCGTTGTATTGCAGCATCTTCAATTCATCTGCGCTAGCTTCACGGTTCGGCTCTCTCCCATCAAAGAATTCACCTTGCAAGCCAATACACACAATAGCCCAAACGGCGGGGTTATGTCCGAGAATATGCATTTTCATCTTATGCTTCCAACTAGCAAAATTAGTGACATCAAAGTAAGGACCTCTATAGTGATAATTTCCCTCGCTAGACGCCATACTCTCCTAGGTTGTGAAACCAAGGCTATGACCACCAAAAGCTATGGAAATCAAAGAAAATGGAGACCAAAGCTCTGATACCACTTGTAGGACCTTGAAGTATGTCTAGAGGGGGGGTGATTAGACTACTTGACCAATTAAAAACTTAACCTTTTCCCAATTTTAGACTTTGGCAGATTTTAGCTATCTTTGGACAAGTCAGCAATCTTCAAACAATTCAAGCAAGCATGCAAAGAGTATATGAGCAGCAGAAATTAAAGCATGCAACTGCAAGAATGTAAAGGGAAGGGTTTGGAGGATTCAAGCGCAATTGGAGACATGGATGTTTTTGTCGTGGTTCCGATAGGTGGTGCTATCGTACATCCATGTTGATGGAGACTTCAACCCACGAAGGGTAACGGTTGCGCGAGTCCACGGAGGGCTCCACCCATGAAGGGTCCACGAAGAAGCAACCTTGTCTATCCCACCATGGCCGTCGCCCACGAAGGACTTGCCTCACTAGCGGTAGATCTTCACGAAGTAGGCGATCTCCTTGCCCTTACAAACTCCTTGGTTCAACTCCACAATCTTGTCGGAGGCTCCCAAGTGACACCTAGCCAATCTAGGAGACACCACTCTCCAAGAAGTAACAAATGGTGCGTTGATGATGAACTCCTTGCTCTTGTGCTTCAAATGATAGTCTCCCCAACACTCAACTCTCTCTCATAGGATTTGGATCCGGTGGAAAGAAGATTTGAGTGGAAAGCAACTTGGGGAAGGCTAGAGATCAAGATTCATATGGTAGGAATGGAATACCTTGGCCTCAACACATGAGTAGGCGGTTCTCTCTCAGAACTGGTAAGTTGGAAGTGTAGGTTTGTTCTGGTGGCTCTCTCCACGAATGAAGAGGAGGTGGAGGGGTATATATAGCCTCCACACAAAATCTAACCGTTACACACAATTTACCAAACTCGGTGGGACCGAATCAACAAACTCGGTCGGACCGATTTAGCAAATCTAGTGACCGTTAGGATTTTTGGTGGGACCGACATGCAACTCGGTAGGAGCGATATGGTTAGGGTTAGGGCATAACGTAATCTCGGTGAGACTGATTACACAAACTCTGTGAGACCGATTTTGGTAATTAGCTAACCAGAGAGTTGGTCAGGTAAACTCGGTGGGACCGATTCGCTCTTTTCGGTGAGATCGAAATGTTACGAAAGGGAAACAGAGAGTTTACATTGCAATCTTGGTGGGACCAATCGCTCACTTCGGTTAGACCGAAACGTTACGAAGGGAAACTGAGAGATTACAATCCCATCTCGGTGAGACCGAGATCCCTATCGGTAAGACCGATTTGCCTAGGGTTTGTGGCAGTGGCTATGACATTTGAACTCGGTGGCGCCGGATAGAAAGAATCGGTAGGACCGATTTTGACTTTAGGTTTAGGTCATATGTGGATGTGATAGAGTAGTTGAGGGTTTTTGGAGCATATCACTAAGCACTTGAAGCAAGAGGCTCATTAAGCAACACCTCATCCCTCCTTGATAGTATTGGCTTTTCCTATAGACTCAGTGTGATCTTGGATCACTAAAATGTAAAATGTAGAGTCTTGAGCTTTTGAGCTTGAGCCAATCCTTTGTCCTTAATATTTTGAGGGATCCACTTTCATCATCCATGCCATGCCATTCATTGAGCTTTCCTGAAATATTTGCCTTGGAATAGCATTAGCTCAATGAGCTATATGTTGTTATGAATTACCAAAACCACCTAGGGATAGTTGCACTTTCATGTTGTCATTTGATGAACGGGATCACATTAGTAGGAGAATGATGTGATGGACAAGACCCATCCGTTAGCCTAGCATTATGATCATTACAATTTCATTGCTACTGCTTTCTTCATGACTTATACATGTTCCTCAGACTATGAGATTATGAAACTCTCGAATACCGGAGGAACACCTCGTGTGCTATCAAACGTCACAACGTAACTAGGTTATTATAAAGATGCTCTACAGGTGTCTCCAAAGGTGTTTGTTGGGTTGGCATAGATCGAGATTAGGATTTGTCACTCCGTATATCGGAGAGGTATCTCTGGGCCCTCTCGGTAATGCTCATCAGTATAAGCCTTGCAAGCAATGTGACTAATGAGTTAGTTATGGGATGAAGTATTACGGAACGAGTAAAGAGACTTGCCGGTAAGGAGATTGAACTAGGTATGATGATACCGACGATCGAATTTCGGGCAAGTAACATACCGATGACAAAGGAAACAACGTATGTTGGTATGCGGTTTGACCAATAAAGATCTTCGTAGAATATGTAGGATCCAATATGAGCATCCTGGTTCCGCTATTGGTTATTGATCGGGAGATGTGTCGGTCATGTCTACATAGTTCTCGAACCCGTAGGGTCCGCACGCTTAACGTTCGATGATGGTTTATATTATGAGTTATGTGTTTTGATGACCTAAGTTTGTTCGGAGTCCCAGATGAGATCACAGACATGACGAGGAGTCTCGAAATGGTCGAGACGTAGAGATTCATATATTGGAAGGCTATATTCGGATATCAGAAAGGTTCCGAGTGATTCGGGTATTTTCCGGAGTACCGGTGAGTTACGGGAATTCGCCGGGGGGAAGTTAATGGGCCTTATTGGGCTTTAGTGGAGAAAGGGAAGAAGGGCCACGAGGTGGCGCGTGCCTCCCCCCTGCCCAAACCGAATTGGACAAGGGGTGGGGGTGCCCCCCTTTCCTTCTCCCTCTCCCTCCTTTCCTTCTTTCCTACTCCGAAAAGGAAAGGGATCCTACTAGGACTTGGGAGTCCTAGTAGGACTCCCTACACTTGGCGCGCCCCTAGGAGGGCCGGCCTGTCTCCCTCCCTCCTTTATATACATGGGCAAGGGGCACCCCAAAGGCACACCAAGTCTTCTCTTAGCCGTGTGCGGTGCCCCCTCCACAGTTACACACCTCGGTCATATCGTCGTAGTGCTTAGGCGAAGCCCTGCGCCGGTAACTTCATCATCACCGTTGCCACGCCGTTGTGCTGACGAAACTCTCCCTCGGCCTCAACTGGATCAAGAGTTCGAGGGACGTAATCGAGCTGAACGTGTGCTGAACGCGGAGATGCCGTACTTTCGGTACTTGGATCGGTTGGATCGCGAAGACGTTCAACTACATCAACCGCGTTACTAAACGCTTCCGCTTTCGGTCTACGAGGGTACGTGGACACACTCTCCCTTCTCGTTGCTATGCATCACCTAGATAGATCTTGCGTGATCGTAGGAATTTTTTTGAAATTACCCCGTTTCCCAATAGTGGTATCAGAGCCAGGTCTATGCGTAGATGTTATATGCACGAGTAGAACACAAAGAGTTATGGGTGATAATAGTCATACTGCTTACCACCAACGTCTTACTTTGATTCAATGCTATTGTTGGATGAAGCGGCCTGAACTGACATTACATGACCGCGTTCATGAGACTGGTTCTACCGACGTGCTTTTGCACATAGGTGGCTGGCGAGTATCTGTTTCTCCAACTTTAGTTGAATCGAGTTTGACTACGCCCGGTCCTTGTTGAAGGTTAAAACATCACACCTGACAAAAAATCATTGTGGTTTTGATGCGTAGGTAAGAACGGTTATTGCTAGAAGCCCGTAGCAGCCACGTAAAACTTGCAACAACAAAATAGAGGACGTCTAACTTGTTTTTGCAGGGCTTGCTGTGATGTGATATGGTCAAGGCATGATGTGATATAAATTGTTGTATGAGATGATCATGTTTTGTAACAAAGTTATCGGCAACTGGCAGGAGCCATATGGTTGTCGCTTTATTGTATGCAATGCAATCACCATGTAATTGTTTTACTTTATCACTAAGCTGTAGCGATAGTCTTAGAAGCAATAGTTGGCGAGAGGACAATGATGCTACGATGGAAATCAAGGTGTCGCGCCGGTGAAGATGGAGATCATGATGATGCTTCAATGATGGAGATCATGAGCACAAGATGATGATGGCCATATCATGGCACATATTTTGATTGCATGTGATGTTTATCTTTTATGCATCTTATTTTGCTTAGTACGACGGTAGCATTATAAGATGATCCCTTACTAAATTTCAAGGTATAAGTGTTCTCCCTGAGCATGCACCGTTGCTACAGTTCTTCGTGCCGAGACACCACGTGATGATTGGGTGTGATAAGATCTACGTTCACATACAACGGGTGCAAGCCAATTTTGCATGCACAGAATACTCGGGTTAAACTTGACGGGCCTAGCATATGCGGATATGGCCTCGAAACACTAGAGACCGAAAGGTCGAGCGTGAATCATATAGTATATATGATCAACATAGTGATGTTCACCATTGAAAACTACTCCATCTGACGTGATGATCGGACATGGTTTAGTTGATATGGATCATGTGATCATTTAGATGACTAGAGGGATGTCTATCTAAGTGGGAATTCTTAAGTAATATGATTAATTGAACTTTAATTTATCATAAACCTAGTCCTGATAGTATTTTGCAAACTATGTTGTAGATCATTAGCTCACGTTGTAGCTTCCCTATGTTTTTATATGTTCCTAGAGAAAACTAAGTTGAAAGATGATAGTAGCCATTATGCGGACTGGGTCCGTGATATGAGGTTTATCCTCATTGGTGCACAGAAGAATTATGTCCTTGATGCACCGCTAGGTGACAGACCTATTGCAGGAGCAGATGCAGACGTTATGAATGTTTGGCTACCTCAATATGATGACTACTTGATAGTTTAGTGCACCATGCTTTACGGCTTAGAACCGGGGCTTCAAAAACATTTTGAAATCCACGGAGCATATGAGATGTTCCAAGAGCTGAAATTGGTATTTCAGACTCATGCCCGTGTCGAGAGGTATGAGACCTCTGACGAATATTTCGCCTAAAAGATGGAGGAGAATTGCTCAGCTAGTGAGCATGTGCTCAGAATGTCTGGGTACTACAATCACTTGAATCAAGTGGGAGTTAATCTTATAGATAATATAGTGATTGATAGAGTTCTCTAGTCACCATCACCAAGTTACTGGAACTTCGTGATGAACTATTGTATGCAAGGGATGATGAAAACAATTCCCGAGCTCTTCGTGATGCTGAAATCGACGAAGGTAGAAATCAAGAAAAAGCATCAAGTGTTGATGATTGACAAGACCACTAGTTTCAAGAAAAGGGTAAAGGGAAAGAAAGGGAACTTCAAATAGAATGGCAAGCAAGTTGTCACTCCCATGAAGAAGCCTAAAGACTAGACCTAAGCCTGAAACTGAGTGCTTCTAATGCAAAGGAAATGGTCACTGGAAGCGGAACTACCCCAAATATTTGGCGGAATAAGAGGGATGGCAAAGTGAACAAAGGTATATTTGATATACATGTTATTGATGTGTACCTTACTAGTGCTCGTATTAACCCTTGGGTATTTGATACTTGTTCAGTTGCTAAGATTAGTAACTCGAAACAGGAGTTACAGAATAAACAGAGACTAGTTGAGGGTGAAGTGACGATGTATGTTGGAAGTGGTTCCAAAATTGATATGATCATCATCGCACACTCCCTATACTTTCGGGATTAGTGTTGAACCTAAATAAAAGTTATTTGGTGTTTGCGTTGAGCATGAATATGATTAGATCATGTTTATTGCAATACGGTTATTCATTTGAGATATAGAATAATTGTTATTCTATTTACATGAATAAAACCTTCTATGGTCATACACCCAATGTTGATGGTTTATTGAATCTCGATCATGGTAATACACATATTCATGCCAAAAGATGCAAAGTTGATAATGATAGTGCAACTTATTTGTGGCACTGCCGTTTGGGTCATATCGGTGTAAAGCACATGAAGAAACTCCATAAAGATGGACTTCTGGAATCCCTTGATTACGAATCATTTGATACTTGCGAACCGTGCCGTATGGGCAAGATGACTAAAACTCCGTTCTCCGGAACAATGGAACGAGGTAGTGACTTATTGGAAATAATACATACCGATGTATGCGGTCCAATGAGTGTTGATGCTCGTGGCGTGTATTGTTATTTTCTGACCTTCACGGATGATTTAAGCAGATATGGGTATATCTAGTTAATGAAACACAAGTCTGAAACATTTCAAAAGTTCAAAGAATTTCAGAGTGAAGTGGAGAATCGTCGTAACAAGAAAATAAAGTTTCTACGATCTGATCGTGGAGGAGAATATTTGAGTTACGAGTTTGGCCTTCATTTAAAACAATGTGGAATAGTTTCACAGATCACGCCACCTGGAACACCACAACGTAATGGTGTGTCCGAACGTTGTAACCACACTTTATTGGATATGGTGCGATCTATGATATCTCTTACTGATTTACCACTATCGTTTTGGGGTTATGCATTAGAGACAGTTGCATTCACTTTAAATATGGCACCATCAAAATCCGTTGAGACGACGCCTTATGAACTGTGGTTTGGCAAGAAACCAAAGTTGTCGTTTCTTAAAGTTTGGGGTTGCAATGCTTATGTGAAAAAGTTTCAATCTAATAAGCTCGAACCCAAATCGGAGAAGTGCGTCTTCATAGGATACCAAAGGAAGCTTTTGGGTACACCTTCTATCACAGATCTGAATGCAAGAAATTTGTTGCTAAGAATGGATCCTTTCTAGAGAAAGAGTTTCTCTCGAAATAAGTGAGTGGAAGGAAAGTATAACTTGATGAGGTAATTGTACCTTCTCCCTTATTGGAAAGTAGTTCATCACAAAAATCAGCTCCAGTGATTCCTACACCAATTAGTGAGGAAGCTAATGATGATGATCATGAAACTTCAGATCAAGTTACTACCAAACCTCATAGGTCTTCCAGAGCGAGGTCCGCACCAGAGTGGTACGGTAATCCTGTTCTGGAAGTCATGTTACTAGACCATGGTGAACCTATGAACTATAAGGAAGCGAAGATGAGCCCAGATTCCGCGAAATGGATTGAGGCCATGAAATCTGAGATGGGATCCATGTATGAGAACAAAGTGTGGACTTTGGTGGACTTGCCCGATGGTCGGCAAGCCATAAAAATAAATGGATCTTCAAGAGGAAGACGGACACTGATAGTAGTGTTACTATCTACAAAGCTCGACTTGTCGCAAAAGGTTTTTGACAAAGTTCAAGCTGTTGACTATAATGAGATTTTCTCAACTGTAGAAATGCTTAAATCCATCTGAATCATGTTAGCAGTTGCCATATTTTATGAAATCAGGCAAATGGATGTCAAAACTGAATTCCTTAAATGGGTATTTCTTAAAGAAGAGTTGTATATGATGCAAGCAGAAGGTTCTTTTTTATCCTAAAGGTACTAACAAGGTGTGCAAGCTCCATCGATCCATCTATGGACATGTGCAAGCATCTCGAAGTTGGAATATACGCTTTGATAAGTTGATCAAAGCATATAGTTTTATACAGACTTGCAGTGAAGCCTGTATTTACAAGAAAGTGAGTGGGAGCACTACAGCCTTTCTGATAACTATATGGGATTGACATATTGTTGTCGGAAATAATGTAGAATTTTCTGGAAAGCATAAAGGAGAGTTTGACAGGAGATTTTACAAAGAAAGACCTCAGTGAAGCTGCTTATATATTAGGCATCAAGATCTATAGAGATAGATTAAGACGTTTGATAAGTTTTTTCAATGAATACATACCTTGACAAGTTTTTGAAAGAGCTCAAAATGGATCAGTCAAAAAAGGAGTTCTTGTGTGTATAACAAGGTGTAAAGTTGAGTAAGACTCAAAACCCGACCACAACAGAAAATAGAAAGAGAATGAAAGTCATTCCATATGCCTCAGCCATAGGTTCTATAAAGTATGCTATTTTGTGTACCAGACCTATTGTGTACCTTGCCATGAGTTTGTCAAAGGGGTACAATAGTGATCTAGGAGTAGATCACTGAACATCGGTCAAAATTATCCTTAGTGAGAACTAAGGAAATGTTTCTTGGTTATGGGGGTGATAAAGAGTTCGCCGTAAAGAGTTACGTCGATGCAAGCTTTTCTACCAATCCAGATGACTCTAAGTCTCAATCTGGATACATATTGAAAGTGGGAGCAATAAGCTGGAGTAGCTCCATGCAGAGCATTGTAGACATAGAATATTTGCAAAATACATACGGCTCTGAATGTGACATGACTCGTTGACTAAACTTCTCTCATGAGCAAAACACGATCACACCTTAGTACTCTTTGGGTGTTAATCACATAGCGATGTGAACTAGATTATTGACTCTAGTAACCCCTTTGGGTGTTGGTCACATGGCGATGTGAACTATGGGTGTTAATCACATACATATGTGAACTATTGGTGTTAAATCACATGGCGATATGAACAAGATTATTGACTCTAGTGCAAGTGAGAGACTGAAGGAAATATGCCCTAGAGGCAATACTAAAGTTATTATTTATTTCCTTATTTCATGATAAATGTTTATTATTCATGCTAGAACTGTATTAACCGGAAACTTAGTACATGTGTGAATACATAGACAAAACATAGTCTCCCTAGTATGCCTCACTAGACTAGCTCGTTAATCAAAGATGGTTATGTTTCCTGACCATATACATGTGTTGTCAGTTGATGAATGGGATCACATCACTAGGAGAATGATGTGATGTACAAGACCCATCTGTTAGCCTAGCATTATGATCGTTACAGTTTTATTGCTACTGCTTTCTTCATGACTTATACATGTTCCTCAAACTATGAGATTATGCAACTCCCGAATACCGGAGGAACACCTTGTGTGCTATCAAATGTCACAACGTAACTGGGTGATTATAAAGATGCTCTACAGGTGTCTCCGAAGGTGTTTGTTATGTTAGCATAGATCAAGATTAGGATTTGGCACTCCATATATCGGAGAGGTATCTCTGGGCCCTCTCGGTAATGCTCAACACTATAAGCCTTGCAAGCAATGTGACTAATGAGTTAGTTACGGGACGAAGTATTATGGAATGAGTAAAGAGACTTGCTGGTAACGAGATTGAACTAGGTACGATGATACCGACGATCGAATCTCGGGCAAGTAACATACCGATGACAAAGGGAACAACGTATATTGTTATGTGGTTTGACCGATAAAGATCTTCGTAGAATATGTAGGAGCCAATATGAGCATCCAGGTTCCGCTATTGGTTATTGACCGGAGATGTGTCTCGGTCATGTCTACATAGTTCTCGAACCCGTAGGGTCTGCACGCTTAACGTTTGATGACGATTTTTTTTGAAGGGAGACCAGCAAGGCTGGGCTTTTCATTATGATAGGTAGGGAGCAATATGTGCATAGACCAAGACGATCATAAGGAGGAAAAAGAAGAGGTAACTATAAGAAGAAGGAAAAGAGGAAAGGAAAGTACATCATAGGGGAATCTCTCAGCCTGGGTCCCCGAAGGGCGACAACAGGTAGGATGCACCCTCCAGTATCCACAAATCCAAGTCTCCTCGAATCTCCCTTAGTTTGGTTTCCACCGTTGAAGATTTGTTGTTGAAGATTCTGTTGTTCCGCTCGAGCCATATCCTCCAAGACACCAGGATCAATTTGATGCCCTTCTTTTCATCAGTCGTCGTGTTGGAGATGATAGATATCCACATCTATTTTGAGTTTTTTGGGCTTTGCCATCCAATGGGATCAAGTGATCTGCATCCTGAACAGGCCGCAGCCTTTTGCCAGGCCATCTTAGCATGCGAACATTCCCACAGATGTGCAGCGAGGTCTCCAAGTTGCGCAGGCATAGAGGGCAAAAATAGTTGGCCAGCCTCGACGCTGTAGGCGATCAGCGCACCACAGCCTATTCAACATGAGCAGCCAAATGAAGAACTTGCAGCGGGGGATCCCAAGCCCGCAAGAACATGTTTTTGAAAGGAGAGTCCACCCTGCCAGCAAACTGCAGTTTGTAAGCGGCCGCAGCGGAGTAGGTTCTAGATGCGGTTGTTTTCCAGGTGATTGAATCCGCAGCGCCGGTGATGAGGCTCGCCTCTGTGTTTCGGCTAGTCTCCAGAGGCTGCGGAACTGCTCGAGGAAATCATCAGTGAAAGGTGGCATTCTGATGTCTTGTGTCCATCTGTGTCCATCTAGCGCCTCCCTGACAAATCGGGCCTTTGCTCTTGATCGCTTATACAGCACCGGGGCAATTTCTCGCAAAGGGACTGGCCCATGCTACGTCTTGAGCTTGGGTTGGTTTTCCTTGAAGAGGAAAGGGTGATGCAGCAATAGTAGTGTAAGTATTTCCCTCAGTTTTTCAGAACCAAGGTATCAATCCAGTAGGAGGCTCCTCAAAAGTCCCATGCACCTACACAAACAAACAAAGAACTTGCAACCAACGCAATAAAGGGGTTGTCAATCCCTTCACGGCCACTTGCGAAAGTGAGATCTAATAGAGATAGTATGATAAGATAAATATATTTTTGGTATTTTATAATATAGATGCAAAAAGTAAAGATGCAAATAAAAGTAGATTGGAAGCAAAATAAGAGATAGACCCGGAGGCCATAGGTTTCACTAGAGGCTTCTCTCAAGATAGCATAAGTATGACGGTGGGTGAACAAATTACTGTCGAGCAATTGATAGAAAAGCGAATAATTATGAGATTATCTAGGCATGATCATGTATATAGGCATCACGTCCGTGACAAGTAGACCGACTCCTGCCTGCATCTACTACTATTACTCCACACATCGACGGACTCCTGCCAGCATCTAGAGTATTAAGTTCATAAGAACAGAGTAACGCCTTAAGCAAGATGACAAGATGTAGAGGGATAAATTCATGCAATATGATGTAAACCCCATCTTTTTATCCTCGATGGCAACAATACAATACGTGCCTTGCAACCCTTTCTGTCACTGGTAAGGACACCACAAGATTGAACCCAAAGCTAAGCACTTCTCCCATGGCAAGAAAGATCAATCTAGTAGGCCAAACCAAACTGATAATTCGAAGAGACTTGCAAAGATAACTCAATCATACATAAAAGAATTCAGAGGAGATTCAAATATTTCTCATAGATAAACTTGATCATAAACCCACAATTCATCAGATCTCAACAAACACACTGCAAAAAGAGTTTACATCGAATAGATCTCAACAAGAGAGGGGGAGAACATTGTATTGAGATCCAAAAAGAGAGAAGAAGCCATCTAGCTAATAACTATGGACCCGAAGGTCTATGGTAAACTACTCACAACTCATCGGAGGGGCTATGGTGTTGATGTAGAAGCCCTCCGTGGTCGATTCCCCCTCCGGCGGAGCATCGGCGAAGGCTCCAAGATGGGATCTCGTGGATACAGAAGGTTATGGTGGTGGAAATTGTGTTTTGTTGGCTCCCAGGATGTTTAAGGGGTACGTAGGCTTATATAGGAGGAAGAAGTACATCGATGGCCGCCCGAGGGGCCCACAAGACAGGGGGCACGCCCTGTAGGGGTGGGCGCGCCCTACCCTCTCGTGGCCGCCTTGACTGCTTCTTGACTTGCACTCCAAGTCCTCTGGATCACGTTCGTTCCAAAAATCACGCTCCCGAAGGTTTCATTCTGTTTGGACTCCGTTTGATATTCCTTTTCTTCGAAATACTGAAATAGGCAAAAAAACAGCAATACGGGCTGGGCCTCCGGTTAGTAGGTTAGTCCCAAAAATGATATAAATGTGTAAAAGAAAGCCCATAAACATCCAAAAGGGGTAATATAATTGCATGGAACAATAAAAAATTATAGATACGTTGAAGACGTATCAAGCATCCCCAAGCTTAATTCCTGCTCGTCCTCGAGTAGGTAAATGATAAAAACAGAATTTTTGATGTGGAATGCTACCTAGCATAATTCTCAATGTAATTTTATTTATTGTTGCATGAATGTTCAGATCCAAATGATTCAAAATAAAAGTTCATATTGACAAGAAAATGGTGATACTTCAAGCATACTAATCAAAGTAATCATGTCCTCTCAAAATAACATGGCCAAAGAAAGTTGTCCCTACAAAATCATATAGTCTGGCTGTTGCTCTATCTTCGTCACACAAAGTATTTAATCATGCACAACCCCGATGACAAGCCAAGCAATTGTTTTATACTTTAATAATCTCAAACTCTTTCAAACTTTCACGCAATACATGAGCGTGAGCCATGGACATAACACTATATGTGGAATAGAATGGTGGTTGTGGAGAAGACAAAAAAGGAGAAGATAGTCTCACATCAACCAGGCGTATCAACGGGCTATGGAGATGCCCATTAATAGATATCAATGTGAGTGAGTAGGGATTGCCATGCAATGGATGCACTAGAGCTATAAATATATGAAAGTTCAACAAAAGAAACTAGTGGGTGTGCATCCAACTTGCTTGCTCACAAAGACCTAGGGCATTTTGAGGAAGCCCATCATTGGAATATACAAGCCAAGTTCTATAATGAAAAATTCCCACTAGTATATGAAAGTGACAACATATGAGACTCTCTATCATGAATATCATGGTGCTACTTTGAAGCACAAGTGTGGAAAAAGAGATAGTAGCATTGTCCCTTCTCTCTTTTTCTCTCATTTTTTTCTTTTTATTTTTTTTTCTTTTTTTCTTTTCTTTTTTTCTTTGGCCTTTCTTTTTTTCTTTTTGGCCTTTTTTTTTGTAAAGTCCGAAGTCTCATCCCAACTTGTGGGGGAATCATAGTCTTCATCATCCTTTCCTCACTAGGACAATGCTCTAATAATGAAGATCATCACACTTTTATGGATTTACAACTGAAGAATTACAAATCAAAGCTAGAACAAGATATGACTCTATATGAATGCCTCTGGCGGTGTACGGGGATATGCAATGAATCAAGAGCGACATGTATGAAAATTATGAAGGTGGACTTGCCACAAATACAATGTCAACTACACGATTATGCAAAGAGCAATATGACAAAAGTACATATGAACGGAACGGTGGAAAGTTCATGGCAATATATCTCGGAATGGCTATGGAAATGCCATAATAGGTAGGTATGGTGGCTGTTTTGAGGAAAGTATATGGTGGGTGTATGGTACCGGCGAACGTTGCGCGACACAAGAGAGGCTAGCAATGGTGGAAAGGTGAGGGTGCATATAATCCATGGACTCAACGTTAGTCAAAAGAACTCATGTACTTATTGCAAAAATCTACAAGTCATCAAAAACAAAGTAGTACGCGCATGCTCCTAGGGGGATAGATTGGTAGGAAAAGACCATCGCTCGTCCCCGACCGCCCCTCATAAGGAAGACAATCAATAAATAAAATTGTGCTCCAACTTC
The DNA here is from genome assembly GCA_021437245.1 of Aegilops speltoides. Lineage (NCBI taxonomy): Eukaryota > Viridiplantae > Streptophyta > Magnoliopsida > Poales > Poaceae > Aegilops > Aegilops speltoides. The sequence continues at coordinate 136,878,162 of CM038141.1, forward strand.
ATCACAAAGCGGTTCACCATACGTGCATGCTACGGGAATCACAAACCTCCACACAAGTATTTTTCATAATCACCTCAACTAGCATGACTTTAATATCACTACCTTCATATCTCAAAACAATTATCAAGCATCAAATTGATCATAGCATCCAATTCACTTTCTATGATAATTTTTATTATATCCAACTTGGATGCTCATCATTCTAGGACCAAATTTGTAACCATAGCAAATACCATGCTGTTCTAAAAGACTCTCAAAATAATATAAGTGAAGCATGAGAGACTAACAATTTCTTCAAAATTAATCCACCGCCATGCTCTAAAAAATATAAGTGAAGCACTAGAGCAAAAACAATCAAGCTCAGAAGATATAAGTGAAGCAGATAGCATATTCTAATAAATTCTAATCAAGTAGGCTTCTCCCAAAAGGTGTGTACAGCAAGGATTATTGTGGTAAACTAAAAAGTAAAGACTAATATAATACACGACGCTCCAAGCAAAACACATATCATGTGGCGAATAAAAATATAGCTCCAAGTAAAGTTACCAATGAACGAAGATAAAAGAGGGGATGCCTTCCCGGGGCATCCCAAGCTTAGTCTTTTGGCTATCCTTGAATATCTTGGTGTGCAATGGGCATCCCCAAGATTAGGCTCTTGCCACTCCTTATTCCATAGTCCATAAAAGCTTTACCCAAAACTTGAAAACTTCACAACACAAAACTCAACAGGAAATCTTATAAGCTCCGTTAGTGAAAGAAAAGAAAACCACCACATAAGGTACTGTAATGAACTCATTCTTTATTTATTTTGGTGTTAAACCTACTGTATTCCAACTTCTATATGGTTTATAAACTATTTTACTAGCCATAGATGCATCAAAATAAGCAAACAACACACGAAAAACAGAATCTGTCAAAAACAGAACAGTCTATAGCAATCTGTAACTAACGCAAACTTCTAGAACTCGAAAAGTCCTACCAAAATAGGAAGTCCTGGACAATTTGTCTATTGATCAGAAGAAAAAAGAATCAACACAAAATCACGTTTCTGTGATTTAACAAAACTAAATTCGTGCGTGCAAAGTTTCTGTTTTTCAGCAGAATCAAATCAACTATCATCAGAGGTTATCCTATAGGTTCTACTTGGCACAAACACTAATTAAAAGATAAAACACATCTAAACAGGAGGTAGATGCAAGATTTATTACTAAACAGGAAAAAAACAAAAAACACAAATAAAATTGGGTTGCCTCCCAACTAGCGCTATCGTTTAACGCCCCTAGCTAGGCATAAAAGCGAAGATAGATCTAAGTAGTGCCATAATAATAAGATATATCTTGAAAGCTCATCTCATATTCTCTACGTTCGGCAGCAAGTTTTCTTTGAGGCAAGCAAAAGTAATCAAAAGGGTTAAATTTAGCGGGACAAAAGTCCCCAAGATCAATCTCAGGAGGAACGGGTTCCTCCTTTGGCCCTTCATAGTGCACAACTAATTCATCACTAAAAGCATTCTTTTGGCAAAATCTCGTGAGCCTATACTCAAGAGAGTATCCTAGCTCATTGTTTCGAAGGGCAAAGTAATTATTAAGCTCGTTAATTCTATCAATGAAGACATTGGTAGGAACCTTTTTTATATGGTTTTCATTGAAAGCAACATAGTCCGAAGATTGAAAACGCCTAAATTCCTCTTGATCATAGAGGATCGCCTCTATGGGAGGACGACCGGCGTCCACCCTATAGTGCACAAAGACTTCTTTGGCCTCTCTTATGATAAATCTAAACTCATGAGCCAAAAAGATAGTAACAACACGTTTAATAGAAGAATGCTCAATATTGGAAAATTCCAGAAAAATTCTTTGTATGCAAGGATGCATATGCATAAATTGTCTTTCAAGTTCAACTACAAGCATAGCGATGGCATCCACAAGACTACTAGTTCTATGAAGAATAGAACCACCCATGGAAGGTAAAGCACCGGCACAAGTAAAGAAATCTTGAATAACACCTTTTCCAATGATGTTACCACTACCGATTCAAAACTTTTTAGTATGCAAGATAGGGGGTTCTTCGGCCGGAGCCTCGGAATTTTCCATGTTATCATTATTTTCCATATCAACGATAATTTCCCCAATTTCAGACATAACGGCAAACAAAAGCAAGGCAGAAGAAGGCGAGCGAAAGAGAGAGGAGGAGATTAGGAAAGAGAGGGCGAATAAAACGTCAAGGGTGAAGTGGGGGAGAGGAAAACGAGAGGCAAATGGCAAATAATGTAAATGCAACGGAGATGAGTTTGTGATGGCTACTTGGTATGTCTTGACTTGAGCGAAGACCTCCTCGGCAAAGGCGCCAGAAATCCTTCTTGGTACATCTTGAGCTTGCGTTGGTTTTCCTTGAAGAGGAAAGGGTGATGCAGCAATAGTAGCGTAAGTATTTCCCTCAGTTTTTGAGGACCAAGGTATCAATCCAGTAGGAGGCTCCTCAAAAGTCCCACGCACCTACATAAACAAACAAAGAACTCGCAACCAACGCAATAAAGGGGTTGTCAATCCCTTCACGGCCACTTTCAAAAGTGAGATGTAATAGAGATAGTATGATATAGATGCAAAAAGTAAATATGCAAATAAAAGTAGATTGGAAGCAAATATGATAAGAGATAGACCCGGGGGCCATAAGTTTCACTAGAGGCTTCTCTCAAGATAGCATAAGTATTACGGTGGGTGAACAAATTACTGTCGAGCAATTGATAGAAAAGCAAATAATTATGAGATTATCTAGGCATGATTATGTATATAGGCATCACGTCCGTGACAAGTAGTGTGGGGACCCCGACTTACAAGTCGTGATCACCGAATGCACGTGTACAGTGATCCCAGAGATCAATGCTCACTGAACACACAGAAGCTGAATAACAAGAGTCTTACATCCATACATACCGTCTTACACAAATAGAGACCAACAAGGTCAAGCCTTACATCGATAAAGCCTTAAGGGCTGAACATCAAATGAAACATAGCAGCGGAAATCATCATCGATAAGTAGAACCCATGCCATCTGCCTTAACCCTACAGCATTCTCGACCGGAAACGCCCTAGTTCGCATGATCGTCTCCAAAGAACTCTTCTTCAACTCCGGTTCTTCCATGCCTGGTCAATTAAATAACCAGTGGCAAGCCAATGAGTACTTTGAATGTACTCGCAAGCAACCCAGGATTTGGTTCAAGGTACAGTAATGCATGACATAGGTAAAGTTTTGCATAAAGCTAGTTTTGAGTGCAGAACATGTTCAACAACCTATAAAGAATGCATCAAGAGAATTCAAGTAACCATGAGAACAGGTCACAGATATCAACATAAATAGAATGGGCACCAACCCATTTATCATAACCAGAGTGGGCACCAACCCATCTCATTCATGTCAAGTCCTTGACTTGATCCAAGACATCTCCATCATCTCACACACACTGGGTTTGAAAACAAGTGGACGTAGCCCAAGAGCGGTTACCCAACTGTCCATGACCGTGGACACGGCTATTCGAATAGTTTTACACTCTGCAGAGGTTGCACACTTTACCCACTAGATCCGGGGAACTTCCGTGTCAATCCACGACCCGCGGTACCTCAAGTACCCGGGGTAAGCACCCGATCACTACCTTTCCCTAGACGACACTAACATGGAGTCCACTCGATTGGCAGTAACCCCCGTGCCCAACATTTCAACAACCTTTTCATGGAGCCTTGCTCCCATTTCCATCACATACCTCTGGCACGGGGTACCAACGGTGTGTCCGGTGCCCCATAAAGATGGTCATGGCCGCCCTACCTGGCACGACCCCGTCCCAAGAGAGAGCACCAACTCTCCCCCGTCACTAGTAATGCGGGCTCCAAGCTAGTATCGGTCTAGGTACTCAACAATGCCCTTTCCCATATAAGGGTAGAGTGGTTGCGCATGTAAGGTTGGAATAACGGTGCAACTCCGACCAATCCGCTTTGAAAACCACACACCCTTTTTCACTTGGCACACCACTTCGTCATCAAGTGGTCACCCATCTCATCATCTCCCTCGGGCATAAGTGGCACCCGATGGGGTTTTCAAAATACCTTTGAAATCACTTTGCCTCCTCATCATGCACAAACCCATCCCATTTGCGTAGCACCTACATTTGCATCCTAGCTACTCCCCACCGCATATCCCTCATAAAAAGGTAGGGCCATGCACCATGCAAGTATCAACGAGGATGTAATCGTGGCAACCACCCACGTGGTTCACCATCTCGCCATGATTCCAATGCATCATCGATAAAGAGCTAAAATGACATGCATATAAAAGGGGTATCATAGTCATGGTCAAAGGGCTGCTTGCCTTGGTTGGCTTGATCTTCAAAGTCTTCCCAAGATCGCTCCTCCTTCTTCCTCGGCTACCTCACAAATATGGGATCTAACGTTGCAAGAAAACAACGGAAAAATAAGGCAATAATAAAAAGAGAAAAGTCAAAGTGCTCAAAAATGTCAACTTAGTTTTGTAAAATACTAGGAGGAAAGCTAGGAAGGGGCAACTTTTGGTTTTGGTTACGGAGCAGAAAATAGGAGTTATGGATTTTCAAAGGCTCATTTAAATGTTAAAACAACATTTAAATATTTACAGAGAAGAAAAGGTGGTTGGATATGAGTGAATGTTGCACCAACAAATAGATTGCAATATTCTAGGAATTTAGAAATTAGAATCAATGCATTTGGATTAATATACTGCCTGTGGAATTTTTGGAAATATCACGAAAAAAGAAAAGGGAACGGCGCCGTACATCGGGCCGAGAGGCCACAGCAGCAGAAGGCCAGGGGGAACCCAGCCCACGCGCCGCCACGTCGAAGGCGTAAGGGCGAATACGCCTTCGCCGACGGCGGGTCTGTAGTCTTGTAGACGTTTTAAACTCGACGGTGGATCCCACCCGCCGTATGCGTGAGGTCGACCGGCGGCCCACACGGCCGTCGCTCTACCTCCGCCAGAGGCGACGCGAAGCTTCGCGGGCGCGATACAGGCACGGGAAGTGGAGCGGAGACTACCGTTGGATTCGGGAGAGAGTCGCGGATCTGGTGGTGGTGGAGATGGTCGCGGGGTGGCTGCTTCGGGCGACGAGGTCCCGCGGGAGGTGCTTCGGGTGCCGGTGGCTCCGGCCGTTCCCAGCTGCAAAATGAGGGGAAAAGAGAGGGGAAGGCATCAGTGAGGTGAGGGGAGGCCGAATCGAGGGAGAAACGGGGCGGAGGAGGTCTGTACCCGCAGATCGACGGCGACCCGAGGCGGCGGAGCTCGAGCTCGATCTCGAGCTCGGGCGGCTCTGGAGCGAAGGGGGTGGATCCAGGGGTGGATTGGGTGTGTGGGAGAGCGACAGGAAGGAAGAGGAGGGCTCGGGAGTGCCTTAAATAGGCTGGCCACGGTTCACCGTGGGCGTGGCCTACGGGCACCCGCGGAATCCGCTCTGGAGGCCGAGGGAGAGGAGTAGGAGCTGTCCACGGCGCTCGTGGGAATGGAGTAGGGCGCCAGGGAGAAGGAGAGAGAGCGAGGGAGGGCTCTGGCGCCCGCGCGTGTGAGGCCAGCCATTGGCCGAGCCGGGCGGCGCTCGGCACGCTGCTGCTGGAGGGAGAGAGAGGGGAGACAGAGGGGCGGCACGGCGGCGTGTAGCAGACGCCGAGGCACATCACCGGCGCGATGGGAAGGCACGGCGGTCGGGAGGCGCGGCGTCAACGGTCGGCGCTCTGGCAGCGCTCAGAGGCGCGACTTTGGCCGGCATCCGCGGTTTTTCATGGCAAGGCTGGCCCTTTTTTGCGTCTGGAAGCTACAACAGCAGGGACAAGACCAGAGAAAAGCACTGGATGCCCTGGGTGCGAAGGGAGAGAGAGAAGCCGGGAGAGAGAGAGAAAATGTTGTCCAGAGAGGACAAACTTGATTCCCCGTCCTCCACATTGCTTCTTCGGGTAGGAAAGTGTCTAAATGACAGAGGGAAGTGAGGAGGGGTTGTGGCAAAGAGATTAACTCAAGGAGATTAGTGAAAGTGGCAAAAAGAGGCCTTTTAGTATTTTGCCAGAAGGTGTTTGATGGAGTTTTGGTTAAGCTAATGATCCTCACTGGCCAAGATACTCCAAGGGGTGAAATGTCACATATATTTAGGGCCTTCCACCCATTTTGAGCTTATTTGGACAAAGTTGCCAATGCAACTTTTGCAAACCCTAGAAATGGGCAGAAATGGATTTGTGTAGATCCAGTGGAGTAAATCATTTCTCCATGGTGTACCACTTGGTGTGGTAGCCTTATTTGGTCACATGATCAGGCTCACCAAAGTTGGGGCCTTGGAGAAAAATTTGGTAGTGCAAAGTGGTTCAAACTTGATTCTGGTCAGGGAGGGTTTTGGGGCACTTTGACCAAGATTTCCACTTCTCCAACCTGTGCCATTTGGTCCAGTTGCATCATTAGACCAATGAAGCATGTCCACCAAGTTTGAGCACATTTGGACATACTTGGCAATGTAAAGTTGATCAAACCTTAGATTGGACAGAAATGGTTTTGAGGGGTTTTGATGGTGTTTTCTTGTTCTCCAAGTCATGGGACTTGGCAAGATCAGCAGATATGTCATACGTGACATGATAGAATTTTCCTGGAATTTTTGGAGAATATTTCCTTTGTAAATATTTCAAAAGCTTGAAATATCCAGAAAGGGTTTTAGAGGGATTTGACCAATATTTTGAACATGACCATGTGTTGAAACTCTTATATATGGACAATATATGTCCTATGAGCTTCTCTAAATTTTGTCAAATATTTTTGAAACAGAAAAATAATTATTTCCTATTAAAGACCATTTCGGCCTTAAGAAAAGCCTTTAAATAAAATAGAACAAGAACTTTTAAAATTATATTTTGTGGTTCCCGGGCATCCTATATCTAATAGGAGTCAAATATATTTTTGAAAGATTTTACTGCCCTTAATCCAGATTTGCAAAGCAAACCTCAATTCGGGGTTTTGAAAACTAATTTTAAAAATACTTTCGGCCAAATTATTTTTGTAAGAAAATTCTATGTAGCACTATTCACATGGCATGATCATTGGTCAGGAGCTTGGGGTAAGGAGATGGAATATAGAGGGTAGAGTAGTTGACTTCAAGAAGCACTTGAAAAGAAGCATAGAGAAAACCAACTTCAAATAAAAGCCAAATAATGCAAAAAGTTTTTGTTGGTCCAAATTTTTCATGCTTTATTGATGAGAATGAGATGTTACAAAATGCAGGGTGTGACAGACCTACCCCCCTTACAAGAATCTCGTCCCCGAGATTCCTAAACTAGGCTCAAAAGAGGTACGGAAATTCGGATCTAAGGTAGTCTTCACGCTCCCAAGTTGCTTCTGCTTCGGTGTGATTGCTCCATTGGACTTTGAAGTACTTGATGGTGCGGCTTCGAGTGTGTCGTTCAGCCTCATCCAGAATGCAGATGGGCCGCTCACGATACGTCAAATCAGGTTGAAGATCAATGGCTTGGTGATTGACGTCTTTATAGAGGTCGGGCTTGTCTGGAACTTGGAGACACTTCCGGAGTTGTGACACGTGGAACACGTTGTGCACATCAGAAAGTTCAGGTGGAAGTTCCAACTGGTAAGCCACTTCTCCTCGTCGCTCAGTGATCTTGAAAGGGCCAATGTATCTCGGTGCGAGCTTTCCTTTGACATGAAAGCGCTGGGCTCCTTTGAGAGGGGTGACCCGGAGATAGACATGGTCTCCAACTCGGAAGTTTATGTCTCTGCGACGTGAGTCTGCATAGCTCTTCTGCCTTGACTTGGCAGACTTCAGACGCTCTCGGACAAGCTGGACTTGCTCTTCTGCTTCACGAAGGATATCGTGCCCAAAGACAAGTCCTTCTCCGCCTCCGACCAGTTGAGAGGTGTACGACACTTCCGCCCGTATAACACTTCAAATGGTGCCATCTGGAGGCTGGCCTGATAACTGTTGTTATAAGAGAACTCGGCGAAAGGGAGGCAATCTTACCACTTAGCTCCATAAGCTAGGACACAGGCTCGGAGCATGTCTTCGAGTATTTGATTCACTCGCTCGGTCTCGACCTCCGATGCATGGGTGGAAGCAATCTTCAAGGATAACTTGGTCCCCATGGCCTCCTGGAATTTCTTCCAAAACCTTGAGGTGAACTGGGTTCCTCGATCTGACACAATCTCCTTGGGAACACCATGAAGGCTCACGACTCGGTTGATGTAGAGACGCTAACTGGTTCCCCTTGTAGGTCGTCTTGACAGAATGAAGTGGGCCACTTTGGTCAAATGATCGACTATGACCCAGATGGAGTCATGTCCCTTGTTTGACCTAGGTAGTCCAAAGATGAAATCCATTCGACTTTATCCCATTTCCACTCGGGAACCTTGAGTGGTTGGAGTAATCCAACAGGTCGCGATGTTCAGCTTTGACCCTCGGCATACGCCACATTTTGCAACATAGGTGGCGATCTCCTTTTCATCCCGTGCACCAAAATCTTTCCTTCGTGTCTTGATACATCTTGGTGCCTCCGGGGTGGATGGAATATGGGCTGTCATGAGCTTCTTGCAAGATCAGGTTCTTGAGCTCAACCCTGTTGGGCACGCAGATACGATTCCCAAACCACACAATTCCTTCCTCATCCTCTGTGAATCCTGAGGCTTTGCCTGCCTTGATCTTCCTCTTGATGCCTTCAATACTCTCATGCCCCTTCTGAGCTTTCTTGATATCATCCATCAAGGTAGGCTTAACTTCGAGGCTGGCTAAGAATCCTGGTGCAACCAGTTCCAACTCGAAGCTTTCAAGTTCTTCATACAAGGCGGGTAGCTTGTGCCTTAGCATAGCATTCAAGGAGCAAGCCTTCCTGCTCAATGCATCTGCTACCACATTAGCCTTTCCAGGGTGGTATTGAACACTGAGGTCATAGTCCTTTATCAACTCCAGCCATCTTCTCTGCCTCATGTTTAATTCCCTCTGAGTGAAAATATACTTCAGACTTTTGTGGTCCGTGTATATCTCACATCGCTTCCCCAAAAGGTAATGTCGCCAAGTTTTCGTGGCATGAACCACGCTGCTAGCTCAAGGTCATGAGTAGCGTAGTTCTCTTCGTGGGGTCGAATTGCCTTGAAAGGTAGGCCACGACTCTGCCTTCTTGCATCGTAACACCTCCCATCCGATTCTTGACGATCACAATATATCACAAACTCCTTGTGTATATCTGGTGTGGCGTAATCGAGCGTGGTTAGCCTCTTCTTCAGCTCTGGAAGCTCTCTTCGCGCTTCGGCCCATTCAACTTCTTGTCCTTCTTCAAGAGCTGAGTCATGGGTCGGGCAATGCTTGAGAATCCTTCAACGAACTTGCGGTAATATCCCGCGAGTCCGAGGAAGCTTCGACTTCCTTCACATTGCTCGGGATTGCCATTCACCACGGCTTCAATCTTAGCAGGTCGATCGACAATCCCTCTTCGTTAGAACATGACCCAGAATCCAACTTCACGCAGCCGAATTCACACTTGCTGAACTTGGCATACAGCTTGGTGCTCCCAAGCTTGTCTAGGACCATCCTCAAGTGTTGCTCGTGCTCTTCTTCCGACTTCGAGAAGACAAGAATGTCATCAATGAAGACAACGACGAACTTGTCCAAATATTCCATGAAGACCTTATTCATGAGATACATGAAATAAGTGGGGCATTGGTCAATCCAAAGGACATGACCGTGCATTCATACAGCCATATCTGTTTCTGAATGCCGCCTTCGAATATCTTGGGGTCTCGATCTTCATTAGTAGTACCCAGATCCGAGGTCGATCTTGGAGAACACCTTGGCCCCATTGAGTTGATCAAACAGATCTTCAATCTTGGGAAGTGGGTACTTGTTCTTGATTGTAACCTCATTGAGGGAGCGGTAGTCAATGCATAAGCGGATGGTACCGCCCTTCTTTGCCACAAATGAATAGCGATCCCCAAGGGGAGGCACTAGGCGGATAAATCCTTCCTCAACTGCTCTTCCACCGCTTCTTCAATTCGCTAACTCCTCCGATCCCATTCTATAAGGCTTCTTATAGATGGGTCCTGCTCGAGTATGAGCTCGATGACGAACTCAATGTCCCGATCAGAGGCATTCTGGTAGCTCGTCAGAAAAACATCGGGATACTCGATACCATCGGCACTTGCTCCAATCCAACTTCAATCAGACAGTTGACTTGGTTGGCTTGAGCAGAGAGGGTTGAGGCAAATCGACTTCGACTCCTCGGTCATTGGTCATAGTGACCGCCGGTTGGCGCAATCAATCAAGCCTTGGTGCTTGCTGAGCCAATCCATTCCCAAGATCACATCCAAGCCATGTGATTTTAGGATGATAAGGTCTGCTAGGAAGTCTACCCCGTTAATGGTAATCCCGACTCCTTTACATCCTATCTTGGCTCTCATCTCTGCTCCGGGGGTTTGTACCACCATAGGGTTGTTTAGGGGTGTAGGGGTCATGCCACTCTTTAATGCAAAACTTTGGGTGACAAAAGAATGCGTGGCTCCAGAATCAAACAAAACAGTTGCGGGTGCTGAATTGACAAGGAACGTACCCAGCACGACGTCCGGGTCTTCCTGGGCTTCTTCCGCGGTGACATGATTCACACGACCCCTGCCATTGTTGGGCAGGTTGCGGGGAGCTTGGTTCCTTGGTGGCATACCACGGCCTTGTCCCGGGTTCTGCGCATTGGGGCGCGGGGCGTCGGGCTTCTTGTTGGGGCAATTCTTGGAGTAGTGCCCTGGCTGTCCACATCCGAAACAAGTGACTTGATTGGGGACGACGCCTTGCCAAAGATTGTTATTGGGGTTGTTGTAGGCTGGCCAGGGTTGACATACTTCTGAGGTGGATAGTTGGTGCGAGGTGCGGGAGCTCTTGGCTGCCGATAGGTTGGCTTGGCGGGGCTGGCTGCCACGGACGGGCTTCGTTGCCGGAGCTACCCTTGCCGATCATCTTGCGCTTCGAGTGTCATCCAAGGCACGCCGCTTGTCTTCAAGCATGAGCGCCTTTGTTCACCGGATCAGAAAGGTCGGGCAGTCACACACAACAAGCGAGCACTGCAGAGTCCGGTTAAGGCCTTCCATGAAGCGCTCCGCTTGGCGATCATCGATCTTGACATCCTCGGGGCATACCTTGAGAGGACACCAACTTCGCATGTACTCCTTGACCGTGCTGCTACCTTGCTTCAGGTTCGGAACTCGCGCTTCTTGATGGCCATGAGTCCAGAAGGGATGTGGGCCTTGCGGAATTCCGTCTTGAAGGTGTCCCAAGTGATGTCCCGCTCAACATGCATAGCCTTGAATCCATCCCACCAAGCTCTGGCAGTCCCCCGAGACAAGGCAGATACGCCACTTTGTCACGGTCCTCGGTGCATCCGACTAGAGCCAGCAGATCCTCAATGGTGCGGACCCGATCTGCCCGCATCCAGGGTTCAGCAGCCTCGATGAAAGTGGGTGGTGCATGCTTCTTGAACTCCACCAGTGTGGAACGTCCCATGGCCGTGCCCACCGGCTGGGGCGGTTGACAGCCTGAGCAATCATCTGGAGGGCTGCAGTGTTGGCTTGGCGCTCCTCTCGAAAGGCTTGGAGAAGCTGAGCCATATCCATGCTTGGAGGAGGTGGTGGTGGTGGAGTCTGTCCTTGGGCTTGGTCCTGGCTGGCTCCGGCCTCAGCAGAACCTCCGGCTTCTTGTGGCTGGGTAGAGGTACCAGTACGTGTTACAACAGGCATCCTGTTGGAGTGGTCAAGGTCTCATGATAGGGAACAACAATGAGGGAGAGCAGTAGAGATGGAATGCCTAGTAAGGGGGTGGTGTGACACAATTTAAGTAAAGCAAAGGCCAGAAGGGCCAAACTCATGCATTAAACCAAATGGGAAATGTAGTCGTTTACAAGTTCCCGAAGGGAAAGTACGACTTCATCAAAGCAAGTTGAAAGCAAACACAACATAACATGGTTTCATAAGAACCATTACAAGACTCGACTTCAAAAAGGGGTACACGACCTATCCTACCATAGGCTACGAGCTAGCCTATCCTAGTCCCGAACGGAGTCTAAGTGGTGGAATGCTCGGTCGGGTATTCCGCTCCTCTGGTCTTCCTCCTCATCATCATCTGTCTCGGTCTCCTCATCGCTTGAGGAAGTGGAGGAGTGAAGGAGCTGAACACGGCGCTGCTTTGCTGGTGGTGTCTTGAAGAGGTTATGGTACTCCTTTGCCGTCATCTGGCGTGGTTGAGGTGCTCCTCGGCAGTGCGACTGTGGGGTCGTCCGCTCGATAGCTACCGCTGGCTGTCCAGGTGCTCCATCCTTCTTGATCCTGTCCGCCTTCGTCTGAACTATGCGGAGGAGCTCCTTGGTCTCATGGAGTTCCTTCCAAGCTCCGTCGACTCGAGGCCGTGTGCTGTGCATCTGTCGGCACACAAGCTGAAGTAGGTCCAAGCGGAGGGAAGTCCCTCGTCCAAGGGTGGTGCTGGTGCGCTGCTCTTGTCGTCACCTTCCTTACGATAAGGCAGGTAACGAGTGGTGGCTCTCTTGCCATCTCTGGCAGGAGATCTCGAGGCGAAGTCGGTGCCTTGAGGGCAGCAGCCTCCACGGCGAGAAGCAAGTGTCGCCATCCGGGGTCCCTCAAAGAACCAGCTCGTCGGGGCGTCATTCGCCCTCACGACTACCTCCACGTGATACTCCTTCTTGGTCTTTGTCGACCCAAAGCTCGTGGTAGGAGAAGGTGGGGACTCGAGTGAACTGGCACTTCCGAGGCTATCCTCAAGAAGCACGGAAACCCAAAGGGTCGAAGTCCTCGCACGCGGCCATCTACAAAAGTGGAAGGGAAGGGTCAATAAAGGAATGTGACCTGTGTTTGGGATGCTAACATAAAACATAGGTATATGGGTAATCTAGGGATAGTCTCGCCTAACTAACGTCCATGCTAACTAAGGCTTCCTACAGTCAGGATGGCTCGTACCAGCTCTGTGGGGACCCCGACTTACAAGTCGTGATCATCGAATGCACGCGTGTCAAGGATCCCGAGATCAATGCTCACTTGAACACACGTAAGCTGAATAACAAGAGTCTTACATCCATACATACCGCCTTACACAAATAGAGACCAACAAGGTCAAGCCTTACATCGATAAAGCCTTAAGGGCTGAACATCAAATGAAACATAGCAGCGAAATCATCATCGATAAGTAGAACCCATGCCATCTGCCTTAACCCTACAGCATTCTCGACCGGGAACGCCCTAGTTCGCATGATCGTCTCCAAAGAACTCTTCTTGAACTCCGGTTCTTCCATGCCCGGTCAATTAAATAACCAAGTGGCAAGCCAATGAGTACTTTGAATGTACTACTTAAGCAACCCAGATTTGGTTCAAGGTACGAGAATGCATGACATAGGTAAAGTTTTGCATAAAGCTAGTTTTGAGTGCAGAACATGTTCAACAACCTATAAAGAATGCATCAAGAGAATTCAAGTAACCATGAGAACAGGTCACAGATATCAACATAAATAGAATGGGCACCAACCCATTTATCATAACCAGAGTGGGCACCAACCCATCTCATTCGTGTCAAGTCCTTGACTTGATCCAAGACATCTCCATCATCTCACACACACTGGGTTTGAAAACAAGTGGACGTAGCCCAAGAGCGGTTACCCAACTGTCCATGACCGTGGACAGGGCTATTCGAATAGTTTTACACTCTGCAGAGGTTGCACACTTTACCCACTAGATCCGGGGAACTTCCGTGTCAATCCACGACCATGTACCTCAAGTACCCGGGGTAAGCACCCGATCACTACCTTTCCCTAGACGACACTAACATGGAGTCCACTCGATTGGCAGTAACCCCCGTGCCCAACATTTCAACAACCTTTTCGTGGAGCCTTGCTCCCATTTCCATCACATACCTCTGGCACGGGGTACCAACGGTGTGTCCGGTGCCCCATAAAGATGGTCATGGCCGCCCTACCTGGCACGACCCCGTCCCAAGAGAGAGCACCAACTCTCCCCCGTCACTAGTAATGCGGGCTCCAAGCTAGTATCGGTCTAGGTACTCAACAATGCCCTTTCCCATATAAGGGTAGAGTGGTTGCGCATGTAAGGTTGGAATAACGGTCGCAACTCCGACCAATCCGTTTTGAAAACCACACACCCTTTTCACTTGGCACACCACTTCGTCATCAAGTGGTCACCCATCTCATCATCTCCCTCGGGCATAAGTGGCACCCGATGGGGTTTTCAAAATACCTTTGAAATCACTTTGCCTCCTCATCATGCACAAACCCATCCCATTTATGTAGCACCTACATTTGCATCCTAGCTACTCCCCACCGCATATCCCTCATAAAAGGTAGGGCCATGCACCATGCAAGTATCAACGAGGATGTAATCGTGGCAACCACCCACGTGGTTCACCATCTCGCCATGATTCCAATGCATCATCGATAAAGAGCTAAAATGACATGCATATAAAAGGGGTATCATAGTCATGGTCAAAGGGCTGCTTGCCTTGGTTGGCTTGATCTTCAAAGTCTTCCCACCTTTGCTCCTCCTTCTTCCTCAGCTACCTCGTCAAATATGGGATCTAACGTTGCAAGAAAACAACGGAAAAATAAGGCAATAATAAAAACAGAAAAGTCAAAGTGCTCTGAAAAATGTCAACTTAGTTTTGTAAAATACTAGGAGGAAAGCTAGGAAGGGGGCAACTTTTGGTTTTGGTTCTGGAGCAGTAAAATAGGAGTTATGGATTTTCAAAGGCTCATTTAAATGTTAAAAACAACATTTAAATATTTACAGAGAAGAAAAGGTGGTTGGATATGAGTGAATGTTGCACCAACAAATAGATTGCAATATTCTAGGAATTTAGAAATTAGAATCAATGCATTTGGATTAATATACTGCCCTGTGGAATTTTTGGAAATATCATAGAAAAAGAAAAAGGGAAACGGCGCTGTGCCACTGGGCCAGAGAGGCCACAGCAGCAGCAGGCCCAGGGGGAACCCAGCCCACGCGGCCGCCACGTCGAAGGCGTAAAGGCCGAATACGCCTTCGGCCGACGGCGGGTCTGTGTGTAAGACGTTTAAACTCGACGGTGGATCCCACCCGCCGTATGCGTGAGGTCGACCGCCGGCCCCACGGCGGCCGTCGTCTACCTCCGCCGAGGCGACGCGAGCTTCGCCCGGCGATACAGAGCACGGGAAGTGGAGCGGAGACTACCGTTGGATTCGGGAGAGAGTCACGGATCTGGTGGTGGTGGAGATGGTCGCCGGGTGGCTCGCCACGGGCGACGAGGTCCCAGCGGCGGAGGTGCTTGGTGCCGGTGGCTCGGCCGCTCCCAGCTGCAAAATGAGGGAAAAGAGAGGGAAGGCATCAAGTGAGGTGAGGGGAGGCCGAATCGAGGGAGAAGCGGGCGGAGGAGGTCAGACCCGCAGACGACGGCGACCCGAGGCGGCGGAGCTCGAGCTCGATCTCGAGCTCGGGCGGCTCTGGAGCGAAGGGGGTGGATCCAGGGGTGGATTGGGTGTGTGGGAGAGCGACAGGAAGGAAGAGGAGGGCTCAGGAGTGCCTTAAATAGGCTGGCCACGGTTCACCGTGGGCGTGGCTTCTGGGCACCCATGGAATCCGCCTGGAGGCCGAGGGAGAGGAGAGGAGCTGTCCACGCGCTCGTGGGAATGGAGTAGGGCGCCAGGAGAAGGAGAGAGAGCGAGGAGGCTCTGGCGCCCAGCGTGTGAGGCCAGCCATTGGCCGAGCCGGGCGGGCGTCGAACGCTGTGCAGGAGGGGAGAGAGAGGGGAGACAGAGGGGCGGCACGGCGGCGTAGCAGACGCCGAGGCACATCAGCCGGGCGCGATGGGAAGGCACGGCGGCGGTCGGCGGGCGCCAACGGTCGGCGCTCTGCGCGCGCCCAGGCGCGACTTTGGCCGGCATCCAGCGGTTTTTCAGCGCCTTGTGCTGATCCCTTTAGTCTGGAAGCTACAAAGACAGCAGGGACAAGACCAGAGAAAAGCCTGGATGCCACAGGGTGCGAAGGAGAGAGAGAAGCTGGGAGAGAAGAGAAAATGTTGTCCAGAGAGGACAAACTTGATTCCCCCCGTCCTCCACATTGCTTCTTCGGGTAGGAAAGTGTCTAAATGACAGAGGGAAGTGAGGAGGGGTTGTGGCAAAGAGATTAACTCAAGGAGATTAGTGAAAGTGGCAAAAAGAGGCCTTTTAGTATTTTGCCAGAAGGTGTTTGATGGAGTTTTGGTTAAGCTAATGATCCTCACTGGCCAAGATACTCCAAGGGGTGAAATGTCACATATATTTAGGGCCTTCCACCCATTTTGAGCTTATTTGGACAAAGTTGCCAATGCAACTTTTGCAAACCCTAGAAATGGGCAGAAATGGATTTGTGTAGATCCAGTGGAGTAAATCATTTCTCCATGGTGTACCACTTGGTGTGGTAGCCTTATTTGGTCACATGATCAGGCTCACCAAAGTTGGGGCCTTGGAGAAAATTTGGTAGTGCAAAGTGGTTCAAACTTGATTCTGGTCGGGGAGGGTTTTGGGGCACTTTGACCAAGATTTCCACTTCTCCAACCTGTGCCATTTGGTCCAGTTGCATCATTAGACAATGAAGCATGTCCACCAAGTTTGAGCACATTTGGACATACTTGGCAATGTAAAGTTGATCAAACCTTAGATTGGACAGAAATGGTTTTGAGGGGTTTTGATGGTGTTTTCTTGTTCTCCAAGTCATGGGACTTGGCAAGATCAGCAGATATGTCATACGTGACATGATAGAATTTTCCTGGAATTTTGGAGAATATTTCCTTTGTAAATATTTCAAAAGCTTGAAATATCCGAAAGGGTTTTAGAGGATTTGACCAATATTTTGAACATGACCATGTGTTGAAACTCTTATATATGGACAATATATGTCCTATGAGCTTCTCTAAATTTTGTCAAATATTTTTGAAACAGAAAAATAATTATTTCCTATTAAAGACCATTTCTGGCCTTAAGAAAAAGCCTTTAAATAAAATAGAACAGTAACTTTTAAAATTATATTTTGTGGTTCCCGGGCATCCTATATCTAATAGGAGTCAAATATATTTTTGAAAGATTTTACTACCCTTAATCCAAGACTTGCAAAGGCAAACCTCAATTCGTGGGTTTTGGAAAACTAATTTTAAAAATACTTTCTCGCCAAATTATTTTTGTAAGAAAATTCTATGTAGCACTATTCACATGGCATGATCATTGGTCAGGAGCTTGGGGTAAGGAGATGGAATATAGAGGGTAGAGTAGTTGACTTCAAGAAGCACTTGAAAAGAAGCATAGAGAAAACCAACTTCAAATAAAAGCCAAATAATGCAAAAAGTTTTTGTTGGTCCAAATTTTTCATGCTTTATTGATGAGAATGAGATGTTACAAAATGCAGGGTGTGACAAGTAGACCGACTCCTGCCTGCATCTACTACATTACTCCACACATCGACCGACTCCTGCCTGCATCTAGAGTATTAAGTTCATAAGAACAGAGTAACGCCTTAAGCAAGATGACATGATGTAGAGGGATAAACTTATGCAATATGATGTAAACCCCATCTTTTTATCCTCGATGGCAACAATACAATACGTGCCTTGCAACCCTTTCGGTCACTGGGTAAGGACACCGCAAGATTGAACCCAAAGCTAAGCACTTCTCCCATGGCAAGAAAGATCAATCTAGTAGGCCAAACCAAACTGATAATTCGAAGAGACTTGCAAAGATAACTCAATCATACATAAAAGAATTCAAAGGAGATTCAAATATTTCTCATAAATAAACTTGATCATAAACCCACAATTCATCGGATCTTGACAAACACACTGCAAAAAGAGTTTACATCGAATAGATCTCCACAAGAGAGGGGGAGAACATTGTATTGAGATCCAAAGAGAGAGAAGAAGCCATATAGCTAATAACTATGGACCCGAAGGTCTGTGGTAAACTACTCACAACTCATCGGAGGGGCTATGGTGTTGATGTAGAAGCCCTCCGTGGTCGATTCCCCCTCCGGCGGAGTGTCGGCGAAGGCTCCAAGATGGGATCTCGTGGATACAGAAGGTTATGGTGGTGGAAATTGTGTTTTGTTGGCTCCCAGGATGTTTTCGGGGTATGTAGGCTTATATAGGAGGAAGAAGTACGTCGGTGGCCGCCCGAGGGGCCCACAAGATAGGGGGCACGCCCTGTAGGGGTGGGCGCGCCCTACCCTCTCGTGGCCGCCTCGACTGCTTCTTGACTTGCACTCCAAGTCCTCTGGATCACGTTCGTTCCAAAAATCACGCTCCCGAAGGTTTCATTCCATTTGGACTCCGTTTGATATTCCTTTTCTTCAAAATACTGAAATAGGCAAAAAACAGCAATACGGGCTGGGCCTCCGGTTAGTAGGTTAGTCCCAAAAATGATATAAATGTGTAAAATAAAGCCCATAAAAATCCAAAAGGGGTAATATAATAGCATGGAACAATAAAAAAGTAAAGATTCGTTGAAGACGTATCAGCCCCATCCATGTTGATTCCCAGAATAGAGCAGTTTCACCGCCGCCAATCCTAATAGTTCTGGCAGCAGCAAAAAGGGCTCGGTCCCGCTCATCGCATGGGATGGCCGAGCCAACCCAAGGCCTGTTTGGTTCGGCCCAGGACAGCCATAGCCAGAGGAGACGAAGTGCTCTGGCAAATTTCTGGAGATCATGGATCCCGAGACCGCCCAGCTCCATCGGGGAGCATACTTGGCGCCAACTGACGTTGCCACCCATAAGATTTTCATCTTGCGCCCATAGGAACTTTCTGCAGATCTTATCTATGTCGTCGAGGAAGCCGTTGCTTGCCTGAATTATGGTGAGCGCGAAGGTAGGCATGGCCGTGAGCACCGAATGCATGTCTGCCGGCGACGTTCATCAGTCTACCCTTCCAGCTAGCTAACTTTGCCCTAATTCTATCAAAGAAGAATTGCAGGTGCACCTTTCGGAGCCTACCTAAGGTGATGGGAAGACCGAGGTATGTGTGTGATCGGGAAGGCAATGCGTGCCCTAGCAAAAGCCCCCATGATTTGGTCAAGATCGATCTCCTAGCATTGGATGGGGGCAACAATTGACTTTTCATGGTTCATCCGCAGTCCTGTGGCCTGACCAAAGTGGTGCATGATTTTCAGTAGGCAGGAAACATCCTCTCCTTTGGGGTTGGAGAAGAGAATGGCATCATCAGCATACAGACTAAGTCTCAATTTGGCATCTCTAACTGGAAGGGGTGTTAGGAGTCCAGAGTTTTGTGCTGCCTCACGGACACGATGCAGCGTGTCGATCACCAAGATGAACAAGAACGGGGACATGGGGTCCCCCTGCCGCAGGCCTCTCAAGTGTTGTATTACTGGGCATGGGATTCCATTGAGGAGGGCCGCAGAGGACGACGTGGCCAAGAAAACGGAGATCCAGTTGCGCCACCTGAGCGAGAAGCCTAAATTTAACAGCAACTCCAGTAGGTATTCCCACGAGATCAAGTCGAAGGCCTTGGCGATGTCCAGCTTAAACAGCAGCATCTGCTTCTTCTTTCTATGGAAACCGCGGGCGGCGTTCCTGACGAAGAGGTAGCTGTCATGGATGCATCTATTTTTGAGGAAGGCACTCTGGGCAGGAGATATGATGTTGGCCATCTTAGGTGCAAGTCTGATGGACATGATCTTAGCCATGAGCTTTGCAAAAGAGTGCACGAAACTGATTGGTCCAAACTATCCGATTTCGGAGGCCTCGGCAAGCTTGGGTAGAAGCACTACGTTTGCAGAGTTCAGGATCCCTAAGTTTGAGCAGTTCATGTGGTAGAACTGATTTAGAGCATCGAGGAGATCATGTTTGATAGTAGACCAACAGCTTTGGTAGAATATCCCCGAGAAGCCATTCGGACCCGGGGCACGATCCGTTGGCGTTTGCTTGATTGCTTGCCAGACCTCCTCCTTAGAGAATGGGAGATCCATTCCCTCACTGTCGATCTGCGGCAAGTTGATCGCATCCCAGTTGATTGTGCAGGTGCGCGTGAGTTTCTTACCCATGATGACCTGGAAATGATTGTTGATCACCTCCTCCTTCTCCTTGTGGTCGGTCACTCTACAGTTCCCTTTATTAAGCGATAAGATGAAGTTTTTTCGCCGTCTTGCGTTGATCTTGGCGTGGAAGAAAGTTGTGCTGGAGTCGCCCACCCTAAGTCAATTTTTATTCGGGAGCTCTGTTTCTTTCTTGCCCGTTCGATCGTAGCTAGACCTAATAGCCATAACTTGAGCTTTTTTCGCAGCTCCCATTCTGCATCAGATAGGGCCATGTTCTCCTGTCGGTGTACTAGAGTAGGGGTACCCTAGTATCCCGAACTTGTGCATGGGCAGTCGCAGCCTCCCGCGGCAAGGCTTGCCGGGTGACCGCCAAGGTCCTCCGTGGTTCCTTTGGAGCCATTCAAGAACAAAGTGTTTTAGCCAAGGAGACAAGACCCCGGCAAGAGGAGCTTGCCAGGAAGGCCAACCAAGGCATTCCAAGGAACTTGCCGCGACGCGCCACGCGTCCCGGCAAGGCCCGGCGAGCGACAAGCTTCCGGGCGCGACAAGACAACGACCGCGGCAAGGCGCTTGCCGTGGCGGGCTACCACTCTGACGCGACGCTTCCAAAGACATCTACCCACGTAGCGCTCGAACCTTTCGGCGCCAAGGTGGCAAGAGGTCTGTGCAGCCAGCGGTCTTGTGTGGCAAGCGGAGATGACAAGATGGCCATCGTGGCAAGCGTGGCGCCTCGACAGTTCTTTTCTTGCACCGCTTTGGGCGACACGACGGGCATTTAATGCCTTTGTCCCCGCCGTCGTGGTTAGGTATGATACATCGTACAAGTAGTTGTACCAACCACATTCCTTTTCCATTTTTGCCCTTGTCTACGTTGCCACCTGTCGGTGACCCCTTGAGCATATAAAAGGAGGCCCATGCGCAACGTAGAGGGGGGGTTGAAAAGCCAGAAAGCACTCACGCTCGGTCTCGTTAGCAGCTAGTGTGCACTGTAGCACTCAGCGCTCCTGAGCAAGAACTCAATACAATCAGACAAGCAACAGTAGGAGTTTTATCTCTTCGGAGAGCTCCGAAGCTGGGTAAATCGCTCGTGTGCTTCGCCTCGATCTGCTCTTCGTGCGATCTCCGCCCCCTGCTGAACCGAAAGCCCGGTCCGCCAGCCCCATAGGTGTTCGTGGATCCCCACGACATCTTTGGCGCGCCAGGTAGGGGGCGTCGATGTTGTGTGAACCTGATCCGGCGTTCACGCGAGCTAGATCTTCATCATCTTCATCGACATGCCACCGAAGAAGAAGGCTTCGGAGGTGGCTGCTCCGTCCGTGTCAAACCCACCACCACCGGAGCAAACGGGTGGTGGGGTAGACGCCGGCGGAAGAATGGGCGTCGACGAGGGAGCTCACGCTGCTGCCAGGTCCAAGGACAAGGCGGCGCAAACCTCGGCGTCCGTGCATGCACCGCGCCCATCCCAGGAGGCGCGGGACCGACAGCGTCATGGTACTCGCGGTACCATACATTCGTTGGATCAAGATAGAGCTGGTGGATCTCGGGGTACTCAAGACCAGCATGCACGCCAACATGCTGGCACGAGCAAGACATGGTCGCCTGGACGGGATACTGCTCCTTCCAACCCAGTTGGAAGTCCGAGCATATCCCGCTCTTCGCACCGTTCGCCGCCGCCACCGAAGACTCCAGAAGAAGCGTTGGCCCGAGCTCAACTGCTCCTGGATTACCCTCCAATGGCGGACAAGATCGACGATTGGAGGGCCACCATTCAGAGTCTCATCGGCTTCGCCAACGGCGACACTCCACAGCAACCGAGTACATCGAAGCCGCGGCAAGACTGCCAGGCACGAGCCGATGGCGACAAGACCGGTGGGGGTGCAACCACCATGCACTCTCCACCCCGAAGGCCAAGATCACCGGCTTGCCGGGTCAACCTCGACACTGATTCCACCGCGTCATCTGATCCTCGAGCTCGTCGCGATCAGCGCCAAGTTCTTCAGGAACGGCAGCAAGAAGACGCTCGTACTCGCATCGAGCGCCGAAGAGAAGCACGGCGTCAATCGGACCAGCGCGCTGGGCCCACTGTCGACATGCATGCGCCAGGGGAACCAGGTGACTTGCCGTACGCGGTAGGTTGCCCTGCGTTCACTCGTGAGCTGCGGCAATTCCAATGGGCCAAAGACGAAGAATTTCAAGCCGACGCATGCGAGAAGTACGACGGCAAGACGCATCCGTCGGAGTTCCTCAACATCTACACCATTGCGGTGCAAGCTGCCGCGGGACGAGATGACAAGATCCTTGCCAACTACTTCCCGCTGGTGCTCAAGCCCAACGTCAGATCCTGGCTCATGCACTTGCCGGACAACTCCATATCCTCATGGGTAGATCTATGCCATCAGTTTGTCGGCGCCTTTACAGGCGGCCACAAACCTCATGGCCAAGAGAGCGACCTTCATATACTCGCCCGTATGAAGGAGAGTCCTGTGCAAGTACACTCAGAGATTCAAATGTACAAAGACAACATCCCAGATGTCCACCTGCCGCGGTCATCAGCGCATTCCATCAGAACGTGCGTAACCGCAGGATGCGGGAGGTGATGGCGATGTGCAAGATCAGAGACGTCAGTGAGCTATATGCCCTGGCCGACAAGTGTGCACGTGCTGAGGAAGGGAGGAGACTCCCCGGAGAGAATACAGGAGCAGGAGGATCTGACAGCGAGGATGCCGCCCCGACAAAGAGAAACCGGCGGCGGAACAACAGGAAGAGGAAAGGCAAAGACGTGCTAGTTGTTGAGCAGTCCGGCAACGGAGGTGGCGCCGAGAAAGCTAAAGCTGGTAGCTCCGGCGAGGCTGTGGCGGTCGCCGACAAGCAGGACGACACCAACAAGCAGTACTGCAAGATCCACCGCACCAAGGGCCATGATCTCCAGAGCTGCAAGAAGGTCGAGCAGCTTGTCGAGCAGCAAAAGGCTGAGTACGAGCGACGCGACAGGAGAAGGCCCAAGAAGGTGCTGGAGGATCCGGCAAGAAGCGTCCCAGCCGAGGAGGACGCCTTGTGGCAAGGCCAAGCAGCGGCAAGGAGACAGCCTCCCGCGGCCGCGACAAGGATGAAGATGACGACGAAGATGAAGATATGGATGATGACGAGGCTGATGAGCAGGAGTTCCAGAAAGCCACAAAGGTCTTGTGCATTGACGGCGGTGCTTCTCTGCATACTTCACACCGCCGCTCAAGCGGTGGTGCGGAAGTCAATGCGCGTAACCACCCGCCGAGTCACGCAAGCCTCTCGAAATGGTCCAAATGCCTATCATCTTTGATATTGAGGACCACCCCGATCGCATAATCTGCGGTCGGTGCTTGCCGATGTTGGTTTCACCAACTATCCGCAACCTCAAGGTCACTAAGATGCTAGTTGACGGCGGGCCGGCTTGAACCTGATCTCCTCCGCGGTACTCCAAAACTCCAGATCCTGACAATGAAGCTCAAGAGACCGCACATTCCAAGGAATCAATCCGGAAGAAGCAAGTCAAGGAAAGATCACGTTGCGGTGACATTTGGCAATGAAGTTGAACTTCAGGACTGAGAGGGTCACTTTTGACGTGGCTGACTTTCCATTGCCTTACAATGGGATACTCGGCCGTCCAGCACTCGCCAAATTCATGGCGGCCTCTCACTATGCATACAACATACTGAAGATGCCAGGCCCGATAAGCATCATCTCTGTCCCTGGCGACAAGAAAGATGCCCTTATTTGCGCCGACAAGATCTACCGGGAAGCAGCAGCCGCAGCAGAACGCAAGTCACTTGCCGCTGAAGCTCCCGGGGGGAAGAAGAAGACCAAGTCCGGCAAGAGTTCTGATGCCCACTCTGGCAAGCGCACGTCTTCGGAGTGTTGCGCTACCGTCGAGGACGCACCATCGAGCTCCACCGGCAAGTGCAAGAAGACAAAGATAGCTCCACTAGAAACCAAGAAGGTGTCCGCCAAGGAGGACGACACTGGTGGTACCTTCACCATCAGTGCCACTCTCGACCCTAAATAGGAAAGCGCGCTCGTTGCTTTCCTGCGGGCGAACGTTTGCGTGGCAACCATCTGACATCCCCGGTGTTCCTAGGAAAGTAATCGAGCACCATCTTGCCATCTGTCCTCATGCGCGGCCCGTCAAGCAGAAAGTCAGGAAACAAGCAGTGGAGCGCCAAGAATTCATCGCAGAAGAAATCAAGAAGTTGGAACAGCAGGCCTTGTCAGAGGAGTGCTCCATCCTACGTGGTTGGCCAATCCTGTAGTCGTGCGCAAAGCAAACGGGAAATGGAGGCTTTGTATCGAATTTACCGATGTTAATAAAGCTTGTCCCAAAGACCCATTTCCCTTGCCGCGCATTGACCAGATTGTTGACTCCACGGCCGGATGTGACTTGCTTTCATTTCTTGACGCATACGCAGGATATCATCAGATCTTCATGGCAGAAAAGGATGAGGAAAAGACCGCATTCATCACTCCATGTGGCACATACTGTTTCATACGGATGCCTTTCGGATTAAAGAATGCTGGTTCGACATTTGCAAGGGTAGTCCATGACGCTTTTGAGCCACAAATACACAGAAATGTGGAAGCCTACATGGATGACATAGTGGTCAAGAGCAAGGGCAAGGCAACTCTGGTTCAAGATTTGGATGAGACCTTTGCAAATCTGCGCAAGATCAACCTCAAGCTTAACCCCGAGAAGTGCGTGTTTGGAGTTCCTCCGCAAGCTTCTCGGTTCTTCGTGGTCTCGGCGGGAATTGAAGCCAATCCCGACAAGATCAAGGCCATTGAGCAAATTGAAGTACCAAAGCGCCAAGGATGTCTGAAGGCTTCCGTTGCGTGGCTGCTCTCAGCAGGTTTATCTCTAAGTTCTGCTGAAGGCTACCGCCATTTTTCAAAATATTGAAAAGGCAGGTCCAATGAAATGGACTCCGGAAGCGGAGGCTGGGCTGCAGGACTTGAAGAGATACCTGTCCTCCACTCCAACACTTGTCGCACCTAAGCCACAAGAGAAGCTGCTGCTGTATATAGCAGCAACCAATCAAGTGGTTAGTGCTGCGTTAGTAGCGGAGAGGGAGGCAGATGATGATCCAGCAACAACGGCAGATGCATCCAGCGACAAGCAAGGGACTTCACCGACAAGCTCTGGTCCCGACAAAGATGGATCTGCACAGATGCATAAGGAGATCTGAGAAGAAAATGGCGCAGCGCCAGTTTACTTTGTCGGTTCCCTTCAGCAGGGGCTAGGTCAAGGTACTCGGTGTGCGAAGTTGCTTTTCGCCTCCTCATGGCCTCGAAAAGCTGCGCCATTACTTGCAAGCACATGAGATCACAGCTTGTCACTGTTTTCCATCAAGAGGATAATGCAGAATCCGTAAGCAACAGCAGGATTGTCGAGTGGGCACTGGAACTGTCAAGCTTTGGCCTCAAGTTTGAGAGCACTTCAACTATCCAGAGCCGAGCATTGGCAGAGTTCATAGCAGAGTGGACGCCAACACCAGATGAAGAAATTCCAGAAATGAGCATCCCCGTCAAGGAAGCAAGCAAAGAGTGGCTCATGTACTTTGATGGTGCCTTCTCGCTGCAAGGCGCCGATCTTGGCGCGTCTTGTCGCTTATCGCATGCCGGAGAGCACCTCAAGTACGTAGTCCAGATGCACTTTCCCAAGGAGCTAGCAACAAACAATACATCAGAGTATGAAGGCTTGCTTGATGGTCTCAGGATCGCAACAGACCTTGGGATCAAGAAGCTTATTGTTAGGGTGACTCGCAGCTTGTCGTCCACCAAGTGAACAAGAATTATCAGAGTCCGTTGATGGAAGTCTACGTTGACGAAGTGAGAAAGTTAGAAGAGCACTTTGATGGCCTACAGATGGAACATGTCCCGAGAGCTCAGAACGATATTGTCGATGGCCTGTCAAAGTGCGCCGCACTTAAGTTACATGTGGAACCAGGGATCTTTGTGCTCAAACTGACTCAACCATCTGTAACGCCATCAACTGGACAGAGCAAGAAGAGGAAGTTGATTTCTGGTGACTATTTTCCGGCAGAGCTCCCCGAAGCCGCTGCCAAGAAGGTCCCCAAGATCAACACCAAGGATGCTGAGGAGCAGTCTGCTCCGGCAAGCCCTAGGGTTTGTTCCGTTGAAGCAGACGCTCCCGACAAGTGTTGCTCCAACAAGCTTGCCGGGAACGCTGCTCCGCCGAGCCGCAGAGTTCTTGCCGAGAAGCGGATGTTCCCGCAGCAACATAAGTGCCTTTAGTCCTTGTTGTCGAGCCGCAAGCTCCAGCATGGGCACAACAGATTGTCCGCTTCTTCAGACAGAGAACTTCCCAAGAGCAAGAAGAAGCGGAAAGAGTAGCCCGGCAATCAAGTATGTGCCAGTTTGTCGACAAGACACTGCATGTATGAGATTCAACAACGGTGAAATTGAAGTGTATTCCCGGAAAGACGGACAAAAGCTGTTGGCGGAGATACATGGAGGCATATGTGGTCACCACATTGGCGCCAAAGCACTTGCCGCAAAGCAATCCGGCAAGGTTTCTTTTGGCCGACAGCCTCCGTGATGCAACCGCACAAGTAACCAAGTGTGAAGCGTGCGGTTCCATTCCAAGCAGATACACCAGCCAGCTCAAGCTCTCCAGACGATCCCTTTACCTCGCCATTTTCGATCCAGGGGCTCGACATCCTCGGCCCCTTTCCCCGAGCTGCGGGGGCTTTGAGTACTTGTACGTTGCAATCGACAAGTTCACAAAGTGGCCGGAAGTGGAAGCTGTGAAGAAGGTGACAGCACAGTCAGCAGTCAAGTTCTTCAGGTCGATTGTTTGCCGTTTCGGGATCCCTAACTGGATCATCACCGACAACGGCACGCAATTCACGAGCCGCACCTTCATGCAGTACGTCCAAGATCTTGGCGCCAAGGTCTGCTTTGCTTCTGTTGCTCATCCGAGAAGCAACGGTCAAGCGGAGAGGGCAATGCTTTGAAGTCTTTGCGCGGGCTCAAGACCAGGACTTTCGACAGGCTGCACAAGTGCGGAAAGAACTGGATTGAGGAGCTGCCGGTGGTTCTTTGGTCGATCAGGACGACGCCAAATCGAGCCACTGGACAGACACCTTTCGCTCTAGTCTATGGAGCAGAGGCAGTTCTGCCCACGGAACTCGTATACGGGTCGCCTCGAGTGCTCGCTTATGATGAGCTTGAGCAAGAGCAGCTGCGACAAGATGACGCGCTGCTCCTTGAGGAAGACCGTCTTCAGGCCGCTGTACGAGCTGCTCGATACCAGCAAGCTTTGCGCCGATACCAGGAAGGCGACCTTGTACTTCGGCGC
The DNA here is from genome assembly GCA_021437245.1 of Aegilops speltoides. Lineage (NCBI taxonomy): Eukaryota > Viridiplantae > Streptophyta > Magnoliopsida > Poales > Poaceae > Aegilops > Aegilops speltoides. The sequence goes on from CM038141.1 coordinate 136,905,612, forward strand.
GTTCAGTCCGCCAAGAATTCCAACAAGTTGACGCCGAAGTGGGAAGGCCCTTACCGGGTGAAGCGAGTCACTAGGCCTGGCGCTGTCCGCCTTTAGACCGAAGATGGCATTCCGGTGAGCAACTCCTGGAACATTGAGCATCTTCGTAAGTTTTACCCGTAAGGCGCAGTTGCCGGAACCTGTTCTAGCAACCACCTTTGGTACAAGTCTTGCCGCTGTTGCATGTAATCCTTTGTACAAAGCCGGGCGCAAATCCCGTGCATAAATAAAGCTCATGTGCTCCGCACACCCTGTCAACTTCATGCTTTCTATTCTTTGCATGTGTTATCTGACATTTTGTGCAGCACCCACCCCCGGTAAGCAATAACGAGCCGTAAGGCCCCATATCTTTATTTTCTCTTCTTTCTTTTTCTCAAAGAAAGGGAAGGTTCCCTCGCCCACAAGTTTGCCGGGGGGAAAGGAGAAGATAATGGTGTGGACCAGGAGTCGTTCAAGAAAGTTTCGCTTACCGGGAAGCAAGCGACAGAAAAGCTAAGTTGCCAAAGTTTGAGCAATCAGTTTTAAATTTTTTTAAGTTATCTTCCTCGAACGACCGTGCTTTGTATGGAAAACCTGTGCGCGGAGGAACCAACACATAACTAGTTGCGCCCTTACTTTGTTTCGAGTCCGCTCAACAACTTAAGTGAGCTGCGACTAGTTGCGACAAGGTTTCTTGTCGGTAGCGGCACCGCCAGCAGGCTGCTGACGTCCCGCATTCAGCGCTCGTGGCTAGGGTGCCTGCGCCGACAAGTTCCCTAAAAGCATAGGGCAAAAACATACAAAGGAAGGAATCAAGTAAAGGAAATAACATAGCAATCGATACCCAAAATAAAGTTATATTACAAGATAGCTTGTCGCGGCTCTAATAGATTGTTCTCGTAACATGACTAGCAGCGACAAGGAAAGGAGGAAACGGGCGGCCTAATCTACGCGGTCGCCATCAACCCTCTTGACATCGTTCACCTTGTCCACAATGGGTGCGACAAGGGCCTTGAGCGCTTCCAGATCAGCATCCGGAGGCAGCTTCTTGAGGACGTTGGTGAGGTTGAGGCCTGGGTTGCGGAAGGCCACCTTCACCAACACCTTTGCGTAACTCTCACAGATCGTGGCGCGACTCGTCGGCCAGCTGCTTTGGGATCCTTTCCGAGTCGCTGGAGGCTGCCGCCACGCCTTTGAAGAACAAGGTGAGCTTGGCGCTGGGTTGGAGGTTCTCGTCGGAGGAGTACCCGAGATCCTCCACCCCCAGCTGCGCCAGCTCCCCGTCAATGACTGTGGCGATATTCACGAGACCTTCTGTCCAGAGCTCCACAGTCTCCCTAAAGGTGTTTTGGGTGACAGCAGCACTCGCCAGCAGCTCCTCGTTGGCCTTGATCTCCTCCTTCAGGGCCACCTCCCGCTCCTTGGCGCCGTCTAGCGTCTTGGTCAAAGTGGTCAGCTTCAACTCAAGATCTGTGTTGGAGTCCTTGGCAGCGCTAAGCTCCTTGCCCTTCTCGATGAGACGACCCTGTAGCTCGCCATGGGCGTAGGCATCCTTCTCGCGCTCACGCTTGAGCGCGGCAAGCTCTTCACCACTCGTCTTGAGATCGGCCTCCAGCTGCGCCACCTTCGTCTCCAGCTCCTTCTTGGCGGCCTCGGCAGCTGCGGCCGCGTCCTTTGCTTCCTTGAGAGCCCCGCCGAAAGTTTGCTCGCGTGCAGCAAGCTCCTCCTCATGGCTGTCAAGGTTGACCTTCCGCTGCGCCAACTCGCCTTCCCGCGCAAACAGCTCCTCGGTGATGTAAGTGCATCTAGTGCCCCTTAGTGATTTTGGTGTATTGAAGACTTATAGGTTAAGTAACTGATGCGTTTGTGAGTGTACACAGGTCTATAAGTCTATGAGGAGTTTGATATTTACAGAGAAAGTCGACCCTAAAATGAAGTTCTTCGATCAAGACTTTGATATTCTCAAGACTTTCTCAAGACTTTGAAAGTGAAGAAATTGGTGTGACCATGAAGACTTGATGTTCATTCGAGGAATATGAAGCGTGAAGACTTTTGTTTTCAAGTTTCATTTTCTCTTTCTGAGTCATAGGAAACACCGTCATCGTTAAAGGGGGTCGAGGAAATACTAAGGAAAAATTTCCATGTGATGCTCAACTCAAAATCCTACACCTACCAATCCTTCAATGAAGCCATTGAAATCTCATACAGCTTCAGTCAATTTCTTCAAAGGATGTAGACGCAGTTCTTCCGTTCATCGAGGACTTTGCTCGATCGAGGAGTTAGGAATTCGCCAAAGGCGAATTACCTACACAAAGGAGGAACATGATAGCCCCGAGGACTTCGAGAGTCAAATTTCCGATCGTTCTTTGTCTTCTTGCCGGACCAAAATATCTTATCCACCTAACGGTCATATCATTGAAGGGCATTTATGTCTTATCATGTCGGGCTGCTCCCTAGGCTATAAATAGTCGCCTCTACAACCACTAGTTGGTTGGCTGCTCCGAGAGAACTTGACACTTGTCATTTGAGAGCAACCCATCCTCCGAGGACTTTGAGCGAAAATCATCAAGTGAGGAAAATCCCAAAACCAAACCCACAAAACCCCAAGTGATTGAGCATCATCAAGAAATTGATCTTGCGTGGATCCGACGCTTGTTACCTTTGAAGATGTGGCTTCTTCCAGACGGTTAGGCGTCAAGGTCTAGAGCATCCAAGAGGAATTGTGGATCGCCGAGTGACCAAGTCTGTGAAGGTTTGAAGTCACCAAGACTTACCACGAGTGATTGGACGAGGCCTGCGTGGTCTTAGTTCAAGGAGAATACGGTGAGGATCGGTGTCCCGAGTTGCGGCTCGAGATCGGGTGTCCGGACCGTGTGTCCTCGAGTTTAAATACTCACCGCTCCAACCAGACGTATAACCGAGACAAAGAGTTGAACTGGTTTACAAAATCATTGTCTTCACCAACCGACCGGGTTCTATTTCCTCAACTCATCCAATTCCTCATTCTGTGTTGCATGTTGTTCATATCTGTGCTTGAAGACTTTGACTGAAGACTTTCACAAATTCCTCAGTTCAATTTCTTCAGTCTGTTTGTCTTCATCTTGTTATCCTGTGTTTACGCTTTCCGTACTCTGTTCTTAGTCTTCATTTCATCATGCTGACTATGTGTGTATCCTGTTATGTTTACCTCTGAGTACATATTCCGCTGCTAGTAGTTCTTCGCTAAGGAATTTCCTCACCGACAAATTCCTCAGTGAAGAATTTCATAAAAATCGCCTATTCACCCCCCCTCTAGTCGATATAACGCACTTTCAATTGGTATCAAAGCGAGGTACTCCCTTGTTCTGTGTGATTTTGGTTTAACCACCTGGAGTTCTAGTTATGTCAACCGCAGGTATGATCAAGGTCTCGGCTGGGTGTCCTACCTTTGATGGAACGGACTACCCCTACTGGAAGAACAAGATGCGAATGCATCTTGAGGCAATTGATAATGATCTCTGGTATGTTGTGGAAAATGGTGTCCCCGCTGTCACTGAAACACTGACCGCTACCGATGTGAAGAGATTCAAACAACTTGACTCTCAAGCGAAGAATATCATCTGTGGCCATCGAGCAAAGGACAAGATGGAAGAGTGAGTGCTTTGGAAACTGCTAAGCTTATCTGGGATAGGCTGTCCAAAGTAAATGAAGGAGTTTCAACTCAGCATGACTCTCGAGTTGATGTTCTTCGGAATCTCTTCAACCGCTTCAAAAGACTCGACAACGAAAATGTCCAACAAACCTTTGATCGCCTCACTGACATCTCAAATGAGCTTCAAGCCCTCGGTGCCACTGACATCACTGATCATGAAGTTGTGAAGAAACCGCCGAGATCACTTGATTCCTCATTTGATACTCTGGGGATGATACAAGAATGTGCCGACTACAAGTCGCTTGATCCTGCCGATATCCTCGAAAGGCTTAACACTCACGAGTTCCACTTTTGCTGAAAAGAGAGATCTCTATGGCTCAAACTATGGCAAACCACGTGCCACAAGGCAAAGGTTGTGTCGACTCAATGTGAGGATTCCGGTAGTAGCCTTGGTGATCCTGAAGAACTCGAGCCAGATCTAGCTCTCCTTGTGAAGAAATTCCAAGTTCACAAGACGTGGTCGTTTGGAAAATCCTCAAGAGGAAATGATTCTTCATCCAAAGGACTACAAGAGAAGACTTTGACACAAATGCAAGAAGCCTGGTCACTATATTCAAGATTGTCCTCGGGGAAAAGGAAATGAAGAAGAAGAAATACAAGGACTACAGCTTCGATGATATGAAGAAGAAGAAGAAATCATCAAAATCTTCGCCTTCAAAACCATCAAAGTCTTCAACTCACAAGAAGGGCAGCTCCAAGAAAGCTCGGGCATTCATTGGCAAGGAAATGGACTCGAAGCTGAATCTGAGGAAAATGATGAAGAGGAGGAGTCCAAGAATCTGAAGTCCGTGTGGCGAGTCCGGCTGTTACTCTCGCTTTCGTCGCAAAGTCCATCTTCAACACTAAAGAAACTGACTCCACCAACAAGCAAACTAAAGAAAATGATGGCTACGCTCTCACCTATTGCTTCATGGCAAAAGGAGCTAAGGTACTCAAATACAACTCCTCTGACTCTAGTGAAAATGAATCTGATGAGGATCTAAAGCCCAGCTACTCTAAACTTGCTAAAATTGCTGTGAAGCAACAACGAGCACTTGAAAAGGTTCAAAACATGCTAGATAAAAGTGATGATATGTTGGGTGAAGAAATGGATCGCACTAAAGCCCTGACTGAAAATCTTCAGAGACTTCAGTCTAAGTATGATAACCTTCAAGGTAATCATAACTCTCTCTTGTCTGATCATGAGAAACTTTCTTATGAATTTCTTCAAGAAAAGCAAGACAATGAGAAGCTTTCTCTTGAAACTATTCAAAGAAAGGTAGATCTTGAAAAGCTAAGAGTATGTTATGAAGATCTTCAGAAGGAGCGCGATTCATTACTAGCTCAACAAATCAGCGCTTCTCAGGAAGAATTTGTTCCTCCATGCGTAAAGTGCATTGAACGTGAATCTGCTAATTCTTCACCTGAATGTTCAAATGCTTCAAATGTTACAAATTCTTCATCCGCCTCGCTATCACTAATTCCTCATCCGAGGACCTTGCTAGTATCAATCGACAATGCAGGGGCTGAAGGAATTGTACATGACAGCATGTACAAAAGCCTCAAAGGGCATCGACACTTTGTGATGTGCTCAAAAGCAGATCCTCAATGAAACCCTAGGAAAGAGGGTATTGCCTTTGAGAGGAAACTCAATGCCGATGGAACATATTGGAAGCCCGAGCGATCCCAAAACCTCATGGGTTCTTGCAAAGGGACCTCCAGCTGATCCATCTAACTTATCTGCTTTACATGTGAATCTCCTCATTCTTCTCGATGAGTCATTTGACTCAACTATAAACTGTTCAAAAATCAGAATGGTGAAGTATTTGCTAGATATGTTGGCACCAACTGCAGGAACGGTTCCCCTATGAAGAAAATCTGGGTTCCCAAAAGCTGTGTTGAAAGTCTTCAGGTGAATGTCCTCATGACACCACCTATGAAGAACAGGAACCCCAGATCAAATTCTTCATATAGACCAAATTCTTCATATGGATCCAAATCCTCATATGAACCAAATTCTTCACGAGGATCAAATTCCTCAACTGGATCAAAGTCCTCATATGATTATCATCGTGCTAACAAATTTGTCTCGCAGGGTAAAGCTAAGGGCTATGAATATGTGCATTATTCTTCAAACCATTATGTTCATAAGTCCTCGAAGAAATACTCTGCTTATTCATATGCATACCCTAACCTCTCTCATGCTAAGCGAAATGGTTTGGCATCTTTGCCACCTTTCTCACATGGTGCTCGCAGGATGATGAATTCTTTGCCACCCCTCCAGATGTGGGTGGTGAAGAAAAAGAACTAATCTTTCTGCAGGTCGGTCTCTAGACGTGCTCTAACGTCGAAGAATTTTCTGGGACGACAATATGCTCGAAGGACGAGCGAATCATGATGAAATGAACTTTCATTTCACACGCCCTCATACTGCTATATCTGTTTCTTCGCTTGATGAAATTCATCGATGAACTTGATATCATATTCTTCATCGATGAAGCATATGAGATTGTAAGTTACACTAATTCATCTGCAGGATGATCAACCCAAAACCACCGAATGGGTCCTCGATAGTGGATGTACAAATCACATGACCGGTGACAAGAATCTATTGATGGATGCTCCTTATCACCGCCACCTCTGAAGCATATCATATTTGGCTTGACAAAGGCAAAAGTCGTATTGGGTCTTGGTAAGGTTGCTATCTCTAAGGATAAGCACATGGACAAAGTCATGCTTGTTGAGTCCTTAGGATACAATCTCATGTCGATCCTCAATGCTTTGTGATCTTGATATGGTTGTTGTCTTTGGCAAATATCGCTGTGTTGTGATTATGGAAGTCGACAATTCCAAAGTCTTCAAGGCTTTAGGAGAGGAGACTCAGATATTGTTGATTTCTCTACAGGACCACAACCAGCCATGTGTCTACTTGCAAAAGCTTCGTAAGGCTGGCTATGGCATCGACGACTTGGTCATGCAGCATGAGGAATTTGAACATGCTTGCGAAGAAGAAGCATGTCATTGGCATTGAGAATGTCAAATTCCTCAAGGATCACTTATGCGGAGCATGTGAAGCCGAAAAATGACCAAGGCCAAGCACCCAAATAAGACTATCATGACCACTACCCGTCCATTCAATTGCTTCACATGGACCTCTTCGACCTAATCATTATTCAGCAGTCACTAATGATGCATCTCTATATGGTTTTGTCATTGTTGATGATTATTCTCGATACACATGGGTACACATTGTTACTTACAAACATGAAGTGCGGAAGTCTTCAAACGATTTTCCTCGAGGGCTTCAACCAACTTTGGTGTGAAGATCAAGCATATCGAAGTGACAATGGAACCGAGTTCAAGAATTCTGGTCTTGATGCCTATCTTGATGAACTTGGTATTACTCATGAATTATCTGCTCCTTATACTCCTCAGCAGAATGGCGTCGTGGAGCGCAAGAACGTAACTCTTGTTGAGATGGCTCGCACTATGCTTGATGAATACAAAACGCCTCGGCTTTTGGATTGATGCAATTGATACCGCTCGCCACATCATCAACAGAGTATATCTTCACAAATTCTTCAAGAAGACTGCCTATGAACTCCTCACTGACAAGAAACCCAATGTGAGTTATTTCAAAGTCTTCGGTGCTAAATGTTGTATTAGAGATCCTCACCACAATTCTAAATTTGCACCGAAAGCACATGAGGGTTTTATGCTTGGTTACGGAAGGACTCGCACACCTACAGAGTCTTCAACATTGTTCTTCACAAGATTGTTGACATCAGATGTGCGGTTCGATGAAACTAATGGCTCGCAAAGAGAGCACCTACCTTCAGTGTTAGATGAACCAGCACCGAGGATGCTATCAAGCTCAAGGCAATTGAAGATGTCATTCCCATCAAGAATCGCTAAAGAATTCATTCCTGTTCATGAAGAACGCCGAGCTGATGCACCAAGAACATGATGAGGAAAATGGTGTCAAGAAAATGCTGATCAAAATCCTCAACGACAACCAACTCATCCACGCGTTGCAAAAGAAGTGCAAGTGGAGAAGATCATCGATGACATCAGCACACCAGTCCTCTCACCCGCTCAAAAGCCTCACACTTATCTAACTTTTGTGGGCACTATGCTTTGTCTCTATCTCAGAGCCCACTAAGGTAGATGAAGCATTTCGAGCCGAGTGGATTCAGGCTATGCAAGAAGAATTACATCAGCTCGAGTTGAACAATGTCCGGAATTGGTCAATCGCCTGCATCCTCGCAAGCATAATATCATCGGCACAAAGTGGATCTACCGCAACAAGCAAGATGAAAATGGCCTTGTGGTGAGGAATAAGGCACGACTAGTAGCTCAAGGCTACACACAGGTTGAAGGAATTGATTTCGATGAAACTTTTGCACCTGCTGCCAGACTTGAGGCTATTCGCATTTTACTTGCCTATGATAACCATCATGATATCATCTTATATCAAATGGATGTGAAAAGTGCATTCCTCAATGGTAAGCTTGAGGAAGAAGTATATGTTGCTCAACCCCCAGGTTTTGAAGATCCCAAGAATCCTGACAAAGTCTTCAGACTCAATAAGGCCCTCTATGGCCTCAAGCAAGCCCCTCGGGCGTGGTATGACACATTGAAGGAATTCTTCGTGAAGAATGGCTTCACACCCGGTTCACTCGACCCTACTCTATTTACTAAATCATATGATGGTGAACTGTTTGTGTGCCAAATATATGTTGATGATATTATCTTTGGCTGTACTAACCAACGATATAGTGATGAATTTGCCTATATGATGAGTGAAGAATATCAAATGTCTATGATGGGAGAGTTGAAATTCTTCTTAGGTCTTCAAATTAAATCGAGAGCGCAATGGCATATTCATATCTCAGAGAAATACCTCAAAGATGTACCGAGGAAATTTGGCATGCAAGATTGCAAAGGCGTCAAAATTCCTATGCCCACAAATGGCCATCTATGCAATCGATGAAAATGGTATTGACTTCGATCACAAGGTATACCGCCCATGATTGGTTCTTTATTGTACTTATGTGCATCTAGGCCGATATAATGCTTAGTGTTTGCATGTGTGCCGATTTCAAGCTGCACCAAGGAATCACACCATAAGGTCAGAAGCATATTCTTCGATATCTAGCTCACACACCAACACTAGGATTATGGTACCCCAAGGGCTCTGCTTTTGATCTCATTGATATTCGACTGACTATGCTGGTGATCGTGTGGACCGCAAGTCAACATCGGCACTTGTCATTTCCTCGGACGATCTTTGGTCCGTTGGTCCTCAAGAAACAGAATCATGCGATCACCGCTCATCGCTGAAGCTGAATACATTGCTGCTGGCTCATGTCAGGCTCAACGCTTTGGATGAAGCAAACCTCAAGGACTATGGCGCCAACGTGAAGAATGTGCCTCTCTCTGCGACAATGAGAGTGCCATCAAGATTGCTCACAACCCAATTCAGCACTCAAAGACTAAGCACATCCAGATTCGCCATCATTTTCTTCGTGATCATGTGTCAAGGGCGATATCTCCATCGAGCATGTGAAGATGAAGAACAGCTAGCTGATATCTTCACCAAGCCCTTGGATGACAAGAGATTTAGCAAGTTGCGGTGTGAGCTAAATATCTTAGAATCTTCGAATGTTCTTTGAAAAGGACACACATCCAAACCCTTATGCATAATTGATGACTTAGATGTGCAACACATGAAGAAACATTTTTCCTCAATCAATGAAGAATAACATTCTAAGTGTGAAGAAATTAATGAAGAATTTGATTCTCAGAACCCTACGACAATTGTACGCGGTGTCTGAAATCATCATTCTTATACGGTGGGCTACGCCACCACAAAAGTTGAAAATCTTCAATTTGAGTTTTTCTTCAATTTTGAAATTCCTCGCTTTTTCAAATTCTTCAACTTTGCAAAATCTTCAATGTTTCCGCTGCTTTTTCTTCATTGGCTATATATATATATATATATATATATATATATATATATATATATATATATATATATATATATGAGTTTATGTCCTCTACATCATTCACTTATTGCTATTTCTTCAAGTTGCGATTTCGCTAAGTGAATGTGATCGACCTTCCCTCTATGCTATACTCAATCCAATCTATTCACAAATTCTTCATGTGCGCTTCGATTGAAACTGCTCAAAGTCTTCACCGGTCCTTGACAAATGAAGAAATTGTGAACTAAACTTTAAACAAATCTTATCCAAGTTTTCGGTTTTACCGCCAAACCGCTCCGCATCCCATGATGTATTAGTTTAATCACCCACGATCTTACACGATCTCATCTCAGACAAGACGTGGGTGACACATGTCGCGTGAAGGAGAAAGGGCGGAGGCATGTTCGTCCAAAATCTTCGGGCGAACAGTTTTTCACCGTGGCTATAAATACCCCCTCTCCCTTCCTTACTTCATTTACTCCGCTCGATCGTTGTCTCTCGCTAGAGCTCTCCTCAAACCCTAGCGCCGCCGCTACTCCATCGCCGCCGGTGAGGAAAAGCTTCACCGCCTCGACCTCATCGCTGTTGTACTCGCTACCGTCATGAAATCTTCACTCCGCCGCCAGAGCTGTCTCCCTCTGCCAAGTTAGGGCGTGGAGATCTAACGTGATTTAACTTCACTACAGTTCACTCCTGTTCGTCGTGTTCTTCGCCTCGTAATTAAAAGTCACTTTTATTACTCGCTGATTCTCAAATCTTTCAAAATCTTCAAAGGTGTTTTTGCTCTTCAAATCTTCACATATGAACACCTCACACACTATATGCTCTTGATTTATCTCTAAGCATTCATTTCTTCAAGATTCCTCAATTGTGCGGATTTTCAATCAGACAACTCTAGAACCTAAGACTAAACGCTTAGTGAAATTCCTCAAGGCTCAACTGGTCAAATTCCTCAAAACTTGTTCATTTTGAAAAATCTTCGAGAACGATATGACCTCTCCAAATTCCTCGCACCTACACTGCTCACAGTACTCATGTCCGCCGCTGAATCACTAGGTTCTCATCAACTTAACTCATTTGCAGCGCTCTCAAGAAAACTGCATACTTCTTCAGAGTGCTCTATTGTTCAAATTCCTCACCAAGAAAATGGCGTAAGGCAAGAGACCATGAAGGGAGGAAAGAAACCGAAGTCATGATCGCTTTTGAGATTCCCGAGGAAATATACAAAGACTATCGACACCGATGAATCCAAGTTTGGCAAGGAGACTAAAAATCAGCGCAAAGTGCGATACAGATGATAGAAAGAAGATGGGCACGAGAATGGAGGGAATACCGCTATGTCACTCCCAAGTACATGAGGAAATTCGCTGAACCCTCCATGCCCAAGAGCTCCACCGCACTGCCAAGTCGCAGATCCCACTAGCATCAAGAGTGGTGAAGACTTTCCTGAAGAATGGTCCAGCGCCAAGCCAAATTGGCAAGACAGCCAAGGAGGCAAGGAGGAAATTCAATGAGGATTCTCTGCTGCTTGCTGCTGCCGAGCCCTCGGTCAAGCCGAGGAAATCAATGCCTAAGAAGCCTGCTCGCAAGCCAAGTGCTTCACCGTCACCGCCCTCACGGCCCAGCCTCACCGCCGCCCTCACGGCAAATTCTCGATCGCTGCTGCTCATTCAAAATCCTCAGAGCTCCCTCCAAGTCCTCAACACTGCATCCGCTACTTGTCAAAGGACTCGGGGTTTCTCAATTGCTTCGTGTCTCAAGAAGTTCTCACCGCACCAATGTCCTCAACAGCCCCACTCGCTAAAGACAAAGGCAACAATTGACGCGGTCCTCGCCAAGTCCAAAGAAGAAACAGGTTGCATTTAATGTGCCTTCTGATGATGAAGCTTCTGATGAAGAACTTGAAGAAATCATCAGAGACAGACTGACCAAGGCCGCTAGAGCCAAAAGAACAAGTGTTCCTCTGCTTTTGGATCCGAAGGAGATCCTTGACTTCATTGACCTATGGCATCAGGATCCAAACACTCCTATACCGGATCTGCCACTGACTCCTGGTCAAAGTCATATGCTTAACCATTTCATCGCTGAAGAGAAATGGAAATTTGAAAAGGCTCGTGAATTGAAGAGAGCAAAAGCCAGAAAGGAGAAGCTTCTGAGGAAGAACTTAGTCAACTTGACTCTCAAGAACTTCTCAAAGCTCAATCTGAAATCCAAGCCCTCAAAGAAGGATTTCAAGCTTATAATGCTGATTGGCAAGGAGCCAAGGTGAGATTCGCTAACTGACGAAGAAAATGTCAACTGCTGCAGCTCCATCGCAACAAGAAAATCCTCAGTCAAGACTCGCTCAGCCTCGCTGAAGAACATGCCAAGATCATCGATGACTTTCAACGGCTTGATGAGAACACAAGTTCTGTGGCTGATGACTCCATTCCACCGCCAAGAAATTCCTGTGGCATCCACTAGTGGTGCGCTCAAGAATCAAGGAAACAGGCAATCGCATCGATTACCAAGAAATTGTACCACAATCCTCGGCTCCTCCTCGCACCAACACCAACTCCAATTCTTCCTTCGCCATGAAGTGAAGAAGACAAAGGCTGCAGAACGAGCTGCAAGAAGAAGAGGAAGGCATCACCGCGCCAAATTCTTCGGCCAGTGAAGAAAATGAAGCCAATGACCAGCTCGATTGAAAATCCTATTGATGCTATTCCCATTTCCTCCATGTCGCCCAAGGAGATTGTTCCTTATGGAGAAGATTACAAGATCCCAAGCGGATCTCGATGAAGAAAATCAATCTGTTGCTACCTCGTAACAGCTTGATGAAGAAATTGAAGTGGAAGCTTTCCCTTCAACCCAGCTTGTTTCCTCACCCTTGCCTCGCTTCACAGTGAAGAGGCGGTGTTGAGGAAATTGAAAAGAAGACGAAGACGTGGATATTGGGTGCACTACACCAGTGATGAACGATGACTTTTGGGAAAGTCAAGATCCCAATACTCCTCTCTTCACTCCGCTTCAACAAGTTCCTCTCGTCCCCGGCTACAACTGCTCAAATGGGCTCAAGAAACTCATCCCACTTCATCTCAATGAAGAAATTCCAGCCACTAGCGCCAAGAACCCATCACGATCCTCAAACTGCACAAGGAGAGGAACCAGAAATTCTCAACTCAAGAACCCGAGATCGCGATTCACGAGGTTGTGCTGCAAATCACGATATTCCTCTGCGCCAAGCCAAAGAATCCGCTCTCAAGCAAGCAAAAATTCAAGGCTGAAGACTTCTTTTCCGAGCATGTGTTCTTCATCGCTTATAATCCATATGACTCGCCGAATGAGGAAAAGACGCTCGACTCCAACACAAGCAAACTTCTATTCCTCGCTATTTGACAAGGACAAGATCTTCGACCATGAGCGTATTCCTCATGTGGATATGGAATCACTACCGTGCTTCGAGCCAAGATCGTGTTCTTCACGATGTGGCTGCTGAATTTCTGACCGATATATGTGGATCGAATGAAGAACTCATTCTTCAGCCTATGCCACCGCACATCACCGGAGATGTCAAGACATCAATTCATGGGTTCTGGATTGATGACAGAGAATACTCACTACAAGGCACCAAAGAATCGAATTGCTTCGTGTCCTTCCTCTTGATCCTCCCCATGAATCGCACGTTGCATCTACAATGACCGCGAATTGTCCGATCACTTTATGCAAGTGCTTATGAAGCCATCGGCCGTGTCAAGCCCCTCGAACCAAATTCCTCGCTCAAGGATTTGCTATGTGGCCTTGACTGTTTATAGAATCTTGACGAAGACAATGAGTCCCATAAAAGGCCACGACTCAAATGAAGAAGATGTCGAGGCATCATGAAGAACATGCTTTTCAATATCATTCATGGCGCTCTCACAACTTCCATGATTTCTTCATGAGGACTCTAGCCAATGTTGCAATGTCACCGCTTGAGCTGAAGCCATATGCGCCTTTGGATCATGAGATTCATAAGGGCAAGATCTTCACCAACTACAAGGTCGACACTCAATCATGGCAGCTACTTGCCGCCCATTGAAGTCCTCGCTTACCGGGCCATCATCCGATGATAAGGGCAAGGCAGCAGCTGTAATTGATGAAGGCACTCGTCCATTGATGGTCAATTTCATAAGGCTGCATCTTACTCCACCAATGACGATTCTCAACTGCATGACACCGCCAAAATACCTCAACCAAGCAACAGCCTCAAGCAATCGCACCTGTGGTGATGACCGATCGTGAGTTACTCCTCGCCTTCATCGAAGGTTGAACGCAATCGAAATGGGTGAAGTGCCAATTTGCTGCAATTCTTCACAACATGACCTCAACGATAATGCAAAGAAGAAAACCAGATTACCTTCATGAAACCCTCAACCGCACTGGCTGTTCTTAATCATGTATATTCCATGGAAGAATTGAAGACTATGGGTCTTCGTGAAGCTTTGATCGGTCGCACCACCTCCAAGAAATTCAAAAGAGTCAAAGTTCCCGATCCGTGGCTAGCTTTATTCTTCATCGCGGAAACTGATGAATATGAAGATTTGGACGACATCAAGGCAGCCCTACTTCAACAAACAACCCGATAACGCTGGCGCGCCTCCATCAACTTGAATATATTCAGTATGCGTTAGTCCTCAATTTCGATCCTTTTGGTCATTTGATGACAAAGGGGAGAAATCTGAGTTAGTCTTCAAGCCGGTTTATATTATATGCTTTTTTTGTTACAACTCGCTCTTCCAAACTTTTATTGGATCGAGTTGTAATCTTAAGTCCGATGGTGCCTCGATACTTTTGAACGGTGCATTGTGCTGACTTTGCAGACGTGGCTCGATACTTTTGATGTGTTATTCTGCATGCTTATTCCTCGTTAATATCATTGCACGATGTCAATCTCATCAGCACCATATTTCATCATGCATTTCAAATTCTTCATATTACATATCAAATGCGTGTATGAATTACAAGATATAGGGGAGATCTCCATGATTAAATTCTTCAAATGTGCATTGCCTCAAAAGCAAATTCTCATTATGCACACATCCAGGGGAGTTCTTCTATATCTTGCAATCAAATTCCTCAATATCAGTATTTACACTTCATATGTTTATCCTCGTTGAAAACTTAACCTATGTTGTCATCAATCACCAAAAGGGGAGATTGTAAGTGCATCTAGTGCCCTTAGTGATTTTGGTGTATTGAAGACTTATAGGTTAAGTAACTGATGCATTTGTGAGTGTACACAGTCTATAAGTCCATGAGGAGTTTGATATTTACAGAGAAAGTCGACCCTAAAAATGAAGTTCTTCGATCAAGACTTTGATATTCTCAAGACTTTCAAGACTTTGAAAGTGAAGAAATTGGTGTGACCATGAAGACTTGATGTTCATTCGAGGAATATGAAGCGTGAAGACTTTTGTTTTCAAGTTTCATTTTCTCTTTCTTGAGTCATAGGAAACACCGCATCGTTAAAGGGGGTCGAGGAAATACTAAGGAAAAATTTCCATGTGATGCTCAACTCAAAATCCTACACCTACCAATCCTTCGAGTGAAGCCATTGAAATCTCATACATATTCAATTAAATTCATCGGATGAGACGTAGTTCTTCCGTTCACCGAGGACTTTGCTCGACCGAGGAGTTAGGAATTCGCCAATGTAATTGCCTACACAAAGGAGGAACATGATAGCCCCGAGGACTTTGAGAGTCAAATTTCCACCGCTGTTGTCGCATGCAAGCCTACCGGGCGGACCAAAATATCTTATCCACCTAACGATCATATCATTGAAGGGCATTTATGTCTTATCATGTCGGGCTACTCCCTAGGCTATAAATAGTCGCCTCTACAACCACTAGTTAGTTGGCTGCTCCGAGAGAACTTGACACTTGTCATTTGAGAGCAACCCATCCTCCGAGGACTTTGAGCGAAAATCATCAAGTGAGGAAAATCCCAAAACCAAACCCATTAAAACCCCAAGTGATTGAGCATCATCAAGAAATTGATCCTCGCGTGGATCCGACGCTTGTTACCTTTGAAGATCAGGCTTCTTCCGCACGGTTAGGCGCCAAGGTCTAGAGCATCCAAGAGGAATTGTGGATCGCCGACCAAGTCTGTGAAGGTTTGGAAGTCACTCAAGACTTACCACGAGCGATTGGACGAGGCTCATGGTCTTAGTTCAAGGAGAATACGGTGAGGATCGGTGTCCTGAAAGGCGCTCGAGACTAGGTGTCCGGACCGTGTGTCCTCGAGTTTAAATATCAAATTACCCAACTCAGACGCATAACCGAGACAAAGCTTGGAACCTGGTTTATGAAAGTGCAACTAATCCCCGAGTGGTTTTGGTAATTAATAACAACATATATATCATTGAACTAATAGTTACTTGAGAATCATTTCGTAAAGTTCAATGATATGGGTATGGCAAGGATCAAGAAGTGGACCCTCAAATGCTAAGGCAAGCATTGGCAAAAGCTCAAGACTCCATTTTTGGTTTAGTGATCCAAGATCACATTGAGTCCATAGGAAAGCCAATACTATTAAAAGGGATGAGGTTATGATAATGATCCGTTGCTCAAAGTGCTTAGTGATACATCTCCTAAACTATCAACAACTCTCACCCAATATACACTCATAAGTAATCTCGGTCCCACCGATTTTCCAAACCCACCACACCGAGATGAACCACCTCACCACAAAGCCAAACCCTAGAAATTTCGGATTTTCCGATTCAAACTCGGTCTCACCGAACTTGAGTTGCCAAGCTTCAGAATCTTCACATCAAATCGGTGTCACCGAGATGATGAAGTCGGTCCCACCGAGATTGGCAAGCTCTTGTCTTTGGACGAATCGACTAACCGAGATTGTATTTTCGGTCCCACTGAAAATCCCAACGCTCACATGATTTGAACTTTCGGTCTCACCGAGTTGTCAACTTCGTCCCACCGAGATTGGTCAAATGTGTGTAACGGTTGGATTTTGTGTGGAGGCTATAAATACCCTCCACCCCCTCTTCATTCGTGGAGAGAGCCATCGAAAGAACTACCACTCCTACCTTACATTTCGAGAAGAGAACTACCTACCCTTGTGTTGAGATCAAGTAGCTCCACTCCCACCATATGAAACTTGATCTCTAGCCTTCCTAAGTTGCTTTCCACTCAATCCTTTCTTCCACCACAGCCAAATCAAGGAGGAGAGTTGAGTGTTGGGGAGATTATCATTTGAAGCACAAGAGCAAGGAGTTCATCATCACCAACACCATCTATTACCTTTTGGAGGGTGGTGCCTCCTAGATTGGTTAGGTGTCGCTGGGAGCCTCCACGAGATGTGGAGTTGAACCAAGAAGTTTGTAAGGGCAAGGAGATCGCCTTACTTGTGAAGATCTACCCCGAGTAAGGCTAGCCTCCGTGGGCGAGGCCATGATGGCATAGACAAGGTTGCTTCTTCGTGGACCCTTCGTGGGTGGAGCCTCCGTGGACTCTCGCAGCCAAGTACCTCCGTGGGTTGAAGTCTCCATCAACGTGATTGACGATAGCACCACCTATCGGAACCACGAGAAAAATCTCCGTGTTCCAAATTGCGCTTGCTCTTCTCCACCTCTCTTTACTACATGTGCAATTTACTTTCCGCTGCCTATACTCTAGAATTGCATGTGTAGGGTGATACTTGACTTGATCATAATCGTGAATCTGCCAAAACTTGTCTTTATCAAAAGGCTGAATTTTTATATTGTCAAGTAGTCTAATCACCCCCTCTAGACATACTTTCGATCCTACAAGTGGTATCGAGCTTTGGTCTCCATTGTATTGGTTTCCATTGCATTGACTCCATAAGCTTGGTTTCACAACCTAGAGAGTATGGCGCCTAGTGAGGGTAATTTTCAGAGAGGTCCTTACTTTGATGGTTCAAACTTTGCTAGTTGGAAGCATAAAATGAAAATGCATATTCTGGCCATAACCCAGCCGCATGGGGCATTATTTGTGTTGGTTTGCAAGGTGAATTCTTCGAGGAAGGAAAAGTTCCGGATCGTGAAGCTACAACGGATGAATTATGGATGTTGCAAAACAATGCTCAAGCTTGTGACATTCTCTTCAATGCCTTGTGTCCCGAGGAGTTCAACAAAATCAGCCGCCTTGAGAATGCAAAAGAGATTTGGGATACTTTGGTCGAAATGCACGAAGGTACCGAGTCCGTGAAGGAATCAAAGCTAGATGTTCTTCAAGGTCAACTTGACAAGTTCAAGATGAAGGAAGGTGAAGGAGTCGCTGAAATGTACTCTAGGCTTGCTCTCATCACAAATGAGATTGCCGGCTTAGGAAGCGAAGAAATGACCGAATCGATTCATCATCAAGAAGATTCTCGAGCTTTGATGGAAAGTATGACACCGTGTGCACTTTGATCCAAATGATGCCAAACTACAAGAATCTCAAGCCAACCAAGTCATTGGAAGAATTGTTGCTCATGAGATGACACTTAAAGATAAGGAAGAGCTTCACAACAAGTCAAGTGGTGCTTACAAAGCTACAAGTGATGCTCCCACAACCTCAAGTGACAAGCTAGTTTCCAATGAAGAGATAAGCCTAATGGTGAAGAACTTCAACAAATTCTACAAGAGTAGAAGCAAAGAGAGAAGCTCAAAGTCTAGATCATATGATGAAAAGAGATCTTCTAGTCGTGATCGAATCTCTACAATTGTGGAAGACCCGACACTACTCAAATGAGTGTTCGCTCCCCACAAGAGAAGAGAAGAATCTCCAAGAAGAAGAAGCTCAAGAGAAGAGTCACCCTGAAAGAGAGAAGGAGTAGAGATGATCGTTATGAACGAAGACCTCTCTGAGAAGCAAGGATTCGAGAGGAAAGACAAGTCATCAAGGAGCTACACAAGAAGAAAACATCAAGCTCATGTAGGAATGGGTCTCCGCCCGATTCCGGCTACAATCATTCCAAAGAAGCTATCACTCCAACTCCGACTACAAATCAAGATGAAGGTGTTGCCGGTCTTGCTCTCGTGTCCTCCAACTCCAACTCCTATGACTTATTTGATTCACCAAATGAGGGAATTGGAAGATGCTTCATGGCTAAAGGCCCCAAGGTATCACACCTGAATTCATTGACTTTGATAGTGATGAGGATGACTTGCTTGGTGAAGATGAGCTTTACATGACAAATCTAGTGAGCCTAGTAATGATGAACATGCTAGTAGTCTTTATAGTCGAGAAGAGTCGAATGACAATGCTATGAAGGAGATTGAGCGCCTAACTAAAGAACTAAACACTCTTAAGTTAGCTCATGAAACAACTCAAGAAGATCATAGAGAGCTCCTAAGATCTCATGAGAAGCTACGCCGAGAAGCTCAATCTAGAGCAAGAACATGAGTTTCTAAAAGCAATCAATGACGATCTTCAAAGAAGAGTTCTTCATATCTTGCCAAACGACTTCTCTTGTCTAATTTCTTGCCACCTATTAAAACTAAGCATGACAAGCATAAGAAAAATTCTTCATCTAGTAGTAACAATAACCATGCTAAATCCAATATTGTTGCTTCTAGTAGTTCTCTTGATTCCACTAACAATGTTTCAAGCCAAGTTACACTTGAGCAAGAAAATAGTTTATTGAAAGGGATTATAGAGAAAGGTGTCTACAAGAGCCTTGCCGAAGCAAGAACTTTGAGGAAATTGTTCGCAAGCAAGGAAGGCACCTAAGAATCAAGGAATTGGTTTTGAGCGAAAGTTCAACGCCGAGGGTGTTGAATGGGAAGAAGGTCAATATCCCACTCCAAAGTTTGTTTCTCAAAAGGAGAAGTATGATCCTACTTCTTCCAATGTGAAACAAGCACAAGATGACCTTCCACCACAAGACCACAAGCTAAAAGGCAAGGACAAGCTTCAAGAGGAGATTGATGCATTTATTGAAGCACCTAAAGCCATGGTCAAGTGGGTTCCAAAGGAAACGCCAAGTTCTACTGCCAAGCTCAACTACAACCCCAAGGATTCCCATCAAGATGATGTGGATCCCAAGAAGAAGAACTAGAGAGTTCTTGAGGGTGACTCCGCCAACATACTTCACTCACATTCATTTTGGCAAGAACTTGTGCAACCAACTTCCACATTATGCACTAGTTCATGGAGTCACAAACCCTCTTGTTGGTAAGTCAAGGGACAAGGTAATCATTGCTTTCATGGACATCATCTATTGTGAACTTCAATCTATGTCCATGGATATCCTTGTTTGTTCCTTGTGGGACTAACCCATGTAGGTATTGAAAGTGCCCGAATCCAAAGGATTGCTCCCAACTCTTGATGATCTTCATCAACATTGAGCATCCACATCTTCAACATCTACATGAAGTCTTCTACGACAACCCAAGGTTAGTTTGACCTTTAAAAGGGTTCTCACATCTAGGGGAGCTTTGCTCTAAAGAATTGAGCTAAAGCATCTTCAAATGATGTGAACACATCAATGCTTTATGTAAAAGTGGTAACCCCACTTGTGCTTAAACGATGAGTATGACCTATGATCAAATGTTCTCATTTGACTCTAAGTCAATATACTCATATAAAGATGACCTAGTCATCGGCAAATTGTGTGATAGTAGCTAGAGTTTTGTTTGTGCATGTTTGACACATATTTCATTTGCTATCTTATTGTGTGAGCATGTTGATGCATGATTTTATCCATTCGAGGACATCCATTTGTTGCTTTGGTCGCTTTTGATTTTTCTCGACCAAATGGATGGACAAGAATGCCTAAGTACCTCCCCTAGCTATCTATGCTTTCTTGTCTCAAATTCTATTCATGCTTACATCACAAACTTTGAACAAGTCATTTTCGACCCTCCGAGTGAGGAGCACTCTGAGCCACCGATCCGTCAAGGGCTAACTTCCAAAACCTTCTAAGTGATTTCGGCCGACTAACCCACTCAAACTCGGGTCAAACCGAAAGCATTTGATTGATCTAGGTTTTCACCCGTGAAACCGAAGTTGTAATTTTCGGCGTGATCAAGTGTGTAACGCTCATAGTTATCCATCTCGTGCCACCGAAGTTTTACAACTCGTCCCACCGACAGCAAGGGGTATATATATTCGAGGGCGCGCTGATTTCTACTTCAAACGCCGCCTCATTACCCTTTGCCGCCGCCGCCTGGTCTCCGGATCGCCTCCGCCGCCGCCAGGCGCCGCCGCAGTCTCCATCGCCAACGGACATCTTCTCCGCTGCCGCCAGAGAGGAACTCCACCAAGTTAGGGTGAGTTTCGATCCCACTCGTGCTCCCATCTCCGATTCAATGCACGCTTGGTTTGCCTATAATCTTGCCACGCTTGAAATCTTCCGTAACACCGATTAGATCTTTTGGATTAGATTCGAGTAAAAGTTTTAGGTTAGGTTTCCGCCAACAATATCTCGGTGAGACCGATTTACATTCTCGGTATGACCGATTTGGCTCGCCATTGTGATCGCACCTTTCGGTCCAACCGAAGTTGTGCAAATCGGTGCATCAAATGAGGATTTAGTGAAACCCTAGTGTTTTCGGCAGATCAAACCCACTTCGTCCAACCGAAAGTGGTGTGAATGCTTCGCTTGAACACTTCGATTCACCGAATTTTAAACTCGGTCCTGACCGAAATGTCTTCTCAGAAAACCTAATACTAGAATTTGAACTCATTTTGTTTGCAAAATCTTCGCAGCTTGTGATAACTCTTCTACTCGCTTACACCTTATCTATTCACAAAGTTGTCACCATGTCGATGCCAAAGGACAGCCGTAATGGTCGAGTCACCTATTGCTGATATCCCAGAGGCAGCACTAGTCCCGATCCCAAAGCAGCTCTTCAGATGATGGTGAGAGGAGCACACCAAGTGGTTTGCCTCCTGCAGCCACCAGGCCGTAAAGAAGAGAAACTCGATGAAGAAGATTCTGATTTCATTGTTGAGGAAGAGGTCTCCTCCAAGCCAAAGAGAAAAGTTGTTGCCAAAGAGCCATCAAGGTCAAGAAACCAAGAAAGGCACCGTAAAAGTGAAGCAGTCCATCTGCAAGAAGCTGAGTTTGGAAGAGGAAACTACAAGCAAGGTGAAGAAAACTTCCAAGAGGAAGAGGATTGTGCATGATGATGCAGCAGAGGAAGATGAGGATGAGGAAGCACCCCAGCCTCCTCCTCGTAAGTCTAAGTTCATGGGTGATGCCATCGTAGGCAGGAGCCACTTCTAAGCCCAAGCATCTGCTTCCAACCAAGGCAGCTCCAGAAAGCCTCACGCCAAGCCCAAGAAGACAAAGAGGAACATTCCAGCTTCAGAGAAGAAGAAAGATGATGTGCCACCACTGAGTCGATGATGAGGCACCGCTTTGCTCAAACTTCGGCGTAAACTGCCACTTCACAATGATGCTCATCCTCAAGCCGAGAACATGAAGGAAAGGAAGGATAGAGGTCTCAAGCTATGGAGACAAGCTGATCCATATGTCGTGAGGAGAAGAACTGCTGATCCAAGATTCCACACCGAGAGCAGCAGGACTTCTATGAGATCTGCGATGGACAAGAAGCCCATAGTTGCGCATACTCGCTATGTTGATCGGGCATACATTGACAAGGAAGAGCACAGACTTCTTTCCACATGTGCATGAGAGCTTCATCGCATGTGGTGCAGCAGACTTTGTGGGTCGGTTGACAAATTGGAATGATGAAATGATTATGCAATTCTATGCCACACTCATTTCTATCCAGATGGAAAGATCACATGGATGATCAAGGCCAAAGATTTTCTTCAATTGTTGAAGAATGGGCAGCACTTCAATGCTCCAAAGGCAGAGAGAGGATGATGTTGATGTCTATGGTATTCCCAAGAAGAACCATGAATCCATGAAGAATATGTACAACGAGGTTCCGCTAAGGATTTAGGAATCGAAGCTCGCTCAAGCAGTATATCTCCGTGCAGGTCTACCTACCACAAACACTATTTCGAGGCATACCTTGATGCCCAAGTCCGAGATCATCGCATGATCGTGAGGATATTCTATCAACATGCTGCATATACTTGATGAGAAGGCACCTTTCAAGGTGATGGACTTGATAGTTGAGACTATCAAGAGGACTGCAATCACCGTAAGAGGTCATGTGGATTTGCCCTGACATTCAGATGCTTATCAATGCCAAGTTTGGCACAGGCACATACTTGTTGGATAGACCACACTTGCCAACGCAGCCGAGCATGAGGATAATGTTGTTGTGATGGATGAGGAGGATCCAACGCCACTTGAAGGTCAAGCAAAGATTGAAGCTGCCAAGAAAGCCAAAGTCGAGAAGGAAGCAAAGAAGAAGCAGCCTAAACCAAAGAGTGTTGGAGAGCAGCTCCTTGAAGCTACCCAGAGGATTGAACAACACCGCCAAGATTGTACAGCCTCAGAGAGCCTTGAGAGGATTGTTGAAGACAAGATCCATGCTCGATGTGAAGTCGATCAAGTGCAAGTAATCACAACAAGCTTGAGGCAGATATTGAGGAAGCAAAGAGGAGAAGGAAGAGCTCATGCGTGAGATGCAGGATGACCTAGTCCAGATGATTATCAACAGCCTGCCCGGTTCCCACAAGACCCCGATCACCATCGCTCCAAAGGATGCACACCAGGACTACAACCTCAAGACCTCCCACAGCTCCATCAGCTGCTCCAGCTCCAGCTCCAAGGACTACTCCTCCAGCCTCCACAGACATCACCAAGTTCGCCGATGCTGCCATCTCAACTCCAACATCAACCTGCATAGAGCCGCCAGCAGAGTCCCCAGTGACGCTTAGCTCTATACTTTTCAACTTTTTGGTAACTTGTTGCCAAAGGGGAGAAATTGTATAGATCATAGGACTTCGAGAGAGAGAGGTCTGTCCGCTTTTGCTCTTTTCGCTCATTTGCGGTTTCTTTGAGATACTTTTGATTTTTCGAGACATTCCGTGTGTTTGATACTACGCTTCACTATGCCTTAATGAGTGCTTGGTCGCATTTATGCCTTAATGTGTGCTTAATGCTTATCATATGCTATTCATATCTTGTATGACCATTTACTCATGTCTTGGTGATTGGGTGCATGCTATTCATTCTTATCATTTTGTGCGCCCACCAAGATGTATGTGACATGGAAGAGTGACCCATGATCCTAATCGATTGTGCATTTGCATTCAAACGCAAATCTTAAATAATGCACAAATTTAGGGGAGCTCTTGCTTATCACATACTTCTCAAAGCTTATTTATATTATTCATTGATTATATCCTTTGTCAAAGTTGATCTATATGTTGTCATCAATTACCAAAAAGGGGAGATTGAAAGTGCAACTAATCCCCGGTGGTTTTGGTAATTAATAACAACATATATATCATTGAACTAATAGTTACTTGAGAATCATTTCAGAAAGTTCAAGGATATGGGTATGGCAAGGATCAAGAAGTGGACCCTCAAATGCTAAGGCAAGCATTGGCAAAAGCTCAAGACTCCATTTTTGGTTTAGTGATCCAAGATCACATTGAGTCCATAGGAAAGCCAATACTATTAAAAGGGGATGAGGTTATGATAATGATCCGTTGCTCAAAGTGCTTAGTGATACATCTCCTAAACTATCAAGAACTCTCACCCATTATACACTCATAAGTAATCTCGGTCCCACCGATTTTCCAAACCTCACCACACCGAGATGAACCACCTCACCACAAAGCCAAACCCTAGAAATTTCGGATTTTCCGATTCAACTCGGTCTCACCGAAACTTGAGTTGCCAAGCTTCAGAATCCTTCTCGTCATCAAATCGGTGTCACCGAGATGATGAAGTCGGTCCCACCGAGATTGGCAAGCTCTTGTCTTTGGACGAATCGGACTAACCGAGATTGTATTTTCGGTCCCACTGAAAATCCCAACGCTCACATGATTTGAACTTTCGCCTCACCGAGTTGTCAACTTCGGTCCCACCGAGATTGGTCAAATGTGTGTAACGGTTGGATTTTGTGTGGAGGCTATAAATACCCTCCACCCCCCTCTTCATTCGTGGAGAGAGCCATCGAAAGAACTACCACTCCTACCTTACATTTCGAGAAGAGAACTACCTACCCTTGTGTTGAGATCAAGTAGCTCCACTCCCACCATATGAAACTTGATCTCTAGCCTTCCTAAGTTGCTTTCCACTCAATCCTTTCTTCCACCACAGCCAAATCAAGAGGAGAGTTGAGTGTTGGGGAGATTATCATTTGAAGCACAAGAGCAAGGAGTTCATCATCACCAACACCATCTATTACCTTTTGGAGGGTGGTGCCTCCTAGATTGGTTAGGTGTCGCTGGGAGCCTCCGCGAGATGTGGAGTTGAACCAAGAAGTTTGTAAGGGCAAGGAGATCGCCACTGTGAAGATCTACCCCGAGTAAGGCTAGCCTCCGTGTATGAGGCCATGATGGCATAGACAAGGTT